>JBAPLH010000061.1:5231470-5967941 GCA_037897445.1 Ceriops zippeliana | reverse complement strand
AATTAATATCAATCAGGAATGCAAATCAAGATCAAGGACTCCATTGTTTGTTGGAATTCAATAAATTCATGGTATACATTGTTCATGTACATTGTTTTCACAAAGAATATAGACGTCAAGAAAGACACAATAGATAATCTCATAGTCATTTAATGAAAAATAGTCTTTGGAACAAATAGAGGGACGTAATTAAGTTTTGGCAAAATGTAAGTCTTATTATTTATGAATTAAACCACTTAATATTAGTATGAAATGCAAATCAAGATGAGTGACTCCTTAGGTTGATGGCAAACACATTTAGTGTTTTAATGGGTTTTAGACTAGTTTGGTTTAATTCATATACTAGTTAACTTAGCCGTAAATATTAATTTCACGATGACTAAATTGAATAGGGTCTATGGACCCAAAAAAGGGATGCTTTCTAACTAGAAATGGTGGAAGGGAAACTTTATTTTAAAACCAATTAATATCAATAAGAAATGCAAATTAGGATCAAGGACTCCATTGTTTGTTGGAATTAAATAAATTCATGGTATACATCATTCATGTACATTGTTTTCACAAAAAATATAGACGTCAAGAAAGATATAAAAGATAATTTCATCGTCATTTAATGGAAAATAGTCTTCGGAACGGATAGAGGGACGTAATTAGGTTTTGGCGAAATGTAACTCTTGTTATTTAGGAATTAAACCACTTAATATTAGTGCGAAATGCAAATCAAGATGAATGACTCCTTTGGTTGATGGTAAACACATTTAGTGTTTTAATGGGGTTTAGACTAGTTTGGTTTAATTCATATACTAGCTAGCTTAGCCGTAAATATCAATTTCACGATGACTAAATGGAATAGGGTCTTTGGAACCAAAAGAGGATGCTTTCTAACTAGAAATGATGGGAGGGAAACTTTATTTTAGAACCAATTAATATCAATAAAAAATGCAAATCAGGATCAAGGACTCCATTGTTTGTTGGAATTAAATAAATTCATGGTTTACATAGTTCATATACATTGTTTTCACAAAGAATATAGACGTCAAGAAAGAGATAAAAGATAATTTCATGGTCATTTCATGAAAAATAGTCTTTGGAACCAATAGAGAGCCGTAATTAGATTTAGGCGAATTGAAAGTCATATTATTTTAGAAATTAAACCACTTAATAGTAGTTCAAAATGCAAATTAAGATGAATGACTCCTTTGGTTAATGTAAGTAAACACATTTAGTGTTTTAATGCGGTTTAGAATAGTTTGGTTTAATTCATATACTAGCTTAGCCCCAAATATTAATTTCACAATGACTAAATGATGGGAGGGAAACTTTATTTTAGAACCAATTAATATAAAAAAAAATGCAAAGTAGGATCAAGGAGTCCATTGTTTGTTGTAATTGATTAAATTCATGGTATACATGATTCATGTAAATTGCTTTCACCAAGAATATTGACATCAAGAAAGACCCAAAAGTTCATTTCATGGTCATTTAATGAAAAATAGTCTTTGGAACAAATAGAGGGGCGTAATTAGCTTTATGCAAATTGAAAGTCTTATTATTGAGGAATTAAACCACTAAATGCTAGTGCAAAAAGCAAATTAAGATGAATGACTCCTTTGGTTGATGGAAGTAAACACATTTAGTGTTTTAATGGGGTTTGGACTAGTTTGTATTAATTCATATAGTAGCTGGTTTAGCTATAAATATTATTTTTTCGATAACTGAATCAAATAGGGAATTTAGAACCAAAAGAGTATCCTTTCCAACCAGAAATGATGGGAGGGAAACTTTATTGTTCAACTAATTAATATCAATCAGAAATGCAAATCAAGATCAAGGATTCTATTGTTTGTTGGAATTGAATAGATACGTGGTATAAATGGTTCATTTACATTTGTTCACAAAAAATATAGACGTCAAGAGTGAAACAAAAGATAATTTTATGTTCATTTAATGAAAAATAGTCTTTAAAACAAATAGAGGTGCCTAATTAGCTTAAGGCAAATTGAAAGTCTTATTAATTAGGAATTAAACCACTTAATATTAGTACAAAATGCAAATTAAGATGAATGACTCCTTTGGTTGATGAAAGTAAACACATTTAGTGTTTTACTGCGGTTTAAACTAGTTTGATTTAATTCATATACTAGGTACCTTAGCCACAAATATTAATTTCACGGTGACTGAATCGAATACGGTGTTTGGAACCAAAAGAGGATCCTTTCAAACTAGAAATGATGGGAGGGAAAGTTTATTTTAGAACCAATTAATATCAATAAAAAATGCAATTCAGGATCAAGGACTCCATTGTTTTTTGGAATTGAATAAATTCATGGTATACATGGTTCATGTACATTGTTTTCACAAAGAATATAGACATCAAGAAAGACACAAAAGATAATTTCATGGTCATTTAATAAAAAATAGTCTTTGGAACAAATAGAGGAGCATAATTATTTTTAAGTGAATTGAAAGTCTTATTATTTAGGAATTAAACCGCTTAATATTAGTACAAAATGCAAATTAAGATGAATGACTCCTTTGGTTGATGGAAGTGAACACATTTTGTGTTTTAAGGCAGTTTAGACTACTTTGGTTCAATTCATATAGTAGCTAGCTTGGCCACAAATATTAATTTCAAGATGACTAAATCGAATAGGGTCTTTGGAACCAAAAGAGGATCCTTTCTAACTAGAAATGACGAGAGGGAAACTTTATTTTAGAACCAATTAATATCAATAAAAAATGCAAATCAGGATCAAGGAGTCTATTGTTTGTTGGAATTGAATAAATTCATGGTATACATGGTTCATGTACATTGTTTTCACAAAGAATATAAACATCAATAAAGACACAAAGGATAATTTCCTAGTCATTTAATGAAAAATAATCTTTGGAACAAAACGAGGGGCATAATTAGCTTTAAGCAAATTGAAAGACTTATTCTTTAGGAATTAAACAACTTAATATTAGTACAAAATGCAAATTAAGATGAATGACTCCTTTGGTTGATGGAAGTAAACCCATTTAGGTTTTAATGGGGTTTAGACTAGTTTGGTTTAATTCATATACTAGCTAGCTTAGTCACAAATATTAATTTCATGATGACTGAATCGAATAGGGTATTTGGAACCAAAAGAGGAACCTTTCTAACTAGAAAAATGGGAGGGAAACTTTATTTTAGAACCAATTAATATCAATAAAAAATGTAAATCAGGATCAAGGACACTATTGTTTGTTGGAATTGAATTAATTCATGGTATACATGGTTCATGTACATTGTTTTCACAAAGAATATAAACGTCAAGAAAGACACAAAAGATAATTTCATGGTCAGTTAATGAAAAATAGTCATTGGAAAAAATAGAGGGTCGTAATTAGCTTTAGGTGAATTGAAAGTCTTATTATTTAGGAATTAAACCACATAATATTAGTACAAAATGAAAATTAAGATGAATGACTCTTTTTGTTGTTGGAAGTGAACTCATTTAGTGTTTTAATGCAGTTTAGTCTAGTTTGGTTTAATTCATATACTAGCCAGCTTAGCCACAACTTTTAATTTCACAATGACTAAATCGAATAGTGTCTTTGTAACCAAAAAAGTATCCTTTCTAACTAGAAATGATGGGTGGGAAACTATATTTTAGAACCAATTAATATCAATAAAAAATGCAAATCAGGATTAAGGACTCCATTGTTTGTTCGAATTGAATAAATTCATGGTATACATGTTTCATGTACATTGTTTTACAAAATGCAAATCAAGATGAATGACTCCTTTGGTTGATGGTAAACACATTTAGTGTTTGAATGGGGTTTATACTAGTTTCGTTTAATTCATATACTAGCTATCTTGGTTGCAAATATTAATTTCATGATGACTGAATTGAATAGGTATTTGTAACCAAAAGAGGATCCTTTCTAACTAGAAAAATAGGAGGGAAACTTTATTTTAGAACCAATTAATATCAATAAGAAATGCAAATCAAGATCAAGGACTCTATTGTTTGTTGGAATTGAATAAATTCGTGGTTTAAATGGTTCATGTACATTGTTTTCACAAAGAATATAGATGTCAAGAGTGACACAAAAGATAATTTTATGTTCATTTAATGAAAAATAGTCTTTAAAACAAATAAAGGTGCGTAATTAGCTTAAGGCGATAACTAAATCGAATGGAAGTAAACACATTTCATTTTTTAATGGGGTTTAGGCAAGATTGGTTTAATTCATATTCTAGCTGGTTTAGCTACAAATATTATTTTTACGATAACTAAATCGAATAGGGAATTTGGAACCTAAAGAGGATCCTTTGCAACCAAAAATGATGGGAGGGAAACTATATTGTAGAACCAATTAATATCAATTAAAAATGCAAATCAAGAACAGGGACTCCATTATTTGTTGGAATTGAAAAAATTCATGGTATTCATGGTTCATATACATTCTTTTCACAAAGAATATGGACGTCAAGTAAGAAACAAAAGATAATTTCCTGGTCATTTAATGAAAAATAATCTTTGGAACAAAAAAAAGGGGCGTAACTAGCTTTAGGTGAATTAAGAGTCTTATTATTTAGGAATTAAACCAATTAATATTAGTACGAAATGCAAATCAAGTTGTGTGACTCCTTTGGTTCATGGAAGTTAACACATTTAGTGTTTTAATAGGGTTTAGATTAGTTTGGTTTGTTTCATATACTCACTAGCCTAGCAAAAAAAATTAATTTCATGATGACTAAATCGAATAGGGCCTTTGGAACCAAAAGGGGATCATTTCTAACTAGAAATGATGGGTGGGAAACTTTATTTTAGAACCAATTAATATCAATAAAAAATGCAAAACAGGATCAAGCACTCCATTGTTTGATGGAATTGAATAAATTCATGGTTCATGTACATTGTTTTCAAAAACAATATAGACGTCAAGAAAGACGCAAAATATAATTTCATGGTCATTTAATGAAAAATAGTCTTTGGAACGAATAGAGGGGCATAATTAGCTTTAGCCGATTTGAAAGTCTTATTATTTAAGAATTAAACCACTTAATATTAGTATGAAATGCAAATCAAGATGAATGACTCCTTTGGTTGATGGAAAACACATTTAGTGTTTTAATGGGGTTTAGACTAGTTTGGCTTAATTCACATACTTGCTAGCTTAGTCACAAATATTAATTTCACGATAACTGAATCGAATACGGTATTTGGAACCAAAAGAGGATCCTTTCTAACTAGAAAAATGGGAGGGAAATGTTATTTTATAACCAATTAATATCAATAAGAAATGCAAATCAAGATCAAGGACTCTACTGTTTGTTGGAATCGAATAAATTCATGGTATACACGATTCATGTTCATTGTTTTCACAATGAATATAAATGTCAAGAAAGACACAAAAGATAATTATCAGGTCATTTAATGAAAAATAGTCTTTGGAACAAATAGAGAGGCGTAATTTGGTTTAGGTGAATTGTAAGTCTTATTATTTAGGAATTACACCACTTAATATTACTACGAAATGCAAATCAAGATGAATGACTCCTTTGGTTGATGGAAATAAACACATTTAGTGTTTTAATGGGGTTTAGACTAAATTGGTTTAATTCATATACTAGTTACCTTAGCCACAAATATTAATTTCATGATGACTAAATCAAATAGGCTTTTTGGAACCAAAATGGGATCCTTTCTAACTAGAAATGATGGGAGGGAAACTTTATTTTAGAACCAATTAATATCAATAAAAAATGCAAATCAGGATCAAGGACTCCATTGTTTGTTGGAATTGAATAAATTCATGGTATACATGGTTCATGTTCATTGTTTTCACAAAGAATATAAACGTCAAGAAAGACACAAAAGATAATTTCCTGCTATTTTAATGAAAAATAGTCTTTGGAACAAAAAGAGGGGCGTAATTAGCTTTAGGCGAATTGAAAGTCTTATTATTTAGGAATTAAACTAGTTAATATTAGTACGAAATGCAAATCAAGATGAATGACTACTTTGGTTGATGGTAAACACATTTAGTGTTTTAATGGGGTTTAGACTAGTTTGGTTTAATTAATATACTAGCTAGCTTAGTCTCAAATATTAATTTCATGATGACTGAATCGAATAGGGTATTTGGAACCAAAAGAGGATCCTTTCTAACTAGAAAAAAGGGAGGGAAACTTTATTTTAGAACCAATTAAGATCAACAAGAAATGCAAATCAAGATCAAAGATTCCATTGTTTGTTGGAATTGAATAAATTCATGGTATACATAGTTCATGTACATTGTTTTCACAAAGAATATAAACATCAAGTAAGACACAAAAGATAATTTCATGGTTATTTAAAGAAAAATAGTCTTTGGAACAAATAGAGGGGCATAATTAGCTTTGGGTGAATTGAAGGTCTCACTATTTAGGAATTAAACCACTTAACATTGTTACGAAATGCAAACGAAGATGAATGTCTTCTTTGGTTGATTAAAGTAAACACATTTAGTGTTTTAATGGGGTTTAGACTAGTGTGGTTGAATTAATATACTAGCTAGCTTAGTCACAAACATTAATTTCATGATGACTGAATCAAATAGGGTATATGGAACAAAAAGAGGATCCTTTCTAACTAGAAAAAAGGGAGGGAAACTTTATTTGATAACCAATTAAGATCAAGAAGAAATGCAAGTCAAGATCATAGGCTCCATTGTTTGTTGGAATTGAATAAATTCATGGTATACTTGATTCATGTAAATTGTTTCCACAAAGAATATAGACTTCGAGAAAGACGCAAAAGATAATTTCATGGTCATTTAATGAAAAATAGTCTTTGGAACAAATAGAGGGGCATAATTAGCTTCAGGCGAATTGAAAGTCTCACTATTTAAGAATTAAACCACTTAACATTATTACAAAATGTAAACCAAGATGAAAGTCTTCTTTGGTTGATTAAAGTAAACACATTTAGTGTTTTAATGGGGTTTAGACTTGTTTGGTTTAATTTATATACTAGTTGGTTTAGCCACATATATTAATTTCACGATAACTAAATCGAATAGGGAATTTGTAACCAAAAGAGGATCCTTTCTAAACAAAAATGATGGGAGAGAAACTTTATTTTAGAACCAATTAATATGAATAAGAAATACAAATCAATATCAAGGACTCCATTGCTTATTGGAATTGAATTAATTCATGGTATACATGGTTCATGTACATTGTTTTCACAAAGAATATAGACGTCAAGAAAGACACAAAAGATAATTTCATGGTCATTTAATGAAAAATAGTCTTTGGAACAAAAAGAGGGGTGTAATTAGCTTTAGTCAAATTGAAAGTATTATTATTTAGGAATTAAACCAATTAATATTAGTACGAAATGCAAATGAAGATGAATGACTCCTTTGGTTAATGGTAAACACATTTAGTGTTTTCATGGGGTTTAGACTAGTTTGGTTTAATTCATATACTAGCTATCTTAGTCACAAATATTAATTTCATGACGACTAAATCGAAAAGGGTATTTGGAACCAAAAGAGGATCCTTTCTAACGAGAAAAATGGGAGGCAAACTTTATTTTAGAACCAATTAATATCAATAAAAAATGTAAATCAGGATCAAGGACACCATTGTTTGGTGGAATTGAATTAATTCATGGTATACATGGTTCATGTACATTGTTTTCACAAAGAATATAAACATCAAGAAAGACACGAAAGATAATTTCCTAGTCATTTAATGAAAAATAGTCTTTGGAACAAAAAGAGGGGTGTAATTAGCTTTAGTCAAATTGAAAGTCTTATTATTTAGGAATTAAACCAATTAATATTAGTACGAAATGCAAATCAAGATGAATGACTCCTTTGGTTGATGGTAAACACATTTAGTGTTTTCATGGGGTTTAGAATAGTTTGGTTTAATTCATATACTAGCTAGCTTAGTCACAAATATTAATTTCATGATGACTGAATCGAATAGGGTATTTGGAACCAACAGAGGATCCTTTGTAACTAGAAAAATGGGTGGGAAACTTTATTTTGTAACAATAGATGGGATCAAAGGGAATTTGGGAGGCAAGGCACCTATGACCATAATTTGGGCAGTATTAAAATGACAATTCCTTCATTCCAAGGTAAGAATAATCCTGATGCATACCTAGAATGGGAAAAGAAGGTTGAATTGGTTTGTGACTGCCACAACTATTTCGAGGAGAAAAAGGTAAAGCTTGCTGCAGTTGAATTTACTGATTATGTTATTATTTGGTAGGATCAACTTGTTTTGACTAAGAGAAGGAATCATGAGCGGCCTATTGATACATGGGAGGAGATGAAGGCTATCATGAGGAGAAGGTTTGTCCCTAATCATTATTACAGGGAGTTATACCAAAGGCTACAAGGGCTCACTTAGGGCACCAAAAGTGTGGAGGACTACCACAAGGAGATGGAGATTACCATGATTAGGGCCAATGTAGAAGAAGATAGAGAGGCTCGATTTTTGCAAGGGCTAAATAGGGACATAGCAAATGTGGTTGAATTGCAGCACTATGTGGAATTAGAAGACATGGTGCACATGGCAATGAAAGTTGAAAGGCAACATAAACGAAAGGGCTCCATACGGTTTGGGCAGAATTCATGTTCTACCTCATCGTGGAAGCCAAATTGGAGTAAAAGGGATGAGATAGCCAATTACAAGCCCAAAGTCGACCTACCCAATTACAAGAATGTGGGTTTTAGCAAGGAGACAGGTAAATTTGAACCCCAACCTAGTAGAAATAGAGATGTTAAATGCTTTAAGTGTTTGGGCAGGGGTCACATTGCATCTCAATGTCCAAATAAGCATGCAATGATCCTAAGAAGTAATGGTGATGTTGAAACTAAAAGTGAATCAGATGATGATTCTGTGCCATCATCAGAGGGTGAATGTGATGGAGAGGAGTATCTGGTTAACAGAGTGGCTCTCGTTACAAGGCGAGCATTGAATGTGCAAGCAAAAGAAGAAAATGAGGTGCCACAAGATAACATCTTTCAGACAAGGTGTCTTATCAAAGATAAGATATGTAGTATGATCATTAATGGTCGGAGTTGCACTAATGTTGCTAGCACAACTATGGTTGAGAAGCTGGATTTACCTACTATGAAGCATCCTAGACCATATAAACTTCAATGGTTGAATGAGAGTGGTGAAGTGAAGGTAAATCAGCAAGTGCTCATATCATTTTCTATCGAAAGGTACCATGATGAAGTTTTATGTGATGTTGTACCTATGCATGCAAGACATATTCTATTAGGAAGACCATGGCAATTTGATAGGCGAGTTATGCATAATGGATTCAAGAATCGATATTCCTTTGTAATGAACGGAAAACCTATCATTCTTGTACCATTGTCACCTCAAAAAGCATATGAGGATCAATTAAGGATTAAAAATGAGAGAACAGAAAAAAGAGATTGATAAAAGAGAAAAAGGAGAAGAAAACGTGAGGACACAAGAAAAAGAGAAGAAAAGAGAAAATCTCTATGCAAAAGGAAGTGATGTCAAAAGAGCATTCTATGCCAAACAGCATATGATTGTACTTTTGTACAAGGAGGCTTATTTTAACACTAACAAGTTTGACCAATTGTTGCCTAGTGTTGTTGTTGCACTATTGCAGGAATTTAAAGATGTATTCCCTGATGATATCCCAAGTGGATTGCCACCTAATAGAGGAATTGAGCATCAAATTGATTTCATCCCAGGTGCATCCATCCCTAACCGACCAGCATATAAGAGTAATCCTGAGGAGACAAAGGAGCTTCAAAGGCAAGTTGAGGAGCTTATGTCCAAAGGATATGTGAGAGAAAGCATGAGTCCATGTGTTGTTCCTATCCTACTTGTACCAAAAAAAGATGGGACTTGGAGGATGTGTGTTGACTGTCGAGCAATCAACAAAATCACTGTAAAGTATCGTCACCCCATACCTAGATTAGATGACATCTTAGACGAATTGCATGGCTCATGTGTCTTCTCTAAAATTGATTTGAAAAGTGGATATCATCAAATTAGGATGAGAGAGGGAGATGAGTGGAAAACAGCTTTCAAAACTAAGTATAGGTTGTATGAGTGGCTAGTTATGCCATTTGGTCTCACTAATGCATCAAGCACTTTTATGTGACTAATGAATCATGTTTTATGTGCATTCATTGGTAAATTTGTAGTTGTGTATTTTGATGATATCTTGGTCTATAGTAAAACCCTAGAAGATCATCTTGATTATTTACGTTCTGTTGTAAGTGTTTTACGTTCTAAGAAATTGTATGCTAACTTACATAAATGTTCCTTTTGTACTAAACAGATCACATTTCTTGGCTATGTTGTCAATGCTAAAGGTGTTGAAGTTGACGAGGAAAAAGTTAAGGCAATTCGTGATTGGCCTACACCTAAGTCAACTAGTGACGTGCGTAGCTTTCATGGTTTAGCTAGCTTCTATAGACGCTTTGTTAAAGACTTTAGCACCATTGCAGCACCACTCACTGAGCTTATCAAAAAGAACATAAGTTTTAGGTGGGGTAGTGACCAAGATAAAGCTTTTAATTGCATCAAGGATAAATTAAGTTCTGCACCCTTACTTGCTTTACCTAACTTTGCAAAAGCTTTCGAGATTGAGTGTGATGCTTCAGGTATTGGCATTGGAGCTATTTTGATGCAGGAAAGGCGCCCAATTGCTTACTTTAGTGAAAAGTTAAGTGGAGTAAGCTTTAATTATCCTACTTATGATAAAGAGATGTATGCATTGGTACAGGCTTTGGAGACATGGCAACATTACCTTTGGCCTAAAGAGTTTACCATCCATACTGACCATGAATCTTTAAAGCACTTGAAGGGACAAGGAAAGTTGAACAAAAGACATGCTAACTGGGTTGAATTTATTGAGACCTTTCCCTACATCATCCAATATAAAAAAGGTAAGGAAAATGTGGTCGCTGATGCATTATCTCGCAGGTATGCCCTTATCTCTACACTTACTGCAAACTTATTAGGATTTGAACACATTAAGGATTTATATGTGAATGATCCTGACTTTGCTAATGTGTATAGAGCATGTGAGGTGTCAGCCTTTGAGAAGTTTTATAGGCATAAGGGTTTCTTATTTAGGGAAAATCGTTTATGCATGCCTATGAGTTCTTTAAGGGAGTTGGTTGTAAGAGAAGCTCATGAGGGTGGTCTAATGGGTCATTTCAGAGTTAGGAAAACCCTAGATGTCCTAAATGAACATTTCTTTTGGCCACAAATGAAACGAGGTGTTGAGAGGATATGTGCGAAATGCATCACATGCAAACAAGCTAAATCTAGAGTTTTACCTCATGGCTTGTATACCCCTCTACCCATACCTAACCATCCCTGGGTTGATTTATCTATGGACTTTGTACTAGGATTGCCACGAACAAAAAAGGGTAGGGATTCTGTATTTGTTGTTGTTGATAGATTTTCAAAGATGGCACACTTCATCCCATGTCATAAAACTGATGATGCAAACAACGTGGTGAACTTATTCTTTAGAGAAGTAGTACGTTTGCATGGCATGCCACGAAGCATTGTTTCAGATTGGGATACAAAGTTCTTAAGCTACTTCTGGAAGACTTTGTGGGGTAAGTTAGGTACTAAGCTATTGTTTTCAACTACGTGTCATCCACAAACTGATAGGCAGACTGGGGTAGATAATCGAACTATTTCTACTCTTTTGCGTGCTATTATTTGAACAAATTTGAAAGCATGGGAAGATTGTTTACCACATGTCGAGTTTGCGTATAATAGGAGTGTTCATTCTACTACTAGTTACTCTCCCTTTGAAATCGTATATGGTTTTAATCCATTGACTCCTTTGGATTTGGTACCTATACCTGTCAATGAGTATGCCAGCTTAGATAGGGAACGCAAAGCAGACATGATAAAAAAATTGCATGAGAAGGTGCGACAACATATTGAAAAACAAACTGAGCAACACGCATCCCATGTCAACAAGGGAAAAAACAAGATGGTGTTTGAACCTGGTGATTGGGTTTGGGTGCATATGCGCAAGGAACGGTTCCTAGCTCAAAGGTGTTCGAAGCTACAACCCAGAAGAGATGGTCCCTTTCAAGTTGTCACCCGCATTAATGACAATGCTTATAAGTTGGACCTTCCTGGTGAGTATAATGTGAGTGCAACATTTAATGTTTCTGATCTTTCCCCTTTTGATATAGGTGATGATTCGGGGACGAATCCTTTTGAGGGAAGGGGGACACTGATGCGAAAAAAACCCAAAAGACGTGGCTTAGGGACCCAACGCACATAAGCAATCAAAGAACAACCAGGAAAGCTAAACCAGAGTTTAATATCACAAACCCTAGACCCACCCTTGGAAGAAACACGAACCTAGGGTATTTAAGAAGGATATGGACGCCACACTCCAGAAAAGAAAGGAATTAGGAGTGATAAGTCGATTAGAATGCCACAAGAAGAATTACCTCTTGATAAGTTCTTTAGTCCTTAAAAGAATTGAAGGAAAACAAACCCTTGCTTTCTATTTCACTCAAAGTTGTCTGCCTCCAGAGCTTACAAGGGGTGCCTATTTATAGGCTAAGATAGCAATCCTAAAGAGGTACAAATTCATACTTAGGACAAATCCTTATTTTGGAAGAATTCTTAATTGTGGACAAATTCCAACATAAATAATAAACTCTTATTTAGGAAGAAATGCTATTACTTATTCTTCCCTATTAAGAATTCTAATTATATTAATTATGTCTGGACTCCTTGTCAAACTTGAATTTGCACCATTTGAAGCTGGGTTGGCCTAAATGTCTTGAATCAGCCCATTTAAGGCTTCTTTAATCTTTTTGGCTCTAACTCGTGTTATTAGGCCTTCTGGAATGTGCAATGGACCCTTTGCAACCATTGAAGCCTTCCACCGGTCATCTCCATGATTCTCATCAAGGATCCTTTCTAAATAGAAATGATGGGAGGGAAACTTTATTTTAGAACGAATTAATATCAATAAAAAATAGAAATCAGGATCAAGGACTCCTTTGTTTGTTGGAATTGAATAAATTCATGGTATACATGGTTCATGTACATTGTTTTCACAAAAAATATAGACATCAAGAAAGACACAAAAGATAATTTCCTGGTCATTTGATGAAAAATAGTCTTTGGAACAAGAAGCGGTGTGTAATTAGCTTTAGGCGAATTGAAAGTCTTATTATTTAGGAATTTAAGCAATTAATATTAGTACAAAATGCAAATCAAGATGAATTACTCCTTTGGTTGATGGAAGTAAACACATTTAGTGTTTTAATGGGGTTTAGACTAGTTTGGTTTAATTCATATACTAGTTAGCTTGGTCACAAATATTAATTTCATGATGATTGAATCAAATAGGATATTTAGAACCAAAAGAGGATCCTTTCTAACTAAGAAAATGGGAGGGAAACTTTATTTTAGAACCAACTAATATCAATAAGAAATACAAATCAAGATCAAGGACTCCATTGTTTGTTGGAATTGAATAAATTCATGGTATACATGGTTCATCTACATTGTTGTCACAAAGAATATAAACGTCAAGAAACACATAAAAGATAATTTCCTTGTCATTTTATTAAAAATAGTCTTTGGAACAAAAAGTGAGGCGTAATTAGCTTTAGGCGAATTGAAAGTCTAATTATTTAGGAAATAAACCAATTAATATTAGTACGAAATGTAAATCAAGATGAATGACTCCTTTGGTTGATGGTTAACACATTTAGTGTTTTAATGGGGTTTAGACTAGTTTGATTTAATTCATATACTGGCTAGCTTAGTCACAAATATTAATTTCATGATGACAGAATCGAATAGGATATTTGGAACCAAAAGAGGATCCTTTCTAACTAGAAAAATGAGAGGGAAACTTTATTTTAGAACCAATTAATATCAATAAGAAATGCAAATCAAGATCAAGGACTCCATTATTTGTTGGAATTGAATAAATTCATGGTATACATGGTTCATGTACATTGTTTTCGCAGAATATAGACGTCAAGAAAGACACAAAAGATAATTTCATGGTAATTTAATGAAAAATAGTCATTGCAACAAAAAGTGGGGCGTAATTAGCTTTAGGCGAACTGAAAGTCTTATTATTTAGGAATTAAACCACCTAATATTTGTATGAAATGCAAATCAAGATGATTGACTCCTTTGGTTTATGGAACCAAAAGGGGATCCGTTCTAACTAGAAATGATGGGAGGGAAAAGAGGATACACTAAATGTCATTTTATGAAAAATAGTCTTTGGAACAAAAAGAGGGGTGTAATTAGCTTTAGGCGAATTGAAAGTCTTATTATTTAAGAATTAAACCAATTAATATTAGTACGAAATGCAAATCAAGATGAATGAATCCTTTGGTAGATGGTAAACACAATTTGTGTTTTAATGGGATTTAGATCTGTTTGGTTTAATTCATATACTAGCTAGCTTAGTCACAAATATTAATTTCATGATGATAGAATCGAATAGGGTATTTGGAACCAATAATGGATCCTTTTTAACTAGAAAAATGGGAGGGAAACTTTATTTTAAAACCGATTAATATCAATAAGAAATGCAAATCAAGATCAAGGACTCCATTGTTTGTTGGAATTGAATAAATTTACGGTTTAGATGGTGAATGTACATTGTTTTCACAAAGAATATAAACGTCAAGAAAGACACAAAAGATAATTTCATTGGTATTTAATGAAAAATAGTCATTGCAACAAAAAGTGGGGCGTAATTAGCTTTAGGCAAACTGAAAGTCTTATTATTTAGGAATTAAACCAATTAATATTAGTACGAAATGCAAATCAAGATGAATGACTCCTTTGGTTGATAGAAGTAAACACATTTAGTATTTTAATGGTGTTTAGACTAGTTTGGTTTAATTCATATACAAGTTATCTTAGTCACAAAAATTAATTTCACGATAACTAACTCGAATAGGGTCTTTGGAACCAAAAGGAGATCCTCTCTAACTAGAAATGATGGGAAGCAAACTTTATTTTAGAACCAATTAATATCAATAAAAAATGCAAATCTGGATCAAGAACTCCATTGTTTGTTGGAATTGAATAAATTCATGGTATACATGGTTCATGTACATTGTTTTCACAAAGAATATAGACGTCAAGAAAGACAAAAAAGATAATTTCATGGTCATTTAATGAAAAATAGTAATTACAACAAAAAGTGGGGCGTAATTAGCTTTAGGCGAACTGAAAGTATTATTATTTAGGAATTAAACCAATTAATATTAGTACTAAATGCAAATCAAGATGAATGACTCCTTTGGTTGATAGAAATAAACACATTTAGTGTTTTAATGGGGTTTAGACTAGTTTGGTTTAATTCATATACTAGCTAGCTTAGCCACAAAAATTAATTTCATGATGACTAAATCAAATAGGGTCTTTGGAACCAAAAGGGGATCCTCTCTAACTAGAAATGATGGGAGGGAAACTTTATTTTAGAACCAATTAATATCAATAAAAAATTTAAATTAGGATCAAGGACTCCATTGTTTGTTGGAATTGAATAAATTCATGGTATACATGGTTTATGTACATTGTTTTCACAAAGAATATAGACGTCAAGAAAGACACAAAAGATAATTTCCTAGTCATTTAATGAAAAATAGTCTTTGGAACAAAAAGCGGGGCGTAATTAGCTTTGGGCAAATTGAAAGTCTTATTATTTAGGAATTAAACCAATTAATATTAGTACGAAATGCAAATCAAGATGAATGACTCATTTGGTTGATGGAAGTAAACACATTTAGTGTGTTAATGGGGTTTAGAGATGTTTGGTTTAATTCATATACTAGCTGGTTTAGCTACAAATATTATTTTCACAATAACTGAATCGAATAGGGAATTTGGAACAAAAAGAGAATCCTTTGCAACCAGAAATGACAGGAGGGAAACTTTATTGTAGAACCAATTAGTATCAATAAAAAATGCAAGTAAGGATCAAGGACTTCATTGTTTGTAGGAATTGAATAAATTCATGGTATACATGGTTCATGTACATTGTTCTCACAAAGAATATGGATGTCAAGAAAGACACAAAAGATAATTTCCTGGTCATTTAATGAAAAATAGTTTTTGGAACAAAAAGAGAGGCTTAATTCGCTTTAGGCGAATTGAAAATCTTATTATTTAGGAATTAAACTAGTTAATATTTGTACGAAATGCAAATCAAGATGAATGACTCCTTTGGTAGATGGTAAACACATTTTGTGTTCTAATAGGGTTTAGACTAGTTTGGTTTAATTCATATACTAGCTAGCTTAGTCACAAATATTAATTCCATGATGACTGAATCGAATAGGGTATTTGGAACCAACACTAACTAGAAAAATGGGAGGGAAATTTTATTTTAGAACCAATTAATATCAATAAGAAATGCAAATCAAGATCAAGGACTCCATTGTTTGTTGGAATTGAATAAATTCATGGTATACATAGTTCATGTACATTGTTTTCACAAAGAATATAGATGTCAAGAAAGACACAAATGATAATTTCATTGTCATTTAATGAAAAATAGTCTTTGAAACAAATAGAGGGGCATAATTAGGTTTAGGCGAATTGTAATTCTTATTATTTATGAATTAAACCACTTAATATTAGTACGAAATGCAAATCAAGATGATTGACTCCTTTGGTTGATGGAAGTAAACACATTTAGTGTTTTAATGGGGTTTAAACTAGTTTGGTTTAATTCATATACTAGCTAGCTTAGGCACAAATATTAATTTCACGATGACTAAATCGAATAGGGTCTTTGGAACCAAAACAAGATCCTTTCTAACTAGAAATGATAGGAGGGAAACTTGATTTTAGAACCAATTAATATCAATAAAAATGGAAATCAAGATCAATGACCCCATTATTTGTGGGAATTGAATAAATTCATAGTATACATGGTTCATGTACATTGTTTTCACAAAGAATTTAGACATCAAGAAAGATACAATAGATAATTTCATGGTCATTTAATGAAAAATAGTCTTTGGAACAAATAAAGGGGCGTAATTAGGTTTTGGCAAATTGTAAGTCTTATTATTTAGGAATCAAACCACTTAATATTAGTACGAAATGTAAATCAACATGAATGACTCCTTTGGTTGGTGGAAGTAAGCAAAACTACTTCATACTAATCAGACTCCTCTTTTTGTTACAAGAACTATTTTTCACGTAATGTCTATGAATTTATCTTTTGTGTCCTTTTCAACAACTATATTCATTGTAAAAACAAAGTCCATCTACCATCTATTCAATGAATACATTCAATTCCAACATACAATGGAGTTCTTGATCTTGACTAGCATTTGTTGTCAATATTAATTCCTTGAATTCCAAAATAATGTATCCCACCCATCATTTCTAGTAAGCAAGGCACCTCTTTTGATACTAATTTTAAGTGGTTAATTCATATATAATAGGAATTTGTAATCACCTCATACTAATTAGGGTCCTATTTTTATTTTAAGGACTATTTTTCATGCAATGACCATGAAATTATCTTTTATGTCCTTTTTAGCAAATATATTCATTGTAAAAACAAAGTCCATGAACCATTTGTTCCATGAATTCATTCAATTCGAACAAATAATGTAATCCTTGATCTTGATTAGCATTTCTTGTTAATATTAATTATTTTAATTCAAAAATAAAGTGTCCCCCCTATCATTTCTAGTAAGCAAGGCACCCCTTTTGGTTTTAAACATACTTTTTTATACAGTGACCATGAAATTAACAATTGTAGTAAAACTACCTAGTATATTAATTAAAACATACTTTTCTAAACACCATTCAAACTCTAAATGTCTTTGCTTCCATCAACCAAAGGAGTCATTCATCTTGGTTTGCATTTCATACTAATGTTAAGTGTTTAATAACAAAATAATAAGACTTTCTAATCACCACATGCTAATAAGGATTCTCATTTTGTTAAGGACTATTTTTCACACAATGACCATAAAATTATCTTTTGTGTGCTTTTTAACAACTATATTCATTGAAAAAACAAAGTTCATGAACCATTTATACCATGAATTCATTCAATTCCGACAAACAATGGAGTCCTTGATCTTGTTTACCATTTTTTATTAATATTAAGTGTTTGAATTCCAATAAAAAGAGACACCCCATCATTTTTGGTGAGCAATGCTCGCCTTTTGGCTCAAAACACACTTTTTGATATAGTGATCATGAAATTAGCATTTGTGGCAAAACTATCTAGCATATTAATTAAAACATACAAGTCTGAACACCATTAAAACTCTAAATGTCTTTACTTCCATCAACCATAGGAGTCATTCATCTTGGTTTGCATTTGGTACTAATGTGAAGTGGTTAATTCCAAAGTAAAAACACTTTCTAATCACCTAATGCTAATAAGGCACCTCTTTTCCTTTCAAGCCCTATTTTTCATGCAATGACAATGAAATTATCTTTTTTGTCCTTTTTATAAACTATATTGATTGTAAAAACAAAGTCCATGAACCATTTATACCATGAATTCATTCAATTCCAATAAACAATGTAGTCCTTGATCTTGATTAGCATTTCTTGTTGTTATTAATTGGTTTAATTCCAAAATAAAGTGTCCCTCCCATCATTTTTGGTAAGTAAGGCTTCCCTTTTAGTTCCAAACACACTTTTTGATACAGTGATCATGAAATTAACATTTATGACTAAACTACCTTGTATATTAATTAAAACATACAAGTCTAAACATAATTAAAACTCTAAATGTGTTTATTTTAATCAATCAAAGGACTCATTCTTCTTGGATTGCATTTCGTACAAATGTTAAGTGGTTATTTCCTTAATATTGTGACTTTCTAACCACTTCATCCTAATCAAGCTCCTCCTTTTTTTACAAGGACTATTTTTCATGTAATGACTGAAATTATCCTCTATGTCCTTTTTATCAATTATATTGATTGTAAAATCAAAGTCCATGAATCATCTATACCATGAATTATTTCAGTTGTAACAAACAATGGTATCCTTGATCTTGATTAGCATTTTTTGTTAATATTAATTGTTTGAATTCCAAAATAAAGTGTGCTTCTGGTCATTTCTAGTGAGCAAGACTCCCCTTTAGGTTCCACACATACATTTTGATACAGTGATCTTCAAATTAATATTTGTGGCAAAACTAACTAGTATATTATTAAAACATACAAGTCTAAATACCATTAAATCTCTAAATGTCATTATTTCCATCAACCAAATGAGTCATTCATCTTGGATTGCATTTCGTACTAAAGTTAAGTGGTTATTTCATAAATAATGAAACTATCTAACCACTTCATGCTAATCAGTCTCCTCATTTTGTTACAAGGAATATTTTTTATGCAATGTTCATGAATTTATCTTTTATGTCCTTTTAAACATCTATATTCATTGTAAAACTAAAGTCTACCTACCATCTATACCATAAATTCATTCAATTCCAACAAACAATGGTGTCCTTGATCTTGATTAGGATTTGTTATCAATATTAATTGTTTGAATTCCAAAATAGAGTGTCCCCCTCCCCCCCACCGTCATTTCTAGTAAGCAAGGCATCCCTTTTGGTTCTAAACACACCTTTTGATGCAATGATCATGAAATTAATATTTGTAGCAAAACTACCTAGCATATTAATTAAAACATACATTTCTAAATACCATTAAAACTCTAAATGTCTTTACTTCCATCAACCAAAGGAGTCATTCATCTTGGTTTGCATTCGGTACTAATGTTAAGTGGTTAACTCATAAAAAATAAGAATTTCTAATCATCTTATACTAATTAGGCTCCTTTTTTTGTTCTAAGGACTATTTTTCATGCAATGACCATGAAATTATCTTTTATGTCCTTTTTAGCAACTATATTCATTATAAAAACAAAGTCCATGATCCATGTATTCCATGAATTCATTCAGTTCCAACAAACAATGTAATCCTACATCTTGATTAGTATTTCTTGTTAATATTAATTATTTAAATTCCAAAATAAAGTGTCGCCCCTATCATTTCTAGTAAGCATGGCACCCCTTTTTGTTCCACACATACTTTTTGATACAGTGATCATGAAATTAACATTTGCGGCAAAACTACCTAGTATATTAATTAAAACATACATGTCGAAACACCATTAAAACACTAAATGTCTTTACTTCGATCAACCAAAAGAGTCATTCATCTTGGTTTGCATTTGGTACAAATGTTAAGTATTTAATTCCTAAATAATAACACTTTCTAATCACCTCATGCTAATTAAGCACCTCTTTTCGTTACAAGGAATGTTTTTTGTGCAATGACAAAATTATCTTTTGTGTCCTTTTTAACAACAATATTCATTGTAAAAACAAACCCCATAAACCATCTATACCATGAATTCATTCATTTCCAATAAACAATGTAGTTCTTGATCTTAATTAGCATTTCTTCTTGATATTAATTGGTTTAATTCCAAAATAAAGTGTTCCTCCAATCATTTCTAGTAAGAAAGGCTTCCTTTTTGGTTCCAAACACACTTTTTGATACAGTGATCATGAAATTAACATTTGTCGCTAAACTACCTTGTATATTAATTAAAACATGCAAGTCTAAACTCCATTAAAACTCTAAATGTGTTTATTTCAATCAACCAAAGGAGTCATTCTTCTTGGATTGCATTTTGTACTAATGCTAAGTGGTTATTTTCTAAATAATGAGACATTTTAACCACTTCAAGATAATCAGGCTCCTCAATTTGTTACTGGACTATTTTTCATGCAATGACCATAAAATTATCTTTTATGTCCTTTTTAACAACTATATTCATTGTAAAAACAAACTCCATGAATTATCTATACCATGAATTATGTCAATCGCAATGAACAATGGTGTCCTTGATCTTGATTAGTAATTTTTGTTGATATTAATTGCTTGAATTCTAAAATAAAGTGTCCCTCTAATCATTTCTAGAGAATAAGGCTCCCCTTTTGGTTCCAAACACATATTTTGTTATAGTGATCTTCAAATTAACATTTGTGGCAAAACTAACTAGTATATTAATTAAAATACACAAGTCTAAACACCATTAAATCTCTAAATGTCATTATTTCCATCAACGAAAGGAGTCATTCATCTTAGATAGCATTTTGTACTAATGTTAAGTAAACAAGGCACCCCTTTTTGTTCTATACACACTTTTTGATACAGTGATCATGAAATTAACATTTGTGGCAAAACTACCTAGTATATTAATTAAAACATACATGTCTAAACACCATTAAAGCTCTAAATGTCTTTACTTCGATCAACCAAAAGAATCATTCATCTTTGTTTGTATTTGGTACAAATGTTAAGTAGTTAATTCCTAAATAATAACACTTTCTTATCATCTCATGCTAATCAAGCACCTCTTTTCGTTACAAGGATTATTTTTCATGCAATGACAATGAAATTATCTTTTGTGTCCTTTTCAACAACAATATTCATTGTAAAAACAAACTCCATGAACCATCTATACCATGAATTCATTCAATTCCAATAAACAATGTAGTTCTTGATCTTAATTAGCATTTCTTGTTGATATTAATTGGTTTAATTCCAAAATAAAGTGTTCCTCCCATCATTTCTAGTAAGCAAGGCTTCCCTTTTAGTTCCAAACACACTTTTTGATACAGTGATCATGAAATTAAAATTTATGACTAAACTACCTAGTATATAAATTAAAATATACAAGTCTAAACATCGTTAAAACTATAAATGTGTTTATTTCAATCAACCAAAGGAGTCATTCTTCTTGGATTGCATTTCTTACTAATGTTAAGTTGTTATTTTTGAAATAATGAGACTTTCTAACCACTTCATGCTAATCAGACTCTTCTTTTTGTTACAAGGACTATTTTTCATGCAATGACCATGAAATTATCCTTAATGTCCTTTTTAACAACTATATTCATTGTAAAAACAAAGTCCATGAATCATCTATACCATGAATTATTTCAATTCCAACAAATAATGGTGTCCTGGATCTTGATTAGCATTTTTTTATAATAATTGTTTGAATTTCAAAATAAAGTGTCCCTCCCATCATTTCTGGTGAGCAAGGCTCCCCTTTTGGTTCCAAATACACATTTTGTGACAGTGATCTTCAAATTAACTTTTGTGGCAAAACTAACTAATATATTAATTAAAATGTACAAGTCCAAGCACCATTAAATCTCTAAATATCTTTATTTCCATCAATGAAAGGAGTCATTCACTTGGATTGCATTTCGTACTAATGCTAAGTGGTTATTTCCTAAATAATGACACATTTAATCACTTCATACTAATTAGGCTCCTTTTTTTGTTACAAGGACTATTTTTCATGCAATGTGCATGAATTTATCTTTTTTGTCCATTTTAGCAACAATATTCATTGTTAAAACAAAGTCCATGAACCATCTATTCCATGAATACATTCAATTCCAAAAAACAATAGAGTCTTTGATCTTGATTTGCATTTGTTGTCAATATTAATTATTTGAATTCCAAAATAAAGTGTCCCCCGTCATCATTTCTAGTAAGCAAGGCACCCCTTTTGGTTCCAAACACACTTTTTGATGTAATGACCATGAAATTAACATTTGTGACAAAACTACCTAGCATATTAATTAAAAAAATACATGTCTAAACAGCATTAAAACTCTAAATGTCTTTACTTTCATCAACCAAAGGAGTTATTCATTTTGGTTTGCATTTGGTACTAATGTTAAGTGGTTAATTAAAAAATAATAGGAATTTTTAATCACCTCATGCTAATTAGGCTCCTCTTTTCGTTCGAAGGACTATTTTTCGTGCAATGACCATGAAATTATCTTTTATGCCCTTTTTAGCAACTATATTCATTGTAAAAACAAAGTCCATGAACCATCTATTCCATAAATTCATTCAATTCCAACAAACAATGTAATCCTTGATCTTCGTTAGCATTTCTTCTTAATATTAATTGTTTGAATTCCAAAATAAAGTGTTCCCCCCCCCCATCATTTCTAGTAAGAAAGGCACCTCCTTTGGTTCCAAACACACTTTTTGATACAGTGATCATGAAATTAACATTTGTAGCAAAACTACCTAGAATATTAATTAAAATATACTTATCTAAATGCCATTAAAACTCTAAATGTCTTTACTTTTTGATACTTTGGTTTGCATTTCGTACTAATGTTAAGTGTTTAAATCCAAAAAAAATAAGTCTTTCTAATCACCTCATGCTAATCAAGCTACTCAGTCTGTTACAAGGATTATTTTTCATGCAATGTTAATATTGTGTGCTTTTTAACAACTACATTCATCATAAAAACAAAGTCTATGAACCATCTATACCATGAATTCATTCAATTCTAACAAATAATGGAGTCCATAATTAGGATTAGCATTTTTTTGTTAATATTAACTGTTTGAATTCTGATATAGAGAGTCCACGCCATCATTTCTTGTGAGCAAGGCTTGCCTTTTGGTTCAAAACACACTTTTTGATACAGTGATCATGAAATTAACATTTGTGGCAAAACTACCTCGCATATTAATTAAAATATACGAGTCTAAATGCCATTAAAACTCTAAAGGAGTCATTCTTCTTGGATTGCATTTTGTACTAATGTTAAGTGGTTATTTCTTAAATAATGAGACTTTCTAAAGACTCCATGCCAATCAGGCTCCTTTTTTTGTTACAAGGACTATTTTTTATGCAATGACTATGACATTATCCTCTATGTCCTTTTTAACAGCTATATTCTTTGTAAAAACAAAGTCCATGTATCATCTATACCACGAATTATTTCAATTCCAACAAACAAAAGAGTCCTTCATGTTGATTAGCATTTGTTGTCAATATGAATTGTTTAAATTCCAAAATAAAGTATCCCCCCCCCCACACATTTCTAGTAAGCAAGGCACCCCTTTTGGTTTTAAACACACCTTTTAATACAGTGATCATGAAATTGACATTTGTGGCAAAACTACCTAGCATATTAATTAAAACATACATGTCTAAACACCATTAAAACTCTAAATATCTTTACTTCCATCAACCATAGGAGTCATTCATCTTGGTTTGCATTTGGTACTAATGTTAAGTGGTTAATTAATAAATAATAAGAATTTATAATTACCCCATGCTAATTAGGCTCCTCTTTTTGTTTTAAGGAATATTTTTCATGCAACGATAATGAAATTATCTTTTGTGTCCTTTTTAACAACTATATTCATTGTAAAAATAAAGTCTATGAACCATCTATACCATGAATTCATTCAATTCCAATAAACAATGTAGTCCTTGGTCTTGATTAGTCATTTCTTGTTGATATTAATTGGTTTAATTCCAAAATAAAGTGTTCCTCCCATCATTTCTAGTAAGCAAGGCACCCCTTTTGGTTCCTAACACATGTTTTTTTATAATGATCATGAAATTAACATTTGTAGCATAATTACCTAGCATATTAATTAAAACATACAATTCTAAATACCGTTAAAAGTCTAACTGTGTTTATTTCAATCAACCAAAGGAGTCATTGTTCTTGGATTGCATTTCCTACTAAGGTTAAGTGGTTATTTGCTAAATAATGAGACTTTCTAACCACTTCATACTAATCAAGCTCCTCTTTTTGTTACAAGGACTATTTTTCATGCAATGACCATGAAATTATCCTCGGTGTACTTTTTAACAACTATATTCATTGTAAAAACAAAGTCTATGAATCATCTATACCATGAATTATTTCAAATGCAAAAAATAATGGTGTCCTTGATCTTGATTAGCATTTTTTGTTCATATTAATTGTTTGAATTCCAAAATAAAGTGTTCCTCCCATCATTTCTAGTAAGCAAGGCTCCACTTTTGATTCCAAACGCACTTTTTGGTACAATGATCTTCAAATTAACATTTGTGGTAAAACTAACTAGTATATTAATTAAAACGTACAAGTCTAAACCCCATCAAAATCTTTAAATGTCTTTATTTCAATCAACCAAAGGAGTCATTCATCTTGGATTGCATTTCGTACTAATGCTAAGTGGTTATTTCTTAAATAATCAGACTTTCTAATCACCTCATGCTAATCAGGCTCCTCATTCTGTTACAAGGATTATTTTTCATGCAATGACAATGAAATTATCTTTTGTGCGCTTTTTAACAACTATATTTATTGTGAAAACAAAGTCTGTCGACCATTTATACCTTGGATTCTACAATTGCAACAAACAATAGAGTCCTTGAACTTAATTAGCATTTTTTGCTAATAATAATTCTTTGAATTCCAATATAAAGAGTCCCTCCCATGATTTCTGGTAAGCAAGGCTCCGGTTTTGGTTCCAAACACACTTTTTGATATAATGATCATGAAATTAGCATTTATGGCAAAACTTCCTAGCATATTAATTAAAACATAAATGTCTAAACACCATTAAAACTCTAAATGTCTTTACTTCCATCAACCAAAGGAGTCATTCATCTTGGTTTGCATTTTGTACTAATGTTAAGTGTTTAATTCCTAAAAAATAATACTTTCTAATCACGTCATGCTAATCAGGCTCCTTATTCTATTAAAAGGACTATTTTTCATGCAATGCCCATGAAATTATCTTGTGTGTGCTTTTTAACATTTATATTCATTGTAAAAACAAAGTCTATGGACCATCTATACCATGAATTCATTCAATTCCAACAAACAATGGAGTCCTTTATCTTGATTAGCATTTTTTGTTAATATTAATTATTTGAATTCCAATAAAAAGAGTCTCTCCCATCTTTTCTAGTAAGCAAGACTCCCCTTTTTATTCCAAATTTGATACAGTGATCATGAAATTAACATTTGTAGCAAAACTACCTAGCATATTAATTAAAACATACAAGTCGGAACATCATTAAAACTTTAAATGTGTTTAATTTGATCAACCAAAGGAGTCATTCATCTAGGTTTGCATTTGGTACTAATGTTAACCGGTTAATTACTAAATAATAACACTTTCTAATCACCTAATGTTAATCAAGCACCACTTTTTGTTACAAGGACTATTTTTCATGCAATGACCATGAAATTATCTTTTGTGTCCTTTTTAATATCTATATTCATTGTAAAAACAATGTCCATGAACCATTTATACCATGAATTCATTCTATTCCAACAAGTAATGTTGTCCTTGATCTTGATTAGCATATCTTGTTGATATTAATTGGTTGAATTCCAAAATAAAGTATCCCTCCTATCATTTCTAGTAAGTAAGGCTCTACTTTTAATTCCAAACACACTTTTTGATACAGTGATCATGTAATTAATATTTGTAGCCAAACTACCAAGTATATTAATTAAAACATTCAAGTCTAAACACCGTTAAATCTATAGATGTGTTTATTTCAACCAATCAAAGGAGTCATTCTTATTGGATTGCATTTCGTACTAAAGTTACAAGGATTAGTATTCATGCAATGACCATGAAATTATCTTTTGTCCTTTTTAACTACAATATTCATTGTAAAAACAAAGTTCACTAACCATCTATACCATGAATTCATTCAATTACAACAAACATTGGAGTCCTTGATATTGATTAGCATTTTTTATTAATATTAATTATTTGAATTAGAAAATAAAGTGTCCCTCCCATCATTTTTGGTAAGCAATACTCCCATTTTGGTTCCAAACACAGATTTTTATACAGTTAACATGAATTTAACAGTTGTGGCTAAACTATGTAGTATATTAATTAAAGGAAATAATTCTAAATGCCATTAAAATCCTAAATGTCTTTACTTCCGTCAACCAAAGGAGTCATTCATCGTGGTTTGCATTTCATACTAATGATAGGTGGTTTAATTCCAAAATAATCAAACTTTCTAATCACCTCATACTAATCAGGAGTCTCTTTTTGTCACAAGGACTATTTTCCATGTAATAACCATGAAATTAACTTTTGTGTCCTTTTAACTTCAATATTCATTGTAAAAAAAATGTCCATGAACCATCTATATCATGAATTCATTCAATTCCATTAAACAATGTAGTCATTTATCTTGATTAGCATTTCTTGTTATTATTAAGTGGTTGAATTTCAAAATAAAGTGTCCCTCCCATCATTTCTGGTAAGCAAGGCTCCCCTTTTGGTTCCAAACACATATTTTGATACAGTTATTATGAAATTAACATTTGTGGCAAAACTACCTAATATATTAATTAAAACATACAAGTTTAAACACCATTAAAACTCTAAATGCATTTATTTTAGTCAACGAATGGATTCATATTGGTTTACATTTTGTACTAATGTTAAATGGTTTAATTGCTAAATAATGAGACTTTCTAATCATCTCAAGCTAATTAGGATTCCCTTTTTGTCACAAGGACTATTTTCCATTCAATGACCATGAAATTAACTTTTGTGTCCTTTTTAACATCCTTATTCATTGTAAAAACAATGTCCATGAACCATCTATACCATGAATTCTTTTAATTCCAGCAAACAATAGAGTCCTTAATTGGTTGAATTCCAAAATAAAATGTCCCTCCCATCATTTCTAGTAAGTAAGTCTCCCCTTTTGGTTCTAAACACACTTTTGGATACAATAATAATGAAATTAACATTTGTGACAAAACTACCTAGCATATTATTTAAAACATACAAGTCTAAATACCCTTAAAACTCTAAATGTGTTGATTTCAATCAACCAAAGGAGTCATTCATCTTGGACTGCATTTCGTACTAATGTCAAGTGGTTATTTCTGAAATAATGAGACTTTCTAACCAATTCATGCTAATCGGGCTCCTCTTTTTGTTACAAGGACTATCTTTCATGCAATGTCCATGAATTTATCTTTTGTGTCCTTTTTAACAACTATATTCATTGAAAAAACAAAGTCCTTGAACCATTTATATCATGAATTCATTCAATTGCAACAAACAATGGTGTCCTTTATCTTGATTAGCATTTTTTGTTTATATTAATTGTTTGAATTCCAAAATAAATTGTCCCTCCGATCATTTCTAGTAAGCAAGGCTCCCATTTTGGTTCTAAATACACTTTTTGATACAGTGATCTGCAAATTAACATTTGTGGTAAAACTAACTAGTATATTAATTAAAACATATAAGTTTAAACATCATTAACCCTATAAATGTCTTTATTTGCATCAAGCAAAGGAGTCATTCATCTTGGATTGAATTTTTTTCTACTGTTAAGTGCTTAAGTCCTAAATAATGGGACTTTCTAATCACCTTAAGCTAATTAGGCACCTCTTTTTGTTACAAGGACTATTTTTCATGCAATGACCATGAAATTATCTTTTGTGACCTTTTTACATTTATTTTTATTGTAATAACAATGTCCATGAACTATTTATACCATGAATTCATTCAATTCCTACAAGCAATGGAGTCCTTGATGTTGATTATCATATCTTGTTGATATTAATTGGTTGAATTCCAAAATAAAGTGTTGCTCCCATCATTTCTGGTAAGCAAGGCTTCCCTTTTGGTTCCAAACACACTTTTTGATATAGTTATCAAGAAATTAATATTTGTGGCCAAACTACCTATTATATTAATTAAAACATACATGTCTAAACACCATTACAACTCTAAATGTGTTTATTTCAGTCAACCAATGGAGTTATTCATCTTGGTTTGCATTTCGTACTAATGTGAAGTGGTTTAATTCCTGAATAATGAGACTTTCTAATCACCTCATGCTAATCAGACACTTCTTTTTATTACAAGGACAATTTTTCATGCAATGACCATGAAATTATCTTTTATGTCGATATTTAAAACTATATTCATTGTGAATAAAATGTCTATAAACCATCTATACCATGAATTTATTCAATTCCAACAAACAATGGTGTCCTTGATCTTGATTAGAATTTCTTGTTATATTAATTGTTTGAATTCCAAAATAAAGTGTGTCTCCCATCATTTCTTGTAAGCAATACTCCCCTTTTGGTTCCAAACACACATTTTGATACAGTTATCATGAAATTAACATTTTTAACTAAACTACCTAGTATATTTGTTGTTCCCATAGCCTTGTATGGGTTGTAATTATTGTCAACTAAGTTTAAGTGTGCAAGAAAGTAAAGCCACATGAAAGGATAAGAAGGTAAAAGCCATATGGATAAGCAAGAACGCATAAGCCACATGGAAGGGCAAGAAAGTAAATTCGCCGTACATAAGCCCTATTAGGGTTTCATGGAGGAGTATATAAAGGCCATTGGAAGACAACAAAAAAATAGAAGTCAGCAATGGAGCAAAATTGATAGAGAACCTAGACAACCAGCCAACCAAAGAGAGAAAACGTGAGGAAGGAGCTGGCCAAACAAAAGACGTCCAATGGAAACCACTTGGCAAACACAAGGGAGCAAACGGAAACCACCACATACAAAGGAGAAGACACGGCTAGACAGCAACCAAAGGTGAACTGCAAATCACAAATCAGAAGGTGCTGGACAGCGAAACACAAAGGGTGACCAGCCAAAGAGAGAAAACAAGGGAAGACACCGCTGGACAGCAACCAAAGGTGAACGGCAAATCACAAATCAGAAGGTGCTGGACCGCAAAACACAAAGGGATAGCCAAAGGGAGACAATCGGCCAACCAAAGGTGAACGTCCAAACAAATCTACACGGCCAAAGGTGAACATCCAAACCAACCTACACGGCCAAACAAGGTAAATGTCTAAACCAATATACACAGCCAACCACAACCAATAGCAAAGGGGTGGACAGCCAAGCAAGGAGGAGAATGACCAAAGCAAGGCTGGATGGAAAGGGAGAACACACGGCAAAGAAGTGTGATGGCTGGAGAAAACCATGTGACTCACGTAAGAGAGAAGACAGCACATCATCCGTAAGGGAAGAGAGGAGCAACCTTGAAAGAGGAGACCACCAAGAGAGCAAACCAAGCTGTCTGAAGGTGTGAAATGGACAAGTGCAAACCAGAAATGGTGGTAAGGCGTGTGACCAGCAAATGGTGCAAACTAGAAACATGCATGAGAGGTGTAATGCCAAACCAAAAATGTGAGGCAGGCCATGAGACGTGAAATAGGAGACAAGTGAGACCATGAGACCGTAAAAGCAAGAGTTGTGTGAGACAACCTAGAGAAGGAATTTGGCGAAGCATCGGAAAGAACTCAACATATTTCCAGATTTCTACAAGAGAGGTTAGAGAGCATTGCAGTGAACTTCTAAGTAGTAGTGGAGCAGCCTTTCAATTCAACAGAGGCAAGACAAGTTAGAAGAAGGGTAAACATAGTAAGTTACACTTTTTGTATTATACTTGCTTAGTAATTGCAATAGTGAAAGGAGCAAAGGATTAAGGCATCCATTGTATCTGGAATTCTTAAGTATAGTGGATAGCCTTAGTAAGGGAGAGTCCCTATCACCGTGGATGTACGTCACGTTGACTGAACCATGTAAATCTTGTGTGTCCTTAATTTGCTTTATGTTTTATGTTTTGAATTGAGTTGTGAACGCAGCTAAAGTATCAGCCAACACATAACCTAACAAAGACCTAAACAAGAACATCCAAATTGTCTATCAGGCAAGGTGTCTGAAAGGTGACTTTAGGGTCTATTGTGATTTGTAAGTAGCAATAGATCTACCTTAGTCAAATCTGAGAAAGAGTTCACTTTTAAGAAGAGGTTGAAGTTATTCACTTACCTGTGAATTGCAAATTGTGGTGATACTAATTCACCTCCCCTCTCAGTATCATAAACTAGTAGATCCTAGGAAGAATTTGAAAACTTCAATTGGTATTAATGCACTGGTTCACTAGTTTGAAGCTTAATAGCTTGGTGCACTAGTTTGAAGCATTTCAGAAGCTTTAACTTGTCAGCATACTAAGAAATGGATGTCAGTACCAGTTCTAGCTCTACTTACAGTAAAAAAGATTCCAATCTTTAACGAAACCAACTACCATATGTGGAGAGCGAGAATGCAAGTTGTATTTGCAACCATGGTCATGAACGTGGTGAAATCCATACAGGAGGGTTTTGTGGCTCCAAAAAAAGGTAAAGATCCAACCCCAAAGGAATTAAGGCAGTTTGAGATAAATGGGAAGGCCTCCAATGTCATCATTTCAGCATTGACAGATGCTGAGTATGCTAAAGTTATTGACTGCAAATCTACTAAGTAAATATGGGACAAATTGTAGAAAGTCTATGAAGGTGATGGTAGAATAAAGGAGGCCAAGCTTCAAGTGTTGAAGGAGAGATATGAATCTCTCATAATGTAGAGAAATGAGATACTCCAAGAGTTCTTCACCATGGTTATTGATGCTGTAAATGATCTTAGAAGTCATAGGAACAACAAGAAGGACTTATCCATTATGAAGAAAATTCTGAGAATTCTGCCTAAAAGGATTGCCTCAAAGGTGGCAGCCACAGAGGAGAGTAGAGATCTCAATCCTATGTCTCTACATGATCTCCAGTGCAATCTCATTGCATATGAGATGAGGATAAAGTTAGTTAAAAACTCTGTAACAACGAAGGTATCAAAGGAGGCAGCTTTTAAAGTTATGAAGCACTTAAAGATAAAAGAAGAGGAAAAATCATCCAATGAGGATGATGATGATGATGATGAGGAACAAAGTAAAGGTGAAGTATTGGCTTACTTCACAAGGAAATTCAAAAAGGGGTCAAAAGAAGGGAAAAGGACAGTTGTCCTTGATATAGGCAGACTGGACACTTTGCTTCTCAGTACAAAGTGAAACTTATGATGCAGATGAGGATGGTGATGTTGAGCAAAATTCAAGATGGAGAAGATCATCATTCAAATCAAATAAGTCTAGTAAGAAGATTGCCAACCCATAGAGGAAGAAGAGAGGCTCATTCAATAGTTATGTGAGTTAGACAAAAGAAGCTGATAAGGAGGAAGATAAAGACTCATTAGATGAGCATGTCTTTATGGCATTAGTTCAAGGTGGTAGTTCAAACTTTAAAAAGGAAAAGGAGGTTGATGAAGAAGAACTAGATCTTGAAGCTGAGTTAGAAGCAGCTTTAAAGGAGATAATCAAAAGGGGTAGAACCATAAGAAGGTTGGAGGCTCATATAAAACAAGTTGAAGCAAAGTTTAAGGAAGCTAAAAGTCAAAAGAATGAAATAAGGACTGAACATATTGACTTGAAGAGAAGATTTGAAGAATAGATTAAAATATGCAAAGACCTTACAATAGAGCTTGGCTCAAGGACTTCAACAATTGAAGAAATGGAGATAGAGTTGTTGAGAGTTTGGCAACAACTCAAAAAAGTGAGGAGAACTTGCAGAAGTTTGAGGTGGCAGGAGAAACAAGTTCTGTAAGAGAAAAAAAGATTGACACTTTTCCACAGAAGTTGAAAGAGAAGGTTATGACTCAAGAAAAGATAACTGAAGAAGAGAAGATAGTTATCAAACCAAAGCTAGGGCCAAAAATGATGTATATGGTTAAAGAGCAACAACCCATAGCTGCTATGTCTCAGAAAGAGAATAAGTTCAGCTAGCAATGGGCTAATGTTAAGTGTTTAATTCCAAAATAATAAGACTTTCTAATCAGCTTATACTATTCAAGCTCCTAATTCTGTTACAAGGACTTTTTTTTCATGCAATGACCATGAAATTATCTTTTGTGTGCTTTTTAACAACTATATTCATTGTAAAAACAAAGCCCATGAACCATTTATACCATGAATTCATTCAATTCCAATAAACAATAGAGTCCTAGATCTTGATTAGCATTTTTTGTTAATATTAATTGTTTGAATTCTGATATATAGAGTCCCACCCATCATTTTTGGTGAGCAAGGCTTGCCTTTTTGTTCAAAACACACTTTTTGATATAATGATAATGAAATTAACATTTGTGGCAAAACTACCTAGCATATTAATTAAAACATATAAGTCTGAACACCATTAAGACTCTAAATGTCTTTACTTCAATTAACCAAAGGAGTCATTCACCTTGGTTTACATTTGGTACTGATGTTAAGTAGTTAATTCATAAATAATAACACTTTCTAATCACCTAATGCTAATCAGGCACCTCTTTTCGTTACAAAGAATATTTTTCATGCAATGACCATGAAAATATCTTTTGTGTCCTTTTGAACAACAATATTCATTGTAAAAACAAAGTCAATAAACCATTTATACCATGAATTCATGCAATTCAGATAAATAATGTAGTCCTTTATCTTGATTAGCATTTCTTATTGATATTAATTTGTTGAATTCCAAAATAAAGTGTCACTCCCATCATTTCTGGTGAGCAAGGCTCCCCTTTTGGTTCCAAACACACTTTTTGATACTGTGATTTTCAAATTAACATTTGTGGCAAAACTAACAAGTATATTAATTAAAACATACAAGTCTAAATACCATTAAATCTTTAAATGTTTTTATTTCCATTGACCAAAGGAGTCATTTGTCTTGGATTGCATTTCGTCTAATGCTAAATGGTTATTTCCTAAATAATGAGACTTTCTAACCACTTCATGCTAATCAGGCTCCTCTTTTTGTTGCAAGGACTATTTTTCATGCAATGTCCATGAATTTATCTTTTGTGTAATTTTTAACAACTTGTAGAAACAAAGTCCATCTACCATCTATACCATAAATTCATTCAATTCCAACAAATAATGGAGTTCTTCATCTTGATTAGTACTTGTTGTCAATATTAATAGTTTAAATTCAAAAATAAAGTTTCCCCCCTATCATTTCTAATAAGTGAGGCACCCTTTTTAGTTCCAAACACACTTTTTGATATAGTGATCATGAAATTAACATTTGTGACTAAACTACCTAGTATATTAATTAAAACTTACAAGTCTAAACACTATTAAAACTCTAACTGCATTTGTTTCAATCAACCAAAAGAGTCATTCTTCTTAGATTGCATTTCGTACAAATGTTAAGTGGTTATTTCCAAAAATAATGAGACTTTCTAACCACTTCATACTAATTAGGCTCCTCTTTTTGTTACAAGGACTATTTTTCATGCGATGACCATGAAATTATCTTCTGTGTCCTTTTTAACAACTATATTCATTATAAAAACAAAGTTCATGAATCATTTATACGATGAATTATTTCAATTACAGCAAATAATGGTGTCCTTGATCTTGATTAGCATTTTTTGTTGATATTAATTGTTTGAATTCCAAAATAAAGTGTCCCTCCGATCATTTCTGGTGAGCAAGGCTCCCCTTTTGGTTCCAAACACACTTTTTGATACTGTAATTTTCAAATTAACATTTGTGGCAAAACTAACAAGTATATTAATTAAAACATACAAGTCTAAATACCATTAAATCTTTAAATGTTTTTATTTCCATCAACCAAAGGAGTCATTTGTCTTGGATTGCATTTTGTCTAATGCTAAATGGTTATTTCCTAAATAATGAGACTTTCTAACCACTTCATGCTAATCAGGCTCCTCTTTTTGTTGCAAAGACTATTTTTCATGCAATGTCCATGAATTTATCTTTTGTGTCATTTTTAACAACTTGTAGAAACAAAGTCCATCTACCATCTATACCATAAATTCATTCAATTCCAACAAACAATGGAGTTCTTCATCTTGATTAGTACTTGTTGTCAATATTAATAGTTTAAATTCAAAAATAAAGTTTCCCCCCCCATCATTTCTAATAAGCGAGGCACCCTTTTTAGTTCCAAACACACCTTTTGATACAAGGATTATGAAATTAACATTTGTGGCAAAACTACCTAGCATATTAATTAAAACATACATGTCTAAACTCCATTAAAACTCTAAATGTCTTTACTTCTATCAACCAAAGGTGTCATTCATATTGGTTTGCATTTGGTACTAATGTTAAGTGGTTAATTCATAAATAATAAGAATTTCTAATCACCTCATGCTAATTAGGCCCCTCTTTTTGTTTGATGGACTATTTTACATGCACTGACTATGAAATTATCATTTGTGTCATTTTTAACAACTATATTCATTGTAAAAACAATGTCCATGAGCCATCTATTGCATGAATTCAATCAATTCCAGCAAACAATGTAATCCTTGATCTTGTTTAGCATTTCTTGTTAATATTAATTGTTTGAATTCTCAAATAAAGTGCCCTCCCCCCATAATTCCTAGTAAGCAAGGTACCCCTTTTGGTTCCAAACACACTTTTTGATACAGTGATCATGAAATTAACATTTGTGCCAAAACTACCTAGCATATTAATTAAAACATAAACGTCTAAACACCATTAAAACTCTAAATGTCTTGACTTCCACCAACCAAAGGAGTCATTCATCTTGGTTTGCATTTCATACTAAAGTTAAGTTTTTAATTCCTAAATAATAATACTTTCTAATCACCTCATGCTAATTAGGGTCTACATTCTGTTACAAGGCCTATTTTTCATGCAATACCCATGAAATTATCTTTTGTGTGCTTTTTATCATCTATATTTATTGTAAAAACAAAGTCTATGGACCATCTATACGATGAATTCATTCAATTCCAACAAACAATGTAGTCCTTGATCTTCATTAGCATTTTTTGTTAATATTAATTATTTGAATTCCAATAAAAAAGTCCCTCCCATCATTTCTAGTAAACAAGGCTCTCCTTATGGTTCCAAACACACTTTTTGATATAGTGATCATGAAATTAGCATTTGCGGCAAAACTTCCTAGCATATTAATTAAAACATAAATGTCTAAACACCATTAAAACTCTAAATGTCTTTACTTCCATCAACCAAAGGAGTCATTCATCTTGGTTTGCATTTCGTACTAATGTTAAGTGTTTAATTCCTTAAAAATAATACTTTCTAATCAACTCATGCTAATCAGGCTCCTTATTCTGTTAAAAGGACTATTTTTCATGCAATGCCCATGAAATTATCTTGTGTGTGCTTTTTAACATCTATATTCATTGTAAAAACAAAGTCTATGGACCATACCATGAATTCATTCAATTCCAATAAATAATGGCGTCCTTTATCTTGATTAGCATTTTTTGTTAATATTAATTATTTGAATTCCAATGAAAAGAGTCTCTCCCATCTTTTCTAGTAAGCAAGGCTCCCCTTTTGGTTCCAAACACACTTTTTGATACAGTGATCATGAAATTAACATTTGTAGTAAAACTACCTAGCATATTAATTAAAACATTTAAGTCGGAACACCATTAAAAATCTAAATGTCTTTACTTCGATCAACCAAAGGAGTTATTCATCTAGGATTGCATTTGGTACTAATGTTAACCTGTTAACTACTAAATAATAACACTTTCTAATCACCTAATGTTAATCAAGCACCTCTTTTTGTTACAAGGACTATTTTTCATGTAATGACCATGAAATTATCCTTTGTGTCCCTTTTAATATCTATATTCATTGTAAAAACAATGTCCGTGAACCATTTATACCATGAATTCATTTAATTCCAACAAGCAATGGAGTCCTTGATCTTCATTAGCATATCTTGTTGATATTAGTTGGTTCAATTCCAAAATAAAGTATCCCTTCCATCATTTCTAGTAAGCAAGGCTCCAGTTTTAGTTTGAAACACACTTTTTGATATAGTGATCATGACATTAACATTTGTTACCAAATTACCAAGTATATTAATTAAAACATTCAAGTCTAAACACCATTAAAACTCTAAATGCATTTATTTCAATCAATCAAAGCCAAGAGATGCATGACACTTCTCCCTGAGCAAGAGAAGACACTCAATGGCATAGTGAAAACAAGCGGTGTAGTCAAAGTTGAGAAAAAGAAGAAAGCTATCTTCCAACTAGTTTAAAAGAAGGATTATAGAGCAAAAAGGGAGGTGGCTAATATAGCTGAAATTGCACTAAAGGTTGACTACAAGGATAAGCAGTGGATCCTTGATGGTGGATGCACTTCACACATGATAGGAGACAAGAGTAAATTATCAAAGCTAAACAAGTCAAGAGAAGGCAGATTCAAGTTTGGCAATGATGATTCACTCAACATCAGTGGTTAGGGGTCAATAAATATTGGAAAAGGAAAGCTGAAAGATGTTCTGCACATTGAAGGACTCAAATATAATCTAGCATCTATTAGCCACTATGTAACAATGACCACAAAGTGATATTCACAAAAACAGGTTGCCAAGCCAAGAGTAAAGAAGGCAATATTGTTGTAGTTGGGAAAAGAATAGCTGGAAATTTGTTTGTGATTGATAAGGACAAGACAAACAACTGTTTACTTTCAAAGGAAGAAGAAAATCAGCTCTAGCTTAGCTGGCTGGGACACTTATCACAAAAGAACATGAGGAAGCTGACCACTACTCATGCAATCAGAGACATTCACGACCTCAAGAGAGAGAAAGAGAAAGAGTTTGTTTGTTCAGTATGCTTTAAAGGAAATCATGCCAAAAGCAATATAAGACCAAAGAGTTTAGTTCTCAAGCAGTGCTTGACATTGTGCATACTGATTTGTATGGACTGATAAGGATAAAAAGGTTGAATGGTAAGAGGTATTTCATCTTTTTTGTTGATGATTATTTTAGAAGGACATACATCATACACCTCAAACATAAGTCAGAAGTTTTGAATTGCTTCAAGACATACAGAAGATTGTCTAAAGATAAAAGTGGAATGAAGATCAAAGTATTGAGGTCAGATCAAGGCACTAAATTTACAAATAAAGCTTTTGAAGATTATCTTGAGAAGCATGGAATTCATCACCAATTGACAACAGCAAGAACACCTCAACAGAATGAGGTGGTAGAGAGGAAAAATAGAGCTATGGTTGAAATGGTGAGAACTCTACTACTGGAATCCAACTTCACACAAGACTTTGGACAGAAGCAACATTTATAGCCGTCCATCTGCTAAATAGAGTATTACTAAGGCCCAATACTGATAAGACTCCATATGAGCTATGGAGTGGGAAGAAGACAACAACCAAGTATCTCAGAGTCTTTGGCAGCCCATGTTTTGTGAAGAACAAGAAGCAAAACTTGGGAAAATTCAACACTAGGCTACAGAATTTTCCTGCATAAGTTAAGAAGTGATGTGAGAATAGATGAGAACTAGAAAACAATGCAGAATGGAGAAGCTGTGTAGATGAAGAATCAAACCAACCTGAAGAAAAGGAACAAGAAGTAAGTTCAGACTTAGATAAGAGTGAGTCTGAAGATGAAGAAAGATATCCTCATACAAATAAGACAGTGCAAGGAAGAAAGACAAAAAAAAACATGGACCAGTGATCATTAAGGAGATCAGATCATAGGTGACCCATCAGCATGAGTTACAACAAGAACAAGAATTGTGGGAGCTACTACTTTACTTTCACAAGTTGAACCTAAATCTATTGAAGAGGCTATTCAAGACAAAGCTTGGGTCAAAGTTATTAATGAGGAGTTGGATCAAATTGAGAAGAATGATACATGGGAGCTGGTTCTAAGACCCACTAATAAGAATGTCATAGGAACAAAATGGGTGTTTAGGAATAAACATAATGAAGAAGGCAAGGTGGTGAGGAATAAGGCCAGGTTGGTTTGCAAAGGTTACACTCAGATAAAAGGGCTAGATGTTGATGAAACTTTTGCATCAGTAGTAAGGTTAGAAACTATCAGAATATTCTTAGCTTTGGCAGCATACCAGAGGTATAAAGTCCATTAAATGGATGTGAAATCCGCCTTTCTAGATGGGCTCCTGAAAGAAGAAGTGTATATTGAACAACTCAATGGAGTACAAATCAATGAAGATGAGACATATGTGTACAAGCTAAAGAAAGCCTTGTATGGTCTTAAGCAAGCTCCAAGAGCATGGTACAATAGGCTGGATGCGTATGTGAGAAGGTTGAACTTCAAAAGAGGAACAGTTGATAATAACTTGTATGTGTTCAACTCAGAGAAAGGCCATTTGATAACCATAGTATATGTAGATGACATCATCTTTGGAGGGGATCACTCTAAACTATGCCAAGATTTTGCACAGAAGATGAGTGAGGAATTTGAGGTGTCATTGATTGGACAAATGACATACTTTCTTGGATTACAGATAAAGTAGTGTGAAGAAGGTATCTTTATTTCTTAGATGAAATATGCCAAAGAGATGCTGAAAAGGTTTGGCATTGAGGATAGCAGACCTATCAGTACCCCTATGATAGTAGGCTCCAAGTTAACAAAAGATTAGGAGGGAAGGAGTACAAGCCCTATAGAGTACAAGAAGATGATATGGAGTCTTTTGTACCATACAACATCAAGGCCTGATCTTATGCAAGCTGCGTGCATTGCCAGCAGATTCCAAGCTGATCCTAAGGAATCTCATATGTTGGTAGTGAAAAGAATCCTAAGATACCTCAAAGGGACACTGGAAATGGGTTTATAGTATCTAGCCATGGATTCTGTAAAATTATGAGCATACACTGATGTAGACTGGGTAGGAAGTATAGATGACAAAAAATCAACTAGCGATTGCAACTTCTACTTGGGTTCAAAGTGTGTTGCATGGTTAAATAGAAAGCAAGACAGTGTTGCTTTACAGCTGAGGTTGAGTATATGGCTACTTAGGCAGCATGTACATAGGTAATATGAATGCTAAGACAATTAGTAGACTTGAGTGTTAAAGTGAAGTTATCAGTGAGTGTACTTTGTGATAATCAAAGCGCTATTGATCTCAGCAAGAATCTGGTATCACTTCATCAAAGATCAAGTGGAATAGGGTACAATTCAGTTGGAGTATGTTGGCATTAAAGATCAAATTTCAGATATTCTAACTAAACCTCTATCCACAGAGCTATTTGAAACGCACAGATTGAGTCTATCTATGCAAATGCCTCCTCAAGCTTGAAGTTCAGGTAAATCCTCCATCTTTACTTTGCGAGTTTTTCAGATTTGTAATTAGTTGGCAAAGGGGAAGAAAAGCAACAGTGTAGGAGGAGCTGTTAAGAAAGGGAAAGTGCATATTTAGGGGGAGTTGAAACTCCTACATAGTGGCTTTTGTTATAAGTGTTGCCAACAATTGGAAAGGGGGAGATTGTTGTTCTCACAGCCTTGTATGGGTTGTAATTGTTGTCAACTAGGTTTAAGTGTCCAAGAAAGTAAAGCCATATGGAAGGGAAAGAAGGTAAAAGCCACATGGAGGGGCAAGAAAGTAAAAGCCACATGGAAGGGCAAGACAATAAATTCACCTCATGCTAATCAGTATTCTCTTTTTGTCATAAGAACTACTTTCCAGGCAATGACCATGAAATTAACTTTTGTGTCCTTTTTTAACATCTAAATTCCTTATAAAAACAATGTCCATAAGCCATCTATACCATGAATTCATTCAATTCCAACAAATAATAGAGTGCTTGATGTTCATTACCATTTCTTGTTAATATTAATTGGTTGAATTCCAAAATAAAGTGTTCCTCCCATCATTTCTGGTAAGCAAGGTTTCCCTTTTGGTTTCAAACACACTTTTTGATATAGTGATCATGAAATTAATATTTGTGGCCAAACTACCTAGTATATTAATTAAAACATACAAGTCTAAACACCATTAAAAAACTAAATATGTTTATTTTAGTCAACCAAAGGAGTCATTCATCTTGGTTTGCATTTTGCACTAATGTTAAGTAGTTTAATTCCTAAATAATGAGACTTTCTAATCACATCATGCTAATCAGGCACCTCTTTTTGTTACAAGGACTACTTTCCATGCAATGATCATGAAATTATCTTTTATGTCCATATTAAAAGGTATATTCATTGTGAAAACAATATCCATCAACCATTTATACCATGAATTTATTCAATTCCAACAAAAAATGGAGTTCTTGAGCTTGATTAGAATTTCTTGTCAATATTAATTGTTTGAATTCCAAAATAAAGTGTGCCTCCCATCATTTCTGGTAAGCAATACTCCCCTTTTGCTTCTAAACACACATTTTGATACAATTATCATGAAATTAACATTTATGGGCAAACTACTTAGTATATCAATTATAGGAAACAAGTCTAACCTCCATGAAAACTCTAAATGTCTTTACTTCCATCAACCAAAGGAGTTATTCATCTTGGTTTGCATTTCATACTAATTTTAAGTGGTTTAATTCCAAAATAATGGACATTCTAGTCACAACATGCTAATCAGGATTCTATTTTTGTCACAAGGACTATTTTCCATGCAATGACCATGAAATTAACTTTTGTGTCATTTTTAACATCTATATTCATTGAAAAAAAAAATGTCCATGAAACATATATACCATGAATTCATTCAATTCTTACAAACAATAGACTCTTCGATCTTGATCAGCATTTCACGTTAATATTAATTGGTTGAATTCCACAAAAAGTGTCCCTTCCATCATTTCTAGTAAGTAGGTCTCCCTTTTTGGTTCTAAACACACTTTTTGACATTGTGATAATGAAACTAACTTTTAGGCCAAAACTACCTAGCATATTAATTAAAACATACAAGTTTAAACACCACTAAAACTCTAAATGTGTTTATTTCAATTAACTAAAGGAGTCATTCATCTTGGATTGCATTTTGTACTAATGTTATGTGGTTATTTCCTAAATAATGAGATTTTCTAACCACTTCATGCTAATCAGGTTCCTTTTCTTGTTACAACAACTATTATTCATGCAATGACCATGAAATTATCTTTTATCTCTTTTTTAACAACTATATCCATTATAAAAATAAAGTCCATGAACCATCTATATCAAAAATTCATTCAATTGCAATAAACAATGATGTCCTTGATCTTGATTAGCATTTCTTGTTGATACTAATTGTTTGAATTAAAAAACAAAGTGTCCCTCATATCATTTTTGGTAAGCAAGACTCCCCTTTTGATTCCAAACACCCTTTTTGATACAGTGATCCTCAAATTAACTTTTGTGGCAAAACTAACTAGTATATTAATTAAAACATACAAGTCTAAACACCACTAAAACTCTAAATGTGTTTATTTTAGTCAATTGAAGGAGTCATTTATCTTGGTTTGCATTTCGTACTAATGTTAAGTGGTTCAATTCTTGAATAATGAGACTTTCTAATCACCTTATGCTAATCAGGCACCTTTTTTTGTTACAAGGACTATTTTTCATGCAATGACTATGAAATTATCTTTTGTGAGCACATTAAAAACTATATTCATTGTGAAAACAATGTCCATGAACCATTTATACCATGAATTTATTCAATTCTAACAAAAAATGGAGTCCTTGAGCTTGATTAGAATTTCTTGTCAATATTAATTGTTTGAATTTCAAAATAAAGTGTGTCTCGCATCATTTCTGGTAAGCAATACACCCCTTTTTGTTCCAAACACACATTTTGATACATTTATTATGAAATTAAAATTTATGACTAAACTATGTTGTATATTAATTATAAGAAACAAGTCTTAACACCATTAAAACTCTAAATGTCTTTACTTCCATCAACCAAAGGATTCATTCATCTTGGTTTACATTTCATACTAATTTTAAGTGGTTTAATTCTAAAATAATGAGACATTGTAATCACCTCATGCTAATCAAGATTCTCTTGTTGTTGCAAGGACTATTTTCCATGCAATGACCATGAAATTAACTTTTGTGTCATTTTTAACTTCTATATTCATTGTAAAAATAATGTCCATGAAACATTTATCCCATAAATTCATTCAATTCCAATAAACAATGGAGTCCTTGATCTTGATTAGTATTTCATGTTAATATTAATTGGTTGAATTCCAAAAAATGTGTCCCTCCCATCATTTTTAGTAAGTAGGTCTCCCCTTTTGGTTCCAAATACACTTTTTGATATAGTGATAATGAAACTAATATTTAGGCCAAAACAATTGAGCATATTAATTAAAACATACAAGTTTAAACACCATTAAAACTTTAAATGTGTGTTTATTTCAATCAACCAAAGGAGTCATTCATCTTGAATTGCATTTCGTACTAATGTTCTGTTGTTATTTCCTAAATAATGAGACTTTCTAACTACTTCATGCTGATTAGGCTCCTCTTTTTGTTACAATGACTATTATTCGTGCAATGACCATGAAATTATCTTTTGTGACCTTTTTAACAACTATATTGATTGTAAAAACAAAGTCCATGAACCATCTTTACCATAAATTCTTTCAATTGCAACAAACAATGGTGTCCTTGATCTTAATAAGCATTTTTTGTTGATATTAATTGTTTGAATTCAAAAATAAAGTGTCCCTCCAATCATTTCTAGTAAGCAAGGCTCTCCTTTTGACTCCAAACACACTTTTTGATACATTGATTTTCAAATTAATATTTATGGCAAAACTAACTACTATATTAACTAAAACATACAAGTCTAAACACCATTAAATCCCTAAATGTCTTTATCTCCATCAACCAAAGGAGTCAATCATCTTGGATTCCATTTCCTACTAATGTTAAGTGTTTCATTCCTAAACACTGGGACTTTCTAATCACCTCATGATAGTTAGGCACCACTTTTTGTAATGAAAACAATTTTTTATGCAATGACCATAAAATCATCCTTTGAGTCCTTTTTAACATCTATATTCATCATAAAAACAATGTCTACGAACCATCTATACCGTGAATTCATTTAATTCTGACAAGCAATGGAGTCCTTGACCTTGATTAGCATATCTTGTTGATATTAGTTGGTTGAATTCCAACATAATGTGTCCTTCCCATCATTGCTGGTAAGCAAGGCTCCCCTTTTATTTCCAAACACACTTTTTGATACAGTGATAATGAAATTAACATTTGTGGCCAAATTATCTAATATATTAATTAAAATATACAAGTCTAAACACCATTCAAACCCTAAATATGTTTATTTTAGTCAACCAAAGGAGTCATTCAACTTGGTGTGCATTTTGTACTAATGTTAAATTGTTTAATTGCTAATTAATGAGACTTTCTAATCACTTCATACTAATCAAGCACCTCTTTTTGTTGCAAGGACTATTTTTTATGCAATGACCATGAAATTATCTTTTGTGTCCATACTAAAAACTATATTCATTGTGAAAACAATGTCCATGAACCAACTATACTATGAATTTATTCAATTTCAACAAACAATGGTGTCCTTGATCTTGATTAGCATTTTTTGTTAATATTAATTGTTTGAATTCAAAAATAAAGTGTCCTTCTGATCATTTCTAGTAAGCAAGGCTCTCCTTTTGATTCTAAACACACTTTTTGATACCATGAAATTATCTTTTGTGGCCATATTAATAACTATATTCATTGTGAAAACAATGTCCATTAACCATTTATACCATGAATCCATTCAATTCCAATAAACAATGGAGTCCTTGATCTTGATTAGCATTTCTTGTTGATATTAATTGTTTTAATTCCAAAATAAAGTGTCCCTCCCATCATTTCTAGTAAACATGGCTCCCATTTTGCTTCCAAACTCACATTTTGATACAGTGATCATGAAATTAACTTTAGTGGCAAAACTAGCTAGTATATTAATTGAAACACACAAGTCAAAAAGCCATTCAAACTCTAAATGTCCTAACTTCAATCAACCAAATGAGTCATTCATCTTACTTTGCATTTTGTACTAATGTTAAGTGGTTTAATTCCTAAATAATGAGACTTTCTAATCACCTCATGCTAATTAGGCTCTTTTTTTTTTACAAGGACTATTTTTTATGCACGGACCATGAAATTATCTTTTATGTCCATATTAACAACTATATTCATTGTGAAAACAATGTCTATGAACTATCTATTCTATAAATTCATTCAATTCCCACAAACAATCAAGTCCGTGATCTTGATTAGCATTTCTTATTGATATTAATTAAAGCACACAAGTCTAAAAACCATTCAAACTCTAAATGTCTTTACTTCCATCAACGAAAGGTGTCATTTAACTTGGTTTTCATTTCATACTAATGTCAAGAGGTTTAAGTCCAAAATAATGAGACCTTCTAACCACCACATGCTAGTATGGCTCCACTTTTCGTTACAAGGACTGTTTTTCATGCAATGACCATGAAATTATCTTTTGTGTCAATTTTAACAACTATATTCATTATAAAAACAATGTCCATGAAGCATCTATAACATGAATTCATTCAATTCTAACAAACAATGGAGTCCTTGATCTTGATTAGCATTTCTTGATGATAATAATAGTTTGAATTCCAAAATAAAGCGTCCCTCCTATCATTTTTGGTAAACAATGCTCCCCTTTCAAACATACTTTTTGATATAGTGAACATGAAATTAACATTAGTGACAAAAGTAGCTAGTATAATAATTAATACACACAAGTCTAAAAGTCATTCAAACTCTAAATGTGTTTACTTCAATCAACCAAATGAGTCATTCTTCTTAGTTTGCAACTTGTACAAATGTTAAGTGGTTTAATTCCTAAATAATGAGACTTTCTAATTAGTTTAGGATAATCAAACTCCTCTTTTTGTTACAAGGATTATTTTTTAAGTAAGGACCATGAAATTATCTTTTGTGTCCATATGAACAACTATATTCATTGTGAAAACAATGTCCATGAACCATCTATACCATGAATTCATTCAATTCAAACAAACAATCGATTCCATGATCTTGATTAGCATTTTTTGTTGATATTCATTGTTTGTATTCTAAAATAAAGTGTCCCTCCCATCATTTCTAGTAAGTAACACTCCCCTTTTGGTTCCAAACACACAATTTGAGAGATTGATCATGAAATTAACATTAGTTGCAAATCTAGCTAGTATATTAATTAAAACACATAAGTCTAAAAACCATTCAAACTTTAAATGTGTTTACTTCAATTAACCAAATCAATCATTCATCTTAGTTTGTATTTTGTACTAATGTTAAGTGGCTTAATTCCTAAATAATGAGACTTTCTAAACACCTCATGCTTATCAGGCTCCTCATTTTGTTTCAAGGACTATTTGTTATGCAATGACCATGAAATTATCTTTTTGTGTCCATATTAACAACTAGAGTCATTGTGAAGACAATGTCCATAAACCATTTATACCATGAATTCATTCAATTCCAATAGAAAATCGAGTCCCTGATCTTGATTTGCATTTCCTCTTGATAGTAATTGTTTGCATTCGAAAATAAAGTGTCCCCCCATGAATTTTGGCAAGCCATGCACCCCTTTTGGTTCCAAACACTTTTTTTGATATAGTGAACATGAAATTAACATTTGTGGCAAAGCTAGCTGGTATATTAATTAAAGCACACATGTCTAAAAATCATTCAAACTATAAATGTCTTTACTTCCATTAATGAAAGGTGTCATGTATCTTGGTTTGCATTTCATACAAATGTTAAATGGTTTAATTCCTAAATAAATAGACTTTCTAATCACCTCAAGATAATCAAGCTCCTCTATTTGTTACAAGGACTATTTTTCAAGTAAGGATCATGAAATTATCTTTTGTGTCCATATGAACAACTATATTTATTGTGAAAATAATGTCCATGAACCATCTATACATGAATTAATTCAATTCTAACCGACAATAGAGTCCATGATCTTGGTTAGCATTTTTTGTTGATATTAATTGTTTGAATTCTAAAATAAAGTGTCCCTCCTATCATTTTTGGTGAGTAATGCCTTTTGGTTCCAAACACACTTTTTGATATAGTGAACATGAAATAAACATTTGTAGCAAAATTGGCTAGTATCTTAATCAAACCACACAAGTCTAAAAACGATTCAAACTCTGCATGTGTTTACTTTAATCAACCAAATCAGTCATTCATCTTAGTTTGCATTTCGTACTAATGTTTAGTGGCTTAATTCCTAAATAATGAGACTTTTAAATCACCTCATGCTCTCCAGGCTCCTCATTTTGCTTCAAAGACTATTTCTTATGCAATTACCATGAAATTATCTTTCGTGTCCATATTAACAACTGTATTCATTGTGAAAACAATGTCCATGAACCATCTATACCATGAATTCATTTAATTCCAACAAACAATGGAGTCCTTGATCATCATTAGCATTTCTTGATGATATTAATTGTTTGAATTCCAAAATAAAGTGTCCCTCTTATCATTTCTGGTAAGCAATGCTCCCCTTTTTGTTCCAAACATAAGATTTGATATAATGAACATAAAATTAACATTAGTGACAAAAGTAGCTAATATAATAATGAAAACACACAAGTTTAAAAGCATTCAAACTCTAAATGTCTTTACATCAATCAACCAAATGAGTCATTCTTCTTAGTTTGTAATTCGTACAAATGTTAAGTGTTTTAATTCCTAAATAATGATCTTATGCTAATTAGGCTCCTCATTTTGTTTCAAGGACTATTTGTTATGCAATGACCATGAAATTATCTTTCGTGTCCATATTAACAACTATATTCATTGTGAAAACAATGTCCATGAACCATCTATACCATGAATTCATTCAATTTAAACAGACAATCGAGTCCTTGATCATGATTAGCATTTCTTGTTGATATCAATTGTTTGAATTCCAAAATAAAGTGTCCCTCCCATCATTTCTAGTAAGCAACACTCCCCTTTTGCTTTCAAACACACATTTTGATATAGTGATCATGAGATTAACATTAATGGCGAAACTAACTAGTATATTAATTAAAATGCACAAATCTAAAAACCATTCAAACTCTAAATGTGTTTACTTTATTCAACCAAATGAGTCATTCATCTTAGTTTGCATTTCGTACTAATGTTAAGTGGCTTAATTCCTAAATAATGAGACTTTCTAATCTCCTCATGCTCATAAGGTCCTTTTTTTTTGTTTCAAGAACTATTTTTCATGCAACGACAACGAAATTGTGTTTTATATCCATATCAACAATTATATTCATTGTGAAAACAATGTCCATGAACCATCTATACTATGAATTCATTCAATTCAAACACACAATTGAGTCATTGATCTTGATTAGCATTTCTTGTTGAAATCAATTGTTTGAATTACAAAATAAAGTGTCCCTCCATCATTTCTCATAAGCAACACTCCCCTTTTGGTTCCAAAAGCACATTTTGAAAGATTGATCATGAAATTAACATTAGTCGCAAATCTAGCTAGTATATTAATTAAAACACACAAGTCTAAAAACCATTCAAACTCTAAATGTGTTTACTTTAATCAACCAAATTAGTCATTCATCTGAGTTTGCATTTCGTACTAATGTTAAGTAGCTTAATTCCTAAATAATGAGACTTTCTAATCACCTCATGCTCATTAGGCTCCTCATTTTGTTTCACAGACTATTTCTTATGGAATGACCATGAAATTATCTTTTGTGTCCATATTAACAACTATAGTCATTGTGAAAACAATGTCCATAAACCATCTATACCATGAATTCATTTAATTCTAATAGAAAATCGAGTCCTTGATCTTGATTTACATGTCTTCTTGATAGTAATTGTTTGCATTCAAAAATAAAGTGTCCTCTCATCATTTTTGGCAAGCCATGCACCCATTTTGGGTTCCAAACACATTTTTTGATAAAGTGAACATGAAATTAACATTTGTGGCAAACCTAGCTAGAATATTAATTAAAACACAAATGTCTAAAAACCATTCAAACTCTAAATGTGTTTACTTCAATCAACCAAATCAGTCATTTTTCTTAGTTTGTATTTCATACTAATGTTAAGTGGCTTCATTCCTAAATAATGAGAATTTCTAAACGCATCATGCTGATTAGGCTCCTCATTCTGTTTCAAGGACTATTTGTTATGCAATGACCACAAAATTATCTTTTATGTCCATATTAACTATTATAGTCATTGTGAAAACAATGTCCATGAACTATCTATACCATGAATTCATTCAATTCCAGTAGAAAATCGAGTCCTTGATCTTGATTTGCATTTCTTCTTGATAGTAATTGTTTGCATTGGAAAATAAAATGTCCTCCCATCATTTTTGGCAAGCCATGCACCCTTTTCGGTTTGAAACACACTTTTTGATATAGTGAACATGAAATTAACATTTGTGGCAATCCTAGCTAGTATATTAATTAAAGACACAAGTCTAAAAACCATTCAAACTCTAAAAGTCTTTACTACCATCAATGAAAGGTCTCATTTATCTTGGTTTGCATTTCGTACAAATGTTAAGTGGTTTAATTCCTAAATAATTAAACTTTCTAATCACCTCAGGAAAAGCAGGCTCCTCTATTTGTTACAAGGACTATTTTTCAAGTACAGGGTATGAAATTATCATTTGTGTCCATATATGTCCCTCCATCTATAACATGAATTAATTCAATTCTAACAGACAATCGAGTCCATGATCTTGATTAGCATTTTTTGTTGATATTAATTGTTTGAATTCAAAAATAAAGTGTCCTCCAATGTTATGGCAAGCCATGCACCCCTTTTGGTTTCAAACACACTTTTGATACAGTAAACATGAAATTAACATTTGTGGCAAATCTAGATAGTATATTAATTAAAGCACACAAGTCTAAAAACCATTCAAATTCTAAATATCTTTACTTCCATCAACGAAAGGAGTCATTCATCTTGGTTTGCATTTCATACTAACGTTAAGCGGTTTAAGTCCAAAATAATGAGACATTCTAATCACCTCATGCTAGTCAGGCTCTTCCTTTTGTTACAAGGACTGTTTTTCATGTAATGACTATGAAATTATCATTTGTCTCCTTTTTAAAAATGAAAATCATTGTAAAAACAATGTCCATGAATCATCTATACGATGAATTCATTCAATTCCAACAAACAATAGGGTCCTTGATCTTGATTAGAATTTCTTGTTGATATTAATTGTTTGAATTCCAAAATAAAGTGTCCCTCCTATCGTTTCTGTAAGTAATGTTCCCCTTTTGGTTCCAAACATAGTTTTTGATACAGTGAACATGAAATTAACATTAGTGGCAAAACCAGCTAGTGTATTAATGAAAAAACACAAGTATAAAAACCATTCAAACTCTAAATGCTCCTTAGATTTCATTTCATACAAATATTAAGTGATTTAATTCGTAAATAATGAGACTTTCTAATCACCTTAGGATACTCAGGCTCCTCTTTTTGTTACAAGGACAATTTTTTATGTCAGGACCATGAAATTATCTTTTTTGTTCATATTAACAACTATATTCATTGTGAAAACAATGTCCATGAACCATCTATACATTCATTCAATTATAACAGACAATGGAGACCTTGATCTTGATTAGCATTTCTCATTGATATTAATTGTTTGAATTCCAAAATAAAAAGTTCTACAATCATTATGGCAAGCAATGCACCTTTTTTGGTTCTAAACACACTTCTTGATATAGTGAACATGAAATTAACATTTGTGGCAAATCTAGCTAGTATATTAATTAAAGCACACAAGTCTAAAAACCATTCAAACTTTAAATATCCTTACTTCCATCAACAAAAGGAGTCATTCCTCTTGGTTTGCATTTCGTACAAATGTTAAGTGGTTTAAGTCCAAAATAATGAGACTTTCTAATCACCTCATGCCAGTCAGGCTCCTCTTTTTGTTACAAGCACTATTTTTCATGCAATGACCATGAAATTATCTTTTGTCTCCTTTTTAACAATGATAATCATTGTAAAAACAAAGTCCATGAATCATCTATACGATGAATTCATTCAATTGCAACAAACAATGGAGTCCTTGGTCTTGATTATAATTTCTTGTTGATATTAATTGTTTGAGTTCCAAAATAAAGTGTCCCTCCTATCATTTTTGGTGAGCAATGTTCCCCTTTTGGTTCTAAACACACTTTTAGATACAATGCACATGAAATTAACATTTGTAGCAAAACTCGCTAGTATATTAATGAAACCACACATGTCTAAAAACCACTCAAACTCTAAATGTGTTTACTTCAATTAACCAAATCAGTCATTCATCTTAGTTTGCATTTTGTACTAATGTTAACTGGCTTAATTATTAAATAATGAGACCTTTTAATCACCTCATCCACATCAGGCTCCTCATTTTGTTTCAAGGACTATTTGTTATGCAATGACCATGAAATTATCTTTTGTGTCCATATTAACAAATATGTTCATTGTGAAAACAATGTCCATGAACCATCTATACCATGAATTCATTTAATTCTAACAAACAATGGAGCCTTTGATCTTAATTAGCATTTCTTGATGATATTAATTGTTTGAATTCCAAAAAAAAAAAGTGTCCCTCCTATCATTTCTGGTAAGTAATGCTCCTCTTTTTGTTCCAAACATACTTTTTCATACAGTGAATATGAAATAACATTAGTGACAAAAGTAGCTAATATAATAACGAAAACACATAAGTCTAAAAACCATTCAAAATCTAAATGTATTTTCTTCAATCAACTAAATGAGTCATTCTTCTTAGTTTGCAATTCGTACAAATGTTAAGTGTTTTAATTCCTAAATAATGAGGATTTATAATCACCTTATGCTAATTAGGCTCCTCTTTTTGTTACAAAGACTATTTTTCAAGCAATGACCTTGAAACTTTGTATCCATATTAACAACTACATTCATTGTGAAAAAAATGTCCATGAACCATCTATACCATGAATTCATTCAATTCCAACAGACAATCGACTCCTTGATCATGATTAGCATTTCTTGTTGATATCAAGTGTTTGAATTCCAAAATAAAGTGTCCTTCCCTTCATTTCTAGTAAGGAACACTCCCCTTTTGCTTCAAAACACACATTTTGATACAGTGATCATGAAATTAACATTAATGGCAAAACTAGCTAGTATATTAATTAAAATGAACAAGTCTAAAAACCATTTAAACTTTAAATGTGTTTACTTTAGTCAACCAAATGAGTCATTCGTCTTAGTTTGCATTTCGTACTAATGTTAAGTGGCTTAATTCCTAAATAATGAGACTTTCTAATCACCTTATGCTCATCAGGGTCCACATTTTGTTTCAAGGACTATTTGTTATGCAATGACCATGAAATTATCTTTTGTGTCCATATTAACAACTATAGTCATTGTGACAACAATGTCCATGAACCATCTATACCATGAATTCATTCAATTCCAATAGAAAATCGAGTCCTTGATCTTGATTTGCATTTCTTCTTGATAGTAATTGTTTGCATTTAAAAATAAAGTCTCCTCACATCATTTTTGGCAAGCCATGCATCCCTTTTGGGTTCTAAGCACATTTTTAGATATAGCGAACATGAAATTAACATTTGTGGCAAACCTAGCAAGAATATTAATTAAAGCACACAAGTCTAAAAACCATTGAAACTATAAATGTCTTTACTTCCATCAACGAAAGGTGTCATTTATCTTGGTTTGCATTTCGTAATAATTTTAAGTGCTTTAAGTCCAAATTAATGAGACTTTCTAATCACCTTATGCTAGTAAGGCTCCTCTTTTTGTTACAAGGACTGTTTTTTATGCAATGACCATGAAATTATCTTTTGTGTCCTTTTTAACAACTACATTCATTGTAAAAGCAATGTCCATGAAGCATCCATACCATGAATTCATTCAATTCCAACAAACAATGGAGTTCTTGATCTTCATTAGAATTTCTTGTTGATATTAATTGTTTGAATTCTAAAATAAAGTGTCCCTCCTATCATTTTTGGTAAGCAATGTTCCCCTTTTGGTTCCAAACACACTTTTTGATACAGTGAAAATGAAATTGACATTAGTGACAAAAGTAGCTAGTATAATACTTAAAACACACAAGTCTAAAAAACATTCAAACTCTAAATGTGTTTACTTCAATCAACAAAATGAGTCATTCTTCTTAGTTTGCATTTCGTACAAATGTTAAGTTTTTTAATTCCTAAATAATGAGACTTTCTAATCACCTCAAGATAATCAGGCTCCTCTTTTTGTTACAAAGACTTTTTTTCAAGTAAGGACCATGAAATTATCTTTTGTATCCATATGAACAACTATATTCATGGTGAAAACAATGTCCATGAACCATCTACACCATGAATTCATTCAATTCTAATAGACAATAAAGTCCATGATCTTGATTAGCATTTTTTGTTGATATTAATTGTTTGAATTCCAAATTAAAGTGTCCTCTAATCATTATGGCAGGCCATGCACCCCTTTTAGTTCGAAACACACTTCTTGATACAGTGAACATGAAATTAACATTTGTGGCAAGTCTAGCTAGTATATTAATTGAAGCACACAAGTCTAAAAACCAATGAAACTCTAAATATCTTTACTTTCATCAACAAAAGGAGTCATTCATCTTGGTTTGCATTTTGTACTAATGTTAAGTTGTTTAAGTCCAAAATAATGAGGCTTTCTAATCACCTCATGCTAGTCAGGCCCCTCTTTTTGTTACAAGCACTATTTTTCATGCAATGACCATGAAATTATCTTTTGTTTCCTTTTTAACAACTAAAATCATTGTAAAAACAATGTCTGTGAATCATCCATACGATGAATTCATTCAATTGCATCATCTAAACACCATTAAAACTCGAAATGTGTTTACTTCCATCAACCAAAGGAGTCATTCATGTTGGTTTGCATTTCGTACCAATGTTAAGTGGTTAATTCCTAAATAATGAGACTTTCTAATCATATCATGCAAATCAAGCTCCACTTTTTGTTACAAGGACTATTCTTCATGCAATGACCATAAAATTTTCTTTTGTGTCCCTTTTAACAACTATATTCATTGTGAAAACAATGTCTATGAACCATATACACCATGAATTCAATCAATTCCAACTAACAATGGTGTCCATGACTTTCATTTGAATTTCTTGTTGATAATAATTGTTTGAATTCCAAAATAAAGTGTGCCTCCCATCATTTCTATTAAGCAATACTCCCCTTTTGGTTCCAAACACACATTTTGGTATTGTGATCATGAAATTAGTATTTATGGCAAAACTACCTAGTATATTAATTAAAACAAACAAGTCTAAACACCATTAAAACTCTAAATGTGTTTACTTCAGTCAACCAAAGGAGTCATTCATCTTGGTTCGCATTTCGTATAAATTTCAATTGGTTTAATTTCTAAATAATGGGACTTTCTAATCATCTCAAGCTAATCAGGCTCCACTTTTTGTTATAAGGACTATTTTTCATGCCATGACCAAGAGATTATCTTTTGTGCCCATATTAAAAACTATGTTCATTGTGAAAACAAATGGTCTCTCTCTCTCTCCATCCACCCCTCTTTGGTCATCTCTGTCTATTTTTCTATCAATTTTCCACTCTGTTTTGCCATCGACCCATTTCTTTATTTTGCAGTTGACCTATTTCTCTCTCTTGCCATGTTGTGGTTTCTCTTTCATCGTCCAACCGTGTCGACCTGTTTCTCTCTCTTGTCATGTCGTGCTTTCTCTCTCATCGTGTCATCTAGTTCTGTCTCTCCCACCAGCTTGCTCCGATTTGCTCAATTTTCATTTTCTCTCCTATCTTCGATGACGATTGAATTTTTGTTTTGCCAAATTCTCTCTTTTTCTCTCCTTCATCTGACAACTACTTCATTTTCTCTCTCTTCTATTTTTGGATGATTCTCACTCCCTCTTCCAGCGATGACTTTTATTCTCTCTCTTCCAAGTGTTTTCTCTCTCTTCGTTCCACGGCTTCACTGTTCACTCTCTTATACTGGCCTTTATATGCTCGTCCATAAAAACCTAACAGGGCAAATTTACTGTCTTGCCCTTCCACGTGACTTTTACATTCTTGCCCCTCCATGTGGCTTTTACCTTCTTGCCCCTCCACATCACTTTCTTGCACACTTAATCCTAGTTGACAACAATTACAACCTATACAAAGCTATAGCAACAACATCATTCATCTTAGCTTGCATTTCGTACTAATGTTAAGTGGTTTAATTCCTAAATAATAAGACTTTTTAATCACTTCATGCTAATCAGGCTACTTTTTTGTTATAAAGACAATTTTTCATGCAATTACCATGAAATTATCTCTTGAGTCAATATACATTGTGAAAATAATGTCCATGAACCATCTATACCATGAATTCATTCAATTCTAACAAAGAATTGAGTCCTTGATTTTGGTTAGCATTTCTTGTTGATATCAATTGTTTGAATTCCAAAATAAAGTGTCCCTCCCATCATTTCTGGTAAGCAATACTCCCCTTTCAATTCCAAACACACATTTGGATACAGTGATTATGAAATTAACATTAGTGGCAAAACTAGCTAATATATTAATTAAAACACACAAGTCTAAAAACCATTCAAACTCTAAATGTGTTTACTTCAATCAACCAAATGAGTCATTCATCTTAGTTTGCATTTCGTACTAATGTTAATTAGTTGATTCCTAAATAATGAGACTTTCTAATCTCCTTATGCTAATTACAATCATCTTTTTGTTACAAAGACTATTTTTCAAGTAATGACCATGAAATTATTGTTTGATCCTCCCATCATTTTTTGTATGCACCTTTTGGTTCCAAACACACTTTTTGATACATTCATTGTAAAAACAATGTCCATGAACCATCATTACCATGGATTCATTCAATTCCAAAAAACAATCGAGTCCTTGATCTTGATTAGGATTTCATGTTGATATTAATTGATTGAATTCCAAAATAAAGTGGTCATCCTATCATTTCTAGTAAGCAATACACCCCTTTTTGTTCCAAACACACAATTTGATACAGTTATTATAAAATTAACATTTGTGGCAAAACTACCGAGTATATTAATTAAAACACACAAGTCTAAACATCATTAATACTCTAAATGTGTTTACTTCCATCAACCAAAGGAGTCATTCATCTTGGCTTGTATTTTGTACTAAATTTAGGTTGTTAATTCCTAAATAATGAGACTTTCTAATCACCTCATTCTAATTAAGCTCCTCTTTTTGTCACAAGGACTATTTTTCATGCAATGAACATGATATCTTTTGTGTCTTTTTTAACAACTATATTCATTGTAAAAACAATGTCCATAAACCCTCTATACCATGAATTCATTTAGTTCCAACAAACAATGGAGTCCTTGATCTTGATTAGCATTTATCAATAATATTAATTGGTTGAATTCCAAAATAAAGTGTCCCTACCATCATTTTTAGTAAGCAAGGCTCCCGTTTTGCTACCAAACACAATTTTTGATATAATGATTATGAAATTAACATTTATGGCAATACTACTTAGTATATTAAATAAAACAAACATGTGTAAACACCATTAAAACTCTAAATGTCTTTACTTCCATCAACCAAAGGAGACATTCATCTTGGTTTATATTTCGTGCTAATGTCAAGGGGTTTAATTCCTAAATAATGAGACATTCTAATCACCTCATGCAAATCAGGCTTCATATGAAAACAATGTCCATGAACCATCTATACCATGAATTCATTCAATTCCAACAAGCAATGGAGTCCTTGATCTTGATTAAAATTTCTTGTTGATTTTAATTCTTTGAGCTCCAAAATAAAGTGTCCCTCCCATCATTTTTGGTAAGCAATACTCCCCTATTGATTCCAAACAAACATTTTGATATAGTGATCATGAAATTAACATTTATGGCAAAATTACCTTGTATATTAATTAAAACACACATGTCTAAACACCATTAAAATTCTAAATGTATTTCCTTCCATCAGCCAAAGGAGTTATTCATCTAGATTTGCATTTCATACTAATGTTATGTGGTTAATTCCTAAATAATGAGACTTTCTAATCTCCTCATGCTAATCAAGCTCCTCTTTTTGGTACAAGGATTATTTTTCACGCAATGACCATGAAATTATCTTTTGTGTCCTTTTTAACAACTATATTCATTGTGAAAACAATCTTTATGAACCATATACACCATGAATTCATTCAATTCCAACTAACAATGGTGTCCATAACTTTCATTAGAATTTCTTGTTTATAATAATAGGTTGAATTCCAAAATAAAGAGTCTCTGCCATGATTTCTGGTAAGCAAGACTCCCCTTTTGGTTCCAAATAGACTTTTTGATACATTGATCATGAAATTAACATTTATGACTAAACTACCTAGTATATTCATTAAAACAAACAAGTCTAAATACCATTAAAACTTTAAATGAGTTTATTTTAATCAACCAAAGGTTTCATTCATCTTGGTTTGCATTTTGTTTTAATGTTACGTGGTTTAATTCCTAAATAATGAGACTTTCTAATCACCTCATTCTAATTAGGCTCCACTTTTTGCTACAAGGACTATTTTTCATGCAATGACCATGAAATTATCTTTTGTGTCCATATTGAAAACTATATTCATTATGAAAACAATGTCCATGAACCATCTATACCATGAATTCATTGAATTCCAACGAACAATAGAGCCCATGATCTTGATTAGCATTTCTTGTTAATACTAATAGTTTGAATTCCAAAATAAAGTGTCCTCCCATCATATCTAGCAATCAATGCAACCATTTTGGTTCCAAACACACTTTTTGATATAGCAAACATGAAATTGACATTTGTGGCAAAACTAGCTAGTATATTAATTAAAGTACAAAAGTCTAAAAACCATTCAAACTCTAAATGTCTTTACTTCCATCAACAAAAGGAGTCATTCACCTTGGTTTGCATTTCGTACTAATGTTAAGCGGGATAAGTCCAAAATAATGTGACTTTCTAATCACCTCATGTAGTTAGGCTCCTTTTTTCTTACAAGAACTATTTCATGCAATGACCATGAAATTATTTTGTGTCCTTTTTAACAACTATATTCATTGTAAAACCAATCTCCATGAACCATTCATACCATGAATTCATTCAATTCTAATAGACAATCGAGTCCTTGATCTTAATTAGCATTTCTTGTTGATATCAATTGTTTTAATTGCAAAATAAAGTGTCCCTCCCATCATTTTTGGTAAGCAATACTCTCCTTTTGGTTCCAAATACATATTTTGATACAATGATCATGAAATTAACATTAGTGGCAAAATGAGCTAGTATATTAATTAAAACATATAAGTCTAAAATCCCTTCACATTCTAAATGTGTTTACTTCAATCAACCAAATAAGTCATTCATTTTAGTTTGCATTTTGTACTAATGTTAAGTGGCTTAATTACAAACTAATGAGACTTTTTAATCACCTCATGCTAATTAGGCTCCTCTTTTTGTTACAAAGAATATTTTTCAAGCAATTACTATAAAATTATCTTTTGTGTCCATATTAACAACTATATTCATTATGAAAACAATGTCCATAAACCATCTATACCATGAATTCATTTGATTCCAACAAACTATCAAGTCCTTGATCTTGATTAGCATTTCTTGTTTATATCAATTGTTTTAATTCCAAAATAAAGTGTCCCTCTCATCATTTCTGGTAAGCATGTTGTTCCCACGGCCTTTTATGGGTTGTAATTGTTGTCAACTAGGTTTAAGTGTGCAAGAAAGTAAAGCCACATAGAAGGGCAAGAAGGTAAATGCCACATAGAGGGGCAAGAACGTAAAAGCTACATGGAAGGGCAACACATTAAATTTGCTGCAAGTAAGCCCTATTAGGGTTTTATAAAAGATAGTATATAAAGGCCTTGGAAGACAAAATTAGGGTAAGGCCAATAATTGAATACACGGAAAAAACACAAAAGTGTGTGGACGGCCAAATAGAGAAAACAGAAAAATACAACACATAGCCAAAGTAGATCGATGACAAGAGAATGGCAAAATAGCGTACGGCAAAATAGAAAAGAAGCAGCTGTCAAAAGAAGTCGTCTAGTGAATAGTAGCCATCGACAGAAGAAGAAGAAGAAACCGACTACAATAAAGAAATCAATCGTAGAGAGAGAGAGAGAGAGAGAGAGAGAGAGAGAGAGAGAGAAAGAGGAGACGGTTGACGGCCTGGTTGAACGAAGAACAACCGTTGAGAGAGAGAAAGGGGAGATAGTTGGGTTGAACGAAGAACAGAGGTTGGCAAAAATAAAGAAAAGAGCTCGACTGAAGGGGATGGATCACTAGATGGCAGACTAGAATAGTGGTTGGCAGAAAAGAGAGAAAACGAGATGGCCAAAAGTGGGTGGATGACAAAGAAATATACAGCCAAATTAAAGTGATGACGAAGGAGAGGAAAAATCCAACAAGGCTAAAAAAATAGATGACCAGGGAAGGGGAGAAAAAGGAATGGCCAAAAAGAAAGACAGAATAAAGAGACTAGATTGGGAATTGGTGAGACCAAATCTGAACTGGAAAGGGTGAGATGAGACCAAATAGGGAATAGGTGAGAGAGATTCGACAGCTAGACAGTGGAAGAGAGAGAAAACACAGCCGTTGGAAGAAGGAGAAAAACCCAAATGGCCAAAAGAAAAACAAAACGAAGAATGGCCGAGTGAAAAAGAGGTGAATGGAAAAACCCATTTCTGCCAACTAAGAGGGGTACACAGCAGAACAGGGGCTGGACAGGAAAAACAGAAACCATCGGTAGAGAGAAAACAGGTGGTAAGAGAGAAAATCTGGCAGGACAGAAAGAGAGAGAAACATAAATGGCAAACCAAAAACGTGAAGCTAGCCGTAAGACAAGGAGATGGGGAGATAGTGAGACAGTTAAAGCAAGAGTTGTGTGAGACAACATATAGAAGAAATTCAGCAAAGCATTGAAAGAACTTAACATATTTCTAGATTTCTTTAAGAGAGGTTAGAGAGCATTACGGTGAAAACAATGTCCATGAATCATCTATATGATGAATTCATTCAATTCCAACAAACAATAGAATCTTTGATCTTGATTAGAATTTCTTGTTGATATTAATTGTTTGAATTCCAAAATAAAGTGTCCCTCCTATCATTTTTAGTAAGCAATGTTCCCCTTTTGGTTTCAAATACAATTTTTCATACAATGAACATGACATTAACATTAGTGACAAAACTAGCTAGTATATTAATGAAAACACACAAGTATAAAAACCATTCAAACTCTAAAAGTGTTTACCTCAATCAACCAAATAAGTCATTCTCCTCAGATTTCATTTCGTACAAATATTAAGTGGTTTAATTCCTAAATAATGAGACTTTCTAATCACCTCAGGATAATCAGGCTCCTTTTTTGTTACAAGGATAATTTTTCATGTAAAGACTATGAAATTATCTTTTTTGTCCTTATTAACAACTATATTCATTGTGAAAACAATGTCCATGAACCATTTATACCATGAATTCATTCAATTCTAACAAACAATCAAGTCTTTGATCTTGATTAACATTTCTCGTTGACATTAATTGTTTGAATTCCAAAATAAAGTGTCCTGCAATCATTATGGCAAGCCATGCACCTTTTTTGGTTCCAAACACACTTCTTGATATAGCAAACATGAAATTAACATTTGTGGCAAATCTAGCTAGTATATTAATTAATGCACACAAGTCTAAAATAATGAAACTTTCTAATCACGTCATGCTCATCAGGCTCCTTTTTTGTTTCAAAGACTATTTTTTATGCAATGACCACGAAATTATCTTTTGTATCCATATTAACAACTATATTCATTGTGAAAACAATGTCCATAAACCATTTATACCATGAATTCATTTAATTCCAACAAACAATGGAGTCCTTGATCTTAATTAGCATTTCTTGATGATATTAATTGTTTGAATTCTAAAATAAAGTGTCCCTCCTATCATTTCTGGTAAGCAATGCTCCCCTTTTTGTTCCAAAAATACCTTTTGATATAGTGAATATGAAATTCACATTAGTGACAAAAGTAGCAAATATAATAATGAAAACACACAAGTCTAAAAACCATTCAAACTCTAAATGTGTTTACTTCAATCAACCAAATGAGTCATTCTTCTTAGTTTGCAATTCAGACAAATGTTCAATATTTTAATTCCTAAATAATGAGAATTTCTAATCACCTTATACTAATTAAGCTCCTCTTTTTTTTACAAAGGCTATTTTTCAAGCAATGACCATGAAACTATCTTTTGTGTCCATATTAACAACTATATTAATTGTAACAACAATGGTGATGAACCATCTATACCATGAATTCATTCAATTCCAACAAACAATAAACTCCTTGATCATGATTAGCATTTCTTGTTGATATCAATTGTTTGAATTCAAAAATATAGTGTCCCTCCCATCATTTCTGGTAAGCAACACTCCCCTTTTGCTTCCAAACACACATTTTGATACAGTGATCATGAAATTAACATTAATGGTGAAACTAGCTAGTATATTAATTAAAATGCACAAGTCTAAAAACCTTTCAAACTCTAAATATGTTTACTTTAGTCAACCAAATGAGTCATTCATCTTAGTTTGCATTTCATACAAATGTTAAGTGGCATAATTCCCAAATAATGAGGCTATCTATTCACCTCATGCTCATATCTATTTTTCATGCATTGACAAGGAAATTATCTTTTGTATCCATATCAATAATTATCTTTATTGTGGAAACAATGTCCATGAACCATCTATACTATGAATTCATTCAATTCAAACAGACAATCAAGTCCTTGATCTTGATTAGCATTTCTTCTTGATATCAATTGTTTGAATTCCAAAATAAAGTGTCTCCCACCATTTCTAGTAAGCAACACTCCCCTTTTGGTTCCAAACACACATTTTCAGAGAGTGATCATGAAATTAATATTAGTGGAAAATCTAGCTAGTATATTAATTAAAACACACAAGTCTGAAAACCATTCAAACTCTAAATGTGTTTACTTCAGTCAACCAAATCAGTCATTCATCTTAGTTTGCATTTTGTACTAATATTAAGTGGCTTAATTCCTAAATAATGAGACTTTCTAATCACCTCATGCGCATCAAGCTCCTCATTTTGTTTTAAGGACTATTTGTTATGCAATGACCATGAAATTATCTTTTGTGTCCATATTAACAACTATAGTCCTTGTCAAAACAATGTCCATAAACCATCTATACCATGAATTCATTCAATTCTAATAGAAAATTGAGTCCTTGATCTTGATTTGCATTTCTTCTTGATAGTAATTGTTTGCATTTGAAAATAAAGTGTCCTCCCATCATTTTTGGCAAGCCATGCCCCCCTTTTGGTTCCAAGCAAACTTTTTAGTGAACATGAAATTAACATTTGTGGCAAACCTAGCTAGTATATTAATTAAAGCACACAAGTCTAAAAACCATTCAAACTCTAAATGTCTTTACTTCCATCAATGACAGGTGTCATTTATCTTGATTTCAATTTGGAATTAATGTTAAGTGGTTTAAGACCAAATTAATGAAACTTTCTAATCACCTCATGCTACTAAGGCTCCTCTTTTTGTTACAAGGACTGTTTTTCATGCAATGACCAAGATATTATCTCTTATGACCCTTTTAACAACTATATTCATTGCAAAAACAATGTCCATGAAGCATCTATACCATTAATTCATTCATTCCAACAAATAATGGCGTCCTTGATCTTGATTAATATGTCTTGATGATATTAATTGTTTGAATTCCAAAATAAAGTGTCTCTCCTATTATTTCCGGTATGTAATGCCCTCATTTTTGTTCTAAACATACCTTTTGATACAGTAAACATGAAATTAACATTAGTAACCAAAGTATGTAGTATAATAATTAAAACACACAAGTCTAAAAACCATTCAAATTCTAAATGTGTTTACTTCAATCAACCAAATGAGACATTTATCTTAGTTTGCATTTCGTATAAATGTTAAGTGGATTAATTTATATGAAGAGATTTTATCATCACGTCATGCTAATTAGGCTCCTTTTTTGTTGTAAAGAATATTTTTCAAGCAATGACCATGAAATTATCTTTTGTGTCCTTTTTAACAACTATATTCATTGTAAAAACAATGTCCATGAAGTATCTATACCATTAATTCATTTAATTCCAACAAACAATGGAGTCCTTGATCTTGATCAATATGTGTTGATGATATTAACTGTTTGAATTCCAAAATAAAGTGTCCCTCCTATCATTTCTGGTATGCAATGCATCCATTTTTTTCCCAAACATACATTTTGAGGCAGTAAATATGAAATTAACATTAGTGACAAAAGTATCTAGTAAAATAATTAAAACACACAAGTCTAAAAACCATTCAAACTCTCAATGTGTTTACTTCAATCAACCAAATGAGTCATTCATCCTAGTTTGCATTTCGTGCAAATGTTAAGTGGATTAAGTTCTAAATAAAGAGATTTTCTAATCATGTCATGCTAATTAGGCTCATTTGTTTATTGCAAAGACTATTTTTCAAGCAATGACCATGAAATTATCTTTTGTGTCTATATTAACAATTATATTCATTGTGAAAATAATATCCATGAACCATCTATACCATGAATTCATTCAATTCCTATAGACAATTGAGTCTATGATCTTGATTAGCATTTCTTATTGATATCAATTGTTTGAATTCCAAAATAAAGTGTCCCTCCCATCATTTCTGGCAAGCAACACTCCCCTTTTGGTTCCAAAGACACATTTTGATATAGTTATCATGAAATTAACATTAATGGCAAATCTAGCTAGTATATTAAATAAAACACAAGTATAAAAACCATTCAAACTCTAAATGTGTTTAGTTCAATCAACCACATCAGTCATTCATCTTAATTTGCATTTCGTACTAATGTGAAGTGGCTTAATTCCTAAATAATGAGACTTTCTAATCACCTCATGGTCATCAAGCCCCTCTTTTTGTTTCAAGGACTATTTTTCATGCCATGATCATGAAATTATCTTTTGTCTCCATATTAACAACTTTATCCATTGTGAAAAAAATGTCCATGAACCATTTATACTATGAATTCATTCAATTCAAATAGACAATCGAGTCCTTAATCTTGATTAGCCTTTTTCATGTTGATATCAATTATTTGAATTCCAAAATAAAGTGTCCATCCCATCATTTCTAGTAAGCAACACTCCCCTTTTGGTTCCAAACACACATTTTGATACAGTGATCATCAAATTAACATTAGTGGCAAATCTAACTAGTATATTAATTAAAACACATATGTTTAAAAACCATTCAAACTCTAAATGTGTTTACCTCAATCAACCAAATCAGTCATTCATCTTAGTTTGCATTTCGTACTAATGTTAAGTGGTTTAATTCCTAAATAATGAGACTTTCCGATCACCTTATGCTCATAAGGTCCTTTTTTTTTTGTTTCACAGACTATTTTTCATGCAATGATCATAAACTTATCTTTTGTATCCATATCATCAACTATATTCATTGTGAAAACAATGTCCATGAACCATCTATACTATGAATTCTTTCAATTCAAACAGACAATCAAGTCCTTGATCTTCATTAGCATTTCTTGTTGATATCAATTGTTTGAATTGCAAAATAAAGTGTCCCTCCCATCATTTCTAGTAAGCAACACTCCCCTTTTGGTTCCAAACCCACATTTTGATATAGTGATCATGAAATTAACATTTGAAGCAAATTTAGCTAGTATATTAATTAAAACACACAAGTCTAAAAACCGTTCATACTCTAAATGTGTTTATTTCAATCAACCAAATCAATCATTCATGTTAGTTTGCATTTCGTACTAATGTTAAGTGGATTAATTCCTAAATAATGAGACTTTCTAATCACCTCATGCTCATCAGGCTCCTCTTTTTGTTTCAAGGACTATTTTTCATGCAATGACCATGAAATTATCTTTTGTGTCCATATCAACAACTATATTCATTATGAAAACAATGTCCACGAACTATCTATGCTATGAATTCAGTCAATTCAAATAGACAATCGAGTCCTTTATCTTGAATAGCATTTCTTATTGATATCAATTGTTTTAATTCCAAAATAATGTGTCCCTCCCATTATACCTAGTAAGCAACACTCTTGTTTTGGTTCTAAATACACATTTTGATACAGTGATCATGAAATTAACACTCAAGTTTAAAATCCTTTTCAAACTCTAAATGTCTTTACCTCAATCAACCAAATCATTCATTCTTCTTAGTTTGCATTTCGTACTAATGTTAAGTTGTTTAATTCCTAAATAATGAGACTTTCTGATTACCTTATGCTAATTAGGCTCCTCTTCTTGTTACAAGGAATATTTTTCATGCAATGACCATGATATTATCTTTTGTGTTTATCTTAACAACTATATTCATTGTGAAAACAATGTCCATAGACTATCTATACCATGAATTCATTTAATTCCAACAAACAATGGAGTCCTTGATCTTGATTATCTTTTCTTATGGATATTAATTGGTTGATTTCCAAAATAAAGAATCCTTCCCATCATTTCTAGTAAGCAATACTCCCCTTTTGGTTCCAAACACACATTTTAATACAATAATCATGAAATTAACATTAGTGGCAAAACTAGATTGTATATTAATTAAAACACACAAGTCTAAAAACCATTTAAACTCTAAATGTGTTTACTTGAACCAACCAAGTGAATTCTTATAAACAATGGAGTCCTTGATCTTCATTAACATTTCTTGTTGATATTAATTGTTTGAATTAGAAAATAAAGTGTTCCTCCCATCATTTCTAGTATGCAATACACCCTTTTTGGTTCGACACACATATTTTGATACAGTGATCATGAAATTAACATTTCTGGCAAAACTACCTAGTATATTAATTAAAACACACAAGTGAAACCACCATTAAAACTCTAAATGTGTTTACTTCGATCAACCGAAGGTGTCATTCATGTTGGTTTGTATTTCATATGACTGTCAAGTGGATAATTCCTAAATAATGAGATTTTTTAATCACGTCATGCTAATCAGGCTCCTCGTTTTATTACAAGGACAATTTTTCACGCAATGACCATAAAATTATCTTTTGTGTCCTTTTTAACAACTATATTCATTCTGAGAACAATGTCTAGAACCATATATGCCATGAATTCAAACTAACAATGGTGTCCATGACTTTCATTCGAATTTCTTGTTGACAATAATTGTCAATTCCAAAATAAAGTGTGCCTACCATTATTTCTGGTAAGCAATACTCTCCTTTTGGTTCCAAACACACATTTTGGTACAGTGATCATGAAATTAGCATTTGTGGCAAAACTACCTAATATATTAATTAAAACAAACAAGTCTAAACACCATTAAAACTTTAAATGTGTTTACTTCAGTCAACCAAATGAGTCATTGATCTTGGTTTGCATTTCGTACAAATTTCTAGTGGTTTAATTTCTAAATAATGAGACTTTCTAATCATCTCAAGCTAATCAGGCTCCACTTTTTGTTACAAGGACTATTTTTCATTCCATGACCAAGAAATTATCTTTTGTGCCTATATTAAAAACTATGTTCATTGTGAAAACAATGTCCATGAACCATCTATATCATGAATTCATTCAATTTCAACAAACAATACAGTCCATGATCTTGATTAGCATTTCTTATTGATATTAATTGTTTGAATTCCAAAAAAAAGTGTCCCTCCCATCATTTCTAGTAGGCAACAGTCCCTTTTTGGTTCCAAACACACTTTTTGATACATTGATCATGAAATTAACATTTGTAACTAGACTACCTAGTATATTAATTAAAACAACAAATCTAAACACCTTTAAAACTCTATATGTGTTTATTTCAATCAACCAATGGAGTCATTCATCTTGGTTTGCATTTCGTACTAATGTTAGGTAGTTTGATTCCTAAATAATGAGATTTTCCTAATCACCTCATACTAATTAGGATTCTCTTTTTGTTACAAGGACTATTATCCATGCAATAACCATGAAATTATCTTTTGTGTCCTTTTTAATAACTATATTCATTGTAAAAACAATGTCCATGAACAATCTATACCATCAGTTCATTCAATTCCAACAAATAATGGAGTCCTTGACCTTGATTTGCATTTTTTTATTGATATTGATTGGTTGAATTCAAAATAAAGAGTCCCTCCCATCATTTCTGGTAAAGAAGGCTCCACTTTTGGTACCGAACACACTTTTTGATACAGTTTTCATTAAATTAACATTTGTGGCAAGACTGCCTAGTATATTACTTAAAACACACAAGTCTAAACACCATTAAAACTCTAAATGTGTTTACTTCCATTAACCAAAGGAGTTATTCATCTTGGTTTGCATTTTCTACTCATGTTAAGTGGTTAATTCTTAAATAATGAGACTTTCTAATCATTTTATGCTAATCAGGCTCCTCTTCGTTGCAAGGACTATTTTTCATACAATGACAATCAAATTATCTTTTGTGTTATTTTTCATACAATGTCGATGAACTATATGCCAAGAATTCATTCAATTCCAACTAATAATGGTGTCCTTAATATTCATTAGAATTTCATGTTGATAATAATTCGTTGAATTGCAAAATAAAGAGTCCCTGCCATCATTTTTAGCATGCAAGCTCCCCTTTGGGTTCCAAATCAGATTTTTTGATACATTGATCATGAAATTAACATTTATGACTAAACTATTTAGAATATTAATTAAAACAAACTAGTCTAAGTGCTATTAATACTCTAAATGTGTTTATTTCAATCAACTAATGGAGCCATTCATCTTGGTTTGCATTTTGTACTAATGTTAAGTGGTTCAATTCCTAAATAATGAGACTTTCTAATCACCACATGCTAATTAGGCTCCACTTTTTGTTACAAGGACAATGTTTCATACAAAGACCATGAAATTATCTTTTGTGTCCTTTTTAACAACTACCTTCATTGTAACAACATTGTCCATGAACCATCAATACCATGAATTCATCCAATTTCGACAAACAATGGAGTCCATGATCTTGATTAGCATTTCTTGTGGATAATAATTGTTTGAATTCCAAAATAAAGTGTCCCTCCCATCATTTTAAGTAAGCAATGCCCCCCTTTTAGTTCCAAAAACAATTTTTGATACGACGAACATGAAATTAATATTTGTGACAAAATTGCCTAGTATATTACTTAAAACACATAAAGTCTACAAACCATTAAAACTCTAAATGTGTTTACTTCCATTAACCAAAGGAGTCATTCATCTTGGTTTGCATTTTCTACTCATGTTTGGTTAATTCCTAAATAATGAGACTTTCTAATCACTTCATGCTAATTAGGCTCCTCTTTTCATTGCAAGGATTATTTTTCATGCAATGACCACGAAATTATCTTTTGTGTCCTTTTTAACAACTATATTCATTGTGTAAACAATGTCGATGAACCATATACACCATGAATTCATTCAATTCCAACTAACAATGGTGTCCATGACTTTCATTAGAATTTATTGTTGATATTAATTGCTTGAATTCCAAAATAAAATGTCCCTCCCATAATTTCTAGTAAGCGATACTCCCCTTTTAGTTCCAAACACATATTTTGATATAGTGATCATGAAATTAATATTTGTGGTAAAGCTACCTAGTATATTAATTAAAACAAACAAGTTTGAACACCTTTAAAACATTACATGTGTTTATTTCAATCAACCAAAGGAGTCATCCATCTTGGTTTGCATTTCGTACTAATGTTAGGTGGTTTAATTCCTAAGTTATGAGACTTTCTAATAACCTCATGCTAATCAGGATTCTCTTTTAGTTACAAGGACTATTATCCATGCAATGACCATGAAATTAACTTTTGTCACCATTTAAACATCTATATACATTGTAAAAAACAATGTCCAAGAACCATCCATACCATGAATTCGTTCAATTCCAACAAACAATGGAGTCATTGATCTTGATTAGCATTTCTTTTTTATATTAATTGTTTGAATTCAAAAATAAAGTGTCTCTCCCATCATTTCAAGTAAGCAATGCTCCCCTTTTGATTCCAAACACACTTTTTGATATAGTAATCATGAAATTAATATTTGTGGCAAAACTACCTAGTATATTAATTAAATCACACAAGTCTAAACACTATTAAAACTCTAAATGTATTTACTTCTATCAACCAAAGGAGTCATTTATTTTGGTTTGCATTTTGTACAAATGTTAAGTGGTTAATTCCCAAATAATGAGACTTTCTAATCACCTCATGCTAATCAGGCTCCACTTTTTGTTACTAGGACTATTTTTCCTACAATGATCATTAAATTATATTTTGTGAACATATTAAAAACTATGTTTATTGTGAAAACAATGTCTAGGAACCATCTATTCCATGAATTCATTCAATTCCAACAAACAGTGGAGTCCATGATCTTGATTAGCATTTCTTATTGATATCAATTGTTTGAATTCCAAAATAAAGTGTCCCTCCCATCATTTCTAGTAGGCAAGGGTCCGCTTTTGGTTCCAAATACACTTTTTGATACATTAATCATGAAATTCACATTTGTAGCTAAACTACCTAGTATATTAATTAAAACAAATAAGTCTAAACACCTTTAAAACTCTAAATGTGTTTATTTCAATCAACTAAAGGAGTCATTCATCTTGGTTTGCATTTTGTACTAATGTTAAGTGGTTTATGTCCAAAATAATGAAACTTTCTAATCACCTCATGCTAGTCAGGCTCCTCTTTTTATTATAAGGATTATTTTTCATGCAATGACCATGAAATATATTTTGTGTCATTTTTAACAACTATATTCATTGTAAAAACAATGTCCATGAATCATCTATACGATGAATTCATTCAAGTCCAACAAATAATGGAGTCCTTGATCTTGATTATCATTTCTTGTTGATATTATTATTTGAATTCCAAAATAAAATGTTCCTCCAATCATTTCTAGTAAGCAATGTTCCCCTTTCGGTTTGAAACACGCTTTTTGATATAGTGAAATGAAATTAACATTAATGGCAAAACTAGCTATTATATGAATTAAAACACATAAGTCTAAAAACCATTCAAACTTTAAATGTGTTTACTTCTATGAACCAAATGAGTCATTTGAAGTTGCCAACTTCTCCCTAGAATCTACTAGTTTGTGATACTGAGAAGGGGGGTGAATTAGTATTACCACAATTCACAATTAATAGGTGGATCTATTGCTACCTACTAATCACAAGAGTCTCCAAAGTCACCTTTTAGACCTTGCCTAATAGACAATTCGGATGTTCTTGTTTAGGTCTTCATTAGGTTATGAGTTGGCTGATACTTTAGCTACGTTCACAACTCAATTCAAAATACAAAACGTAAAGCAAATTAAGGACACATAAGATTTACTTGGTTCCATCAACGTGACGTACGTCCATAGTGGTAAGGACTCTCCCTTACCAAGACTATCCACTATACTTAAGAATTCCAGTTACAATGGATGTCTTAATCCTCTACTCCTTTTACTATTGCAATTACTAAGCAAGTACAATACAAAGAGTGTCACTTATTGTGTCTACCCTTCTTCTAGCGTGTCTTACCTTTGTTGAATTGAAAGGCTACTCCACTGCTACTTAGAAGTTCACTGCAACACTCTCTAATCTCTCTTGAAGAAATCTGGAAATACATTGAGTTCTTTCAGATGCTTCGTCAAATTCCTTCTCTAGGTTGTCTCACACAGCTCCTACTTTCACTGTCTCACGGTCTCAGATTTTCTCCCTTTTTTGCCGAACACTATTCATCAGCCGTCTTCCCTATTTTTTTGTATTGTTCTGAAATCCCCCTCTTTTTCTCTCTCTTGACCTTTGTTCTTCATTCAGCCCCTAAATCATATTTTTGACTGTCATGGTTTTCTCTATTTTTCTGTTGATAATCTCTCTCTTCATCCACCCTGCTTCGGTCATCTCTGTCTATTTTTTCGTTGATCGTCCACTCTGTTTTGCTATCGACCCATTTCTCTGTTCTGTCGTTGACTTGTTTCTCTCTCTTGCTGTGTTGTGGTTTCTCTCTCACCATCCAACCGTGTCGATGCATTTCTCTCTCTTGTCATGTTGTGCTTTCTCTCTCACCGTCCAGCCGTGATGTCTGTTTGTCTCTCGCTGTGTCATCCATTTCTCTCTCTCCCCACTAGTCTGCTCAGATTTGCTCAATTTTCATTTTCTCTCTTATCTCAAATGATGACTCAATTTTCATTTTGCTCAATTCTCTCTTTTTCTCTCCATCGTCTGATGGCTGTTTCATTTTCTCTCTCTCTATTGGCCTTTATATACTCCTTCATAAAAACCTAATAGGGCGAATCTACTATCTTGCTTTTCTATGTGGCTTTTACCTTCTTGCCCTTCCACGTGACTTTACTTTCTTGCACACTTAAGCCTAGTTGACAATAATTACAACCTATACAAGGCTATAGGAACAACAATTTCCCCCTTTGTAATTATTGGCAACACTTATAACAAAAGCTACTATACAGCAATTCAACTTCCCCTAAATATGCACTCCCCTGTTCTTAATAGCTCTCCCTGCACTGTTACTTCTCTCCCCTTTTGCCAACCAATTATAAATTTGAAACAAAGTAGAGATGGAGGATTCACCTGAGCTTTAGGCTTGAGAAGGCATTTGCACAAATAGACTTAATCTGTGCTTTTCAAACAGCTCTATGGATAGAGGTTTAGTTAGAATATTTGAAATTTGATCTTTAGTGTCAACATACTCCAACTAAATTATATCTTATTCCACTTCATCTTTGATGAAGTGATACTGGATGTTAATATTCATGCTCCTTGAATGTTGAACCAGATTCTTGTTGAGATCAATAGCACTTTGATTATCACAAAGTACACTCATTGCTAACTTCACTTCAACAATTAAGTCTGCCAATTGTCTTAGCATCTATATCACCTATGTACATGCTGCACAAGCAGCCATATACTCAACCTTAGTTATGCTCAAAGCAACACTATTTTGCTTTCTACTTAACCATGTAACACACTTTTGTAGAAGCTGCAGCTGCTGGTTGATTTTCTATCATCTATACTTCCTGCCTAGTCTACATCAGTGTATGCTTGTAGTTTAACAAAATCCATGGCTGGATACCACAAACCTATTTCCAGTGTTCCTTTGAGGTACCTTAGGATTCTTTTCACTATCAACACATGAGACTCCTTAGGATCAACTTGGAATTTGTTGGCAGTGCACACAGCTTGTATAAGGGTAGGCCTTAATGCTGTAAGGTACAGAAGGCTCCCTATCATCTTCCTGTACTCTGTAGGGCTTGTACTCCTTCCCTCCTAATCTTTTGTTAACTTGTAGCCCACTGTTATATGGGTACTAACAGTTTTGCTATCCTTCATGCCAAACTTTTTTAGCATCTCTTTGCCATATTTTGTCTGAGAAATAAAGATACCTTCTTTACACTACTTTATCTGTAATCCAAGAAAGTATGTCATTTCTCCAAATACATCTCAAATTCCTCACTCATCTTCTGTGCAAAATCTTGGCATAACTCAAAATGATCCCCTCTAAAGATGATGTCATCTATATATACTATGGTTATCAGCTAGCCTTTCTTTGAGTTGAACACATATAAGTTATTATCAACCGTTCCTCTTCTAAAGTTCAACCTTATCAAGCACGTATCCTGCCAACTACACCATGCTCTTGGAGCTTGCTTAAGACCATACAAGGCTCTTCAACTTGGACACATGTGTCTCATCCTCACTAATTTGTACTCCATCAAGTTGTTCAATGTACACTTCTTCTTTCAGGAGCCCATTCAGAAAGGCAGATTTCACATCCATCTAATAGACTTTATACCTCTTGTGTGCTGCCAAAGCTAAGAATATTCGGATAGTTTTTAACATTGCTACTGGTGCAAAAGTTTCATCAACATCTATCCCTTCTATCTGAGTGTGGCCTTTGAACACCAGCCTGGCCTTCTTCCCTACCACCTTTCTATCTTTATTGTGTTTATTCCTAAATGCCCATTTTGTTCCTATGACATTCTTATTAATAGGTCTTGGAACCAGCTCTTGTGTATCATTCTTTTCAATTTGATTCAACTCTTCATTGATAGCTTTGATCCAAGCTTTGTCTTGAATAGCCTCTTCAACAGATTTAGGTTCAACTTATGAGAGTAAAGCAGTAGCTCCCACAATTCTTCTTCTTGTTGTAACTCTTGCTAATGGGTCACCTGCGATCCAATCTCCTTGATGAGCACTGGTCCATGTCTTATTTGTCCTTCTCTCTTGCATAGTCTTAGTTGCATGAGAATCTCTTTCTTCATCTTCAGACTCACTGTTCTATAAGTCTGAACCTACTTCTTGTTCCTTTTCTTTAAGTTGGTATGATTCTTCATTCTTCTTCATTTTCCTCAACTTCTCCATTCTATATTGTTTTCCAATTCTTATCTATTCTCACATCATTGGACATGATCACTTTTCCCAGCTTGTGCAGGATAACTCTGTAACCTTTTGTCTTTGTTAAGTATCCCACAAAGATGCCTTCATCAAACCTAACATCAAACTTTCCTAAGTTTTGCTCCTTGTTCTTCACAAAACATGAGCTGCCAAAGATTCTGAGATACTTGGCTATTGTCTTCTTCCCACTTTATAGCTCATATGGAGTCTTATCAGTATTGGGCCTTAGTAAGACTTTATTCAGTAGATGTACAACTGTAAATGTTGATTCTGTCCAAAATCTTGTGTGAAGCTTAGATTCCAGCAGTAGAGTTCTTACTATTTTAACCACATCTCTATTTTTCCTCTCTACCACTTTGTTCTGTTGAGGTGTTCTTGTTGTTGCCATCTATTGGTGAATACCATGCTTCTCAAGGTAATCTTCAAAAGCTTCATTTGCAAATTCAGTGCCTTGATCTGACCTCAATACTTTGATCTTCCTTCCACTCTTATTTTTAGCCAATCTTCTATATCTCTTGAAGCAATTCAAAACTTCTGACTTGTGTTTGAGATGCATGATGTAGGTCCTTCTAGAATAATCATCAAAAAACAAGATGAAGTACCTCTCAGTATTTAACCCTTTTGTCCTCATCGGTCCACACAAATCAATATGCAAAATGTCAAGCACTGCTTCAGAACTGAACTCTTTGGTATTATACTGCCTTCTGCCATGTTTTCCTTTAGAGCATGTTGAGCAAACATACTCTTTCTCTCTCTTGAGGTCGAGAATGTCTCTAATTGCATGAGTAGTGGTCAGCTTCCTCATGTTCTTCTGTGTTAAGTGTCCCAGCCTCTTATGCCAGAGATGATTTTCTTCTTCCTTTGTAAGTAGATAGTTGTTTGTCTTGTCCTCATCAATCACGTACAAATTTCCAATTGTTCCTTTCCCCTGCAACAATATTGCCTTCTTTGCTCTTTACTTGGCAACCTATTTTTATGAATATCACTTTGTGGTCATCATTGTATAGTTGGCTGACAGGTGTTAGATTATATCTGAGTCCTTCAATGTGTAGGACATCTTTTAGCTTTTCTTTTCCAATATTTACTGACCCCTGACCACTGATATTGAGTGAATCATCATTGCCAAACTTGACTCTGCCTTCTCTTGATTTGTTTAGCTTTGATAATTTACTCTTGTCTCCCATCATGTGCGAAGTGCATTCACTATCAAGGATCCACTACTTATCCTTACAATCAATTTCAGCTATTAGCCACCTCCCTTTTTACTCTATATTCCTTCTTTTGAATTGGCTGGAAGATAGATTTCTCCTTTTTCTCAACTTTGACTACACTACTTGTTTTCATTGTGCCATCGAGTACCTTCTCTTGCTTAGGGAGAAGTATCATGCATCTTTTGGTATTATAGTCATCCTACTCACCTTTCACACTGTTCCAAGTCTACCAATATAGCAAACTTGTTCTTTGAAGCTACTGGTTTGGGCTTTCACCAACAATCCTTGTTAGTGTGTCCTTGCCTTTTACAGTATGTGCAATAACTCACGACAGGTGTTCTCTTCTGAGTTTTGTATTGTCTCCCCCTATATGCAGCATCGTATCTTCTCAAGTTAGAGACATATACTGGACTTTTCCACTAGCAGTTACTCGCCCTGTGACCCTAAACTCCATAATAAAGGCAATGACCTTGAAACTGCCTCTTCTTGGGTCTGATCACAACTTGTCTTCTTTTATTCATCGCTTGCAGTGTAGGCAACATAGTTGGCTTCTTTACTTATGTGACTATGATTTTAACCACCTTCTTCTCCTTCTTCTGTTCAGCCATAGCCCTTTATTGGCTGACTTTCTTTTCTTCCTTCTTGTTTGCCTCCCTAGGTTGCTTCTTCAGATCTTCTTTATTCTCAACTATCTTGTTCTGAGTCACAACCTTCTCTTTTAACTTCTGTGGCACATTCTTATTTTCTTTAGCCAATGCAGCCTCAAATTGCTGCACTTTCTCTACATTATTCTCCCTTTTGCAAAACTTGTTTCTCCTATCATTTCAAGCTTTTGCAAGTTCTCTTTGCTACTTTTGAGTTGTTACTGAAGTCTCAGCAACTCTTTCTCCATTTCTTTAATTTTTGAAGCCCTTGAGCCAATCTCTACTGTAAGGTCTTCACATATTTTGATATGTTCCTCAAATCGTCTTTTCAAGTCAATATGCTCAGCCCTTATTTTATCCTTTTGACTTTCAGTTTCCTCAAACTTTGCTTCAATTTGTTTTATATGGGCCTCCAACCTTCTTATTGTTCTGCCCCTTCTGATTATCTCCTTTGAAGCTGCTTCCAGCTTAGCTTCAAGATTTGGCTTCTCTTCATCAAACTCCTCTTCCTCTTCAGAGGTTGAGCTACCACCTTGAGCTGATGCCATAAAGGCATGCTCATCTGATGAGTCTTCATCTTCCTCCTCATCAGCTTCTTTTATCTGACTCACATAACTCTTGAATGAGCCTCTCTTCTTCCTTTGTGGATTGGCAGTCTTCTTGCTGGACTTCTTTGATTTGAATGATAATCTTCTCCATCTTAAACTCTGCTCATCATCACAATCCTCATCTTCATCATCAAGTTTCACTTTGCACTGAGAAGCAAAGTGTCCAGTCTGCCCACAACGATAACATCTCAAGGACAACTGTCCTTTTCCCTTCTTAAACCCCTTTTTGAATTTCCTTGTGAAGTAACCCAATACTTCACCTTTACTTTCTTCCTCATCATCCTCACTAGATGATTCTTCCTCTTCTTTTATCTTCAAGTGCTTCATAGCTTTGAAAGCTACCTCCTTTGATACCTTCATTGTTGCATATCTTTCAACTGACTTTATCCTCATCTTATATGCAATGAGATTGCATTAGAGATCATGTAAAGACATAGAATTGAGATCTCTACTCTCCTCTATGGCTACTACCCTTGAGGCAAATCTCTCAGGTAGAATTCTTAGAATTTTCTTCACAATCGATGAGTCCTTATTCTTCCCATGACTTCTCAGGTCATTTATAGCTTCAATAACTCTGTTGAAGAACTCTTAAACTGTCTCATTCTTCTACATTCTGAGACATTCATATCTCTCCTTGAACACTTGAAGCTTAGTCTCCTTCATTCTGCCATTACTTTTATAGACTTTCTGCAATCTCTCCCATATTTCCTTGGCAAATTTGCAGTCCATAACTTTAGCATACTTAGCATCTATCAATGCTAAAATGATGATGTTTAAGGACTTCCCATTTATCTCAAACTGTATTAACTCCTCTGAGGTTGGGTCTTTACCTTCTTCTAGAGCCATAAAACCCTCCTGTACACATTTCACCATGTTTATGCCCATGGTTGCAAATACCACTTGCATTCTTGCTCTCCACATATGGTAGTTGGTTCTATTGAAGATTGGAAACTTCTTGCTATAAGTGGTGCTAGTGCTGGTACTAGCTTCCATTTCTCAATATGATGAACAAGTTAAACTTCTAGATCTCTTCAAACTAGTACACCAAGCTGTTAAGCTTCAAACTGGTGAACCAGTGCTCTGATACCAATTAAAGTTCCCGACTTCTCCCTAGGATCTACTAGTTTGTGATATTGAGAGGGGGGGTCAACCAGTATCACCACAATTTGCAATTAGCAAGTAAGTGAACAACTTCAACCTCTTCTTAAAAGTGAACTCTTTATCAGACTCGACTAAGGTGGATCTATTGCTACCTACTAATCATAATAGTCCCAAAGTCACCTTTTAGACACATTGCCTAATAGACAATTTGGATGTTCTTGTTTAGGTCTTCATTAGGTTATGGGTTGGCTGACACTTTGGCTACTACTTTAGCTACATTCACAACTTAATTCAAATCACATAATGTAAAGCAAATTAAGGATACACGAGAATTACGTAGTTCCATCAATGTGACGTACATCCATAGTGGTAGGGACTCTCCTTGACCGAGACTATCCACTATACTTCAGAATTCCAGTTACAATGGATGTCTTAATCCTCTACTCCTTTCACAATTGCAATTACTAAGCAAGTACAATATAAAGAGTGTCACTTATTATGTCTACCATTCTTCTAGCTTGTCTTGTCTTTGTTGAATTGAAAGACTGCTTCACTGCCACATAGAAGTTCACCGCAATGCTCTCTAACCTCTCTTGAAGAAATCTGGAAATACGTTTAGTTCTTTCTGATGTTTCGCCGAATTCCTTCTCTAGGTTGTTCATATAGCTCCTGCTTTCACTGTCTCATAATCTCACCTATTTCAGATTTTCTCCCTTTTCTCCCGATCACTGTTCATCAATTGTCTTCCTTATTTTTCTGTAATGTTCTGTCGTCCCCCTCTTTTTCTCTCTCTCAACCTTTGTTCTTCATTCAGCCTCCAAATCTGATTTTTGGCCATCCTGGTTTTCTCTATTTTTCTACCAATGGTCTCTCTCTCTTCGTCCACCCCTCTTCAGTCATCTCTGTCTATTTTTCTATCAATCATCCACTTTATTTTGCCATCGACCCGTTTCTCTATTTTGCTGTTGACCTATTTCTCTCTCTTGCCATGTCGTGGTTTCTCTCTCACTGTCTAGCTGTGTCGACCCATTTCTCTCTCTTGCCGTGTCATGCTGTCTCTCTCACCGTCTAGCCATGATGTTCGTTTCTATCTTGTTGTGTCATCCATTTCTATCTCTCCCACCGGTCTGCTCCAATTTGCTCAATTTTCATTTTCTCTCCTATCTTCGATGACGACTGAATTTTTGTTTGCCAAATTCTCTCTTTTTCTCTCCTTCGTCTGACGGCTACTTCATTTTCTCTCTTCTGTTTTTGGACGATTCTCTCTCCCTCTTCTAGCGATGACTTCGATTCTCTCTCTTCCAAGTGTTTTCTCTCTCTTCATTCCACGACTTCACTGTTCACTTTCTTATATTGGCCTTTATATGCTCATCCATAAAAACCTAATAGGGCAAATTTACTGTCTTGCCCTTCCATGTGGCTTTTACATTCTTGCCCCTCTATGTGGCTTTTACCTTCTTGCCCTTCCACGTCACTTTACTTTCTTGCAAACTTAAACCTAGTTGACAACAATTACAACCTATATAAGGCTGTGGGAACAACATCATTCATCTTAGTTTGCATTTCATACTAATGTTAAGTGGTTTAATTCCTAAATAATGAGACTTTCTAATCACTTCATGCTAATCAGGCTACCCTTTTTGTTATAAAAACAATCTTTCATGCAATTACCATGAAATTATCTTTTGAGTCAATATTAACAATAAAGACAAATCTTCATGCAATTACCATGAAATTATCTTTTGAGTCAACATTAACAACTATATTCATTATGAAAACAATGTCCATGAACCATCTATACCATGACTTCATTCAATTCCAATAAAGAATTGAGTCCTTGATTTTGGTTAGCATTTCTTGTTGATATCAATTGTTTGAATTCCAAAATAAAGTGTACCTCCCATCATTTCTGGTCAGCAATACTCCCCTTTTAGTTACAAATACACATTTCTATACAGTGATCATTAAATTAATATTAGTGGCAAAACTAGCTAGTATATTAATTAAAACACACAAGTCTAAAAACCATTCAAACTCTAAATGTGTTTACTTCAATCAACCACATGAGTCATTCATCTTAGTTTGCATTTCGTACAAATATTAAGTGGTTAATTCCTAAATAATGAGACTTTCTAATCATCTCATGCTAATTACGCTTGTCTTTTTGTTACAAAGACTATTTTTCAAGTAATGAACATGAAATTATCTTTTGTTTCTCTCGTCATTTCTAGTATGCAAGGGTCCCCTTTTGGTTCCAAACACACTTTTTGATACATTCATTGTAAAAACAATGTCCATGAACCATCATTACCATGGATTCATTCAATTTCAAAAAACAATGGAGACCTTGATCTTGATTAGGATTTCATGTTGATATTAATTGTTTGAATTCCAAAATAAAGTGGTCATCCCATCATTTCTGGTAAGCAATACACCCTTTTTGGTTCCAAACACACAATTTGATACAGTGATTATGAAATTAACATTTGTGGCAAAACTACCTAGTATATTAATTAAAACACACAAGTCTAAACATTATTAAAACTTTAAATGTGTTTACTTCCATCATCCAAAGGAGTTATTCATCTTGGTTTGTATTTCATACTAAAATTAGGTGGTTAATTCCTAAATAATGAGACTTTCTAATCACCTCATTCTAATCAAGCTCCTCTTTTTGTCACAAGGACTATTTTTCATGCAATGACCATGAAATTATCTTTTGTTTCTTTTTTAACAACTATATTCATTGTAAAAACAATGTCCATGAACCATCTATACCATGAATTCATTTAGTTCCAACAAAAAATGGAGTCCTTGATCTTGATTAGCATTTATCAATAATATTAATTGGTTGAATTCCAAAATAAAGTGTCCTTACCATCATTTCTAGAAAGCAAGGCTCCTGTTTTGCTACCAAACACAATTTTTGATATAGTGATCATGAAATTAACATTTATGGAAACATTACTTAATATATTAAATAAAACAAACACGTGTAAACACCATTAAAACTCTAAATGTCTTTACTTCCATCAACCAAAGGAGACATTCATCTTGGTTTATATTTCATACTAATGTCAAGGTGTTTAATTCCTAAATCTAATCACCTCATGGAAATCAGGCTTAATATGGAAACAATGTCCATGAACCATCTATACCATGAATTCATTCAATTCCAACAAATAATGGAGTCCTTGATCTTGATTAGAATTTCTTGTTGATTTTAATTGTGTGAATTCCAAAATAAAGTGTCCCTCCCATCATTTTTGGTAAGCAATACTCCCCTATTGATTCTAAACAAACATTTTGATATAGTGATCATGAAATTAACATTTGTGGCAAAACTACCTTGTATATTAATTAAAACACACATGTCTAAACACCATTAAAACTCAAAATGTGTTTCCCTCCATCAACCAAAGGAGTTATTCATCGAGATTTGCATTTTCTACTAATCTTATGTGGTTAATTACTAAATAATGAGACTTTCTAATCTCCTCATGCTAATCAAGCTCCTCTTTTTGGTACAAGAATTATTTTTCATGCAATGACCATAAAATTATCTTTTGTGTCCTTTTTAACAACTATATTCATTGTGAAAACAATCTTTATGAACCATATACACCATGAATTCATTCAATTCCAACTAACAATGCTGTCCATGACTTTCATTAGAATTTCTTATTTATAATTATAGGTTGAATTCCAAAATAAAGTGTCCCTGCCATGATTTCTGGAAGCAAGGCTCCCCTTTTGGTTCCAAATAAACTTTTTTGATACATTGATCAGGAAATTAACATTTGTGACTAAACTACCTAGTATATTAATTAAAACAAACAAGTCTAAACACCATTAAAACTCTAAATGAGTTTATTTTAATCAACCAAAGGATTCATTCATCTTGGTTTGCATTTTGTATTAATGTTATGTGGTTTAATTCCTAAATAATGAGACTTTTTAATCACCTCATTCAAATCAGGCTCCACTTTTTGTTACAAGGACTATTTTTCATGCAATGACTATGAAATTATCTTTTGTGTCCATAATGAAAACTATATTCATTATGAAAACAATGTCTATGAACCATCTATACCTTGAATTCATTGAATTCGTACAAACAATAGAGCCCATGATCTTGATTAGCATTTCTTGTTAATATTAATTGTTTGAATTCCAAAATAAAGTGTCCTCCCATCATACCTAGCAATCAATGCCACCATTTTGGTTCCAAACACACTTTTTGATATAGCGAACATGAATTTAACATTTGTGGCAAAACTAGCTAGTATATTAATTAAAGCACAGAAGTCTAAAAACCATTCAAACTCTAAATGTCTTTACTTCCATCAATTAAAGGAGTCATTCATCTTGGTTTGCATTTCGTACTAATGTTAAGTGGGTTAAGTCCAAAATAATGTGACTTTCTAATCACCTCATGCTAGTCAAGCTCCTTTTTTCATTACAAGGACTATTTTTCGTGCAATGACCATGAAATTATTTTTTTTGTGTCCTTTTTAATAACTATATTCATTGTAAAAATAATCTCCATGAACCATTCATGCCATCAATTCATTCAATTCTAATAGACAATTGAGTCCTTGATCTTGATTAGCATTTCTTGTTGATATCAATTATTTTAATTCCAAAATAAAGTGTCCCTCCCATCATTTTTGGTAAGCAATACTCTCCTTTTGGTTCCAAATGCATATTTTGATACAGTGATCATGAAATTAATAGTAGTGGCAAAACTAGCTAGTATATTAATTAAAACATATAAGTCTAAAATCTCTTAAAATTCTAAATGTGTTTACTTCAATCAACCAAATAAGTCATTCATCTTAGTATGCATTTCGTACTAATGTTAAGTGGCTTAATTCCAAAATAATGAGACTTTCTAATCACCTCTTGCTAATCAGGATCCTTTTTTATTATGAAGAATATTTTTCAAGTAATGACCATAAAATTATCTTTTGTGTCCATATTAACAACTATATTCATTGTGAAAACAATGTCCATGAACCATATATACCATGAATTCATTTGATTCTAACAAAGAATCAAGTCCTTGATCTTGATTAGCATTTCTTGTTTATATCAATTGTTTTAATTCCAAAATAAAGTGTCCCTCCCATCATTTCTGGTAAGCATGTTGTTTCCACAGCCTTGTATGGGTTGTAATTGTTGTCAACTAGGTTTAAGTGTGAAAGAAAGTAAAGTGACATAGAAAGGCAAGAAGGTGAATGCCACATAGATGGGTAAGAACGTAAAAGCTACATGGAAGGGCAACACAATAAATTTGCCGCAAGTAAGCCCTATTAGGGTTTCATGAAAGATAGTATATAAAGACCTTAGAAGACAAGATTAGGGTAAGGCCAACAATTGAATACGCGTCAAAAACACAAAAGTGTGTGGACGTCCAAATAGAGAAAACAAAAAAACACAACATACGGCCAAAGCAGATCGACAACAAGAGAACGATAGAACAGGGTACAGCAAAATAGAATAGCAGCAGCCGTTGAAAGAAGTCATTTTGTGAATAGTAGTCGTCAAGTGAACAGTGTAGCCATTGATAGAAGTAGAAGAGAAAACAAAAATTGGCCAAATCAGAGTAGACTGGTGGAAGAAGAAATCGACGACAATAAAGAAATCAACCGTCGAGAGAGAGAGAAAGAGAAAGAGGAGACGGTCGACGGCCGAGCTGAGCAAAGAACAACCGTCGAGAGAGAGAAAGGGGAGACAGTTGAGCTGAACGAAGAATAGAGGTCGACAAAAATAAAGAAAAGAGGAGACCAAAAGGGGTTGGATGACTAGACGACAGACTAGAATAGTGATCGGCAGAAAACAGAGAAAATGAGATGGCCAAAAGTGGGTGGATGACAAAGAAATATACGACCAAATCAAAGTGACAGCGAAGGAAAGGAAAAATCCAACAAGGCCAAAAATAGATCACTGGGGAAGGGGAAAAAAAGGAATGGCCAAAAAGAAAGAAAAAACAAAGAAACCAGATTGGGAACGGGTGAGACCAGATCTGAACTGGAAAGGGTGAGATGAGACCAGATCGAGAACATGTGAGAGAGATTCGCTGGCTAGACAGTGGAAGAGAGAGAAAACACAGCCATTGGAAGAAGGAGAAAAACCCGAATGCCAAAAGAAAAACAGAACAAAGAATGGCCAAGTGAAAAATAGGTGAATGGAAAAACCCGATTTGGTCAACCAATAGGAGTACAAGCAGAACAGGGGCTGGACCGGAAAAACAGAAACCACCGGTAGAGAGAAATCCGGCTAGACGATAAGAGGGAGAAATCCGGTGATAAGAGAGAAAAATCCATCAGGATAGCGAGAGAGAGAAACATGAATGGCAAACCAAAACGCGAGGCTAGCCGTAAGATAAGGAGAAAGGGAGATAGTGAGATAGTGAAAGCAGGAGTTGTGTGAGACAACGTATAAAAGAAATTCAGCAAAGCATTGAAAGAACTCAATGTATTTCCAGATTTCTTTAAGAGGTTAGAGAAAGTTACGGTGAACTTCTAAGCGGCAGTGGAGCAGCCTTTCAATTCAATAAAGGCAAGACAAACTAGAAGAAGGGTAGACACAGTAGGTGACACTCTTTGTATTGTACTTACTTAGTAATTGCAATAGTAAAACAAGTAGAGGATTAAGACATCCATTGTAACTGGAATTCTCAATTATAGTGGATAGTCTTGGTAAGGGAGAGTCCTTACCACCATGGATGTACCACGTAAATCTCGTGTATCCTTAATTTGCTTTACATTCTGTGTTTTGAATTGAGTTGTGAATGTAGCTAAAGTATCAGCCAACCCATAACTGAACGAAGATGTAAACAAGAAGATTCGAATTGTCTATTGGGCAAGGTGTCTGAAAGGTGACTTTGGGACTGTTATGATTAGTAGGTAGCAATAGATCCACCTTAGTTGAGCTTGAAAAAGAGTTCACTTTAAGAAGAGGTTGAAGTTGTTCACTTTCTTGCAAATTGCGAATTGTAGTGATATTGATTCACCCTCATTCTTAGTATCACAAACTAGTAGATCCTAGAGAGAAGTCAAAAACTTCAAAGCAATACCCCCCTTTTGGTTTCAAAAGACACATTTTAATACAGTGATCATGAAATTAACATTAGTGGCAAAACTAGCAAGTATATTAATTAAAACACACAAGTCTAAAAACCATTCAAACTCTAAATGTGTTTACTTTAATCAACAAATTGAGTCATTCATCTTAATTTGCATTTTGTACTAATCTTAAGTGGTTAATTCCTAAATAATGAGACTTTCTAATCACCTCATGCTAATTAGACTCGTTTTTTTTGTTACAAAGAATATTTTTCAAGTAATGACCATAAAATTATCTTTTGTTCCTCCCATCATTTCTAGTATGCAAGGGTTCCCTTTTGGTTCCAAACACTCTTTTTGATACATTGATCATGAAATTAATATTTGTCACTAAACTACCTAGTATATTAATTAAAACAAACAAGTCTAAACACCTTTAAAACTCTAAATGTTTTTATTTCAATCAACCAAAGGAGTCATTCATCATGGCTCACCTTTCGTACTAATGTTGGGTGGTTGATTCGTAAATAATGAGACTTTCTAATCAGCTCATTCCAATTAGGCTCCTCTTTTTGTCATAAAGACTATTTTTCATGTAATGACCATGAAATTATCTTTTGTGTCCTTTTTAACAGTTATATTCATTGTAAAAACAATGTCCATGAACCATTTATACCATGAATTCATTTAGTTCCAACAAACAATGTAGTCCTTGATCTTGATTAGTATTTTTCAATGATATTAATTGGTTGAATTCCAAAATAAAGTGTCCCTCCCATCATCTCTGGTAAGCAAGGCTCCCCTTTTGGTACCAAACACACTTTTTGATACAGTGATCGTGAAATTAACATTTATAGCAAAACTACTTAGTACATTAATTAAAACACACAAGTCTAAATACCATTAACACTCAAAATGTCTTTACTTCCATCAATGAAAGGAGTCATTGATCTTGGTTTGCATTTCATACTAATGTTAAGTGTTTTAAGTCCAAAACAATGAGACTTTCTAATCACCTCATGCTAGTCAAGCTCCTCTTTTTTGTGGAAGGATTGTTTTTCATGCGATGACCATGAAATTATCTTTTGTGTCCATCTGAATAACTATATTCATTATGAATACAATGTCCATGTACCATACTATGAATTCATTGAATTCCAACAAACAATGGAGTCTTTGATCTTGATTAGCATTTCTTGTGGATATTAATTATTTGAATTGCAAAAGAAAGTGTCCTCCCATCATTTCTAGCAAGCAATGCTCCCTTTTTGGTTCCAAACGCACGTTTTGATACTTTGAACATCAAATTAACATTTGTGCCAAAACTTTCTAGTATATTAATTAAAACACACAAGTCTAAAAACCATTCAAACTCTAAATGTGTTTACTTCAATCAACCAAATGAGTCATTTATCTTAGTTTGCATTTCATACTTGTTCTAATTCCTAACTAATGAGACTTTTTAATCATATCATGCTAATCAGGCTCCACTTTTTGTTACAAGGACTATTTTTCATGCAATGACCAAGAAATTATCTTTTGTGTCCATATTAAGAACTATATTCATTGTGAAAATAATGTCCATAAATCATTTATACCACGAATTCATTCAATTCCAACAGACAATCGAGTGCTTGATCTTGATTAGCATTTCTTGTTGATATCAATTGTTTGGATTGCAATATAAAGTGTCCCTCCCATCATTTCTGGTAAGCAATACTCCCATTTTGGTTCCAAACACACATTTTGATATATTGATCATGAAATTAATATGAGTGACGAAACTAGCTTGTAAATTAATTAAAACACACAAGTCTAAAAACCATTCAAACTCTAAATGTGTTTACTTTAATCAACCAAATGAGAGATTCATCATAGTTTGCATTTTGTACTAATGTTAAGTGGTTTAATTCCAAAATAATGAGACTTTCTAATCACCTAATGCTAATCAGGCTCCCCTTTTTGTTAGAACAACTATTTTCGTGGAAGAACCATGAAATTATCTTTTGTATCCATATTAACAACTATATTCTTTGTGAAAACAATGTCCATGAACCATTTATACTATGAATTCATTCAATTCCAATAGACAATCGAGTCCTTGATCTTGATTAGCATTTCTTGTTGATATCAATTGGTTAAATTCCAAAATAAAGTGTCCCTCCCATCATTTCTGCTAAGCAATACACCTTTTTTGGTTCAAAACACACACTATAATACAGTGATCATGAAATTAACATTTGTGGAAAAATTACCTAGTATATTAATTAAAACACACAAGTTGAAACACCATTCAAACTCTAAATGTGTTTACTTCCATCAACCAAAGGAGTCATTCATGTTGGTTTGCCTTTCGTACTAATGTTTGGCGGTTAATTCCAAAATAATGAGACCTTCTAATCACTTCATTCTAATCAAGTCCTTTTTTTTGTCACAAGGGCTATTTTTCATGCAATGACCATCAAATTATCTTTTGTGTCCATATTGAAAACTATATTCATTATGAAAAAAATGTCCATAAACCATCTGTACCATGAATTTATACAATTCCAACAAATAATGTAGTCCATGATCTTGATTAGCATTTTTTGATGATATTAATTAGTTGAATTCCTAAATAAAGTGTCCTTCCCATCATTTCTGGTAAGCAAGGCTCCTTTTTTCGTGCCAAACACACATTTTGATATAGTGATCATGAAATTAACATTTGTGGCGAAACTACGTAGTATATTAATCAAAACACACAAGTCTAAATACCATTAAAACTCTAAATGTGATTACTTTGATCAACCAAAGGAGTCATTCATGTTGGTTTTCATTTCGTACTAATGTTAAGTGGTTAATTCCTAAATAATGAGACTTTCTAATCATCTCATGCTAATCAGACTCCACTTTTTATTACAAGGACTATTTTTCACGCAATGACCACGAAATTTTCTTTTGTGTCCTTTTTAACAACTATATTCATTGTGAAAACAATGTCTATAAACCATATATGCCATGAATTCATTCAATTCTAATTAACAATGGTGTCCATCACTTTTATTAGAATTTCTTGTTGATAATAGTTGGTTGAATTCCAAAATAAAGAGTCCTTCCCATCATTTTTGGTAAGCAATATTCCCTTGTGGTTCCAAATGCACATTTTGATATAGTGATCATGAAATTAATATTTAGGGCAAAACTACCTAGTATATTAATTAAAACAAACAAGTCTAAACACCATTCAAACTCTAAATGTGTTTATTTCAGTCAAACAAAGGAGTTATTGATCTTGATTTGCATTTCATGCAAATGTTAAGTGGTTTAATTTCTAAATAATGAGACTTTCTAATCACCTCATGCTAATTAGGCTCCACTTTTTGTTACAAGAACTATTTTTCTTGCAATAACCATGAAATTATCTTTTGTGCCCATATTAAAAACTATGTTCATTGTGAAAACAACGTCCATGAACCATCTATACCATGAATTCATTAGATTCCGACAAACAATAGAGTCTATGATCTTGATTAGCATTTCTTAATGATATTAATTGTTTGAATTCCAAAATAAAGTGCCCTCCCATCATTCCTAGTATGCAAGGGTCCCCTTTTGGTTCCAAACACACTTTTTGATACATTAAGTATGAAATTAACATTTGTAGCTAAACTACCTTCTATATTAATTAAAACACACAAATCTAAACACAAATAAAACTCTAAATGTGTTTACTTCCATCAACCAAGGGAGTCATTCATCTTGGTTTTCATTTTGTACTAATGTTAGGTGGTTAATTCCTAAATCATGAGACTTTCTAATCACCTCATTGTAATCAGGCTCCACTTTTTGCCAAAAGGATGATTTTTCACGCAATGACCATGAAATTATGTTTTGTGTCCTTTTTAACAACTATATTCATTGTAAAAACAATGTCCATGAACCATTTATACTATGAATTCATTCAGTTCCAACAAACAATGGAGTCTTTGATCTTGATTAGCATTTGTCAATGATATTAATTGGTTGAATTCCAACATAAAGTGTCCCTCCCATCATTTATGGTAAGCAAGGCTCCCATTTTGCTACTAAATACACTTTTTGATACAGTGATCATGAAATTAGCATTTGCGATAAAACTACCTACTATATTAATTAAAACAAGCAAATCTAAACACCATTAAAATACCAAATGTGGTTACTTCCATCAACCAAAGAAGTCATTTGTTGTTCCCACAGCCTTGTATGGGTTGTAATTGTTGTCAACTAGCTTTACGTGTGCAAGTAAATTGAAGCCACGTGGAAGGGCAAAAAGGTAAAACCACACAGAAGGGCAATAAAGTAAATTCACTGTGTAAGCCCTATTAGGGTTTCATGGAGTAGAGTATATAATGGTCATGAAAGACAAAAAACAGGGAGTCGGCAATATTTAATATTCAACAAAACCTAGACAACCGACCAACCGAAGAGAACACCAAACCCTACACGGAAGAACACCACCGTTAAGGACAAAGAGAGTAAACAGTGCATTCAACGGGTGAAGACAGTGAACAGTCTAGTCGTGAACAGTATTCGTTGTGAATAGTACGTCGGAGATAGGAGAGAAATGGACATAACAATGAGACCAAATCGGGAACCGGGGAGACTAGATCTGAGCTGGAATGGGTGAAATGGGACCAGATCAAGAATGGGTGAGGGAGATTCAGTGGCTAGACATTGGTAGAAAGAGAAACAGTTGGTCGGAAAAACAAAAAAATGGGTCGATGGGAGAGAAAACCGAGTGACGGCAAGACGGGGCTGGACAGTAGGACGAAGAAAAGTGGTCCACCGGCAAAAAAGGGAGGAAATCTGGCCAAGTTTGTGAACGAAAAAGAGAAATCCAGTGAGAAGAGAGAGAAATTCAGCTGGAAGAGAGAGAAATCCGGTGGTAGGAGAGAGAAATCAGGCTGGACGATGAGAGAGAAATGGACAGGCGAGCCCTGAGACAGTAAGATCATGAGACAAGGAGACGGGTGAGATCGTAAGAAGGTAAAAGCAAGAATTGTGTGAAACAAAGTAGAAAAGAAATTCAGCAAAGCATGTAAAGAACTCAACGTATTTCTAGATTTCTTCAAGAGAGGTTAGAGAGCGTTGCGGTGAACTTCAAAGCGGCAGTGGAGTAGCCTTTCAATTCAACAAAGGCAAGACAAGTTAGAAGAAGGATAGACACAATAAGTGACACTCTTTTTATTGTACTTGCTTAGTAATTGCAATAGTGAAAGGAGCAGAGAATTAAAGACATCCATTGTAACCTGTATTTACAAGTATAGTGGATAGTCTCCGTAAAGGGAGAGTCCCTACCACCGTGGATGTACGTCACGTTGACGGAACTATGTAAATCTCATGTGTCCTTAATTTACTTTATGTTCTATGTTTTGAATTGAGTTGTGAACGCAGCTAAAGTATCAGCCAACCCATACCTAAACAAGAACATCCGTATTGTCTATTAGGCAAGGTGGACTTTGGGGACTATTGTGATTAGTAGGTAGCAATAGATCTACCTTAGTCGAATCTGAGAAAGAGTTCATTTTTAAGAAGAGGTTGAAGTTGTTCACTTACCTGCAAATTGCGAATTGTGGTGATACTAATTCACCCCCCTCTCGGTATCACAAACTAGTAGATCCTAAGAAGAAGTCAGGAACTTCAATTGATATCAGAGCTTAGGTTCACCAATTTGAAGCTTAACAGCTTGGTGTACTAGTTTAAAGGGATCTATAAGTTTGACTTGTTTAGCATACTGAGAAATGGAAGCCAGTACCAGCACTAGCACCACTTACAGCAAGAAGGTTCCAATCTTCAACGGAACCAACTACCACATGTGGAGAGCGAGAATGCAAGTGGTATTTGCAACCATAGGCATGAACCATGTCAAATGCGTACAGGAGGGTTTTATGGCTCCGGAAGAAAGTAAAGACCCAACTCCAGAAGAATTAAGGCAATTTGAGATAAATAGGAAGGCCTCAAACGTCATCATTTCAGCATTGACAGATGCTAAGTATGCTAAAGTTATGGATTGCAAATCTGCCAAGGAGATATGGGACAGATTGCAAAAAATCTATGAAAGTGATGGTAGAATGAAGGAGGTTAAACTACAAGTGTTCAAGGAGAGATATGAATCTCTCGGAATGCAGAAAAATGAGACAGTCCAAGAGTTTTTCACCAGGGTTGTTGATGTTGTAAACGACCTGAGAAGTCATGGGAAGAACAAGAAGAACTCATCTATTGTGAAGAAGACTCTGAGAATTCTGCCTGAGAGGTTTGCCTCAAAGGTAGCAGCCATAGAGGAGAGTAGAGATCTCAATTCTATCTCCTTGCATGATCTCCAATGCAATCTCATTGCATTTAATGAGGATAAAGTCAATTGAAAGCTTTGCAACAACAAAGGTATCAAAGGATGCAGCCTTTAAAGCTATGAAGCACTTGAAGACAAGAGAAGAGGAAGAATCATCTAGTTAGGATGATGATGGTGATGAGGAAGAAAGTGAAGGTGAAGTGTTGGCTTACTTCACAAGGAAATTCAAGAAGGGGTCTAAGAAGGGAAAAGGACAGTTGTCCTTGAGATGTTATCATTGTGGGAAGACTGGACACTTTGCTTCTAAGTGCAAAGTGAAACTTGATGATAAAGATGATGATGGGGATGATGAAGATAAAGATGGTGATGATAAGCCAAATTCAAAATCGAGAACATCATTTAAATCAAAGAAGTCCAACAAGAAGACTGCTAACCCACAGAAGAAGAAGAGAGACTCATTCAAGAGTTATGTGAGTCAGACAAAAGAAGCTGATGAGGAGGAAGATGAAGACTCATTAGATGAGTATGTCTTTATAGCATCAGCACAAGGTGGTAGCTCAACCTCTGAAGAGGAAGAGGAGGTTGATGAAGAAGAGCCAGATCTTGAAGCTACTTCAAAGGAGATAATCAGAAGGGGCAGAACCATAAAAAGGTTGGAGACTCACATAAAACAAGTTGAAGCAAAGTCTAAGGAAGCTAAAAGTCAAAATGATGAGATAAGGGCTAAACATATTGATTTGAAGAGAAGATTTGAAAAACATATCAAAATATGTGATGACCTTACAATAGAGCTTGGCTCAAGGACTTCAACAATTGAAGAAATGGAGATAGAGTTGTTGAGACTTCAGCAACAACTCAATAAGAGAGAGAAAAACTTGCAGATGTTTGAAGTGGTAGGAGAAACAAGTTCTACAAGAGAAAAGAAGAATGAAACTTTGCCACAGAAGTTGAAAGAGAAGGTTGTGACTCATGTAAAGATAACTGAAGAAGAGAAGACAGTTATCAAACCAAAGCCAAGGCAAAAAATGATGTATGTGGTTAAAGAGTAGCAGCCCATAGCTGCTACATCTTAGAAAGAAAAGAAAGTTAGCCAGCAAGGGCTACGACTGAACAGAAGAAGGAGAAGAAGGTGACTGAAATGAAAGCCACACAAGCAAAGAAGCCAACTACGTTGCCTACACAACAAGTGATGAACAGAAGAAGACAAGCTGTGATCAGACCCAAGAAGAGGCAGTTTCAAGGTCATTGCCTTTATTATGGAGTTTGGGGTCATAAGGCAATTAATTGCTGGTGGAGAAGGCTAGTATATGTCTCCAACTTGAGAAGATACGATGCTACATACAGGGGGAGACAATACAAAATCCAAAAGAGATCGCTTCTCGTGAGTTCTTGCATATATTGTAAAAGGCAATGACATACTGACGAGGATTGTTGGTGGAAGCCCAAACTAGTAGTTTCAAAGAACAAGTTTGCTATATTAGCAGACTTGGAACAGTGTGAAAGGTACCGACAGGATGGCCATAATGCCAAGAGATACATGACACTTCTCCCTGAGCAAGAGAAGGCGCTTAATGGCATAGTGAAAACAAGTGGTGCAGTAAAAGTTGAGAAAAAGGAGAAAGCTATCTTGCAACCAGTTTAAAAGAAGGAATATAGAGCAAAAAGGGAGGTGGCTAATATAGCTGAAATTGCACTGAAGGCTGATTGCAAGGATAAGTAGTGGATCCTTGATAATGGATGCACTTCACACATGACGGGAGACAAGAGTAAATTGTCAAAGTTAAACAAATCAAGAGAAGGTAAAGTCAAGTTTGGCAATGATGATTCACTCAACATCAGTGGTCAGGGGTCAGTAAAAGTTGGAAAAGGAAAGTTGAAAGATGTTCTGCATGTTGAAGGACTCAGATATAATCTAGCATCTATTAGCCAATTATGTAACGACGACCACAAAGTGATATTCACAAAAACAGGTTGCCAGGTAAAAAGTAAAGAAGGCAATACTGTTGCAGCTGGGAAGAGAACAGCTAGAAATTTATATGTGATTAATAAGGACAAGACAAGCAGTTGTTTACTCACCAAAGAAGAAGAAAATCAACTCTGGTATAGAAGGTTGGGATACTTATCACAAAAGAACATGAGGAAGCTAACTACTACTCATGCAATCAGAGACATTCCCAACCTCAAGAGAGAGAGAGAGAGAGAGAGAGAGAGAGAGAGTATGTTTGCTCAGCATGCTCTAATGGAAAACATGCCCAAAAGCAGTACAAGACCAAAGAGTTCAATTCTGAAGTAGTGCTTGACATTGTACATACTGATTTGTGTGGACCGATAAGGACAAAAGGGTTGAAAGGGGAGAGGTACTTCATTTTGTTTGTTGATGATTATTCGAGAAGGACCTATCTCATACACCTTAAACACAAGTCAGAAGTTTTGAATTGCTTCAAGAGATACAGAAGATTGGCTGAAAATGAGAGTGGAAGAAAGATCAAAGTATTGAGGTCAGATCAAGGCACTGAATTTACAAATAAAGCTTTTGAAGATTATCTTGAGAAGTATGGAATTTATCATCAAATGGCAGCAGTAAGAACACCTCAACAGAACGAGGTGGTAGAGAGGAAAAATTAAAGTTGTGGTTGAAATGGCAAGGACTCTACTTCTGGAATCCAAACTTCACACAAGATTCTAGATAGAAGCAAAATTTACAGCCGTGCATCTACTAAATAGACTATTACTAAGGCCCAATACTGATAATACTCCATATGAGCTATGGAGTGGGAAGAAGACAACAGCCAAGTATCTTAGAGTCTTTGGTAGCCCATGTTTTGTTAAGAATAAGGAGCAAAACTTGGGAAAATTCATGCTAGGTCTGATGATGCCATCTTTGTGGGATACTCAGAAAAGACAAAAGGTTGAGTTTTTCTACATAAGTTGGGAAAAGTGATCACTTCTAGTGATGTGAGAATAGATGAGAACTGGAAAACAATGTAGAATGGAGAAGCTGAGGACAAAGAAGAAGATGACTTCAATGTGGATGAGGAATTAGACCAACCTGAAGAAAAGGAACAAGAAGTAAGTTCATACTCGGAGAAGAGTGAGTCTGAAGACAAAGACAGAGATCCTCTTGCAACTAAGATGAGGCAAGGTAGAAGGACAAAGAAACAATGGATCAGTGCTCATCAAGAAGATCAAATCATAGGTGACCCATTAACAGGAGTTACAACAAGAAGAAGAATTATGGGAGCTACTACTTTACTCTCACAAGTTGAACCTAAATCTATTGAAGAGGCTATTCAAGATAAAGTCTAGGTCAAAGCTATCAATGAAGAGCTGGATCAAATTGAGAAGAATGATACATGGGCGCTAGTTCCACGACCTACTAACAAAAATGTCATAGGAATGAAATGGGTGTTTAGGAATAAACACAATAAAGATGGCAAGGTGGTGAGGAATAAGGCCAGGCTGGTTTGCAAAGGCTACACGCAGATAGAAGGTGTAGATGTTGATGAAACTTTTGCACCAGTAGCAAGGTTAGAAACTATCAGAATGTTCCTAGCTTTGGCAGCACACAAGAGGTATAAAGTCTATTAGATGGATATGAAATCCACCTTTCTGAATAGGCTCCTAAAAGAAGAGGTCTATATTGAACAACTCGATGGAGTACAAATCGGTGAGGATGAGAATCATGTGTGCAAGCTGAAGAAAGCCTTGTATGGTCTTAAGCAAGCCCCAAGAGCATGGTACAATGGGTTGGATGCATACTTGAGAAGGTTGAACTTCTGAAAAGGAACGGTTGATAATAACCTATATGTGTTCAACTCAAAGAAAGGCTAGCTGATAACCATAGTATTTGTGGATGACATCATTTTTAGAGGGGATCACTCTGAGCTATGTCAAGATTTTGTACAAAAGATGAGTGAAGAATTTGAGATGTCATTGATTGGAGAAATGATGTACTTTCTTGGATTACAGATAAAGTAGTGTGAAGAAAGTATCTTTATTTTTCAAACAAAATATGCCAAAGAGATGCTAAAAAAGTTTGGCATGGAGGATAGCAGACCTGTCAGTACCCCTATGACAGTGGGCTGCAAGTTAACAAAAGATCAGGAGGGAAGGAGTACTAGCCCTACAGAATACAGGAAGACAATAGGGAGCCTTCTATACCTTACAACATCAAGGCCTAATCTTATGCAAGCTGTATGCGCTACCAGCAGGTTCCAAGTTGATCCTAAGGAATCTCATGTGTTGACAGTGAAAAGAATTCTAAGGTACCTCAAAGGAACACTGGAAATGGGTTTGTGGTATCCAGCCATGGATTTTGTTAAACTACAAGCTTACACTGATGCAAACTGGGCAGGAAGTATAGATGACAGAAAATCAACCAGTGGCTATAGCTTCTACTTGGGTTCAAAGTGTGTTGCATGGTTAAGTAGAAAGCAGAACAGTGTTGCTTTGAGCACAACTGAAGCAGAGTATATGGCTGCTCGTGCAGCATGTACATAAGTGATATGGATGCTAAGACAATTGGTAGACTTGGTGTTGAAGTGAAGTTGCCAGTAAGTGTACTTTGTGATAATCAAAGTGCTATTGATCTCAGCAAGAATCTAGTTCAACATTCGAGGAGCAAGCATATTGACATCCGGTATCACTTCATATTTCTATCTATGTTGAGTCTATCACTTCTGTCCAAAAAGTTGTTTGAAAAGCACAAATTGAGTCTATCTATGCAGATGCCTCCTCAAGCCTGAAGTTCAGGTGAATCCTCTATCTCTTCTTTGCGAGTTCTTCATATTTCTAATTGGTTGGCAAAGGGGGAGAGAAGCAACAGTGTAGGGTGAGCTGTTAATAAAGGGGGAGTGCATATTTAGGGGGAGTTGAAGTTGTAATTGTTGTATAATGGCATTTATTATGAGTGTTGCCAACAATTACAAAGGGAGAAATTGTTGTTCCCACAACCTTGTATGGGTTGTAATTGTTGTCAACTAGCTTTACGTGTGCAAGTAAATTGAAGCCACGTGGAAGGGCAAAAAGGTAAAACTACACAGAAGGGCAATAAAGTAAATTCACTGTGTAAGCTCTATTGGGATTTCATGGAATAAAATATATAATAGTCATGAAAGACAAAAAACAGAGAGTCAACAATATTGAGTATTCAGCAAAACTTAGATAACCGACCAACCAAAGAGAACACCAAACCCTACATGGAAGAACACCATCGGCAAGGACAAAGAGAGTGAACAATGCAGTCGTGAGTATTCGTTGTGAATAGTACTAACGAGTGAAAAGTATTCGTTGTGAACAGTACGTCGGAGATAGGAGAGAAACGGACATGACAATAAGACCACATCGGGAACTATGGAGACCAGATCCGAGCTAGAATGGGTGAAATGAGACCAGATCGAGAACAGGTGAGAGAGATTCGGCGGCTAGATGTTGGTAGAGAGAGAAATAGTCAGTCGAAAAAACAAAAAAATGGGTTGACGAGAGAGAAAACCGAGTGACGGCTAGACAGGGTTGGACAAAGAAAAGTGGTCCACTGGTAGAAAAGGGAGGAAATTCGGCCAAATGGGTGAACAAAAAAGAGAAATCCAGTCAAAAGAGAGAAATCTGGTGAGGAGAGAGAAATCTTGTGGTAAGGGAGAGAAATCCGGCTAGACGGTGAGAGAGAAACAGATAGGTGAGCTGTGAGACAGTAAGATCGTGAGACAAAGAGATGGGTGAGACCGTAAGACAGTGAAAGCAGGAATTGTGTGAAACAACGTAGAAAAGAAATTCGGCAAAGCATGTAAAGAACTCAACGTATTTCCAGATTTCTTCAAGAGAGGTTAGAGAGCGTTGTGGTGAACTTCAAAGCGGCAATGTAGCAGCCTTTCAATTCAACAGAGGCAAGACAAGTTAGAAGAAGGGTAGACACTGTAAGTGACACTCTTTGAGGCAAACCTCTCAGGCAGAATTCTCAAAATTTTCTTCACAGTAGGTGAGTCCTTCTTGCACTATCTCATAAAATTTTATTCATAAAATTTTCTTCACAGTAAGTGACACTCCTAGTCTCACCATCTCACTATCTTATGACTTGCACTCACACTTCAATTCTGTTGTTTCACGTCTCAAGGCCTGCCTCACAACATTGGTCTGTCATTTCACATCTCATGGACTACCTCACGCTTCTGGTCTGCTGTTTCATGTCTCTGGGCCTGTACCATGCTCCTGGTCTGCCATTTCATGTCTCTTGGCCTACACCATGCTTCTGGTTTTATTGGTTCATGTCTCTAGTCCTGCCTCACATTTCTTGTCTGGCGTTTCATGTCTCTCAGCCTGCCTTACGTTTCTAGTCTGCTGGTTCAAGTTTCTAGGCTTGCCTCACATTTCTGGTCTGCTAGTTCAAGTTTCTCGGCTTGCCTCACATTTCTGGTCTGCTAGTTCAAGTTTCTTGTCCTACCTCACATTTCTAGTTTGCTGGTTCACGTTTCTCGCCCTACCTCACACTTCTAGTTTTGCTAGTTCACGTCTCTCCACCTACCTCACACTTCTGGTCTGGCGTTTCATGTCACATGTTCTGGCCTGTTGTCTTCTCTTCCAAGTGGTCTCACAGATACCAGGTCTGTTGTCTTCTCTTTTGGGTGGTCTCACAGATACCAGGTTTGGTCTACTTTTTCTTCTGGTGGCTACCCCAAAAGAGATAAGTCTTGGTTTATATACTCCCTTCTATGAAAACCCAGTACTATGTCACACTAAGACTTAAGCAATGCTAAACTCCCTCTACAAGTTCACTCTAAGGAGATGACTTTACGAGGTTATTTGACATGCTAGTCTTATCCTATAATTCCTTAGATATGAGCCACTTCTGCTTGCACACCTAAATTTAGTTGACCACAATTACAACCCATACAAGGCTGTGGGAACAACAAGTATGCAAGGCTCCCCTTTTGGTTCCAAATAAGACTTTTTGATACATTGATCATGAAATTAACATTTCTAACTAAACTATCTAGAATATTAATTAAAACAAACTAGTCTAAATACTATTAATACTTTAAATGTGTTTATTTTAATTAACCAATTGGGTTAGTCATCTTGGTTTGCATTTCTCACTAATGTTAAGTGGTTTAATTCCTAAATAATGAGACTTTCCAAACATCTCATGCTAATCAGGCTCCACTTTTTGTTACAAGGACTATTTCTCATGTAATGACCATGAAATTATCTTTTATATCCATATTAACAACTATATTTATTGTGAAAATAATGTCCATGAACCATCTACACCATGAATTCATTCAATTCCATCAAACAACGGAGTCCTTGATCTTGAGTAGCATTTTTTGTTGATATTAATTATTTGAATTTCAAAAAAAAGTGTCCCTCCCATCATTTCTGGTAAGCAATACTCATTTGGTGGTTCCAAACAAACATTTTAATATAGTTATCATTAAAACACACAAGTCTAAACACCATTAAAACTCTAAATGTGTTTACTTCCATCAACCAAAGGAGTCATTCATCTTGGTTTGCATTTCGTAATATTGTTAAGTGGTCAATTCCTAAATAGTGAGACTTTTTAATCACCACATTCGAATCAGGCTCCTATTTTTGATACAAGTACTATTTTTCATGCAACCACCAACAAATTATCTTTTGTCTTCTTTTTAACAACTATAGTCATTGTGAAAACAATGTCCATGAACCATCATTACCATGAATTCATTCAATTCCAACAAACAATGGAGTCCTTGATCGTGATTAGCATTTTTCGTTGATATTAATTATTTGAATTCCAATATAAAGTGTCCCTCCCATCATTTCTGGTAAGCAATGCTCCCTTTTTGGTTCCAAACACACTTTTTCATAAGATGATCATAAAATTTACATTTGTGGCAAAACTACCTAGTATATTAATTAAAACACACAAGCCTAAACACCATTAAAACTCTAAATATGCTTACTTCCATCAACCAAATCAATCATTCATCTTGGTTTGCATTTTGTACTATTGTTAAGTGGTTAATTCATAAATAATGAGACTTTCTACACACCTCATTCTAATCAGTCTCCTCTTTTTGTTACAAGGACTATTTTTCATGCAATGACCATGAAATTATCTTTTGTGTCCTTTTTAACAACTACATTCATTGTAAAAACAATGTCCATGAACCATATACACCATGAATTCATTCAATTCCAACAAACAATGGAGTCCTTGATCATGATTAGCATTTTTCGTTGATATTAAAAGTGTGTCTCCCATCATTTGAAGTATGCAATGCTCCCCTTTTGGTTCAAAACATACTTTTTCATACAGTGATAATGAAATTAACATTTGCGGCAAAACTACCTAGCATATTAATTAAAACACACAAATCAAAATACCATTAAAACACTAAATGTGTTTCTTTTTATCAACCAAAGGAGTCGTTCATCTTGGTTTGCTTTTCAGACAAATGTTAAGTGGGTTAATTCCTTAATAATGAGATATTCTAATCACCTCATGCTAATTAGGTTCTTCTTTTGGTTAACATGACTATTTTTCATACAATGACCATGCAATTATTTTTTTGTCCATCTTAACAACTATATTCATTGTGAAAACATAGTCCATGAAACATTTATACTATGAATTCATTCAATTCCACCAAACAATGGATTTTTTGATCTTGATTAGCATTTATCATTGATATTAATTGTTTGAATTCCAATATAAAGTGTTCCTCCGATTATTTCAAGCAATGTACCTTTTGGGTCCAAACACACATTTTCATACAGTAATCATGAAATTAACATTTTTGGCATAACCACCCAGTATATTGATTAAAACACACAAGGCTAAACACCATTGAAACTCTAAATGTGTTTACTTCCATCAACCAAAGGAGTCATTCATCTTGGTTTGCATTTCGTACTATTGTCAAATGGTTAATTCCTAAATAATGACTCCTCTTTTTGTTACAAAACTATTTTTTATTCAATGACCTTGAAATTATCTTTTGTGTCCTTTTTAACAACTACATTCATTGTAAAAACAATGTTCATGAACCATCTATACCATGAATTCATTCAATTCCATCAAACAATGGAGTATTTGATCTTGATTAGCATTTTTTGTTGATATTAATTGTTTGAATTCTAATATAAAGTGACCCTCCCATCATTTCTGGTAAGCAATTCTTCCCTTTTGGTTCTAAACACACTCTTTCATACAGTGATCATATAATTAACATTAATGGGAATACTACCTAGTACATTAATTAAAACAGACAAGTCTAAACACCATTAAAACACTAAATGTGTTTACTTCCATCAACCAAAGGAGTCATACATCTTGGTTTGCATTTTGTAATATTGTAAAGTGGTTAATTCTTAAATAATGAGACTTTCTACTCACCACATTCTAATCAGGCTCCTCTTTTTGTTACAAGGACTATTTTTCATGCAATGACCATGAAATTATCTTTTGTGTACTTTTTGATAACTACATTCTTTGTAAAACCAATGTCGATGAACCACCTATACAAAGAATTCATTCAATTCAGTCAAGCAATGGAGTACTTGATCTTAATTAACATTTCTTGTTGATATTAATTGTTTGAATTCCAATATAAAGTGTCCCTCCCATCATTTCTGGTAAGCAATGCTCCCTTTTTGAGTCCAAACACACTTTTCATACAATGATCATGAATTTAATATTTGTAGCATAACTACCTAGTATATTGATTAAAACACACAAGCCTAAACACCATTAAAACTCTAAATGTGTTTACTTCCATCAACCAAAAGAGTCATTCATCTTGGTTTGCTTATCATACTATTGTTAAGTGGTTAATTCCTAAATATTGAGACTTTTTACTCACCGCATTCTAATCAGGCTCCTCTTTTTGTTACAAGGACTATTTTTCATGCAAAGACCATGAAATTATCTTTTGTGTTCTTTTTGACAACTACATTCATTGTAAAAACAATGTCGATGAACCATCTATACCATGAATTCATTCAATTCCATCAAATAATGGAGTACTTGATCTTGATTAGCTTTTCTTGTTGATATAAATTGTTTGAATTCCAATATAAAGTGTTCCTCCCATCATTTCTGGTAAGCAATGCTCCCTTTTTGAGTCCAAACGCACTTTTCATACAATGATCATGAATTTAATATTTGTGGCATAACTACCTAGTATATTGATTAAAACACACAAGCCTAAACACCATTAAAACTACAAATGTGTTTACTTCCAACAACCAAAGGAGTCATTCATCTTGGTTTGCATATCATACTATTGTTAAGTGGTTAATTCCTAAATATTGAGACTTTTTACTCACCGCATTCTAATCAGGCTCCTCTTTTTGTTACAAGGACTATTTTTCATGCAAAGACCATGAAATTATCTTTTGTGTTCATTTTGACAGCTACATTCATTGTAAAAACAATGTCGATGAACCATCTATACCATTAATTCATTCAATTCCATCAAATAATGGAGTACTTGATCTTGATTAGCTTTTCTTGTTGATATAAATTGTTTGAATTCCAATATAAAGTGTCCCTCCCATCATTTCTGGTAAGCAATGCTCCCTTTTTGAGTCCAAACACACTTTTCATACAATGATCATGAATTTAATATTTTTGGCATAACTACCTAGTATATTGATTAAAACACACAAGCCTAAACACCATTAAAACTCTAAATGTGTTTACTTCCAACAACCAAAGGAGTCATTCATCTTGGTTTGCATATCATACTATTGTTAAGTGGTTAATTCCTAAATATGGAGACTTTCTACTCATCGCATTCTAATCAGGCTCCTCTTTTTGTTACAAGGACTATTTTTCATGCAAAGACCATGAAATTATCTTTTGTGTTCATTTTGACAGCTACATTCATTGTAAAAACAATGTCGATGAACCATCTATACCATTAATTCATTCAATTCCATCAAATAATGGAGTACTTGATCTTGATTAGCTTTTCTTGTTGATATAAATTGTTTGAATTCCAATATAAAGTGTCCCTCCCATCATTTCTGGTAAGCAATGCTCCCTTTTTGAGTCCAAACACACTTTTCATACAATGATCATGAATTTAATATTTGTGGCATAACTACCTAGTATATTGATTAAAACACACAAGCCTAAACACCATTAAAACTCTAAATGTGTTTACTTCCAACAACCAAAGGAGTCATTCATCTTGGTTTGCATATCATACTATTGTTAAGTGGCATAACTACCATGTATATTGATTAAAACACCCAAGCCTAAACTCCATTAAAACTCTAAATGTTTTTACTTCCACCTACCAAAGGAGTAATTCATCTTGGTTTGCATTTTGTACTATTGTTAAATGGTTAATTCCTAAATAATGAGACTTTCTAATCACCTCACACTTACCAGGCTCCCCTTTTTGTTACAAAGACAATTTTTCATGTAATGACCAAGAAATTCTTTTGTGTCCTTATTTACAACTATCTTCATTGTAACAACAATGTCCATGAAAAATCTATACCATGAATTCATTCAATTCCAACAAACAATAGAGTCCTTGATCTTGATGAGCATTTTTTGTTGATATTAGTCATTCATGTTGGTTTGCATTTCGTACTAACATTAAGTGGTTAATTCTTAAATAATGAGACTTTCTAATCACATCATGCTAATCAAGCTCCAATTTTTGTTACAATAACTATTTTTCACGCAATTACTATGAAATTGTCTTTTGTGTCCTTTTTAACAACTATATTCATTGTGAAAACAATGTCTATGAGCCATATACGCCATGAATTCATTGAATTCGAACTAACAATGGGGTCCATGACTTTCATTAAAATTTCTTGTTGATAATAATTGGTTGAATTCCAACATAAAGTGTCCCTCCCATTATTTCTGGTAAGCAATACTCCACTTTTGGTTGCAAACACACATTATGATGCAATGATCATGAAATTAACATTTGTAGCAAAACTACCTAGTATATTAATTAAAACAAACAAGTATAAATACCATTAAAGCTCTAAATGTGTTTATTTTAGCCAACCAAAGGTGTCCTTCATCTTGGTTTGCATCTCGTACAAATGTGAAGTGGTTTAATTTCTAAATAATAAGACCTTTTAATTGCCTCATGCTAATCAAGCTCCACTTTTTGTTACAAGGACTAGTTTTCATACAATGACCATGAAATTATCTTGGTCCCCATATTAAAAACTATGTTCATTGTTAAAACAATGTCCATGAACCATCTATACCATGAATTCATTCAATTCCAACAAACAATGGAGTCTATGATCTTGATTATCTTTTCTTACTGATATTATTTGTTTGAATTCCAAAATAAAGTGTCTCTCCTATCATTTATAGTAGGCAAGGGTTCCATTTTGGTTCCAAACACACTTTTTGATACATTGATCATGAAATTAACATTTACAGCTAAACCACCTAGTATATTAATTAAAACAAACATGTCTACACACCTTTAAAATGCTAAATGTGTTTATTTCAATCAACCAAAGGAGTCATTCAACTTGGTTTGCATTTCGTACTATTATTAAGCGGTCAATTCCTAAATAATGGGACTTTTTAATCACCGCATTTTGATCACGCACCTCTTTTTGGAACAAAGATATTTTTCATGCAACAACCATGAAATTATCTTTTGTTTCCTTTTTAACAACTATATTCATTGTAAAAACAATGTCCATGAACCATCATTACCATGAATTCATTCAATTCCAATAAACATTGGAGTCCTTGATCTTGATTAGCATTTTTTGTTGATATTAATTGTTTGAATTCCAATATAAAGTGTCCCTCCCATCATTTTAGGTAAGCAATGCTCCCCTTTTGGTTCAAAACACACTTTTTCATATAGTAATCATGAAATTAACATTTGTGGCATAACTACCTAGTATATTGATTAAGACACACAAGCCTAAACACCATTAAAACTCTAAATGTGTTTACTTCTATCAACCAAAGGAGTCATTCATCTTGGTTTGCATTTCATACTATTGTTAAGTGGTTAATTCATAAATAATGAGACTTTCTACGCACCATAATCTAATCAGGTTCCTCTTTTTGTTACAAGGACCATTTTTAATGCAATGACCATGAAATTTTCTTTTATGTCCTTTTTAACAACTACATTCATTCTAAAAACAATGTCCATGAACCATCTATATCATGAATTCATTTGATTCCAATAAACAATGGAGTCGATGATCTTGATTAGCATTTTTTTACTAATATTAATTGTTTGAATTACAATATAAAGTGTGCCTCCCATCATTTCAGGTATGCAATGCTCCCCCTTTGGTTCCAAACACACTTTTTCATACAGTGATCATGAAATTAATAATTGTGGCAAAACTACCTAGCATATTAATTAAAAACACACAAATCGAAATACCATTAAAACACTAAATGTGTTTCTTTTAATCAACCAAAGGAGTCATTCATCTTGGTTTGCATTTCAGACTAATGTTAAATAGGTTAATTCCCTAATAATGAGATATTTTAATCACCTCATGCTAATACGGCTCCTCTTTTGTTAGCAGGACTATTTTTCATGCAGTGACCATGAAATTATCTTTTGTGTCCATATTAACAACTATATTTATTGTGAAAATAATGTCCATGAAACATCTATACCATGAATTCATTCAATTCCATCAAACAATTATACTTGAATTGCAAGATAAAGTGTCCCACCTATCATTTTAGGTAAGCAATGCTCCCTTTTTGGTTCCAATTATACTTTTTTATACAGTGATCATTAAATTAACATTTATTGCAAAACTACCTTGTATATTAATTAAAACGCACAAGTTTGAACACCATCAAAACTCTAAATGTCGTTACTTCCATCAACAAAAGGAGTCATTCATCTTGGTTTGCATTTCATACTAATGTTAAGTTAATTCCAAAATAATAAGACCTTCTTATCACCTTATGCTAATCTGGCTCCTCTTATTGTTACAAGGACTAATTTTCATGCAAAGACCATTAAATTATCTTTTGTGTCCTTTTTAACATCTATATTCATTGTAAAAACAAAGTCTATAAACCATTTATACCATCAATTCATTCAATTCCAACGAACAATGGAGTCCTTGATCTTGATTAGCATTTCTTGTTGGTATTAATTTTTTGAATTTCAAAATAAATTGTCTGTCCTATCATTTCTAGTAGGCAAGACTCCCCTGTTAGTTACAAACACACTTTTTGATACAATGATCAAGATATTAACATTTGTGGGAAAACTACCTTGTATATTAATTAAAACATACAAGTTTAAACACCATTAAAACAATACATGTGTTCACTTCCATCAACCAAAGGAGTCATTCATATTGGTTTGCATTTCATACTATTGTTAAATGGTTAATTTTCTAAACAATAAGACTTTCTAATCACTGCATTCTAATCAAGCTCCTCTTTTTGTTGCAAGGGCTATTTTTCATGCAATTACCATGAAATTATCTTTTGTGACCCTTTTAACAACAATATTCATTGTAAAAACAATATCCACGAATCATCTATGCCATGAATTTATTCAATTCCAACAAACAATGGAGTCCTTGATCTTGATTAGCATTTTTTGTTGATATTAATTGTTTGAATTCTAATATAAAGTGTCCCTCCTTTCATTTCAGGTAAGCAATGCTCCACTTTTGATTCCAAACACACTTTTTCATTCACTAATCATGAAATTAACATTTGTGGCAAAACTACCTAGTATATTAATTAAAAAACACAAGTTTAAACATGATTAAAACACTAAATGTGTTTACTTCCATCAAATAGAGGAGTCATTGAGCTTGGTTTGCATTTCATACTAATATTAACTGGTTAATTCCCTAATACAAATTGGGCTCCCCTTTTTGTTACAAGGATTATTATTCATGCAATGACCATGAAATTATGTTTTGTATCCTTTTTAACAACTATATTCATTGTAAAAACAATTTCCGTGAACCATCTGTACCATGAAATCATTCTATTCGAATAAACAATGGAGTCCTTGATCTTGATTAGTATTTTTTGTTGATATTAGTTGTTTGAATTCCAATATAAAGTGTCCCTCCCATTATTTCAGGTAAGCGATGCTCCCCTTTTGGCTCCAATTATACCTTTTCATACAATGATCATGAAATTAACATTTATGGTAAAACTACCTAGTATATTAATTAAAATGCACTAGTTTGAACACCATTAAAAGTCTAAATGTCATTGCTTCTATCATCCAAAGAAGTCATTCATCTTTGTTTGCATTTTGTACTAATGTTATGTAGTTAAGGAGTCATTCAGGTGAGGAGTCATTGTAAAAACAAAGTCTATAAACCATTTATACCATCAATTCATTCAATTCCAATGAACGATGGAGTCCTTGATCTTGATTAACATTTCTTGTTGATGTTAATTATTTGAATTTCAAAATAAATTGTCCGTCCCATCATTTCTAGTAGGCAAGACTCCCCTGTTAGTTCCAAACACACTTTTTGATACAATGATCATGAAATTAACATTTGTGGGAAAACTACCTAGTATATTAATTAAAACATACAAGTTTAAACACCATTAAAACAATACATGTGTTTACTTCCATCAACCAAAGGAGTCATTCATATTGGTTTGCATTTCCTGCTATTGTTATGTGGTTAATTCCTAAATAAGAAGACTTTCTAATCACTGCATTCTAATCAAGCCCCCTCTTTTTGTTACAAGGGCTATTTTTCATGCAATGACCATGAAATTATCTTTTGTGTCATTGTTACCTACAATATTCATTGGAAAAACAATGTCCACGAACCATCTATACCATCAATTCATTCAATTCCAACAAACAATGGAGTCCTTGATCTTGATTAGCATTTTTTATTGATATTAATTGTTTGAATTCCAATATAAAGTGTCCCTCCTATCATTTCAGGTAAGCGATGCTCCCCTTTTGCTTCCAAACACACTTTTTCATACACTGATCATGAAATTAACATTTGTGGCAAAACTACCAGTATATTAATGAAAACATACAAGTCTAAATACCATTAAAACTCTACATGTATTTAGTTCCATCAACCAGGGGGGTCATTCATCTTGATTTGCTTTTGGTACTAAAGTTAAGTGGTTAATTGCTAAATAATGAGACTGTCTAATCACCTCATTATAATCAGGCTCTCTTTTTGTTGCAAGGACTATTTTTCATGCAATGACCATGAAATTATCTTTTGTGTCCTTTCTAACAAATATATTCATTACGAAAACAATGTGCTTGTACCATATATGCCATGAATTCCTTCGATTCCTACAGACAATGATGTCTTTGATTTTCTTTTACATTTCTTGTTCATAATAATTGGTTGAATTCTAAAATAAAGAGTCCCTCCTATTATTTCTAGTAAGCGAAGATCCCCTTTTGGTTCCAAACAGATTTTTTTATACATTGATCATGAAATTAATATTTGTGGCAAAAGTTCCTAGTATATTGATTAATAGATACAAGTTTGAACAAAATTAAAACTCTAAATGTCTTTACTTCCATCAATCAAAGGAGTCATTCATCTTGGTGTGTATTTGGTACGAATGTTAAGTGGTTAATTCCTAAATAATAAGACTTTCTAATCTCCTGCTAATCAGGCTCTTCTTTTTGTTAGAAGGACTATTTTTCTTACAATGACCATGAAGTAACCTTTTTAACAACTATATTCATTGTAAAAACAAATTTCATAAGCCATATATTCCAACAATTCATTCAATTCCAACAAACAATGGAGTCCTTGATCTTAATTAGCATTTCTTAATGATATTAATTGTTTGACTTTCAAAATAAATTGTCCCTCCCATCATTTATAGTAGGCAAGGCTCCCCTGTTCTTCCAAACACACTTATTGATACAATGATCATGAAATTAACATTTGTAGCAAAACTACCTAGTACATTAATTAAAACACACAAGTCTAAACACCATAAAAATACTAAATATGTTTACTTTCATCAAGCAAAGGAGTCATTCATCTTGGTTTGCATTTTGTTCTAATGTTAAGTGGTTAATTCCTAAATAATGAGACTTTCTAATCACCACATGAAGTGGTTAATTCCTTTTTAACAACTATATTCATTGTAAAAACAAAGTCCATGAACCATCTACACCATGTATTCATTCAATTCCAACAAACAATGGAGTCCTTAATCTTGATTAGCATTTTTCGTTGATATCAATTGTTTGAATTCCAATATAAAGTGCCCTTCCCATCATTTCAGGTAAGCAATGCTCCTCTTTTGCTTCCAAACACACTTTTTTAAACAGTGATCATGTCATTAACAGTTGTCAAAACTGCCTAATATATTAATTAAAACACACAAGTCTAAACACCATTAAAATACTAAATGTGTTTACTTCCATCAACCAAAGGAGTCATTCATCTTGGTTTGTATTTTGTACTATTTGTTAAATGGTTAATTCCTAAATAATAAGACTTTCTAATAACCTCATGCTAATTAGGTCCTCTTTTTGTTACAAAGACTATTTTTCATGCAATGACCATTAAATTATCTTTTGTGTCCTTTGTAACAACTATATTCTTTGTAAAAACAAATTCCATAAACCATTTATACCATCAATTCATTCAATTCCAACAAACAATGGAGTCCTTGATGTTGATTATCATTTCTTGTTGAAATTAATTGTTTGAATTTCAAAATAAATTGTCCCTCCTATCATTTCTAGTTGGTAAGGATCCGTTGTTGGTTCCAAACACACTTTTTGATACAATGATCATGAAATTAACATTTGTGGCAAAACTACCTAGTATATTATTTAAAACATACAAGTCTAAACACTATTAAAACTTTAATTGTGTTTACTTCCATGAACCAATGGAGTCATTCATCTTGGATTACATTTCGTAATATTGTTAAGTGGTTAATTCCTAAAGAATGAGACTTTCTACTCACCATATTCTAATCAGGCTCCTTTTTTGTTACAAGGACTATTTTTCGTGCAATGTACACAAAATTATCTTTTGTGCCCTTTTTAATAGCTATATTCATTGTAAAAACAATCTCCATAGACCATCTATGCCATGAATTCATTCAATTCCAACTAACAATGGAATCATTGATCTTGATTAGCATTTTTCATTGATATTAATTGCTTTAATTATAAAATCAAGTGTCCCTCCCATCATTTCTGGTAAGCTAGGCTCCCCTTTTGGTACCAAACACACTTTTTGATATAGTGATTATGAAATTAACATTTGTGGCACAAGAACCTAGGTATATTAATTTAAAGTCTAAACATAACAAAGGAGTCATTCATCTTGGCATACGTTTGGTACTAGTGTTAAGTGGTTAATTCCTAAATAATAAGACTTTCTAATCACATTACGCTAATTAGGCTCCTCCTTTTGTTACAAGGACTATTTGTTATGTAATAACCATGAAATTATCTTTTGTGTCCTTTTTAACAACTATATTTATTGTTAACACAATTTTCACGAACCATCTATACCATCAATTCTTTCAATTCCAACAAACAATAGAGTTATTGATCCTATTTAGCATTTCTTGTTGATATTAACTGCTTGAATTCTAAGATAATGTGTCCCTCCAATCATTTCTGGTATGCAATACTCCCCTTTCGGTTCCAAACACACATTTTGATATAGTTATCATGAAGTTAACATTTGTGGCAAAACTACCTAGTATATTAATTAAAACTCACAAGTCTAAACACCATAAAAATACTAAATGTGTTTACTTCCATCAACAAAAGGAGTCATTCATCTTGGTTTGCATTTAGCACTATTGTGAAGCGGTTAATTCTTAAATAATAAGACTTTCTAATCAACTCATTCTAATCAGGCTCCTCTTTTTGTTACAAGGACTATTTTTCATGCAATGACCATGAAATTATCTTTTGTGTCCTTTTTAACAACTATCTTCATTGGAAAAACAATGTTCATGAACCATCGATACCATGAATTCGTTCAATTCCAACAAACAATTGAGTCCTTGATCTTGATTAGCATTTATTATTGATATTAATTGTTTGAATTCCAAAATAAAGTGTGCCTCCCATCATTTCTTGTAAGCAATACTCCCCTTTTGGTTCCAAACACAAATTATGATACAGTAATTATCAAATTAACATTTATGGTAAAACTACCTAGTATATTATTTAAAACAAACAAGTATAAATACCATTAAAACTCTACATGTGTTTATTTCAGTCAACCAAAGGTGTCATTCATCTTGGTTTGCATTTCGTATAAATGTTAATTGGTTTAATTTCTAAATAATAAGACTTTCTAATCATCTCATGCTAATCAGGCTCCACCTTTTGTTACAAGGACTATCTTTCATGCAATGACCATGAAATTATCTTTTATGCCCATATTAAAAACTATGTTCATTGTGAAAGCAATGTCCACGAACCATCTATACCATGAATTCATTCAATTCCAACAAATAATGGAGTCCATGATCTTGATTAGCATTTCTTACTAATATTAATTGTTTGAATTCTAAAATAAAGTGTCCCTCCTATCATTTCTAGTAGGCAAGGGTCTCCTTTTGGTTCTAAACACACTTTTTCATACATTGATCATGAAATTAACATTCTATCTAAACTACACAATATATTAATTAAAACAAACAAGTTTGCACGCCTTTAAAACACTAAATGTGTTATTTCAATAAACCAATGGGGTCATTCATTTTGGTTTACATTTCATAATAATGTTAGGTGGTTTAATTCCAAAATAATGAGACTTCCTAATCACCTCATACTAATCAGGATTCACTTTTTGTCACAAGGACTATTATCCATGCAATGACTATGAAATTAACTTTAGTGTCCTTTTAAATATCTATATTTATTGTAAAAACAATGTCCTTGAACCATCCATACCATGAATTCATTCAATTCCAACAAATGATGGAGTCATTGATCTTGATTATCATTTCTTGTTGATATTAATTTTTTTAATTCCAATATAAAGAGGTTCTCCGTTCATTTCTGGTTAGCAAAACTCCCCTTTTGGTTCCAAACATACATTTTGATACAATTATCATGAAATTCACATTTGTGGCAAAACTACCTAGTATATTAATTAAAATACACAAGACTAAACACCATTAAAACTCTAAATGTGCTTACTTCCATCAACCAAAGGAGTCATTCATCTTGCTTTGCATTTCGCACTATTGTTAAGTCAATAATCCCTAAATAATGAGACATTCTTACCACCGCATTCTAATCAAGCTGCTCTTTTTGTTACAAGGATTATTTGAAAAGCAATGATCTTGAAATTATATTTTTTTTCCTTTCCAACAACTACATTCATTGTAAAAACAATGTCCATGAAACATCTATACCATAAATTCATTCAATTCTATCAAACAATGGAGTCCTTGCACTTAATTAGCATTTTTTCTTTGACATTAATTGTTTGAATTCCAATATAAAGTGTCCCTCCCATCATTTCAGGTAAGCAATGCTCCTCTTTTCATTCCAAACACACTTTTTCATACAGTGATCATGAAATTAACATTTGTCACATAACTACCTAGTATATTGATCAAAACACACAAGCTTAAACACCATTAAAACTCTAAATGTGTTTACTTCCATCAACCAAAGGAGTCATTCATCTTCATTGCATTTCATACTATTGTTAAGTAGTTAATTCCTAAATAATGAGACTTTCTATGCACCGTATTCTAATCAGGCTCCACTTTTTGTTACAAGGACCATTTTTTATGCAATGACCATGAAATTATCTTTTGTGTCCTTTTTAACAACTACATTCATTGTCAAAACAATGTCCAAGAACCATTTATACCATGAATTCATTCAATTCAATCAAACAATGTAGTACTTGATCTTGATTAGCATTTCTTGTGGATATTAATTATTTGAATTCCAATATAAAGTGTCCATCCCAACATTTCTAGCAAGCAATGCTCCCCATTTGGTTCCTAACACACTTTTTCATATAGTGATCATGAAATTAACATTTATGCAAAACTACCAAGTATATTAATTAAAACACACAAGCCTAAACATCATTAAAACACTACATGTGTTTACTTCTATCAACCAAAGGAGCCATTCATCTTTGTTTATATTTCGTACTAATGTTATTTGGTTAATTCCTAAATAATAAGACTTTCTCATAACCTCATGCTAATTAGGTCCTTTTTTTTGTTACAAGGACTATTTTTCATGCAATGACCATTAAATTATCTTTTGCATCCTTTGTAACAACTATGTTCATTGTAAAAACAAATTGCATAAACCATTTATACCATCAATTCATTCAATTCCAACAAACAATGGAGTCCTTGATGTTGATTATCATTTCTTGTTGAAATTAATTGTTTGAATTTCAAAATAAATTGTCCCTCCCATCATTTCTAGTTGGCAAGGATCTGCTGTTGCTTCCAAACACACTTTTTGATACAATGATCATGAAATTAACATTTGTGGCAAAACTACCTAGTATATTATTTAAAACACTATTAAAACTTTAACTTTGTTTACTTCCATCAACCAATGGAGTCATTCATCTTGGATTACATTTCATAATATTGTTAAGTGGTTAATTCCTAAAGAATGAGACTTTCTACTCCCCACATTCTAATGAGGCTCCTTTTTTTGTTACAATGACTATTTTTCATGCAATGACCATGAAATTATCTTTTGTGCCCTTTTTAATAGCTATATTCATTGTAAAAACAATCTCCATAGATCATCTATACCATGAATTCATTCAATTCCAACAAACAATGGAGTCATTGATCTTGATTAACATTTTTCATTGATGTTAATTGCTTTAATTATAAAATCAAGTGTCCCTCCCATCATTTCTGGTAAGTTAGGCTCCCATTTTGGTACCAAACACACTTTTTGATACAGTTATTATGAAATTAACATTTGTGGCACAAGAACCTAGGTATATTAATTAAAACTTACAAGTCTAAACACAATTACATGTCTAAATGTCTTTACTTTCATCAACCAAAGGAGTCATTCATCTTGGCATACATTTGGTACTAATGTTAAGTGGTTAATTCCTAAATAATAAGACTTTCTAATCACATTATGCTAATTAGGCTCCTCCTTTTGTTACAAGGACTATTTTTAATGCAATAACCATGAAATTATCTTTTGTGTCCTTTCTAACAACTATATTTATTGTTAAAACAATTTTCATGAACCATCTATGCTATCAATTCTTTCAATTCAAACAAACAATAGAGTCCTTGATCCTGTTTAGCATTTCTTATTGTTATTAACTGCTTGAATTCTAAGATAATGTGTCCCTCCAATCATTTCTGGTATGCAATACTCCCCTTTGGTTCCAAACACACATTTTGATATAGTTGTCATGAAGTGAACATTTGTGGCAAAACTAACTAGTATATTAATTAAAACACACAAGTCTAAACACCATAAAAACACTAAATGTGTTTACTTCCATCAACAAAAGGAGTCATTCATCTTGGTTTGCATTTAGTACTATTGTCAAGCGGTTAATTCTTAAATAATGAGACTTTCTAATCACTTCATTCTAATCAGGCTCCTCCTTTTGTTACAAGGACTATTTTTCATGCAATGACCATGAAATTATCTTTTGTGTCCTTTTTAACAACTATGTTCATTGGAAAAACAATGTCCATGAGCCATCTATACCATGAATTCATTCAATTTCAACAAACAATGGAGTCCTTGATCTTGATTAGCATTTCTTATTGACATTAATTGTTTGAATTCCAAAATAAAGTGTGCCTCCCGTCATTTCTTGTAAGCAATACTCCTTTTGGTTCCATACACACTTTTTGTTATAGTTATCATGAAATTAATATTTGTGGCAAAATGGCCAAGTATATTACTTAAAACACACAAGTCTAAACACCATTAAAACTCTAAATGTGTTTACTTCCATCAATCAAAGGAGTCATTCATCTTGGTTTGCATTTTCTTCAACTTACACATGTGTATTTCATCCTCATTGATTTGTATTCCATCAGGTTGTTTAATATAAACTTCTTCTTTCAGGAGCCCATTCAGAAATGCTGATTTCACATCCATCTGGTAAACTTTATACCTCTCATGTGCTACCAAGGCTAAGAACATTCTAATAGTTTCCAGCCTTGCTACTGGTGCAAATGTTTCATCAACATCTACCCCTTTTATCTAAGTATAGCCTTTGCAAACTAGCCTAGCCTTGTTCCTTACCACCTTGCCATCTTCATTGTGTTTATTTCTAAATACCCATTTTGTTCCTATGACATTCTTGTTTATGGGCCATGGAAACAGTTCCCATGTTTCATTTTTCTCGATTTGATCCAGCTCCTCATTGATAGCTTTGACCCAGGCATTGTCTTGTGCAACCTCTTCAACAAATTTAGGTTTAACTTGTGAGAGTAAAGCAGTAGCTACCATAATTCTTCTTCTTGTTGGAACTCCTGCTAATGGGTCACCTATGATCTGATTTCCTTGATGAGCACTGGTCCATGTTTTCTCTGTCTTTCTCTCTTGCACATTATTGGTTGCAAGAGAATCTCTTTTTGCATCTTCAGAATCACTCTTCTTTGAGTCTGAACTTACTTCTTTTCCTCTTCTTCATGTTGGTCTAATTCTTCATCTATCTTGAAGTCATCTTTTTCACTATCCTTAGCTTTTTCATTATGCATTGTTTTCTAGTTTTCATCTATTCTCACATCACTGGAAGTGACTACTTTTCCCAGTTTATGCTGAAAAATTCTATAACCTTTTGTTTTTGATGAGTATCCCACAAAGATGCATTCATCTAACCTAGCATGGAATTTTCCCAACTTTTGCTCATTGTTCTTTACAAAACATGGGTTGCCAAAGATTCTAAGATACTTGGCTGTTTTCTTCTTCCCACTTCATAGCTTACATGGAGTCTTATCAATATTAGGCCTTAGTAAAACTCTATTCAGTAGGTACATGGAGTCTTTTGTTACAAGGACTATTTTTCATACAATCACCATGAAATTATCTCTTGTGTCCTTTTTAACAACTACATTCACTGTAAAAATAATGTCCATGAACCATCTATACCATTAAAATATCTTTTGTGTCATTTTTAACAACTATATTCATTGTAAAAACAATGTCCATAAACTATCTATACCATCAATTCATTCAATTCCAACAAACAATGGAGTCTTTGATCTTGATTATCGTTTCTTGTTAATATTAATTGTTTGAATTTCAAAATAAATTTTCCCTCCCATCATTTCTAGTTGGCAAGACACCCCTGTTAGTTCCAAACACACCTTTCGATACAATGATCAAGAAATTATCATTTGTGGCAAAATAACCTAGTATATTAATTAAAACATACAACTCTAAATACTATTAAAACTCTAACTATGTTTACTTCCATCAACCAAAGGAGTCATTCATCTTGGTTTGCATTTCAAACTATTGTTAAGTGGTTAATTTCTAAATAATGAGACTTTCTAATAACCACATTCATTGTGAAAACAATGTCCATGACACATGTATACCATGAATTCACTCAATTCCATCAAACAATGAAGTTCTTCATCTTGATTAGCATTTTTCGTCACTATTAATTGTTTGAATTCCAATATAAAGTGTCCCTCCCATCATTTCAGGTAAGCAATGCTCCCCTTTTGGTTCCAAACACACTTTTTCAAACAGTAATTATGAAATTAACATTTATGGCATAACTACCTAGTATATTGTTTAAAAAACACAAGCCTATACACTATTAAAACTCTAAATGTGTTTATTTCCATCAACCAAAGGAGTCATTCATCTTGGTTTGCATTTCGTACTATTGTTAAGTGGTTAATTATTAAATAATGAAACTTTCTATACACCACATTCTAATCAGGCTCCTCTTTTTGTAACAAGGACTATTTTTCATGCAATCACCATGAAATTATCTTTTGTGTCCTTTTTAACAACTACATTCATTGTAAAAACAATGTCCATGAACCATCTATACCACAAAGTCATTTAATTCAATCAAACAATGGAATACTGGATCTTGATTAGTATTTCTTGTTGATATTAAGTGTTCGAATTCCAACATAAAGTGTCCCTCCCATAATTTCTGGTAAGCAATGCTCCCATTTTGGTTCAAAACACACTTTTTCATATAGTGATCATGAAATTAACATTTGTGACAAAACTACCTAGTATATTAATTAAATCACACAAGTCCAAAAACCATTAAAACACTAAATGTGTTGACTTCCATCAACCAAAGGAGTCATTCATCTTGGATTGCATTTCATATTATTGTCAAGTGGTTAATTCTTAAATAATCAGACTTTCCATACACCATATTCTAATCAAGCTCCTCTTTGTGTTAAAAGGACTATTTTTCATGCAGTGACCATGAAATTATCTTTTGTGTCCATTTTAACAATTACATTCATTGTAAAAACAATGTCCATGAACCATCTATACCATGAATTCATTCAATTCCACCAAACATGGAGAACTTGATCTTGATTAGCATTTCTTGTTGATATTAATTGTGTGAATTCCAACATAAAGTGTCCCTGCCATCATTTCTGGAAAGCAATGCTCCCATTTTGGTTCTAAACACACTTTTTCATGTAATGATCATAAAATTAACATTTGTGGCAAAACTACGTAGTAAATTAATTAAAACAGACAAATCTAAACACCATTAAAACATTAAATGTGTTTACTTCAGTCAACCACAGGAGTCATTCATTTTGGTTTGCATTTCATACTAATGGTAAGTGGTTAATTTTTAAATAAGAAGACTTGCTAATCACCTTATGCTAATTGTGCTCCTCTTTTTGTTACATGGACCATTTTTCATGCAATGACCATTAAATTATCATTTTTTACCTTTTTAACAACAATATTAATTGTAAAAACAAAGTCCATAGACCACCTATACCATTCCAACAAAAGATGGAGTCCTTCATCGTGATTAACATTTCTTGTTGATATTAATTGTTTGAATTTCAAAACAAATTGTCCCTCCCATCATTCAGGTAAGCAATGCTCCCCTTTTGGTTCCAAACACACTTTTTCATATAATGATCATGAAATTAACATTTGTGGCAAAACTACCTTGTATATTAATTAAAAAACACAAGTCTAAACACCATTAAAACTCTAAATGTGTTTACTTTCATCAACCAAAGTAGTCATTTATCTTGGTTTGCATTTTGTACTATTGTTAAGTGGTTAATTCCTAAATAATGAGACTTTTTAATCACCTCATGCTAATCAGGCTGCCATTTTTGTTACAAGGACTATTTTTCATATAATGACCAAGAAATTATCTTTTGTGTCCTTTTTTACGACCATCTTTATTGTAAAAACAATGTCAATGAACCATCTATACCATGAATTCATTCAATTCCAATAAACAATGGTGTCCTTAATCTTGATGAGAATTTCCTGTTGATATTAATTGTTTGAATTCCAAAATAAAGTGTACCTCCCATCATTTAAGGTAAGCAATGCCCCCCTTTTGGTTCCAAACTCACTATTTAATATAATGATCATGAAATTAACATTTGTGGCAAAACGACCTAATAAATTACTTAAAACTCAAAAGTCTAAAAACCATTAAAACTCTAAATGTGTTTACTTCCATCAACCAAAGGAGTCATTCATCTTGGTTTGCATTTTCTACTCATGTTATGTGGTTAATTCCTAAATAATACAACTTTCAAATCACCTCATGCTAATCAAGTTCATCTTTTCGTGGCAAGGACTATTTTTCATGCAATGACCATGAAATTATCTTTTGTGTCCTTTTTAACAACTATATTCATTATGAAAACAAATTCAATGAATTATATACGCCATGAATTCATTCAATTCCAACTAACAATGGTGTCCTTGACATTCATTAGAATTTCTTATTGATAATAATTGGTTGAATTCCAAAATAAAGAGTACCTCTCATCATTTCTAGTATTGAAGTTCCCAACTTCACCATAGGATCAACTAATTTGTGATATTTAGAGGGGGGGTGAATCAGTATCACACCTCTTAAAAAACAACTAATAATTTAAGCCAAAAATGAACTCTTTCCCATATTCAACGGAGGTGTATATCTATTGTTACATACTAATCACAATAGTCCCCAAAGTTACCTTTTAGACACCTTGCCTATTAGACGAATCGATTGTTCTTGACTAGGACTTCTTTTGGGTTATGGGTTTGATGATTCTTTAGCTGTGTTGACAAATCAATTCAAAACACAGGATGTAAATTCAAAGTAAGGTCACGAGAGATATATGTGGTTCCATCAATGTGACATACTCCATGGTGGTAGGGATTTTTCCTCTACCGAACAATCCACTATACCTGAGAACATGAGTGTGGTATCTCCTATGATTATAATGGATTTCTTAATCTTTTACTCCTTTCACTATTACAAATACAAAGCAATCACAATACAAAGAGTATCACTTACTGTGTCTACCCTTCTTTTAGCTTGTGTTGCCTTTGTTTGATTTGAATAGGCTATTTTACTATCACTTGGAAGATCACCAAAACACTCTCTAACCTCTCTTAAAGAAATCTGAAAATACGTTGAGTTCTCTCAAATGCTTCACCGAATTTCTTCTCTAGGTTGTCTCACCCAACTCCTGGTCTCATCATCTCATGACCTGCATTCACGCTTTAGGTCTGCCGTTTCACGTCTGATGGCCTACCTCATGCTACTGGTTTGTCATTTCATGTCTCACAGACTACCTCACACTTCTGGTCTGCTGTTTCACGTCTCTTGGCCTACACCATGCTCCTGGTCTATCGTTTCACATCTCTTGGCCTGCCCCACATTTCGGGTCTTCTGGTTCACGTCGCTCAGCCTACCTCACGTTTCGGGTCTTCTGGTTCATGTTTCTCGGCCTGCCTCACACTTCTGGATTTGCTAGTTCACGTCTCTCGGCCTACCTCACATTTTTGGTCTGGTGTTTCATGCCACACGTTCTAGTCTATTGTCTTCTCTTCTGAGTGGTCTCACAAATACTAGGTCTGGTCTACTCTATCTTCTGGTGGCTACTCTAAAAGAGATAAGTCTTGGTTTATATACTCCCTTCTATGAAAACCCTAGCATGGTTTACTGTAGCTACAACGAATTTTTTTCTTGCCCATACATGTGGCTTCATATTACTATTCCATTCAAATTTTAGCATTATCCTTCTTCTTGATTTATTTTTCTCAAGCAATGCTATGTCACACTATGACTTAAGCAATGCTAAACTCCCTCTACAAGTTCTCTCCAAGAGGATCACTTTAGGAGGTTATTTGACATGCTAGTCTTATCCTGTAATTCGTGAGATATAAGCCACTTCTGCTTGCACACTTAAATCTAGTTGACAAGAATTACAACCCGTACAAGGCTGTGGGAATAACAATCTCGCCCTTTGTAATTTTTGGCAACACTCACAACAAGTCATTATGTAGCAGTCACAGTTTTTCATAATCTTCTTAGCGTAATAATCCAGAAGTAGTGGATTACAACTCCCCCAAAATATGCATTCCCCCTAGATTATATTTGAGTCCTTCAATGTGCAGAACATCTTTAAGCTTTCCTTTTCCAATATTTACTAATCCCTGACCACTGATGTTGAGTGAATCATCTTTGCCAAACTTGACTCTACCTTCTCTTGACTTGTTCAACTTTGATAATTCACTCTTATCTCTTATCATGTGTGAAGTGCATCCACTATAAAGGATCCACTGCTTATCCTTTGTAGTTAGCCTTTAGTGTAATTTCAACTATATTGGCCACCTTTTTTTTAGCTTTATATTCCTTCTTTTGAACTGGTTTGATGATAGCTTTCTCCTTTTTCTCAGCTTTGACTATACCAATTGCTTTCACTACTCTTGCTCAGGGAAAAGTGTCATGCAACTCTTGGCATTATGGCCATCCTGCCCGTACCTTTCACATTGTCCCAAGTCTGCCAATATAACAAACTTGTTTTTTGAAACCACTAGTTTGGGCTTCACCAACAATCCTTGTCAATGTGTCCTTGCTTTTTACAGTATGTGCAAGAACTCACGAAAGGTATTCTCTTATGAATTGTGTATTGTCTCCCACAGTATGCAACATCGCATCTTCTCAAGTTAGAGATGTATACTAGCCTTCTCCACTAGCATTTACTTTCCTTATGACCCCAAACTCCACAATAAAGACAGTAACTTTGAAACTGCCTCTTCTTGGGTCTAATCATAGCTTGTTTTGTTTTGTTCATTACTTGCTGTGTAGTTAAGGTAGCTGGCTTCTTTGCTTGTGTGGCTTTCATTTCAGCCACCTTATTGTCCTTCTTCTGTTCAGCCATTGCCCTAGGCTTGTTGACTTTCTTTTCTGCGATTTTTTCTGCAACCCTAGGTTGCTTCTTTAAATCTTCTTTATTTATAGCCTTCACTGTTCCTGGCTGATTAGTCTTTTCTTTCTTAGACATAGTAGCTATGGGCTGCTGTTCTTTAATTAGATACATCATTTTTGGCCCTAGTTTGGTTTGATAACTATCTTCTCTTCTTCAGTCATCTTCTCTGAAGTCAGAGCCTTCTCTTTTAACTTTTGTTGCAAAGTCTCATTCTTTTTAGGCAGTGCAGCCTCAGATTGTTGCACTTGCTCTTCATTCTTCTTTTCTCATACAAAGTTTGTTTCCCTTACTACATCAAACTTCTGCAAGTTGTCCTCACTCTTTTTGAGCTGTTGCTGAAGTCTCTATAACTTTATCTCCATTTCTTTAATTGTTGAAGTCCTTGAGCCAAGCTCCATAGTAACGTCTTCACATATATTCATCTGTTCTTCAAATTTTCTCTTCAAGTCAATATGTTCAGCTATGATTTCATCCTTTTGACGTTTTGCTTCCTCAATCTTTGCTTTAACTTATTTTGTATGGGCTGCCAACCTTCTTATGGTTTTGCCCCTTTTGATTATCTCTTTTGAAGTTACTTCGAACTCAGCTTCAAAATCTTGTTCTTCTTCATCAATCTCCCCTTCCTCTTCAAAGGTTGAACTACCATATTAAGCTGATTCCATAAAGGAATACTCATCTGATGAGTCTACATCTTCCTCCTTATCGGCCTCTTTTGTCTGGCCTACATAACTCTTGAATGAGCCTCTCTTCTTCTTCTGTGGATTAGCAGTCTTCTTGCTGGGCTTCCTTGACTTGGATGATGGTCTTCTTCATTTTGAATTCTGCTCATCATCACCATCCACATCTTCATCACCAAGTTTTACTTTGCACTAAGAAGCAAAGTGTCCAATTTGCCCATAATAATAACATCTCAAGGACAACTGTCATTTTCCCTTCTTAGACCCCTTTTAGAATTTCCTTGTCAAGTAAGCCAATACTTCACCTTCACTTTCTTCCTCATCACCATCATTATCCTCATTGGATCATTCTTCCTCTTCTTTTATCTTCAAGTGTCTCATAGCTTTGAAAGTTGTCTCCTTTGAGGCAAACCTCTCATGTAGAATTCTTAAAATATTCTTCAAAATAGAAGAGTCTTTCTTGTTCTTCCCAGGACTTCTAGGTCATTTACAGCATCAATAACCCTAGTGAAGAACTCTTGGACTGTCTAATTCTTCTGCATTCTGAGTGATTCATATCTCTCCCTGAAAACTTGAAGCTTGGCCTCCTTCAATCTACCATTAGCTTTATAGACATTCTGCAATCTGTCCCATATCTCCTTAGCATATTTGCAGTCCATGACTTTAGCATATTCAACATTTGTCAATGCTGAAATAATGACATTTGAGGACTTCTCATTTATCTCAATCTACCTTAATTCCTCTGCGGTTGGATCTTTACCTTCTTTTGGAGGCTCAAAACCCTTTTGTACAGATTTCACCACGTTTATGGTCATGGTTACAAATACCACCTGCATTCTCACTCTCCACATATGGTAGTTGGTTCCATTAAAGATTGGAACCTTCTTACTGTATGTAGTGTTGGTGTTGGTACTAACATCCATTTCTCAGTATGCTGAACAAGTTAAAACTTCTGAAACCCTTCAAACTAGTACACCAAGCTATTAAACTTTAAATTGGTGAACTAGTGCTCTGATACCAATTGAAGTTCCCAACTTCACCCTAGGATCTATTAGTCTGTGATACTGAGAGGGGGGTAAATCAGTATCACACCCTTTAAAGAAACTCTGATAATTTAACCCAAAAATGAACTCTTTCCCAGATTCAAATAAGGTAAATCTATTGTTACCTACTAATTACAATATTCCCCAAAGTTACCTTTCAGACACCTTGCCTATTAGACATATCGGTTGTTCTTGACTAGGTCTTCTTTTAAGTTATGGGTTTGATGATTCTTTAGCTATGTTCACAACTTAATTCAAAACATAGAATGTAAATTCAAAGAAAGGACACGAGAAATTTACGTGGTTCCATCAATGTGACGTACTCCACGATGGTAGGGATTCTTCCTCTACCGAGACAATCCACTATACTTGAGAACACCAGTGTGGTATCCATATGATTACAATGAAAGTATTAATCTTCTACTCCTCTCACTATTGCAAATACAAAGTAATTATAATACAAAGAGTGTCACTTACTGTATCGACCTTTCTTCTAACTTTTATTGGCTCTGTTTGATTTGAATAGGCTGCTTCACCACCACTTGGAAGATCACCAAAACACTCTCTAACCTCTCTTGAAGAAATTTGAAAATACATTGAGTTCTCTCAAATGCTTCACCGAATTTCTTCTCTAGGTTGTCTCACCCAACTCCTGGTCTCATCGTCTCACCATCTCACGGCCTACACTCACACTTCAGGTCTACCATTTCACATCTCACAGCCTGCCTCATGCTACTGGTCTATCGTTTCATGTCTCATGGACTGCCTCATGCTTCTAGTTTGCCATTTCACATCACTCGGCCTACACCATGCTCCTGGTTTTACTGGTTCAAGTCTTTCAGTCTACCTCACATGTTCTGGTTTGTTGTCTTCTCTTCGAGGTGGTCTCACGGATACCAGGTTTGTTGTCTTCTCTTCTTTGTGGTCTTACGGATACCAGGTCTGGTATGCTCTATCTTCCTGTGGCTGCCCCAAATGAGATAAGTCTTGGTTTAAATACTCCCTTCTATTAAAACCCTAGTAGGGCTTACTGTAACTGCAGCAAATTTCTTTTCTTGCCCCTCTATGTGGCTTCATATTATTGTTCCATTCAAAATTCAGCATTATCCTTCTTCTTAATTCAGCATTCACGGACTATTTTTCATGCAATGACCATGAAATTATCATTTGTCTCATTTTTAACAACTATATTCATTGTGAAAACAATGTCTATGAACCACATATGCCATGAATTCAATCAATTCCAACTAACAATGGTGTCCATGACTTTCATTAGAATTTCTTGTTGATAATAATTAGTTGAATTCCAAAATAAAGTGTCCCTCCCATTATTTCTGGTAAGCAATACTCCCATTTTGGTTTCAAACACACATTATGATATAGTGATCATGAAATTAACATTTGTGGCAAAACGACCTAATATATTAAAACAAACAAGTATAAACACCATTAAAAATCTAAATGTATTTATTTCAGTCAACCAAAGGTGTCATTCATCTTGGTTTGTATTTCGTAAAAATCTAAGACTTTCTAATTGCTTCATGCTAATCAAGCTCCGCTTTTTATTACAAGGACTATTTTTCATGTAATAACCATAAAATTATCTTTTGTGCCCATATTAAAAACTATGTTCATTGAGAAAACAATGTCCATAAACCATCTAGACCATGAATTCTTTCAATTCTAACAAAAAATGGAGTCCATGATGTTGATTAGCATTTTTTAATAATATTAATTATTTGAATTCCAAAATAAAGTGTCCCTCCTATCATTTCTAGTAGGCAAGGTTCCCTTTTGGTTCCAAACACACTTTTTGATACATTGATCATCAAATTAACATTTGTAACTAAACTACCTAGTATATTAATTAAAACAAACAAGTCTACACACCTTTAAGATGTTAAATGTGTTAATTTTAATCAACCAATGGAGTCATTCATCTTGGTTTGCATTTCGTAATAATGTTAGGTGGTTTAATTCTTAAATAATAAGACTTCCTTATCACCTCATATTAATTAGGATTCGCTTTTTGTTACAGCGATCATTATCCATTGTAAAAACAATCTCCATGAACCATCCATACCATGAATTCATTCAATTCCTTTTAAGGTAAGCAATGTCCCCCTTTTGATTCCAAACATACTTTTTGATACAGTGATCATAAAATTAATATTTGTGGCAAAATTGCCTAGTATATTAATTAAATCACACAAGTCTAAACACTATTAAAACAATTAATGTGTTTACTTCCATCAACCAAAGGAGTCATTCATCATGGTTTGCATTTCATACTAATGTTAAGTGGTTAATTCCTAAAGAATGAGACTTTCTGATCACCTCATGCTAATCAGGCTCCCCTTTTTGTTACAAGGGCTATTTTAATGCAATGACAATGAAATTATCTTTTGTGTCCTTTTTAACAACTATCGTTATTGGAAAAACAATGTCCATGAACCATCTATACAATGAATTCATTCAATTCCAACAAAAAATGGAGTCCTTGATCATGATTAGCATTTCTTGTTGATATTAATTATTTGAATTCCAAAATAAAGTGGTCGTCTGATCATTTATGTTCAGGAATACTCCCCTTTTGCTTACAGTGATCATGAAATTAATAGTAGTAGTGAAACTACCTAGTATATTAATTAAAACACACAAGTTGAAACACCATAAAAACAATAAATGTGTTTCTTTCAATCAATGAAAGGAGTCATCATCTTGGTTTCTATTTGAGACTAATATTAAGTGGTTTAATTCCTTAATAATGAGATATTCTAATCACCTTATGCTAATTAGGCTCCTCTTTTTGTTAATAGGACTATTTTTCATGCAATGGCCATGCAATTATCTTTTTTGTCCATATTAACAACTATATTCATTGTGAAAACAATGTCTATGAAACATATATACCATGAATTCATTCAATACCATCAAACAATGGAGTCCTTAGTCTTGATTAGCATTTTTTGTTGATATGAATTGTTTGAATTCCAATATAAAGTGTCCCTCCCATCATTTCAGTTAAGCAATGCTCCCCTTTTGGTTCCAAACATATTTTTTCATATAGTGATAATGAAATTAATATTAATGGCATAACTACCAAGTATATTGATTAAAACACACATGCTTAAACACCATTAAAACTGTAATTGTGTTTACTTCCATCAACCAAAGGAGTCATTATCTTGATTTGCACTTCGTACTATTGTTAAGTGGTTAATTCTTAAATATTGAGACTTTCTATACACCGCATTCTAATCAGGCTCTTGTTTTTGTTATAAGGATTATTTTTCATGCAATGACCATGAAATTATCTTTTGCATCCTTTTTAATAACTACATTTATTGGAAAAACAATGTCCATGAAACATCTATACCATAAATTCATTCAATTCGATCAAATAATGGAGTATTTGATCTCTATTAGCATTTCTTGTTGATATTAATTGTTTCAATTCCAATATAAAGTGTCATTCCCATCATTTCTGGTAAGCAATGCTCTCCTTTTGGTTCCAAACACACTTTTTCATATAGTAATCATGAAATTAACATTTGTGGCAAAACTACCTAGTATATTAAGTAAAACACACAAGTCTAAACACCATTAAAACACTAAATGTGTTTACTTCCATCAACCAAAAGATTCCTTCATCTTGGTTTGCATTTCACACTATTGTTAAGTGGTTAACTTTTAAATAATGAGACTTTCTACACACCACATTCTAATCAGGCTCCTCTTTTTGTTACAAGGATTATTTTTCATGCAATGACCATGAAATTATCTTTTGTGTCCTTTTTAACAGCTACATTCATTGTAAAAACAATGTCCATGAACTATCTATACCATAAATTCATTCAATTCCATCAAACAATGGAGTACTTGATCTTGATTAGCAATTCTTGTTGATATTAATTCTTTGAATTCTAATATAAAGTGTCCCTCCCATCATCTCTGGCAAGCAATGCTCCCCTTTTGGTTCCAAACACAATTTTTCATATAGTGATCATGAAATTAACATTTGTGGCAAAACTACCTAGTATATTAATTTAAAAACACAAGTCTAAACAACATTGAAACACTAAATGAGTTTACTTCCATCAACCAAAGGAGTCATTCATCTTGGTTTGCATTTCATACTAATGTTAAGTGGTTAATTCCTAAATAAGAAGACTTTCTAATCAACTCATACTAATTAGGCTCCTCTTTTTGTTACTATGATTATTTTTCACGCAATGACCAATAAATTATCATTTGTGTCCTTTTTAATAATTATATTCATTGTAAAAACAATGTCCATACACCATTTATACCATCAATTCATTCAATTCCAACAAACAATGGAGCCCTTGTTCTTGATTAGCATTTCTTCTTGATATTAATTGTTTGAATTCCAAAATAAAGTGGATGTCTGATCATTTCTGGTCAGCAAACTCCCTTTTTGGTTCCAAACACACATTTTGATACAGTTATAATGAAATTAACATTTATGATAAAACTACCTAGTATATTAATTAAAACACACAAGATTAAACACCATTAAAACTCTAAATGTGTTTACTTCCATCAACCAAAGAATTCATTCATCTTGGTTTGCATTTCGTACTATTGTTTAGTCATTAATTCCAAAATAATAAGACTTTCTCACCACCGCCTTCTAATCAGCTCCTTTTTTTGTTATAAAGACTATTTGTCATGCAACGACCATGAAATTATATTTTTTGCCATTTTTAACAAATATATTCATTGTAAAAACAATGCCCATGAAACATCTATACTATGAATTCATTTAGTTCCCTCTAACAATGGAGTTCTTGATCATGATTAGCATTTCTTGTTGATATTAATTGTTTGAATTCCAATATAAAGTGTTCCTCCCATCATTTCAGGTAAGCAATGCTCCCCTTTTGGTTCCAAACACACTTTTTCATACAGTTATCATGAAATTAACGTTTGTGGCATAACTACCTAGTATATTGATTTAAAACACACAATCCTAAACACCCTTAAAATTGTAAATGTGTTTACTTCCATCAACCAAAGGACCCATTCATCTTCATTTGAATTTCGTACTATTGTTAAGTGGTTAATTCCTAAATAATGAGACTTTCCACAGACCGCATTCTAATCAGGTTTCGCTTTTCCTTACAAGGATTATTTTTTATGCAATGACCATGAAATTATCTTTTGTGTCCTTCTTAACAACTACATTTATTGTAAAAACAATGACCATGAACCATATATTCCATGAATTCATTCAATTCCATCAAACATGGAGTACTTGATCTTGATTAGCATTTCTTGTTGATATTAATTGTTTGAATTCCAATATAAAGTGTCCCTCCCATCATTTCTGGTAAGCAATGCTCCCCTTTTGGTTCCAAACACACTTTTTCATATAGTGATCATGAAATTAACTTTTTTTAGCAAAACTACCTATTATATTAATTCAAAGTCACAAGTTTAAATGTATTTACTTCCATCAACCAAAGGAGTCATTCATCTTGGTTTGCATTTCATACAAATGTTAAGTACTTAATTCCTAAATAATGAGACTTTCTGCACCCAGCGTTCTAATCAGGCACCTCTTTTTGTGACAAGGACTATTTTTTATGCAATGACCATGAAATTATCTTTTGTCTCCAATTTAACAACTACATTCATTGTAAGAACAATGTCCATGAACTATCTATACCATCAATTCATTCAATTCCAACGAACAATGGAGTCCTTCATCTTGTTTAGCATTTCTTATTGATGTTAATTGTTTGAATTTTTAAATAAATTGTCCCTCCCATCATTCAAGTAAGCAATGCCCCCCTTTTGGTTCCAAACAAAATTTTTCATATAGTGATCATGAAATTAAGATTTATGACAAAACTACCTAATATATTAATTAAAAAACACAAGTCTAAATACCATTAAAACACTAAATGTGATTACTTCCATCAACCAAAGTAGTCATTTATCTTGGTTTGCATTTCATACTATTGTTTAGTGGTTAATTCCTAAATAATGAGACTTTCTAATCACTGCATTCTAATCAAGCTCCTCTTTTTGTTACAAGTTACAAGGACTATTTTTCATGTAATGACAATGAAATTATCTTTTATGTCCTTTTGAACAACTACATTCTTTGTAAGAACAATGTCCACGAATCATGTATGCCATCAATTCATTCAATTCCAACAAACAATGGAGTCCTTGATCTTGATTCGCATTTCTTGTTGATATTAATTGTTTGAATTTTAAAATAAATTGTCCCTCCTATCATTCATGTAAGTAATGCTCCCCTTTTGGGTTCTGAACATACTTTTTCATACAATGATCATGAAATTAACATTTATGGCATAATTACCTAGTATATTAAATAAAACACACAAGTCTAAACACCATTAAAACACTAAATGTATTAACTTCCATCAACCAAAGGAGTCATTCATCTTGGTTTGCATTTTATACTATTGTTAAGTGGTTAATTCCTAAATAATGAGACTTTCTATGCATCACATTCTAATCAGGCTCCTCCTTTTGTTAGAAGGACTATTTTTCATGCAATGACCATGAAATTATCTTTTGTGTTCTTTTGAACAATTACATCTTTGTAAAAACAATATCCATGAACCATCTATACCATAAGTTCATTCAATTCCATCAAATAATGGAGTACTTGATCTTGATTAGAATTTCTTATTGATATTAATTGTTTGATTTCCAATATAGAGTGTCCCTCACATCATTTCTGGTAAGCAATGCTCCCATTTTGGTTCCAAACACACTTTTTCATATAGTGATCATGAAATTAACATTTGTGACAAAACTGCCTAGTATATTAATTAAAAAACACAAGTCTAAACACCATTAAAATTCTAAATGTGTTTACTTCCATCAACCAAAGTAGTCATTTATCTTGGTTTGCATTTCATACTATTGTTAAGTGGTTAATTCCTAAATAATGAGACTTTCTAGTCACCTCACGCTAATCAGGCTTCCCTTTTTATTAAAAGGACTATTTTTCATGTAAAGACAAAGAAATTATCTTTTGTGTCCTTTTTTACAACTATCTTCATTGTAAAAATAATGTCCATGAACAATCTATACCATTAATTCATTCAATTCAAACAAACAATGAAGTCCTTGATCTTGATTAGCATTTCCTATTGATATTAATTGTTTGAATTCCAAAATAAAGTGTCCCTCCCATCATTTTATGTAAACAATGCCCCTCTTTTGTTTCCAAATACACTTTTTGATATAGTGATCATGAAATTAACATGTGTGGCAAAATGACCTAGTATATTGCTTAAAATACACAAGTCTAAACACCATTAAAACTCTAAATGTATTTACTTCCATCAACTAAAGGAGTCATTCATCTTGGTTTGCGTTTACTACTCATGTTAAGTGGTTAATTCCTAAATAATGAGACTTTCAAATTTCCTCATGCTAATCAGGCTCGTCTTTTTGTTGCAAGGACTATTTTTCATGTAATAACCATGAAATTATCTTTTGTGTCCTTTGTAACAACTATATTCATTGTGAAAACAATGTCGATGAACCATATACGCCACGAATTCATTCAATTCCAATTAACAATAGTGTCCTTGACATTCCATCATTTCTAGTATTGAAGTTCCCAACTTTACCCTAAGATCTACTAGTCTGTGATACCGAGAAGAGGGGTGAATCAGTATCACACCCCATAAAAAAACTTTGATAATTTAAGCCAAAAATGAACACTTTCCACATTCAACTGAGATAGATCTATTGTTATGTACTGATCACAATAGTCCCCAAAGTTACCTTTCAGACACCTTGCCTATTAGACAAATTGGTTGTTCTTGACTAGGTCTTCTTTTGGGTTATGGGTTTGATGATTCTTTAGCTATGTTGACAACTCCATTCAAAGCACAGGATGTAAATTCAAAGCAAGGAAACGACAAATTTATGTGGTTCCATCGATGTGACGTACTCCACGGTGGTAGGGATTCTTCCTCTACCGAGACAATCCACTATACTTGAGAACAGGAGTGTGGTATCCCCTATGATTACAATGAATGTCTTAATCTTCTACTCCTTTCACTATTGCAAATACAAAGCAATCACAATACAAAGAGTATCACTTACTGTGTCTATCCTTCTTCTAGCTTGTGTTGCCTCTATTTGATTTGAATAGGCTACTTCACTATCGCTTGGAAGATCACCAAAACGCTCTGTAACCTCTCTTGAATAAATCTAAAAATAGGTTGAGTTCTCTCAAATGCTTCATCAAATTTCTTCTCTAGGTTGTCTCACCCAACTCCTGGTCTCACCATCTCACATTCTCATTGCCTGCACTCATGCTTTAGGTCTGTTGTCTTATGTCTCACGACCTGTCTCACGCTACTAGTCTGTCATTTCACATCTCACGGACTGCCTCACACTTCAGGTCTGCTGTTTAACATCTCATGACCTGCCGCACACTACTGGTCTATCATTTCACGTCTCACGGACTGCCTCACACTTCTGGTTTACCATTTCACGTCTCTCAGCCTGCACCATGCTCTTGGTCTATCATTTCACATCAATTGGCCTGCACCATGCTTCTGGTTTTGCTGGTTCACGTCTCTCAGCTTACTTCACATTTCTAGTCTGCTAGTTCATGTTTCTCAACCTGCTTCACGTTTCTGGTCTGCTGGTTCACGTTTCTCAGCCTACCTGACGTTTTTGGTCTAGTGTTTCATGTCACACATTCTTGTCTATTGTCTTCTCTTCCCAGTGGTCTCACAGATATCAGGTCTGCTATCTTCTCTTTTGGGTGGTCTCACGGATAACAGGTCTGGTCTGCTCTATCTTCAGGTGGCTGCCCCAAAAGAGATAAGGCTTGGTTTATATACTCCCTTCTATGAAAACCCTAGTAAGGTTTACTTTAGCTACAACGAATTTTTTTTCTTGCCCCTCCATGTGGCTTCATAATACTGTTCCACTAAAAATTTAGCATTATCCTTCTTCTTAATTTATTCTTCCAAGCAATGCTATGTCACACTAATACTTAAGCAATGGTAAACTCTCTCTACAAGTTCACTCCAAGGAGATCACTTTACGAGGTTATTTGACATGCTAGTCTTATCCTATAATTCTTAAGATATAAGCCACTTCTACTTGCACACTTAAATCTAATTGACAAGAATTACAACCCATACAAGGTTGTGAGAACAACAATTTCCCCCTTTGTAATTGTTGGCAACACTCATAACAAACGCCATTATGCAACAGTCGTAGTTCTTCGTAATCTTCTTAGAGTAATAATCCAGAAGCAGATGGATTACAACTCCCCCTTCCTTAATAGCTCCCCTTGCACTATTGCTTCTCTCCCCCTTTGCCAACCAATTACAAATTTGAAAAACCAGCAAAGTAGAGATGGAGGATTCAAAGGCTTGAGGAGGCATTTGCACAGACAGACTCATTTTGTGGACAGAGGTTTACTTAGAATATCTAAAATTTGATCTTTAGTGCTAACATACTCCAATTGAATTGTACCTTGTTCCACTTGATCCTTGATAAAGTGATATCGGATGTCAATATGCTTACTCCTTGAATGTTGAACTGGATTCTCACTGAGATCAATTGCACTTTGATTATCACAAAGTACACTCACCGGTAACTTCACCTCAACACCCAAATATGCCAATTGTCTTTGCATCCATATCACCTGAGTACATGCTGCACAAGCAACCATATACTCAGCCTCAACTATGCTCAAAGTAACACTATTTTATGTTCTACTCAACCATGCAACACACTTTGAACTGAAGTAGAAACTGTAGCCATTAGTTGATTTTCTGTCATCTATACTTCTAGCCCAGTCTGCATCAGTGTATGCTCGTAGTTTTACAGAATCCATGGCGGGATACTACAAACCCATTTCCAGTGTCCTTTTAAGGTATCTTAGAATTCTTTTCACTACCAATATATGAGATTCCTTAGGCTCAGCTTGGAATTTATTGGCAATGCACATAGGTTGCATGAGATCAGGCCTTGATGCTATATGGTATAGAAGGCTCCCTATTATCTTCTTGTATTCTGTAAGGCTTGTACTCCTTCCTTCCTAATCTTTTGTTAACTTGTAGCCCACTGAATAGGGGTACTAACAGGTCTACTATCCTCCATGCCAAACGTTTTCAGCATCTTTTTGGCATATTTTGTCTGAGAAATAAAAATACCTTCTTCACACTGTTATCTTTAATCCAAGAAAGTGGGTCTTGGAACCAGCTCCAATATTTCATTGTTCTCGATTTGATCCAGCTCCTCATTGATAGCTTTGACCTAGGCTTTGTCTTGTGCAGCCTCTTCCACAAATTTAGGTTTAACTTGTGAGAGTAAAGTAGTAGTTCCCACAATTCTTCTTCTTGTTGTAACTCCTACTGATGGGTCACCTATGATCTGATTTCTTTGATGAGCACTAGTCCACATTTTCTTTGTCTTTCTCTCTTGCACATTCTTGGTTGCAAGAGAATCTCCTTCTTCATCTTCAGAATCACTTACTTCTTTTCCCTTTTCTTCATGTTGGTCTAATTTGTCATCTATCTTGAAGTCATCTTCTTCACTGTCCTTAGCTTCTCCATTATGCATTGTTTTCTAGTTTTCATCTATTCTCACATCACTGGAAGTGTCTACTTTTCCACTTTATGCAAAAAAACTCTGTAACCTATTGTCTTTGCTGAGTATCCTACGAAGATGCCTTCATCTGACCTAGCATGGAATTTTCCCAAGTTTTGCTCCTTGTTCTTCACAAAACATAGGATACCAAAGATTCTCAGATACTTGGCTGTTGTCTTCTTCCCACTTTATAGCTCATATGGAGTCTTATCAATATTAGGCCTTAGTAAAACTTTTTTCAGTAGGTGCACGGCTATAAATGTTGCTTTTGTCCAAAATCTTGTGTGAAACTTGGATTTCAACAGTAGAGTTCTCGGTTGCAACAGTATTGCCTTCTTTACTCTTTACTTGGCAACTTGTTTTTGTGAATATCACTTTATGGTCTTCATTGCATAGTTGGATGATAGATGCTAGATTATATCTAAGTCCTTCAACATGTAGAATATCTTTCAGCTATCCTTTTCTAATATATACTAACCCTTGACCACTAGTTAGGGCTTCCACCAATAATCTTTGTCAGTGTGTCCTTGCTTTTTATAGCATGTGCAAGAACTCATGACAGGTATTCTCTTATGAATTTTGTATTGTCTCCCCCTATATGCAACATCGGATCTTCTTAAGTTGGAGATGTATGCTAGCCTTCACCACCAGCATTTACGTGTCTTATGACCCCAAACTCCACAATAAAGATAGTAACTTTGAAATTGCCTCTTCTTGGGTCTAATCATATCTTGTTTTGTTTTGTTCATTACTTGCTGTGTAGTCAAGGTTGCTGGCTTCTTTGCTTGTGTGGCTTTCATTTCAACCACCTTCTTCTCCTTCTTCTGTTCAACCATTACCCTTGGCTGGCTAACTTTCTTTTCTTCAATTTTGTTTGCAACCCTAGGTTGCTTCTTCAAATCTTCTTTATTTTTAGCCTTCACTGTTCCTGACTGATCAGTCTTTTCTTTCTTAGACGTAGCAGCTATGGGCTGCTACTCTTTAACCATATACATCATTTTTGGCATGGCTTTGGTTTGATAACTGTCTTCTCTTCTTTAGTCATCTTCTCCTGAGTCACAGCCTTCTCTTTCAATTTTTGTGGCAAAGTCTCATTCTCTTAAGGCAGTGCAACCTCAGATTGCTGCACCTTCTCTTCATTCTTCTTTTCTCTTACAGAGTTTGTTTCTCCTACCACTTCAAACTTCTGTAAGTTCTCCTCACTCTTTTTGAGCTGTTGAAGTTTCTGCAACTCTATCTCCATTTCTTTAATTGTTGAAGTCCTTGAGCCAAACTCCATTGTAAGGTCTTCACATATTTTGATATATTCTTCAAATCTTCTCTTCAAGTCAATATGTTTAGCCCTTATTTCATCCTTTTGACTTTTTGCTTCTTCAATCTTTACTTCAACTTGTTTTATATGGGCCTCCAACCTTCCTATGGTTCTGCCCCTTCTGATTATCTCCTTTAAAGCTACTTCTAACTCAGCTTCAAGATCTGGTTCTTCTTCATCAATCTCCTCTTCTTCTTCAAAGGTTGAACTACCATACTGAGCTGATGCCATAAAGGCATGCTCATCAGATGAGTTTACATCATCGGCTTCTTTTGTCTAGCTCACATAACCCTTGAATAAGCTTCTCTTCTTCTTCTATGGGTTAGCAATCTTCTTGCTGGACTTCCTTGACTTAGATAATGGTCTTCTCCATTTTGAATTCTACTCATCATCACCATCCTCATCTTCATCATCAAGTTTTACTTTGCATTGAGATGAAAAGTGTGCAGTTTGCCCATAATGACAACATCTCAAGGACAACTATCCTTTTCCCTTCTTACACCCCCTTTTGAATTTCCTTGTGAAGTAAGCCAACACTTCACCTTCACTTTCTTCCTCATCACCATCATCATCCTCATTGGATGATTCTTCCTCTTCTCTTATCTTCAAGTGTCTCATAGCTTTGAAAGTTGCCTCCTTTGTGGCAAACCTCTCAGGTAGAATTCTCAAATTTTTCTTCACAATAGATGAGTCCCTTTTGTTCTTCCCAAGACTTCTAAGGTCGTTTATAGCATCAATAACCCTAATGAAGAACTCTTGGACTATCCCATTCTTCTGCATTCTGAGTGATTCATATCTCTCATTGAAAATTAAAGCTTGGCCTCCTTCATTCTACCATTACCTTCATAGACATTCTGCAATCTATCCCATATCTCCTTAGCAAATTTGCAGTCTATGACTTTAGCATATTTAGCATTTGTCAATGCTGAAATAATGATATTCGAGGCCTTCTCATTTGTCTCAAACTACCTTCATTCTTTTGGGGTTGGATCTTTATCTTCTTTTGGAGGCTCAAAACCATCCTGTACAGATTTTACCACTTTCATGCTCATGGTTGCAAATACCACCTGTATTCTCACTCTCCACATATGGTAGTTGGTTCCATTAAAGATTGAAACATTCTTATTGTAAGTAGTGTTGGTGTTGGTACTAACATTCATTTCTCAATATGCTGAACAAGTTAAAACTTCTGAAACCTTTCAAACTAGTACACAAATCTGTTATGCTTTAAACTGGTGAACCAATGCTCTAATACCAATTAAAGTTCCCAACTTCACCCTAGAATCTATTAGTCTGTGGTACTGAGAAGGTGGGTGAATCAGTATCACACCCCTTAAAAAAACTCTGATAATTTAAGCCAAAAATGAACTCTTTCCTAGATTCAACTAAGGTAGATCTATTGTTACTTACTAATTACAATAGTCCCCAAAGTTACCTTTTAGACACCTTGCCTACCCCCATAATTGCCCATCTTCCAGAAATGCTAAGTTAAAATTCCGTAACCTTCCCTTCGTCCGGACTCCTTGTCTGTCTGTCACCCCAAAATTATTCTGCTCCTCCAGAATCGCTCCTAGACTTAGTCTCAAGATAGGCTTACGGACTTGCAGATTTAATGTCTTATGAATTTATTATTCGTATACAACCTTGTCACACTGACTTAAGCAATGCTAAACTCCTTCTACAACTTTACTCCAAGGAGATCACTTTACGAAGTTATTTGACATGCTAGTCTTATCCTGTAATTACTAAGATATGAGCCACTTCTGCTGCACACTTAAATATGGTTGGCAACAATTACAACCTGTACAAGGCTGTGGGAACAACAATCTCCCCCTTTGTAATTGTTGGCAACACTCTCAACAAAAGCCATTATGCAGCAATCCTTCATAATCTTCTTAGAGTAATAATCCAAAAGTAGATGGATTACAACTCCCTCTAAATATGCACTCCCCCTTCCTTGACAGCTTCCTCTGCACTGTTGCTTCTCTCCCCCTTTGTCAACTAATTACAAATTTGAAAAACTCGCAAAGTTAAGATGAAGGATTCACTTGAACTTCAGGCTTGAGGAGGCATTTGCACAAACAAACTCATTCTGTGCTTTTCAAACAGCTCTGTGGACAGAGGTTTAGTTATAATATTTAGATTTGATATTTAGTGCGAACATACTCCGACTGAATTGTGCCCTCTTCCACTTGATCCTTCATAAAGTGATACCAGATGTCAATATGCTTGCTCCTTGAATGTTGAACTAGATTCTTGTTAAGATCAATTGCACTTTGATTATCACAAAACACACTCATTGGTAACTTCACTTCAACACCCAAATCTACCAATTGCCTTTGCATCCATATCATGAGTACATGCTGCACAAGCATCCATATTGTCTTCACTTCAGTTGTGCTCAAAGCAACTCTATTTTGCTTTCTACTTATCTATGCAACACACTTTGAACCCAAGTAGAAACTGTAGCCACTGGTTGATTTTTTGTTATCTGCACTTCCTGCCCAGTCTACTGGCCTTTGTTTGAGTTGAACACATATAGGTTATTATCAACTGCTCCTCTTCTAACGCATCCAGCCTGCTGTACCATGCTCTTGGGGCTTGATTATGGCCATACAGGGCTTTCATCAGCTTGCACACGTGTATCTCATCCTCATTGATTTGTACTTGTTCAATATACACTTCTTCTTTCATGAGTCCATTCAGAAAGCCCGATTTCACATCCATCTAATAAACTTTATACCTCTTATGTGCTACCAAAGCTAAGAACATTCTAATAGTTTCCAACCTTGCTACTGGTGCAAATGTTTCATCAACATCTACTCCTTTTATCTGAATGTAGCCTTTGCAAACTAGCCTAGCCTTGCTCCTTACCACCTTGCCATCTTTATTGTGTTTATTTCTAAACACTTTGTTCTTATGACATTCTTGTTAGTGGGTCTTAGAACCAGCTCCCATGTATCATTCTTCTTGATTTCATCCAGCTCCTTATTGTTAGCTTTGACCTAGGCTTTTTCTTATGTAGCCTCTTCAACAAATTTAGGTTCAACTTGTGAGAGTAATGCAGTGGCTCCCACAATTATTCTTCTTGTTGTAACTCCTACTGATGGGTCACTTATGATCTGATTTCCTTGATGAGTACTAGTCCAAGTTTTCTTTGTATTTCTCTCTTGCACAGTCTTAGTTGCAAAAGGATCTCTTTTTTCATCTTCAGACCCACTCTTCTCTTAGTCTGAACTTACTTCTTTCTTCTTTTCTTCATGCTTGTCAGATTCTTCATCTATCTTGAAGTCATCTTCTTCACTGTCCTCAGATTCTCTATTTTGCATTGTTTTCCAGTTTTCATCTATTCTCACATTACTAGAAGTGACCACTTTTCCCAGTTTATGCAGGAAAACTCTGTAACCTTTTATCTTTGCTAAGTACCCCACAAAGATGCCTTCATCTAACCTAGCATTGAATTTTCCCAAGCTTTGCTCCGTGTTCCTCACAAAAAATGTGCTGCCAAAGATTCTGAGATACTTGGTTGTTGTCTTCTTCCCACACCATAGCTCATATGGAATCTTATCAGTATTGGGCCTTAGTTAGACTCTATTCAGTAGGTGCATGGCTGTAAATGTTGCTTCTGTTCAAAATCTTGTGTCAACTTGGATTCCAGGAGTAGAGTTCTTGCCATTTCAACCACAGCTCTATTTTTCTTCTCTGCCACCCCATTCTATTGAGGTGTTCTTGCTGCTACCATTTGATGATGAATTCCATGCTTTTCAAGGTAATCTTCAAAAGCTTCATTTGTGAATTCAGTGCCTTGATCTGACCTCAATACTTTGATCTTCTTTTCACTCTCATTTTCTATCAATCTTTTATATCTCTTAAAGCATTTCAAAACTTTAGACTTGTGTTTAAGGTGTATGAAGTAGGTCTTTCTAGAATAATCATGAACAAACAAGATGAAGTACCTCTCACCATTCAACCCTTTTGTTCTCATCGACCCACACAAATCAGTTTGTACAATGTCAAGCACTGCATCAGAACTAAACTCTTTGGTCTTATACTGCTTTCTAGCATGTTTTCCTTTAGAGCATGCTAAGTAGAGATACTCTCTCTCTCTCTCTCTCTATATATATATATATATATATATATTGAGGTCGGGAATGTCTTTGATTACATGAGTAGTGGTCAGCTTCCTTATGTTCTTTTGTGTTAAATTTCCCATCCTTCTATGCCAGAGTTGATTTTCTTTTTCTTTTATAAGTAAACAACTATTTTTCTTTTCCTTACCAACCATATATAAATTTTTAACTATTCTCTTCTCAGCTATAACAATATTGCCTTCTTTACTCTTTACTTGGTAACCTGTTTTTGTAAATATCACTTCATGGTCTCAATTGCATAATTGGCTGATAGATGCTATATTATATCTGAGTCCTTCAACGTGCAGAACATCTTTCAGCTTTCCTATTCCAATATTTACTGACCCCTAACCACTAATGTTAAGTGAATCATCATTGCTAAACTTGACTCTGCCTTCTCTTGATTTGTTTAACTTTGATAATTTACTCTTGTCTCCTGTCATGTGCAAAGTGCATCCACTATCAAGGATCCACTGCTTATCCTTGCAATCAACCTTTAGTGCAATTTCAGCTATATTAGCCACCTCCCTTTTTGCTCTATGTTCCTTCTTTTGAACTGGCTGGAAGATACTCTCTCATTTTTCTCAGCTTTGATTGCATTGCTTGTTTTCACTGTGCTATTGAGTGCCTTCTCTTGCTCAGAAGTGTCATACATCTCTTGGCATTATGGCCATCTTGCCTGCACCTTTTACACTGTTCCAAGTCTGCCAATACAGCAAACTTGTTCTTTGAAACCATTTCCACCAACAATCCTTGTCAATGTGTCCTTGCGTTTTAGAGTATGTGTAAGAACTCTCTCCATAAAACCTAATAGGGTGAATTTATTATTTTGCACTTCCATGTTGACGTTTTTTCCCCTCATTGTGGCTTTTACCTTCTTGCCCTTCCATATGACTTTACTTTCTTGTACACTTAAACCTAGTTGACAACAATTACAACCCATAAAAGGCTATGGGAACAACAATCTCCCCCTTTGTAATTATTGGCAACACTCATAACAAAAGCTACTATACAGCAGTTTCAACTCCCCCTAAATATGCACTCTCCTTTTCTTAATAGCTCCCCCTGCACTGTTGCTTCTCTCCCCCTTTGCCAACCAATTAAAAATCTAAAAAACTTGCAATGTAGAGATGGAGGGTTCACCTGAACTTTAGGCTTGAGGAGGCATGTGCACAGATAGACTCAATCTGTGCTTTTCAAACAATTTCATGGACAGAGGTTTAGTTAGAATATCTATAATTTAATCTTTAGTGCCAACATACTCCAACTGAATTGTACCCTGTTCCACTTGATCTTTGATGAAGTGATACTTGATGTTAATATGCTTGCTCCTCGAATGTTGAACTGGATTCTTGCTGAGATCAATAGCACTTTGATTATCACAAAGTACACTCACTGGTAACTTCACTTCAACACCTAAGTCTACCAATTGTCTTAGCATCCATATCACCTGTGGACATGCTTCATAAGTAGCATATACTCAGCCTCAGTTGTGCTCAAAGTAACACTGTTTTGCTTTCTACTTAACCATGCAACACACTTTGATCCCAAGTAGAAGTTGTAGCCGCTGGTTGATTTCTGTCATCTACAATTCCTGCCCAGTCTGCATCAATGTATGCTTATAGTTTAACAGAATCCATGGCTGGATACGATAAACTCATTTCCAGTGTTCCTTTGAGGTACCTTAGGATTCTTTTCACTGCCAATACATGAGACTCCTTATGATTAGTTTGGATAAGATCAGGCCTTGATGTTGTATGGTACAGAAGGCTCCCTATCATCTTCCTATACTCTGTAGGGATTGTACTCCTTCCCTCCTGATCTTTTGTTAACTAATAGCCCACTGTCATAGGAGTACTAACAGGTCTGCTAGCCTCCATGCCAAACCTTTTTAGCATCTCTTTGGCATATTTCGTCAGAGAAATAAAGATACCTTCTTCACTTTGCTTTATTTGTAATCCAAGAAAGTACATCATTTCTCCAATCAATGACATCTCAATTTCCTCACTCATCTTCTATGCAAAATCTTGGCATAGCTCAAAGTGATCCCCTCCAAAGATGTTGTCATCTACATATACTATAGTTATCAGCTGGCCTTTCTCTAAGTTGAACACATACAGGTTATTATCAACTGTTCCTTTTCTAAAGTTTAACCTTCTCAAGTATGCATCCAGCCTACTATACCATGCTCTTGGAGCTTGCTCAACACCATGCAAGGCTTTATTCAGCTTGCACACATGTGTCTCATCCTCACTAATTTGTACTCCATCGGGTTGTTCAATAGACACACTTCTTTCAGGAGCCCATTTAGAAAGGTGGATTTCACATCCATTTGATAGACTTTATACCTCTTGTGTGCTGCCAAAGCTAAGAACATTATGATGGTTTCTAACCTTGCTACTGGTGCAAAAGTTTCATCAACATCTACCCCTTCTATTTAAGTGTAGCCTTTGCAAACTAGCCTGGCTTTGTTCCTCACCACCTTGCCATCTTTATTGTGTTTATTCCTAAACACCCATTTTGATCCTATGACATTCTTATTAGTAGGTCTTGGAACCAGCTCCCATGTATCATTCTTCTCAATTTGATCCACCTCCTCATTGATAGCTTTGACCCAGGCTTTGTCTTGAATTACCTCTTCAACAGATTTAGGCTCAACTTGTGCGAGTAAAGCAGTAGCTCCCACAATTCTTCTTCTTGTTGTAACTCCTGCTGATGGGCTACCATTGATCTAATCTCCTTGAAGAGCATTCTTCATCTACATTGAAGTCATCTTCTTCTTTGTCCTCAACTTCTCCATTCTATATTGTTTTCCAGTTCTCATCTATTTTCACATCACTAGAAGTGATCACTTTTCCTAACTTATGCAGGAAAATTCTATAACCTTTTGCCTTTTCTAAGTAACCCACAAAGATGCCTTCATCAAACCTAGCGTTGAACTTTTCTAAGTTTTGCTCCTTGTTCTTCACAAAACATGGGCTGCCAAAGACTCTGAGATACTTGGCTGTTGTCTTCTTCCCACTCCATAGCTCATATGGAGTCTTATTAGTATTGGGCCTTAGTAATACTCTATTTAGTAGATGCATAGCTGTAAATGTTACTTCTGTCCAAAATCTTGTGTGAAGCTTAAATTCCAGTAGTAGAGTTCTCGCCATTTCAACCACAACTCTAATTTTCCTCTCTACCACCCCATTTTGTTGTGGTGTTCTTGCTGCTGCCATTTGATGATGAATTCCATGCTTCTCAAGATAATCTTCAAAAACTTTATTTGTAAATTTAGTGCCTTGATTTGACCTCAATACTTTGATCTTCCTTCCACTCTCATTTTCAGCTAATCTTCTGTATCTCTTGAAGCAATTCAAAACTTCTGACTTGTGCTTAAGGTGCAGGAGGCAGGTCCTTCTCAAATAATCATTAACAAACAAAATGAAGTACCTCTCACCTTTTAACCCTTTTGTCCTCATCGTCCCACACACATCAGTATACATAATGTCAAGCACTACTTCAGAATTGAACTCTTTGGCCTTGTACTTCTTTTTGGCATGTTTTCCTTTAGAGCCTGTTGAGCAAACATACTCCCTCTCTCTCCTAAGATCAGGAATGTATCTAATTGCATGAGTAGTAATTAGCTTCCTCATGTTCTTCTGTGATATGTTTCCCAGCCACCTATGCCAGAGTTGATTTTCTTCTTCTTTGGGGAGTAAACAGCTGCTTGTCTTTTCCTCATCAATCATATATAAATTTCTAGCTGTTCTCTTCCCGGCTGCAACAGTATTGCCTTCTTTACTCTTTACCTGGCAACCTATTTTTGTGAATATCACTTTGTGGTCATCGTTGAATAGTTGGCTGACAGATGCTAGATTATATCTGAGTTCTTCAATGTGCAGAACATCTTTCAACTTTCCTTTTCCAATATTCACTGACCCCTAACCACTAATGTTAAGTGAATCATTATTGCCAAACTTGACTCTACCTTCTCTTGATTTGTTTAACTTTGATAATTTGCTTTTCTCTCTTGTCTTGTGCAAAGTGCATCCACTATCAAGGATCCACTTCTTATCCTTGCAATCAGCCTTTATTGCAATTTCAACTATATTAGTCACCTCCCTTTTTGCTCTATATTCCTCCTTTTGAACTGGCTAGAAGATAACTGCTTTATAGTATGTGCAATTTCTCCTTTTTTTTCAGATTTGACTGCACTGCTTATTTTCACTATGCGCCATTGAGTGCCTTATCTTGCTTAGGGAGAAATGTCATGCATCTCTTGGCATTATGGTCATCTTGCCTGCACCTTTCACACTATTCTAAGTCTACCAATACAGCAAACTTGTTCTTTGAAACCATTGGTTTGGGCTTCCACCAACACTTATTGTCAATGTGTCCTTGCGTTTTATAATATGTGCAAGAACTCACGACAAGTGTTCTTCTCTAAATTTTGTATTGTCTCCCCCTATATGCAGCATCATATCTTCTCAAATTAGAGACATATATTGGCCTTCTCTACCTGCAGTTGCTCGTCTCATGACCCCAAACTCCAAAATAAAGGCAATGACCTTGAAATTGCCTCTTCTCGGGTCTAATCATAGATTGTCTTCTTCTGTTCATCACTTGTGTAGGCAAAATAGCTGGCTTCTTTGCTTGTGTGACTTTCATTTCAGTCACCTTCTTCTCTTTCTTCTTTTCAACCATTGCCCTTGGCTGGCTGACTTTCTTTTCTTTTTGAGACATAGCAGCTATGAGCAGTTGCTCTTTAACCACATACATCATTTTTGGCCCTAGCTTTGGTTTGATAACTGTGTTCTCTTCTTCAGTTATCTTCTCTTCAGTTACAACCTTCTCTTTCAACTTCTGTGGCAAAGTCATATTCTTCTTTTCTCTTGCAGAGCTTCTTTCTCCTACCACTTCAAACTTCTGCAAGTTCTCCTCACTCTTTTGGAGTTGTTGCTGAAGTCTCAGCAACTCTATCTCCATTTCTTCAATTGTTAAAGTCCTTGAGCCAAGCTTTATTGTAAGGTCTTCACATATTTTGATCTATTCTTCAAATCTTCTCTTCAAGTCAATATGTTCAGCCCATATTTCATCCTTTTGACTTTCAGCTTCCTCAGACTTTGCTTCAACTTGTTTTATATGAGCCTCCAACCTTTTTATGGTTATGCCCCTTTTGATTATCTCCGTTGAAGTTGCTTCCAGCTCAGCTTTAAGATTTAGCTCTTCTTCATTAACCTCTTCTTCCTCTTTAGAATTTGAGCTACCACCTTGTACTAATTCCATAAAGACATGCTCTTCTGATGAATCTTCATCTTCCTCCTTATCAGTTTCTTTTGTTTGACTCACATAATTCTTGAATGAGCCTCTCTTCTTCTTCTGTGGGTTGGCAGTCTTCTTACTGGACTTCTTTGATTTGAATGATGATCTTCTACATCTTGAATTCTGCTCATCATCACTATCCTCATCTTCATCATCAAGTTTCACTTTGCATTGAAAAGTAAAATGTTCAATCTACCCACAATGATAACATCTTAAGGACAACTATCCTTTTCCCTTTTTAAACACCTTCTTGAATTTCTTTGTGAAGTAAGCCAACCCTTCACCTTCACTTTTTTCCCTCCTCCTCCTCCTCATCATCATCCTCACTGGATGATTCTTCCTTTTCTTTTATCTTCAAGTGCTTTATAGCTTTGAAAGCTGCCTCCTTTGATACCTTTATTATTATAGACCTTTCAGCTGACTTTATCCTCATCTCATATGTAATGAGATTGCACTGGAGATTATGCAGAGACATAGAATTGAGATCTCTATTCTCCTCTATGGCTGCTACCTTTCAAGCAAACCTCTCAGGCAGAATTCTCAGAATTTTCTTCACAATCGATGAGTCCTTCTTGTTCTTCCCATGACTTCTAAGGTCATTTACTGCATCAATAACCCTGGTGAAGAACTCTTGGACTGTCTCATTTTTCTACATTTTGAAAGATTCATATCTCTCCTTGAACACTTAAAGCTTAGCCTTCTTCTTCATTCCACCATCACCTTCATAGATTTTCTGCAATCTGTCTCATATCTCCTTAACAAATTTGCAGTCCATAAATTTAGCATATTCAACATCTATCAATGCTAAAATGATGACATTTGAGGCCTTTCCATTTATCTTAAATTGCCTTAACTATTATGGTGTTGGGTCTTTACTTTCTTCCTTAGCCACAAAACCCTCCTGTACACATTTTACCACGTTCATGCCCATGGTTGCAAATACCACTTGCATTCTTGCTCTCCATATATGGTAGTTGGTTCCGTTGAAGATTGGAACCTTTTTGCTGTAAGTGGTGCTAGTGCTGGCACCGACTTCCATTTCTTAGTATGCTGAATAAGTCAAACTTCTAGATCCCTTCAAACTAGTACACCAAGTTGTTAAGCTTCAAAGTGGTGAACCTATGCTCTGATACCAATTAAAGTTCCCGACTTCTTCCTAGGATCTGCTAGTTTATTGATACTAAGAGGGGGGTGAATCAATATCACCACAATTTACAATTTGCAGGAAAGTGAACAATTTCAACCTCTTCTTACAAGTGAACTCTTTCTCAAACTTGACTAAAGTGGATCTATTGCTACCTACTAATCACAATAATCCCCAATGTCACCTTTCAAACACCTTGCCTAATAGACAATTCAAATGTTCTTGTTTAAGTCTTAGTTAGATTATAGGTTGGCTGATACTTTAGCTGCATTCACAACTCAATTCAAAATACATAACGTAAAGCAAATTAAGGACACACGAGATTTACGTGGTTCCATCAATGTGACCTACATCCACGGTGGTAAGGAGTCTCCTTTACTGAGACTATCCTCTATAATTAAAAATTCCAGTTACAATGGATGTCTTAATCCTCTGCTCCTTTCACTATTGTAATTACTAAGCAAGTACAATATAAAGAGTGTCACTTCCTGTGTCTACCATTGTTCTATCTTGTCTTGCCTCTATTGAATTAAAAGGCTGCTCCATTGCTGCTTAGAAGTTCAATGCAATGCTCTCTAACCTCTCTTGAAAAATCTGGAAATACATTGAGTTCTTTCAATGCTTTACCGAATTCGTTCTCTACGTTGTTTCACATAACTCCTGCTTTCACCATGTCACTATCATCCCTGTCTTCTTGTCTCATGGCTTTACTATTTCATGACCTGCCCTCACCTGTTCATTTCACACCTCCTTTGGCCGTATCAGATTTTCTCCCTTTACTGTTGATTACTATTCATCGGTCGTTGGGTTTCTCTCTCCTTCCGTTGGTGGTGAGTTTCTCCTCATCTGTTTCACAGTTCTCTTCTTGCCGTGTCGTTCGTTTGTCTCACGCCATTGCAAATCTCCTGTCTGCTCTTCTGATGGTGTCTCTCTCTTCGTCTATATCTCTCTTGCTATCCTACCAAATTTCTCTCTCTTACTGTTAGATTTCTCTCTCTTACCGTCCAGCTGTTCACTCTTCTTTGGCCATTTACCTCTCTTTTACTGTCGGGTTTCTTTTTCTCTCCTTCCCGTTGAATCCCTTGGTCTGGCTGTCGAGTCTCTCTCTATTCCAACGGCTGTGTTTTCTCTCTCTTGTGTTTTGGCCGACGTTCACTCTCTTCATTCAGCCCGGCCATCGACCCTCTTTCTCTCTCTCTCAATGGTGACACTATGCGGCTACAGTGTTAGGCAATTATATTGGTCTTTATATACTCTCCATAAAACTTAATAGGGAGAATTTACTATTTTGCACTTCCATGTTGATTTTACATTTTGCCCCTCCATGTGGCTTTTACCTTCTTACCCTTCCATGTGACTTTATTTTCTTGCACACTTAAACCTAGTTGACAACAATTACAACCCATACAAGGCTATGGGAACAACATTCAGCTTCAATATCTGGTTCTTCTTCATTAACCTCGTCTTCCTCTTCAGAGATTGAACTACCACATTGATTTAATGCCATAAAGGCATGTTCATCTGATGAGTCTACATCTTCCTCCTCGTCGAGTTTTTTTGTTTGGCTCACATAACTCTTGAATGAGCCTCTCTTCTTCTTATGTGGGTTGGCAATCTTCTTGCTGGACTTCTTTGATTTAGATGATAGTCTTCTCCATTTTTAATTATGCTCATCATCACCATCCTTATCTTCATCATCAAGTTTCACTTTGCACTAAGAAGCAAAGTGTCAAGTCTACCCACAATGATAACATCTAAAGGACAACTGTCCTTTCCCCTTCTTAGACCCCTTTTTGAATTTCCTTGTGAAGTAAGCCAACACTTCACCTTCACTTTCTTCCTTATCATCATCATCCTCATTGGATGATTCTTCCTCTTCTCTTATCTTTAAGTGTCTCATAACTTTGAAACCTGCCTCATTTGATGGCTTTGATATTGAGGATCTTTCATTCGACTTTATTCTAATCTCATATGCAATGCAATTGTATTGGAGATCATGCAGTGACATAGAATTAAGATCTCTACTCTCCTCTATGGCTGTTACCTTTGAGGTAAACCTCTCAGGCAAAACTCGTAGAATTTTCTTCACAATAGATGAGTCCTTCTTGTTCTTCCCATGACTTTTAAGGTCGTTTACAGCATCAATAATCCTAGTGAAGAACTCTTGAACTATCTCATTTTTTTGCATTTTGAGATATTCATATCTCTCCTTCAAAACTTGAAGCTTAACCTCCTTTATTTTGCAATCACCTTTATGGACCTTCTGCAATATGTCCCATATCTCCTTAGCAGATTTGCAATCCATAACTTTAGCATATTCAACATCTGTCAATGTTGAAATGATGACATTTGAGGCCTTCCTATTAATCTCAAACTGCCTTAATTCCTCTAGGTTAGGATCTTTACCTCATTTTGGAGGCACAAAACCCTCATGTACAGATTTCACCACATTCATGCTTATGGTTGCAAATACCACCTGCATTCTCACTCTCCACATATGTAAAGATTAGAACCTTCTTGCAGTAAGTAGTGTTGGTGCTAGTATTGACATCCATTTCTCAGTATGCTGAACATGTTAAAACTTTTGAAACCCTTCAAACTAGTACGCCAAGTTGTTAAGCTTCAAACTAGTGAACTTGGCTTTGATACCAATTGAAGTTCTCAACTTCACCCTAGGATCTACTAGTCTGTAATACTGAGAAGGGGATGAATCAGTATTACCCCCTTTCAATTGGTAGGTGAACAACTTTAAATTATTCTCAGAAATGAACTCTTTCTCAGATCAACTAAGGTAGATCTATTGTTACCTACTAATCACAATAGTCCCCAAAGTTAGCCTTCAGACACCTTGCCTATTAAATGGATTGGTTGTTCTTGATTAGGTCTTCTTTTAGGTTATGAGTTTGATTATTCTTTAGCTTTGTTCACAGCTAAATTTAAAACATGAAATGTAAATTCAAAGCAAGGACATAAGAGATTTAAGTGGTTCTGCCTATGAGACATACTCCACGGTGGTAAGGATTCTTCATCTACCATGACAATCCACGATACTTGAGAATACCAGTGTGGTATCCCTTATGATTACAATGGATGTCTTAATCTTCTACTCCTTTCACTATTACGAACACAAAGAAATCATAATAAAAAGAATGTCACTTACTGTATTTACCCTTCTTCTAGCTTGTCTTGCCTTTGTTTGATTTGAATAGGCTACTTCACTGCCTCTTGGAGGATCACCAAAACACTCTCTAACCTCTCTTAAAGAAATCTGAAAATTCGTTGAGTTCTCTCAAATGCTTTACCGAATTTCTTCTCTAGGTTGTCTTATACGTCCCTTTCAAAAGGTATAAGTCTTGGTTTATATACTACCCTCTATGGAAACCCTAGTAGGGCTTATTGTAGTTGTGGCAGATTTCCTTTCTTGCCTATCCATATAGCTTCATATTATTGTTCCATTCAAAATTCAACATCATCCTCCTTAATTTATTTTTCTTGCTCTCTTCTTTCTATTGAAATCTCATCCTTTTAATGCTTGAATGAACGATCAGGATTACCCATGAATAGTTAAAAATGTACAAAAGAAATTGCCCCCGTAACTACCCATCTTCTGAAAATGCTAAGTTAAAATTTCGTAACCTTCCCTTTTTCTAGACTCCCTGTTTGTCCGTAACCCCAGAATTATTCCACTCCTCCGGAATGGCTCCTGGGCTAAGTCTTAAGACAGGCTTATGGACTTGCAAATTTAATGTCTTATCAATTTATTATCTGTATACAACCTTGTCACACTGTCACACTAAGACTTAAGCAATGCGAAACTCCCTCTACAAGTTTACTCCAAGGAGATCACATTACAAAGTTATTTGACATGCTAGTCTTATCCTATAATTCTTGAGACGTGAAACACCAAACCACAAATGTGAGGCAAGCCATGAGACGTGGAATGACAAACGAGAAACATAAGGCAAGCCATGAGATAGTGAGATTATGAAATAAGAGATAGGTGAGATTGTGAGATGGTGAGAGCAGGAGCTATGTGAGACAACTTAAAGAAGGAATTCAATGAAGCATTGAAAGAAATCAATGTATTTCCAAATTTCTTCAAGAGAGGTTAAAGAGCATTGTGCTGAACTTCTAAGTGGCAGTGAAGCAGCCATTCAATTCAACAGAGGCAAGACAAGCTAGAAGAAAGTAGATACAGTAAGTGACACTCTTTGTATTGTACTTGCTTAGTATTTGCAATAGTGAAAGGAGTAGAGGATTAAGACATCCATTGTAACTAGTATTATCAAGTACACTGGATTGTCTCGGTAGAGGGAGAGTCCCTACCACCGTGGATGTACGTTATGTTGACGAAACTACGTAATTCTTGTGTGTCCTTACTTTGTTTTATGTTCTGTGTTTTGAATTGAGTTGTGTGAACATAGTAAAAGGATCAGCCAACCCATAACCTAACAAAGACCTAATAGGCAAGGTGTTTGAAAGGAGACTTTAGGGATTATTATGATTAGTAGGTAGGAATATATCTACCTTAGTCGAATCTAAGAAAAGAGTTTGCTTTTAAGAAGAGGTTGAAGTTGTTCACATATCTGCAAATTGTGATGATACTGATTCATCCCTCCTCTCAGTATCACAAACTAATAGATCCTAGGGTGAAGTCGAGAACTTAAATCTTGGTTTGCATTTCATACTAATGTTAAGTGGTTAATTCCTAAATAATAAGACTTTCTAATCATATCATGCTAATCAGGCTCATTTTTTGTTATAAGGACTATTTTTCATGCAATGACCATAAAATTATTTTTTTGAGTCCATTTTAACAACTATATTGATTGTAAAAACAATGTCCATGAACCATCAATACCATAAATTCATTCAATTCCAACAACAGAGTCCTTGATCTTGATTAGAATTTCTTATTAATATTAATTGATTGAAATCCAAAATAAAGTGTCCCTCCTATCATTTCTGGTAAGCAAGGCTCCCCTTTTGGTTCCAAATACACTTTTTGATATAGTGATTATGAAATTAACATTTGTGGCTAAACTAACTTGTATATTGATTAAAACATACAAGTCTAAACACCATTAAAACTGTAAGTGTCTTTGCTTCCATCAACTAAAGGGGTCATTCATTTTAGTTTGCATTTCATACTAATGTTAAGTGGTTTAATTCCAAAATAATGAGACTTTCTAATTACTTCATGCTAATCAAGCTCCTCTTTTTGTAATATGGACTATTTTTCATAAAATGACAATGAAATTGTTTTATGTGTCCTCATTAACAACCATATTCACTATTAAAACAATGCCTATGAAGCATCTATACTATAAATCACTCAATTCCAACAAAAAATGGAGTCTACAATTTTCATTAGCATTTCTTGTTCATAATAATTCGATGAATTCCAAAATAAAGAGTTCCTCCCATCATTTCTGGTAAGCAAGGCTGCACTTTTCATTCCAAACACATTTTTTGATACATTGATCAGAAATATCTTGAAATTAACATTTATGGCTAAACTTCCTAGTATATTAATTAAAACAAACAAGTCTAAACACCATTAAAACTCTAAATGTGTTTACTTTCAACCAAAGGAGTCATTCATCTTGGTTTGCATTTTGTACTAATGTTAAGTGGTATATTTCCTAAATAATTAGACTTTCCAATCACCTTATGCTAATTGGGCACTTCTTTTTGTTACAAGGACTATTTTTCCTGCAATGACAATGAAATTATCTTTTATGTCCTTATTAACAACTATATTCATTGTGAAAATAATGTCCGTGAAACATCTATATGAAGAATTCATTCAATTCCATCAAATGAAGGAGTCCTTGATCTTGATTAGCATTTCTTATGGATATTAATTGGTTGATTTCCAAAATAAAGAATCCCTCCCATCATTTTTGGAAAGTAAGGCTCCCTTTTTTGTTCCAAAACATACTTTTTGATACAATAATCATAAAAGTAACATTTGTGACAAAACTATGTTGTATATTAACTAAAACAAATAATTCTAAATACCTTTAAAACTCTAAATGTCTTTACTGCTATCAACCAAAAGAGTCATTCATCTTGGTTTGCATTTGGTACTAATGTTATGTGGTTAATTCTAAAATAATAAGACTTTCTAATTACCTCATGCTAATCAAGGATCTCTGTTTGTTACAAGGACTAATTTTATGCAATGTCAATGAAATTATCTTTTGTTTTTATTAATACCATCTTCATTATGAAAACAATGTCCACGAACCATGTATACGATGAATTCATTCAATTCCAATAGACAATGGAGTCCTTGATCTTGATTAGCATTTCTTATGGATATTAATTGTATGAATTCCAAAATAAAGTGCCCCCCCCCTAATCATTTCTGGCAAGCAAGGCTCTCCTTTTGGTTCCAAATAGACTTTTTGATATAATGATCATGAAATAACATTTTTGGCAAAACACCCTAACATATTAATTAAAATATACATGCCTAAACACCATTAAAACTCTAAATGTCTTTACTTCCATTAACCAAAGGAGTCATTCATCTTGGTTTGCATTTGGTACTAGTGTTAAGTGGTTAATTGCTAAATAATAAGACTTCCTAATAGCTACAAGGACTAATTTTCATGCACTGACCATGAAATTATCTTTTGTGTCCATTTTAATAGTTATATTCATTGTAAAAACAAAGTCTATGAACCATCTATACCATAAATTCATTCAATTCCAATAAACAATGAAGCCCTTGATCATGATTAGCATTACTTGTTAATATTAATTGTTTGAATTCCAATATAAATAGTCTCCCTAATCATTTCTGGTAAGCAAAACTCCCTTTTTCATTCCAAACACACTTTTTGATACAGTGATCATGAAATTAACATTTGTGGCAAAACTACCTAGCATATTAATTAAAACATACAAGTCTAAACACCATTAAAACTCTAAATGTGTTTTCTTTCATCAACCAAAGAATTCATTCATCTTGGTTTGTATTGAGTACTAATGTTAAGTGGTTAATTCCTAAATAATATGACTTTCTAATCACCTCATGCTAATCAAGCACCTTTGTTTCTTACAAGGAATATTTTTCATGCAATGAGTATGAAATTATCTTTTTCGTCCATTTTAACAACTATGTTCATTGTAAAAACAAAGTCCATGAACCATATATTCCATGAATTCATTCAATTCCAACAAATAATGGAGTCCTTGATCTTAATTAGCATTTTTTATTGATATTAATTGGTTGAATTCCAAAATAAAGTGTCCCTCCCATCATTTCTGGTAAGCAAGGCTCCCCTTTTCGTTCCAAACACACATTTTGATACAATGATCATGAAATGAACATTTATGCAAAACTACCTAGCATATTAATTAAAACATACAAGTTTAAACAACATTAAAACTCTAAATGTGTTTTTTTTTTCATCAACCAAAGGATTCATTCATCTTGGTTTACATTGTGTACTAATGTTAAGTGGTTAATTCCTAAATAATATGACTTTCTAATCACCTCATGCCTAATTAGGCACCTCTTTTAGTTACAAGGACTATTTTTTATGCAATGACCATGAAATTATCTTTTGCGTCCTTTTTAACAATTGTATTCATTATGAAAACCTAAGTCCATGAACCATATATACCATGAATTCTTTCAATTCCAATAAATAGTGGAGTCCTTGATTTGATCAGTATTTTTTGTTGATATTAATTGGTTGAATTCCAAAATAAAGTGTCTCTCCCATCATTTTTGGTAAGCAAGGCTCTTTTTTTAGTCCCAAATACACTTTTTGATATAGTAATCATGAAATTAACATTTGTGGCTAAACTACCTATATATTAATTAAAACATACAAAGTGTAAATACTACTAAAATTCTAAATGCCTTTACTTCCATCAAGCAAAGTAGTTATTTTCTTGGTTTGCGTTTGGTACTAATGCTAAGTTGTTAATTCCAAAATAATGAGACCTTCTAATCACTTCGTGCTAATTAGGCATCACTTTTTGTTGCAAGGACTATTTTTCATGCAATGAATATGAAATTATCTTTTGCGTCCTTTTTAACAATTGTATTCATTTTGAAAACCTAAGTCCATGAACCATTTATACCATGAATTCAATCAATTTCAACAATCAATGAAGTCCTTGATCTTGATTAGCATTTATTGTTGATATTAATTATTTGATTTTTAAAATAAAGAATACCTCCCATCATTTATTTGACAGTAATTGGTTGAATTTCAAAATAAAGTGTCCCTCCCATCATTTTTGGTAAGCAAGACTCCTCTTTTGGTTTCAAACACACTTTTTGATACAATGATCATGAAATTAACATTTATCACAAAACTACCACATATATTAATTAAAACAAACAAGTCTAAACATCATTAAAACTCAAAATGTCTTTACTTCCATCCACCAAAGTAGTCATTCATCTTGGTTTACATTTGGTACTAATATTAAGTGGTTAATTCCTAAATAATAAGACTTTCTAATCATCTCATGCTAATCAGACACCTCTTTTTGTTATAAGGACTATTTTTCATCCAATGACCATGAAATTATCTTTTGTGTCCTTCTTAACAACTATATTCATTGTAAAAATAATGTTCATGAACCATCTATACCAAGAATTCATTCAATTCTAACAAACAATGGAGTCCTTGTGATGTGAACCACAGAGAAGATGGGTGGAAGGCTTCAATGGTTGCAAGAGGTCTATTGCACATTCCAGAAGGCCCAATAACACCAGCTAGAGCCAAAAAGATTAAAGAAGTACTAAATGGGCTGATATAGGACATTTAGGCCAACCCAGCTTTAAATGGTGCAAATTCAAGTTTGACAAGGAGTCTAGGCATAATTAATATAATTAGAATACTTAATAGGTCAAAATAAGTAATAGCATTTCTTCCTAAATAAGAATTTATTATTTATGTTGGAATTTGTCCACATTTAGGAATTCTTCCAAAATAAGGATTTGTCCTAAGTAAGAATTTGTGCCTCTTTAGGATTGCTATCTTAACCTATAAATAGGCACCCCTTGTAAGCTCTGGAGGCAGACAACTTTGAGTGAAATAGAAAGTAAGGGTTTTTTCCTCTTGGTTCTTTTAAGGTATAAGGAACTTATCAAGAGGTATCTTCTTGTGGCGTTCCAATCAACTTATCACTCCCAATTCCTTTCTTTTCAAGAGTGTGGCATCCATATCCTTCTTAAATGCTCTAGGTTCGTGTTCCTTTGAAGGGTGGGTCTAGGGTTTATGATATTAAACTCTGGTTTAACTTTCCTGGTTGTTCTTTGATTCCTTGTGTGTGTTGGGTCCCTAAGCCACGTCTTTTTGGGGTTTTCAGCATTAGTTGGTATCAGAGCAAGGTTCTAAATCAAGTTGAATCCACTCACTCTTCAATTTTCTATCTTTGATTTATTTATTGTTGTTTAGTTTGTCTATTATGTGCATTATCATTCAAATGCACAAATCTATTTATTTGCAATCTTTCTCTCTTTACTTGTTTGTTTAAGCTCATAAACATATTAATTTAAATTCCAATTGGTATGTCTAAGTATCCTACTATCGTTTTGTGTTGAGAAAAAAAATGAAAAAAAAAATGAACAAAACGGAAAAAAAGAAGAAAAGAACAAAAGAAAGAAAACATCAAATTCAAAGTTATTAATAAGGTTAACAATTTGGTCATATTAGCCACAATAATAATAAAGTTTTCTTACTCAACTACAATTCTACCATCTATTTTCCTAATTTGTTACCCAAGTTTTCCTCTAAGTTATATTACCCCTATCTTGATTTTTGTAAGTTTAGTTCATTAAATCCGTTTGTGTTGACATCCTTTTTCGCTTGATTCTTTGTTTTCCAATTTGTTTAATTCTACGCCATTTAGCTTATTTTGTTCAAAATCAACACCCTTGATTTACGTTGTTTAGTTCTTTATAGAGCTGAAAGGGAAAATTTGAGTGGTAAAAGGTAAGAGTAAAAGTTCATATAAAGAAAAACCATAAAGAGTGTAAACACGAGGGAGCATGACACAATCTTTTGAGTGACACACATGAGAGAGTGTTCTGTGAGGTATCCTATTTGTTTTTGTGTAGAAGTAAGACTATGACGTCCAAAGACAAAGGTGTAGCTCGAGTGGGAGCTGGTGATATGTCCTTCATGATCAAAGCTATGCAACAACAATTTAAATGCATGAATACCAGATTTGATGACACAAGGGAGAGGATGGAGGGGCAAGCTAATACAATAGCAGAGTTGCAAAGGAGACATGAGGAATACGAGGCTCCCAAAGCAAGAAGGCAGTTGACACGTGCCTATGACCATGAAGATGATGAATTTGGTGATCAAACTATAATGGTAAAAACTGGTAACAATAGAAGGGATCGAAGAGAATTTGGGAGGCAAGGCACCTACAACCATAATTTAGGCAGTATTAAAATGACAATTCCTTCATTACAAGGTAAGAATGATCATGATGCATACCTAGAATGGGAAAAGAAGGTTGAATTGGTTTTTTATTGCCACAACTATTCCGAGGATAAAAAGGTAAAGCTTGGTGCAGTTGAATTTACTGATTATGCTATTATTTGGAGGGATCAACTTGTTTTGACTAGGAAAAGGAATCATGAGCGGCCTATTGATACATAGGAGGAGATGAAGGCTATAATGAGGAGGAGGTTTGCCCCTAGTCACTACTACAGGGAGTTGTACCAAAGGCTGCAAGGGCTCACTTAGGACACTAAAAGTGTGGAAGACTACCACAAGGAGATGGAGATTACCATGATTAGGGCCAATGTAGAGGAAGATAGAGAGGCAATCATGGCTTAATTTCTGCAAGGACTAAATAGGAACATAACAAATGTAGTTGCATTGCAGCACTATGTGGAATTAGAAGACAAGGTGCACATGGTAATGAAAGTCGAAAGGCAACTTAAACGAAAGGGCTCCACACGGTTTGGGTAGTATTCAGATTCTACCTCATCGTGGAAGCCAAATTGGAGAAAAAGGGATGAGATGACCAATTACAAGTCCAAAGCCGAGCTACCCAAGCACAAGGATGTGGGTTCTAGCAAGGAGATAGGTAAATTTGAACCCCAACCGAGTAGAATTAGAGATGTTAAATGTTTAAGTGTTTGGGCAGGGGTCACATTGCATCTCAATGTCCAAATAAGTGTGCAATGATCATGAGAAATAATGGTGATGTTGAAACTAAAAGTGAATCAGATGATGATTTTGTGCCACCATTAGAGGGTGAATGTGATGGAGAGGAGTATCCGGTTAATGGAGTAGCTCTCATTACAAGACGATCATTGAATGCGCAAGCAAAAGAAAACAAGGTGCAATGAGATAACATCTTTCAGACAAGGTGTCTCATTAAAGATAAGATATGTAGTATGATTACTGATGGTGGAAGCTGCACTAATGTTGCTAGCACAACTATGGTTGAGAAGCTGGATTTACCTATTATGAAGCATCCTAGACCATATAAACTTCAGTGGTTGAATGAGAGTGGTGAAGTGAAGTAAATCAGCAAGTGCTCGTATCATTTTCTATCGAAAGGTATCATGATGAAGTTTTATGTGATGTTGTACCTATGCATGTAGGACATATTCTATTAGGAAGACCATGGCAATTTGATAGGCGAGTTGTGCATGATGGCTTCAAGAATTGATATTCCTTTGTAATGAATGAAAAACCTGTCATTCTTGTACCATTATCACCTCAACAAGTAGATGAGGATCAATTAAGGATTAAAAAAAGAGTGAATAGAAAAGAGAGGTTGATAAAAGAGAAAAGGGAGAAGAAAACGTGAGGACACAAGAGAAAGAGAAGAAAAGAGAAAATCTCTATGCAAAAGGAAGTGATGTCAAAAGAGCATTCTATGCCAAACAACCTATGATTGTACTTTTGTACAAGGAGGCTTATTTTAACACTAACAAGTTTGACCCATCTTTGCCTAGTGTTGTTGTTGCACTATTGTAGGAATTTAAAGATGTATTTCCTAATGATATCCCAAGTGGATTGCCACCTAATAGAGGAATTGAGCATCAAATTGATTTCATCCCAGTTGCATCCATCAATAACCGGCTAGCATATAAGAGTAATCCTGAGGAGACAAAGGAGCTTCAAAGGCAGGTTGAGGAGCTTATGTCCAAAGGATATGTGAGAGAAAGCATGAGTCCATGTGCTGTTCCTATCCTACTTGTACCAAAAAAAAGATGGGACTTGGAGGTTGTGTGTTGATTGTCGAGCAATCAACAAAATCACTATAAAGTATCATCACCCCATACCTAGATTAGATGACATGTTAGATGAATTGCATGGATCATGTGTCTTTTCTAAAATTGATTTGAAAAGTGGATATCATCAGATTAGGATGAGAGAGGAAGATGAGTGGAAAACAACTTTCAAAACTAAGTATGGGTTGTATGAGTGGCTAGTTATGCCATTTGGTCTCACTAATGCACCAAGCACTTTTATGTGACTAATGAATCTTGTTTTACGTGCATTCATTGGTAAATTTTTAGTTGTGTATTTTGATGATATCTTGGTCTATAGTAAAACCCTAGAAGATCATCTTGATCATTTACGTTCCATTGTAAGTGTTTTACGTTTTGAGAAATTGTATGCTAACTTACATAAATGTTCCTTTTGTATTGGTCATATCACATTTCTTGGCTATATTGTCAATGCTAAAGGTGTTGAAGTTGACGAGGAAAAATTAAGGCAATTTGTGATTGGCTTACACCTAAGTAGTGATGTGCATAGCTTTCATGGTTTAGCTAGTTTCTATAGATGCTTTGTTAAAGACTTTAACACCATTGCCGCACCACTCACTGAGCTTATCAAAAAGAACATAAGTTTTAGGTGGGGTAGTGACCAAGATGAAGCTTTTAATTGCATCAAGGAAAAATTAAGTTCTGCACCCTTACTTGCTTTACCTAACTTTGCAAAAGCTTTCAAGATTGAGTGTGATGCTTCAAGTATTGGAATTGGAGCTGTTTTGATGTAGGAAAGGCACCTAATTGCTTACTTTAGTGAAACGTTAAGTGGAGCAAGCCTTAATTATCCTACTTATGATAAAGTGATGTATGCATTGGTACGGGCTTTGGAGACATGGCAACATTACCTTTGGCCTAAAGAGTTTGTCATCCATACTAACCATGAATCTTTAAAGCACTTGAAGGGACAAGGAAAGTTGAACAAAAGACATGCTAAGTGGGTTGAATTTATTGATACCTTTCCCTACATCATCCAATATAAAAAAGGTAAGGAAAATGTGGTAGCTAATGCATTATCTCGCAAGTATGCCCTTATCTCTACACTTACTGCAAACTTATTAGGATTTAAACACATTAAGGATTTATATGTGAATGATCCTGATTTTGCTAATGTGTATGGAGCATGTGAGGTGTCAGCCTTTGAGAAGTTTTATAAGCATAAGGGTTTCTTATTTAGGGAAAATCGTTTATGCATGCCTATGAATTCTTTGAGGGAGTTAGTTGTAAGAGAAGCTCATGAGGGTGGTCTAATGGGTCATTTCGGAGTTAGGAAAACCCTAGATGTCCTAAATGAACATCTTTTTTGGCCACGAATGAAACGAGATGTTGAGAGGATATGTGCGAAAAGCATAACATGAAAACAAGCTAAATCTAGATTTTTACCTCATGACTTGTATATCCCTCTACCCATACCTAACCATCCCTAGGTTAATTTATCTATGGACTTTGTACTAGGATTTCCCCAAACAAAAAGAGGTAAGGATTCTGTATTTGTTATTGTTGATAGATTTTCAAACATAGCACTTCATCCCATGTCATAAAACTGATGATGCAAACAACGTGGCTGACTTATTCTTTAGAGAAGTAGTACATTTGCATGGCATACTACAAAGCATTGTTTTAGATCAGGATACAAAGTTCTTAAGCTACTTCTGGAAGACTTTGTAGGGTAAGTTAGGTATTAAACTATTGTTTTCAACTATCCACAAACTGATGATGTAAACAACGTGGTTTTGCTCCTAAATAATGAGACTTTTGAATCAACTCATGCTAATCAGGTGCCTCTTTATGTTACAAGGACTATTTTTCATACAATGACCATGAAATTATCTTTTGTGTCCTTTTTAACAACTATATTCATTGTAAAAACAAACACTATAAACCATCTATACCATGAATTCATTCAATTCCAACAAACAATGTAGTCCTTAATCTTGATTAGCATTTCTTATTGATATTAATTGATTTAACTTCAAAATAAAGTGTCCCTCCCATCATTTCTGGCAAGCAAGGCTCCATTTTTGGTTCCAAGCACACTTTTTGATACACCCCATGCTAATCAGACACCTCTTTTTGTTACAAGGAATATTTTCATGTAAGGACCATGAAATTATCTTTTGCGTCCTTTTTAACATCTATATTCATTGTAAAAAACAGAGTTCATGGACCACCTATACCATGAATTCATTCCATTCAAACAAACAATGGAGTCTTTGATCTTGATTAGCATTTTTGATGGAAGCTAATTGGTTGATTCCCAAAATAAAGAATCCCTCCCATCAATTATGGTAAGTAAGGCTCCCCTTTTGGTTCCAAACACACTTTTTGATACAGTGATCATGAAATTAACATTTATAACTAAACTACCTCATATATTAATTAAAGCAAACAAGTCTAAACACCATTATAACTCTAAACGTGTTTATTTCAATCAACCAAAGGAATCATTCATCTTGGTTTGAATTTTGTACTAATGTCAAGTGGTTTAATTCCTAAATAATGAGACTTTCTAATCACCTTATGCTAATCAGGCTCTACTTTTTGTTACAAGGACTACTTTTCATGCAATGACCATGAAATTATCTTTTGTGTCCATATTAATAACTATATTCATTGTGAAAACTATGTCCATGAACCATCTACAGCATAAATTCATTCAATTACAACAAATAGTGGAGTCCTTGATCATGATGAGCATTTTTGTCGATATTAATTGTTTGAATTCTAAAATAAAGTGTTACATCATTTCTGGTAAGCAATGCTCCCCTTTTGGTTCCAAACACACTTTTTGATATAGTGAATATGATATTAACATTTGAGAATAAACTACCTAGTATATTAATTAAAATAAATAAGTCTAAACACCATTAAAATTGTTAATGTCTTTACTTCCATCAACGAAAGGAATCATTCATCTTGCTTTATTTCATACTAATGTTATGTGGTTTAATTGCTAAAAAATGAGACCTTCTATTTACCTCATGCTAGTCATGCCCCTCTTTTTGTTACAAAGACTCTTCTTCATGTAATGACCACAAAATTTTCTTTAGTGTCCTTTTTAATAATTATATTCATTGTAAAAACAATGTACATGAATCATCTATACCATGGATAAAATGAATTCCAACAAGCAAAGGAGTCCTTGATCTTGATTAGCATTTCTTGTTGATAATAATTGTTTGAATTCCAAAATAAAGTGTCCCTCCTATCTTTTTCGGTAAGCAATGCTCCCCTTTTGGTTCCAAACACACTTTTTTATACAGTGAATATGAAACACATAAGTCTAAATGTCTTTACTTCAATCAACCAAAGGAGTCATTCATCTTAGTTTGCATTTTGTACTAATGTTAAGGGGTTTAATTCATAAATAATGAGGCTTTTTAATCACCTCATGCTAATCAGGCTCCACTTTTTGTTACAAGAACTATTTTTCATGCAATGACCATGAAATTATCTTTTATGTCCATATTAAAAACCATATTCATTGTGAAAACAATGTCCATGAACCATCTATGCCATGAATTCATTCAATTCAAACAAACAAAGGAGTCCTTCATCTTGATTAGCATTTTTTGTTGATATTAATTAGTTGAATTCCAAAAATAATGTGTCCCTCCCATCATTTCTGATAAGCAAGGCTCCCCTTTTGGTAGCAAACACACTTTTTGATACAGTGATCATGAAATTAACATTTTTGCCAAAACTACCTTGTATATTAATTAAAACAAACAAGTCTAAACACCATTAAAACTCTAAATATCTTTGCTTTGATCAACCAAAGGAGTCATTCATCTTGGTTTGCATTTTGTACTAATGTCATGTGGTTAATTCCTAAATAATGAGACTTTCAAATCACCTCATGCTAATCAGGCTCCTCTTTTTGTTACAAGGACTATTTTTCATGCAATGATCATGAAATTATCTTTTATGTCCTTTTTAACAACTATATTCATTGTGAAAACAATGTCTATGAACCATATACGCTATGAATTCATTCAATTCCAACTAACAATCACGACCTTGACTTTTATTAGAATTTCTTGTTGAAAATAATTGGTTGAATTCCAAAATAAAGTGTCCCTTCCATCATTTATGGATAGCAAGGCTCCCCTTTTGGTGCCAAACACACATTTAGATACATTGATCATGAAATTAACTTTTGTTGCCTAACTACCTAGTATATTAATTAAAACAAACAAGTTAGAACACCATTAAAACTCTAAATATCTTTACTTTCATCAACCAAAGGAGTCATTCATCTTGTTTTGCATTTTGTACTATTGTTAAGTGGTTTAATTGGTAAATAATGAGACTTTCTAATCACCTTATGCTAATTAAGCTCATCCTTTTGTTACAAGGGCTATTTTTTATACAATGACAATGAAATTATCTTTTGTGTCCATATTAACAACTATATTCATTGTAAAAACAATGTCCATGAACCATTTATAGCATGAATTCATTCAATTACAGCAAATAGTGGAGTCCTTGATCATGATGAGCATCTTTGTTGATATTAATTGTTTGAATTCTAAAATAAAGTGTTACATCATTTCTGGTAAGCAATGCTCCCCTTTTGGTTCCAAACACACTTTTTGATATAGTGAACATGATATTAACATTTGAGAATAAACTACCTAGTATATTAATTAAAATAAATAAGTCTAAACACCATTAAAATTGTTAATGTCTTTACTTCCATCAACAAAAGGAGTTATTCATCTTGCTTTATTTCATACTAATGTTAAGTGGTTTAATTGCGAAAAAATGAGACCTTCTATTTACCTCATGCTAGTCATGCCCCTCTTTTTGTTACAAAGACACTTTTTCATGCAATGACCACAAAAGTTTCTTTAGTGTCCTTTTGAACAATTATATTCATTGTAAAAATAATGTACATGAATCATCTATACCATGAATTCAATGAATTCCAACGAACAAAGCAGTCCTTGATCTTGATTAGCATTTCTTGTTGATAATAATTTTTTGCATTCCAAAATAAAGTGTTCCTCCCATCATTTCCGGTAAGCAATGCTCCCCTTTTGGTGCAAAACACACTTTTTTATACAGTGAATATGAAACACATAAGTCTAAAGGCCATTCAAACTCTAAATGTGTTTACTTCAATTAACCAAAGGAGTCATTAATCTTAGTTTGCATTTTGTACTAATGTTGAGGGGTTTAATTGATAAATTATGAGGATTTTAATCACTGCATGCTAATCAGGCTCCACTTTTTGTTACAAGGACTATTTTTCGTGCAATGACCATGAAATTATCTTTTATGTCCATATTAAAAACCATATTCATTGTGAAAACAATGTCCATGAAATATCTATGCCATGAATTCATTCAATTCAAACAAACAAAGGAGTCCTTGATCTTGATTAGCATTTTTTGTTGATATTAATTAGTTGAATTCCAAAATAAAGTGTGCCTCCCATCATTTCTGATAAGTAAGGCTCCCCTTTTGGTAGCAAATACACTTTTTGATACAGTGATCATGAAATTAACATTTGTGCCAAAACTACCTTGTATATTAATTAAAATAAACAAGTCTAAATGCCATTAAAACTCTACATGTCTTTACTTTGATCAACCAAAGGAGTCATTCATCTTGGTTTGCATTTTGTACTAATGTTATGTGGTTAATTCCTAAATAATGAGACTTTCAAATCACCTCATGCTAATCAAGCTCCTCGTTTTGTTACAAGGACTATTTTTCATGCAATGACCATGAAATTATCTTTTATGTCCTTTTTAACAACGATATTCATTGTGAAAACAATGTTTATGAACCATATACGCTATGAATTCATTCAATTCCAACTAACAATCCTTGACTTTCATTAGAATTTCTTGTTGAAAATAATTGGTTGAATTCCAAAATAAAGTGTCCCTTCCATCATTTATGGATAGCAAGGCTCCCCTTTTGGTGCCAAACACAAATTTAGATACATTGATCATGAAATTAACTTTTGTTGCCTAACTACCTAGTATATTAATTAAAACAAACAAGTTAGAACACCATTAAAACTCTAAATATCTTTACTGTCATCAACCAAAGGAGTCATTCATCTTGTTTTGTATTTTTTACTAATGTTAAGTGGTTTAATTGGTAAATAATGAGACTTTCTAATCACCTCATGCTAATTAAGCTCATCCTGTTGTTACAAGGGCTATTTTTTATACAATGACAATGAAATTATCTTTTGTGTCCATATTAACAACTATATTTATTGTGAAAACAATGTCCATGAACCATCTATAGCATGAATTCATTCAATTATAGCAAATAGTGGAGTCCTTGATCATGATGAGCATTTTTGTTGATATTAATTGTTTGAATTCTAAAATAAAGTGTTACTCACATCATTTCTGGTAAGCAATGCTCTCCTTTTGGTTCCAAACACACTTTTTGATATAGTGAACATGATATTAACATTTGTGACTAAACTACAAAGTATATTAATTAAAATAAATAAGTCTAAACACCATTAAAATTGTTAATGTCTTTACTTCCATCAACGAAAGGTGTCATTCATCTTACTTTATTTCATACTAATGTTAAGTGGTTTAATTGCTAAAAAATGAGACCTTTTATTTACCTCATGCTAGTCATGCTCCTCTTTTTGTTACAAAGACTCTTTTTCATGCAATGACAACGAAAGTTTCTTTAGTGTCCTTTTTAACAACTATATTCATTGTAAAAGCAATGTCCATGAACCATCTATACCATGAATTCCAATGAACAAAGGAGTCCTTGATCTTGATTAGCATTTCTTGTTAATAATAATTGTTTGAATTCCAAAATAAAGTTTTCCTCCCATCATTTCCGGTAAGCAATGCTCCCCTTTTGGTTCCAAACACACTTTTTTATACAGTGATAATGAAATTAACATTTATGGCAAAACTACCTAGTATATTAATTAAAACACACAAGTCTAAGCACCATTAAAACACTGAAAGTGTTTACTTCTATCAACTGGAGGAGTTATTCATCTTGATTTGTATTTATTACTGATGTTAATTGGTTAATTCCTAAATAATGAGACTTTCTAATCACCTCATGCTAATCAGGCTCCTCTTTTTGTTACAAGGACTATTTTTCATGCAATGATCATGAAATTATCTTTTGTCTCCTTCTTAACAACTATATTTATTGTAAAAACAATGTCCATGAACCATCTATACCATGAATTCATTCAATTCCAACAAACAATGGAGTCCTTGATCTTGATTAGCATTTCTTATTGATATTACTTGTTTGAATTCCAAAATAAAGTGTCCCTCCCATCATTTCTGGTAAGCAATGCTCCCCTTTTTGTTCCAAATACACATTTGGATACACTGATAATGAAATTAATATTTGTGGCAAAACTACCTAGTATATTACTAAAAAATACAAGTCTAAACACCATTAAAACACTAAAAATCATATCCTCTACCTACCAAATAAGTCACTCATCCTAGTTTGCAATTGGTACAAATGTTAAGTGGTTAATTCCTAAATAATGAGACTTTCAAATCACCTCATGCTAATTAGGCTCCTCTTTTTGTTACAAGGACTATTTTTCATGCAATGACCATGAAATTATCTTTTGTGTCCATATTAACAACTATATTCATTGTGAAAACAATATCCATGAACCATCTATACCATAAACTCATTCAATTCTAACAAACAATGGAGTCCTTGATCTCCATTAGCATTTCTTGTTGAAATTAATTGTTTAAATTCCAAAATAAAGTGTCCCTCCCATCATTTCTGGTAAGCAATGCTACCCTTTTGGTTCTAAACACACTTTTTGATACAGTGATCATCAAATTAACATTTGTGAATATACTACCTAGTGTATTAATTAAAACAAACAAGTCTAAACTCCATTAAAACCCTAAATGTGTTTACTTCCATCAACAAAAGGATTCATTCATCTTTGTTTGAATTTTGTGGTAATGTTAAGTTGTTTAATTCGTAAATGATGAGACTTTCTAATCACCTCATGTTAATCAGGCTCCTCTTTTTGTTACAAGGACTATTTTTCATGCAATGACTATGAAATTATCTCTTGTATCCATATTAACAACTATATTCATGGTGAAAACAATGTCCATAAACCATCCATACCATGAATTCATTCAATTCCAATAAACAATGGAATCCTTGAACTTGATTAACATTTCTTGTTGATATTTATTATTCGAATTCCAAAATAAAGTGTCCCTCCCATCATTTCTTGTAAGCAAGGCTCTCCTTTTGGTTCCAAACACATATTTTGATACAGTGATTATGAAAATAATATTTGTGGCAAAACTACCTAGTATATTAATAAGAACATACAAGTCTAAACACTATAAAAACTCTAAATGTCTTTATTTCCATAAACCAAAGGAGTCATTCACCTTGATTTGCATTTTGCACTAATGTTAAGTGGTTTAATTCCTAAATAATAAGACTTTCCAATCACCTCAAGCTATTCAGGCTCCTCTTTTTGGTATAAGGACTATTGTTCATGCGATGACTATGAAATTATCTCTTGTGTCTTTATTAAAAACTATATTCATTGTGAAAACAATGTCCATGAACCATCTATACCATGAATTCATTCCATTCTAACAAAACAATGGAGTCGTTGAGCTTGATTAGCATTTCTTATTGATATTAATTGTTCAAATTCCAAAATAAAGTGTCCCTCCTATCATTTCTTGTAAGCAAGGCTCTCCTTTTGGTTCCAAACACACATTTTGATACAGTGATAATGAAAATAATGTTTGTGGGAAATCTACCTAGTATATTAATTTAAACATACAAGTCTAAACATCATAAAAAAACTAAATATCTTTATTTACGTAAACCAAAGGAGTCACTCATTTTTGTTTGCATTTTGTACTAATGTTAAGTGGTTAATTCCTAAATAATGAGGCTTTCTAATCACCTCATGCTAATCAATCTCCTCATTTTTTACAAGGACTATATTTCATGTAATGACCATGAAATTATCTTTTGTATCCATATTAACAACCATATGCATACCATGAATTTGAAGTTCCTGACTTCTCCCTAGGATTTACTAGTTTGTGATACTGAGAGGGGGGTGAATCAGTATCACCACAATTTGCAATTCACAGATAAGTGAACTACTTCAACCTCTTCTTAAAAGCAAACTCTTTCTCATACTTGACTAAGGTAGATCTATTGCTACCTACTAATCACAATAGTCTCCAAAGTCACCTTTCAGACACCTTGTCTAATAGACAATTCAGATATTCTTGCTTATGTCTTCGTTAGGTTATGGGTTGATTGATACTTTAGCTGCGTTCACAACTTAATTCAAAATACAGAACGCAAAGAAAATTAAGGACACACGAGATTTACGTGGTTCTGTCAACATGACGTACATCCACGGTGGTAGGAACTCTCCCTTACTGAGACTATCTACTATGCTTGAGAATTCCAGTTACAATGGATGTCTTGATCTTCTGCTCCTTTCAATATTGCAATTACTAAGCAAATACAATACAAAGAGTGTAACTTACTGTGTCTACCCTCTTCTATCTTGTCTTGCCTCTGTTGAATTGAAAGGTTACTCCATTGCCGCTTAGAAGTTCATTGTAATGCTCTTTAACCTCTCTTGAAGAAATCTAGAAATACCTTGAGTTCTTCAATGCTTCGCCGAATTCCTTCCCTACGTTGTTTCACACAACCTTTGCTTTCACCGTGGTCTCACTTGTCTCCTTGTCTCATGGCTCACCTCATGTTTTTGGTTTGCTGTTTTACGTCTCACGGCCTGCCTCATGTTTTTGGTTTGGCATTACACATCTCATGCACGTTTCTGGTTTGCATGCCTTGCTGGTCACACACCTCACACACGTTTCTGGTTTGCATGCCTTGCTGGTCACATGCCTCACACACGTTTCTGGTTTGCACTTGTCCATTTAACACCTCTGGACAGCTTGGTTCAAGTCACATGGCCTGTCTCATTGCCATTGCACGTCTGCTGGCCTGCACCACTCTTGTGATTTTTCTGGTTTAAGTCACACAGCCTATCTGTTTCTGGTTTCAGCCGTTGCACATTCCTATCTGTTTCTCTCCAGGAGGTGTTTACGTTTTCTCTTCCAGGATGTATCGTCTCTCATGGGTTGTGTCTCTCACCGTCCAGCCGGGTGCTCTATTTTTTGTGCTTTTCCATTTTGCTGGTTTTTGTCGAGAGATTGTTTGTCTGGATATCCCCTATTTTGTCGTTTACTACTTTGGCCGGTTCCTCTATTCTATGTTCTCTCTTGCCATCCGTTCTTTATTTTGCCGTGCTGTTTTGGAAGTATGTCTCCTTTGGCCAGTCACTCTCCTTTGCCGTCCACTATGTGTTCTACCGTGCTGGTTTTGCCGTCCAGCCTTTGTGTTTTGCCAGCTGTCTCTTGTGTTGGACGAACTCTCTCTTCCTTTTCGGTGGTGTTCTTCATCTTGTAGGGTTTTTCCGAGTGATCACCTTGGTTGGCCAGTTACTCTAGGTTTGCCATTCCAAAGCTCAATTTCCAACTCACCTTGGTTTGACCTCTTCCAAGTGTTTTCCCTCTCTTCGTCCAACAACTTCCTCTTTCTCTCTCTCTTGACTATATATTTTGATTGTTGTCCATCCTTTTCACTTGGCCGTTCACCACTTTCTCTCTCTCTCCCAAGGTTGGGTTTTCCTTTTTCTCCACCCTTTACTTGGCCGTATATGGTTTTTCTCTCCTTCCCCTATTTCGCCATTGGATTTTTCCTTGTCGTGCTCCTCTTCTTTTTGCTGTGTAGTTACTGAATGCTCCTTGTCATGTATTCAATTTTGTCCTTACCCTAATTTTGTCTTCCAAGATCTTTATATACTCTCTTCCATAAAATTCTAATAGGACTTACTTGCAGTGAATTTATTGTCTTGCCCCTCTATGTGGCTTTTACATTCTTGCCCCGCCATGTGGCTTTTACCTTCTTGTCTATCTATGTGGCTTTACTTTCTCGCACACTTAAACCTAGTTGACAACAATTACAACCCATACAAGGCTGTGGGAATAACATAATTCATTCAGTTTCAACAACTAATGGAGTCCTTGATCTTGATGAACATTTCTTCTTGATATTAATTGTTTGATTTCCAAATAAAGTTTCCCACTCATCATTTCTGGTAAGCAATGCTAGCCATTTGGTTCCAAACACACATTTTGATACACTAATCATGAAGTTAACATTTGTGACAAAACTACCTAACATATTAATTAAAACACAAAAGCCTAAACACCATTAAAACTCTAAATGTGTTTACTTCCATTAACCAAAGGAGTTATTCATCTTGGTTTGCATTTCATACTAATGTTCAGTGGTTAATTCCCTAAATAATGACACTTTCAAATCACATCATGCTAATCAGGCTCTTCTTTTTGTTACAAGGATTATTTTTCATGCAATGACCATGAAATTATCTTTTGTATCTTTTTAACAACTATATTCACTGTCAAATCAATGTCTATGAACCATAGACGCCATGAATTCTTTCAATTACAACTAACAATGGTGTTTATGGCTTTCATTAGAATTTCTTGTTGATAATAATTGGTTGAATTCCAAAATAAATAGTCCCTCGCATCATTTCTGCTAAGTAAGGCTCCTCATTCGGTGCTAAACAGACTTTTTGATACATTGATTATCAAATTATCATTTGTGACTAAACTACATAGTATAATAATTAAAACAAATAAGTCTAAACACCATTAAAACTCTAAATGTGTTTACTTCAATCAACCAAATGAGTCATTCATCTTAGTTTGCATTTAGTACAAATGTGAAGTAGTTAATTCCTAAATAATGAGACTTTCTAATTACCTCATGCTAATTACGCTCCACTTTTTGTTACAAGGACTATTTTTCATGCAATGTCCAGGAAATTATCTTTTGTGTCTACATTAAAAACTATATTCATTGTGAAAACAATGTGTATAAACCATCTATACCATGAATTCATTTAATTTCAATAAACAATAGAGTCCTTGATCTTGATTAGCATTTCTTGTTGATGTTAATTATTTGAATTCCAAAGTAAAGTGTTCCTCCCATCATTTCAGGTAAGCAATGCTCCCCTGTTGGTTCCAAATGCACTTTTTGATAAAGTGATCATAAAATTAATGTTCGTGGCAAAACTACCTAGTATATTAATTAAAACACACAAGTCTAAAAACCATTCAAACACTAAATCTATTTTCTTCAATCAACCAAAGGAGTCATTAATCTTAGTTTGCATGATGTACTAATGTTAAGTGGTTTAATTCCTAAATAATGAGACTTTCTAATCACCTTAAGCTAATCAGGCTCCTCTTTTTGTTACAAGGACTATTTTTCATGCAATGATAATGAAATCATCTTTGTGTCCTTTAATCAACAATATTCATTATAAAAACAAAGTCCATGAACCATCCATAAAGTGATCATACTATTTTGCTTTTTGGTAAGCAAGGCTCCCCTTTTGGTGCCAAACAGAATTTATGATACATTTGTGACTAAACTACATAGTATACTAATTAAAACAAAGAAGTATAAAACACCATTAAAATTCTAAATGTGTTTATTTCAATCAACCAAAGGAGTCATTCATCTTGGTTTGCATTTTGTACTGATGTTAAGTGGTTTAATTCTTAAATGATGAGACTTTCTAATCACTTCATGCTAATCAGGCTCCTCTTTTTGTTACAACGACTATTTTTCATGCAATGGCCATGAAATTATCCTTTGTGTCTATATTAAAAACTATATTCATTGTGAAAACAATGTCTATGAACTCTCTATACCATGAATTCATTCAATTCTAACAAACAATGGAGTCTTTGATCTTGATTAGCATTTCTTATTGATATTAATTATTTGAATTCCAAAGTAAAGTCTCCCTCCCATCATTTCAGGTAAGCAATGCTCCTCTGCTGGTTCCAAACACACTATTCGATACAATGATCACGAGATTAAAGTTTGTGGCAAAACTACCTAATATACTAATTAAAACACACAAGTCTAAAAACCATTTAAACACTAAATATATTTACTTCAATCAACCAAAGGAGTCATTTATGTTAGTTTGCATGTCGTACTAATGTTAAGTGGTTTAATTACTAAATAATGAGATTTCTAATCACTTCAAGCTAATTAGGCTCCTCTTTTTGTTACAAGAACTATTTTTCATGCAATAACCATGAATTATCTTTTGTGTCATTTTGAACAACTATATTCATTATAAAAACAAAGTCCATGAACCATCTATACCATGAATTCATTCAATTCCAACAAACAATAGAGTCCTTGATCTTGATTAGCATTTCTTCTTGTTATTAATTGTTTAAATTCCAAAATAAAGTGTCACTGCCATCATTTCTAGTAAGCAAGGCTCCCCTTTTGGTACCAAACACACATTTTGATACAGTGATCATGAAATTAATATTTGTAGCAAAACTACCTAATATATTAGTTAAAACATACAAGTCTAAAAACCTTTAAAACTTTAAATACCTTAACTTCCATCAACCAAAGGAGTCATTCATCTCAGTTTGCATTTGGTATCGATGTTATGTGGTTAATTCCTAAATAATGAGACATTCTAATAAACTCATGCAAATTAGGTTCCTCTTTTTGTTACAAGGACTATTTTTCATGTAATAACCATGCAAGTATCTTTTGTGTCCACATTAACAACTATATTCATTGTGAAAACAATGTCCATGAACCATCAATTCCATTAATTCATTAAATTCCAACAAACAATGGAGTCCTAGATCTTGTTTAGCATTACTTGTTGATATTAATTGTTCAAATTCCAAAATAAAGTGTCCCTCCCATCATTTCTAGTAAGTAATGCTCCCCTTTGTTCTAAACACACTTATTCATGCAGTGAACATGAAATTAACATTTATGACAAAACTACCTAGTATATTAAGTAAAACACACAAGTCTAAACACCATTAAAATTCTAAAGGTGTTTACTTCAATCAACCAAAGGAGTCAATCATCTTGGTTTCCATTTCGTACTCATGTTAAGTGGTTAATTACTAAATAATGAGACTTTCTAATCACCTCATTCTAATTAGGCTCCTTTTTTTGTCACAAGGACTATTTTTCACGTAATTACCATGAAATTATCTTTTGTATCATTTTTCATAGCTATATTGATAGTATAAAAAATGTCCATGAACCATTTATACCATGAATTCATTCAATTCCAACTAATAATGGACTCTATGATCCTGATTAGCATTTTAAAGTGATATTAATTGGTTGAATTCCACAATCAAGTGTCCCTACCATCATTTTTAGGAAGTAACGCTACCGTTTTGGTTCCAAATACACTTTTTGATACATTGATCATGAAATTAACATTTGTGACTAAACTACATAGTATACTAATTCATCTTGGTTTGCATTTTGTACTAATGTTAAGGGGTTAAAGAACTTATCAAGAGGTATTTGTTCTTGTGGCGTTTCAATCGACTTATCACTCCCAATTCCATTCCTTTCTAGAGTGTGGCATCCATATCCTTCTTAAATACCCTAAGGTCGTGTTCCTTCAAAAGGTGGACTTAGGGTTTGTGACATTAAACTCTGGTTTAACTTTCCTGGTTGTTCTTTGATTCCTTGTGTGCATTGGGTCCCTAAGCCATGTCTTTTTGGGGTTTTCCACATTAGTTGGTATCAGAGCTTAGCTCTAAATCAGGTTGAATCCACTCACTCTTTAATTTTCTACCTTGCGATTTATTTATTTCTATTTAGTTTGTCTATTATGTGCATTATCATTCAAATGCACAAATTTGTTTGTTTGTAATCCTTCTCTCTTTGCTTGTTTGTTTAAGCTCATAAACATGCTAATTTCAATTCCAATTGTTGTGTCTAAGTATTCTACTATTGCTTTATGTTGAGAAAAAAAGAAAAAAAGAAAGAAAACATCAAATTCAAAGTTTTTGATAAGGTTAACAGTTTGGTCATATTGGCCACAATAATAATAAAGTTTTCTTCCTCAGCTACAATTCTACTATTTGTTTTCCTATTTTGCTACCCAAGTTTGTCCTCTAGGTTATATTACCCTTATCCTAATTTTGTGAGTTTAGTTCATTAAATCCGTTTGTCTTGATATCCCTTTTCATTTGATTCTATGTTCTCCAATTTGTTTAATTTTACACCATTTATCTTATTCTGTTCAAAATCAATATCCTTGATTTACATTATTTAGTTCTTTATAAAGTTAAAAAGGAAAATTCGAGTGGTAAAAGGTAAGAGTGAAAGTTCATATAAAAAGAAAAGCTATAATGAGTGTAAACACAAGGGAGTGTGACACAATCTTTTGAGTGACACACATGAGGGAGTGTTCTGTGAGGTAACCTATTTGTTTTGTGTAGAAGTAACACTATGATGTCCAAAGACAAAGGTGTAGCTCAAGATGGAGCTGGTGATGTGTCCTTCATGATAGCCTGTAATAGTGATTAGGGACAAACCTCCTCCTTATGATAGTCTTCATCTCCTCCCATGTATCAATAGGCCGCTCATGATTCCTTCTCCTAGTCAAAACAAGTTGATCCCACCAAATAATAGCATAATCAGTAAATTCAACTGTAACAAGCTTTACCTTTTTCCCTTTAGAATAGTTGTGGCAGTCAAACACCAATTCAACCTTCTTCTCCCATTCTAGGTATGTATCAAGATCATTTTTACCTTAGAATGGAGGAATTGTCATTTTAATACTGCCTAAATTATGGTCATAGGTGCCTTGCCTGTCAAATTCTCTTCGATCCCTTCTATTGTTAACAGTTTACCATCGTAGTTTGATCCTCAAATTCATCATCTTCTACATCATCTTCATGGTCATAGGCACATCTCAACTGCCTTTTTGCTTTAGGAACCCCATAATCCCCATGTCTCCTTTGCAACTCTGCTATTGTATTAGCTTGCTCCTCCATCTTCTCCCTTATATCATCAAATTTGGTATTCAACTGCTCAAATTGTTATTGCATAGCTTTGATCATGAAGGACACATCACCAGCTCCCTCCTGAGTTGCACCTTTGTCTTTGGATGTTATAGTATTAATTCTATAAAAAAACAAATTGGACAGCTCATAGAACACTTCATCACGTGAGTCACTCAAAAGATTGTGTCACACTCCCTCATGTTTACACTCTTTATGGCTTTTTCTTTATATGAACTTTCACTCTTACCTTTTACCAATTTTCCCTTTCAGCTCTATAAAGAACTAATCAATGTAAATCAAGGGTATTGATTTTGAACAGAATAAGATAAATGGCGTAGAATTGAACAAATTAGAGAACAAGGAATACAAAAAAAAGAAGGATGTCAAGGCAAACAAACTTAATGAACTAAATTCACAAAATCAAGATAGGGGTAGTATAACCTAGGGGACAAACTTGGGCAACAAAATAAGGAAATAGATGGTAGAATTGAAATTGAGCAAGAAAAGCCAATATGACTAGACTGTTAGCCTTATCAATAACTTGAATTTGATGTTTTCTTTCTATTGTTCTACTTTCTTTCTTTTTTTCTTTTTTTTCTTTTTTTTAACACAACAATAGTAGAACACTTAGATATAGTAATTGGAATTGAAATTAGCATGTTTATGAGCTTGAGCAAAGAGAGAAGGATTGCAAACAAACAAATTTGTGCATTTGAATGGTAATGCACATAATAGACAAACTAATAAAAAATAAATAAATCACAGGGTAGAAAATTAAAGAGTGAGTGGACTCAACCTGATTTAGAACCAGGGTCTGATACCAACTAATGCATACAAGCCCAAAAAGACATGGCTTAGGGACCCAACGCACACAAGGAATAAAAGAATAACCAGGAAAGCTAAACCAAAGTTCAATATCACAAACCGTAGACCCACCCTTTGAAGGAACACGATCCTAGGGTATTTAAGAAAGATATGGATACCACACTCCAGAAAAGAAAGGAATTGGGTGTGACAACTTGATTGGAATGCCATAAGAAGAAGTACGTCTTGACAAGTTCTTTAGTCTTTAAAAGAATCAAGAGAAAAAAAAAAAGAAACCCTTGCTTTCTATTTCACTCAAAGTTGTCTGATTTTCCAGAACTTATAAGGGGTGCCTATTTATAGGCTAAGATAGCAATCCTAAAGAGGCACAAATTCCTACTTAAGAAAAATCCTTATTTTGGAGGAATTCCTAAATATAAACAAATTCCAACATAGACAATAAACTCCTATTTAGCAGGGAATGCTATTACTTAGTCTGACCTATTTAAGTATTCTAATTATATTAATTAGGCCTGGACTTTTTGTCAAACTTGAATTCACACCATTTAAAGTTTGGTTGGCATGAATGTCCAAAATCAGCCCATTTAGTGCTTCTTTAATCTTTTTGGCTCTAGCTCGTGTTATTAGGCCTTATTGGGTCTCTTGCATCCATTGAAGCTCTAGCTCATGTTATTGGGCCTTTTGGAATGTGCAATCGACCTCTTGCATCCATTAAAGTCTTCCACCCATCATCTTTATGGTTCTCATCAACTTCTTAGGACTTTAGAAATGTGGCAGCATTTCTTTGGCCCAAGGAGTGTAATTCATACTGATCATGAGTCTTTAAAATACATGAAGGGGCAAGGTAAGTTGAATAGAAGACATGCAAAATGGGTTGAGTTTATTGAAACTTTTCCTTATGTAATTCAATAAAAATCAGGTAAGGAAAATGTTGTTGTTGACACATTGTAACGTAGGTACACATTGATTAGCACTTTGAGCATGAAGTCACTTTGGTTTGATACCACTTAATAGATTAATAGAAAAAGTTAGCTCTAATACCACTTAATGAGGACCTTCTTAGGTCTCACACAGAGAGTGGGAGGGGGTAAATCAATGTGAGATGCTCGCTTTTTATAAATCTTTATGGATTAACCTTTATGACTTGCTAAAGTCAATGATCCAATTCTTATCTTTCTTCTTTATGTGAGAGTTGTCGTACATATATCAATCAAACCCAAGCACCTAAGAACACATAACAATTTTTACGTAGTTTACCCACAATGCAAGCTATGTCCATGCTATGATAAGATCACTCCTAAATCAGACAATCCACTTTTGTTATCATGGGATACAATTATGTTGTTGAATGATCACTCCTTAATCAGTTACAATGATCTCCTGATCACTCAAAGGTTTAATCTCCTAATCACTAGATGAGATGATCTCCCGATCACTCCAAGGGTCTCTCCCCCTTTATAATGAAATTTATAAAAAAGATAGTAACTAACACTTTCCTAAGAAGGATCACTTAATATGTACAAGCTGTTAATGCAGAAAGTGGATCTTCTCCTTCCTCACTGCCAATCTTTGCTCAACCTTTGCTGGTCTCTTCTTTGTAGGTTCTCTACGTCTATAGGTGATCTTTGCTACAAGTTCTCTTCATCCGCTGCCTCACCTAATGCCTTGGTAGGATCTTTTCCTTTACTGTCAGTGTTGTCTTACCTGTGGCCTTGGCAGGTTTCTTCCCCTGCTATCGGTGCTACCTCCTCTGCTGCCTTGGCAAGTTGCCTTCCTTGCTGCAAGTATTGCTTGACTTGTTGCTAGGGCACATTTTCTCCTCTACTACTAATGCTGCCTACCCCACTTGATAAGGAATTGAACTCTAACTCCACCACAAAAGCTAGCTCAAGAATGGAGGGTTAACCCAATCCTTATAAACAGCCCAAAGACCCCTCAGGAACCGATATGGGACACATCACCGCTACCATGTCAAGTTTTCTCTTCCTACTGTTGGTGCTACCTACCTTGATACCGGGGCAAGTTTTCTCTCTTGCTACTGGTGCTGCTTGCCCTACTAATAGGGTAAGTTTTCTCCTCTTGCTACTGGTACTTGCACTTGCTACTTGTTGTTGGTTGTGCATGCACTTGCTACTTGCTGTTGCAAGTTGCTAGTTGTGCTGCTATAAGCTGGTGGTTATACTGCCTCACTTGCCTTGACAAGTTCTCTCTTGCTACTAGTGCTGCCTACACTTGTTGCTATTACTGCCTACCCTTGCTACTAATTGTGCTTGCTATTGCAATTGGTGCTGGTTTCCTTGCTACAATTTGTTGGTTTCCTTATTGCAATTCCAGGCTTACTTGCTACTACAATTGCTGCAAGTTTCTCTCTTGGTTTGGTTCATTGGTTGCTACTACACACCTCTCCTTGGTGTGGTTTGCCGTCGCACACCCACTTCCTTGGTGTGGTTCATTGGTTGTTGCAGCACACCTCCTCTCTTTAGTGTGGCTGCTGCACATTTTCTCTCCTTGGAATGGCTGCTACATGTTCTTCTCTCCTTTGAACCAACACACTCAAGTATGAAAGTTTAGAATTAGTTTTTAAAGAACCAGAGAAATAGCTCATACACTCATGAAAATGCGTTTGCCTCCTCCACCCACCCTTTTTGCCCTTTTTATATGCTAAACCCCAAAACCAAAGCTAATAAGATGGGCTTATTAAGAAAATTCGTCCAACCTACTAAATAATAATAAAAACTCATGAAAATAACCCATTAAGATGCTGAAATTCGTTCAACCCACTACATTACAATATAAACCATGAAAACAATCCATTTAAATGCACAAAAATGGGCTCCCATATCCAACTTCCTTCCCAAGGCCATAGTTCTCAAATTCCTATAGAAATGACACATTTGCAAGCCCTGGTGAAGTCTCCATCATCCTTAACTCGTACCTAGCAACTTCTTGATAGCAAATGTCGCATAACAAGTAGTTGAGAGCTTCCTTTATTTTCTTTGACCTTGCCCTTGTCATTGGTCTTCCAAGGTTTTGCAAAGTATCAACTCCCTTGTTGATTTGAGATGGTACAATATGACTTCCATCATCTGCTAGGTGAGTTTCTCTCTTTTTTAGTTTGCTACTCTCTTTTTCTTTTTCTCTGTAGCTCTCTCTTTTGTTTTCTACAACTTTCTCTTTCATTCTCTATAGCACTCTCTTTCATTTTCTGTAGCTCTCTTTTGTATTTTTGTTACTCACCCTATTGGTGTTTATACCACTCACTCTCTTTCATTTTGCTACTATATTTCTCTGTCATTTTCTCCACTAGTTTTCTTTTCCCTCTTTTTTTTTTTTCTACCACTACCTAATATGTTATCTGCCATTCCTCTCTTTTTTGCTTAGCTCTATCTATTCTTTTGGTGGTTGCATGGGTATTAATAAGCCTTGAGTTTAGGATTGCCTTACCATCAATGATCAATATTGATTCCTTGAATTTAGGGTCATCAGCATTGATGCATTAAATTTAAGGTCAATGGTCAACATTGACTCATACCCAGCAAGTGACTTGCAATGCTACTTTTAAACATAATGCCAAAGGTAGCTACTAGTGCTTTCTTTATAGCCAAAATACCACCAACAATTTAAATCAACTCTTCATTTTTGGTAGTGTAAGGTGGGGTTGGCAGCATCTTGATTTTGGCCCTACTTTCTCTCCTCATTTTTATCATATTCCCCCAACAATGTCTTCCTTAACCCTTGAATAGAGTAGCTGCCAACACTTCATAAATGCAACAAACACATCTCAAAGGCACTTATAACATCAAATCGACAAGCGCAAATATATGAGATGTTGTTGATAATAAATCTAACATTAGCTATCAAAGATGGGCTCAACACTTTATTGCCCATCTTCCTTGATCATGTCACTTATCTGAAGGGATAGGGCCAGGATTGATATGTTCAAGTTTTGTTTGATCAAATTTAGTTTACTTAGAACCTTTTGAAAAACCTTTTGAGTGTGAAATTACAATTGATTGTGTGAAACACATCAAGTGGAGTGTAAACACATAAAGAAGTGATTTAAGAGGATTACATTTTCTTTTCTTTATAAATTTCTACTACTGTAAACATGTCACATGATAAAACTGATAGCCATACTAAGGTGGAGGAGGAATTAGCTGTAACAAACCTTAAATTTTTTATGTGTTGTTCCTACAGTCTTGTAGGGGTTGTAATTGTTGTCAACTAGATTTAAGTGTGCAAGTCATTTGAAGCCACATGGAGGGGCAAGAAAGTAAATCCACCACAGATACAATAAGCCCTACTAGGATTTTCATGGAAGGGAGTATATAAACCAAAACCCTTGGAAGAAAAGAAGGAACGGAAAAACAAGTATACACAGCAAAACACACAACACATAGCAAAAAGGAGAGCACGACAAGAGACCTTGAAAGACAAAACCCCATAATAGAGAGGACACCACCGACTAAAAGAAAGTGACCAACAGCAAGAGAAAATGCACGGTGAGAGAAGACTCACAATGAGAGGATACAGCACACCATTGGTGAGGGAAGAGATAGTGTACCATTGGTGAGAGAAGAGATGGCGCACCATTGGTTAGGGAAGAGACGACACACCAACAAACAAGAGCATCCCAAAGGCATGAAATAGCCGAGTGAGCAAACCAAGCATCCCAAAGGTGTGAAATGGACGAGAGTATCCCGAAGGTCTAAAACATGTGACCGAAACAGCAAACCCTTGGAAAGTGTTTGATGGTGAAAGCAGATTCGTGAGACATGAAACAAACGGGGGAGTGCAGCAAAATAGTGAAACGGAAGGAGGAGTGCAGCAAAACCGTGAAACAAATAGAGGAGTGTAGCAAAATAGTGAAATGGATGGGGGATTACAGCAAAACAGTGAAATAGATGGGAGTGCAGTAGAACCATGCAGTGAAGCATATGTAAACCAGAAATGTGTGTGAGGCATGAGACCAGCGAAGTGGATGCAAATCAGAAATGTGTGTGAGGTGTGAGACCAGCAAAGCGGATGCAAATCAGAAATGTGAAACAGGTCGTGAAATGTGAGACGCCAAACCAGAAACGTGAGGTAGGCTGTGAGATGTGAAACGACAAACCAGATGCATGAGTGTAGGCTGTGAAACAGTGAGACCATGAGACCAGGATATAGGTGAGACGGTGAGACCAGGAGTTATGTGAGACAACCTAGAGAAGAAATTCAGTGAAGCATTTGAGAGAACTCAATGTATTTTCAGATTTCTTCAGGAGAGATTAGAGAGTGTTTTGGTGATCTTCCAAGTGGTAGTGAGGCAGCCTATTCAAATCAAATAGAGGCAATACAAGTTAGAAGAAGGGTAGACACAGTAAGTGACACTCTTTGTATTGTGATTGCTTTGTATTTGCAATAGTGAAAGGAGTAGAAGATTAAGTCATCCATTGTAATCATAGAGGATGCCACATTGGTGTTCTTGAGTATAATGGATTGTCTCGGCAGAGGAAGAATCACTACCACCGTAGAGTATGTCACATAGACGGAACCATGTAAATCTCCTTGCTTTGAATTTACATTTAGTATTTTGAATTGAGTTGTGAATGCAACTAAAGAATCATTAAATCCATAACCTAAAGAAGACCTAATCAAGAACATCCAATCTGTCTAATAGGCAAGGTTTCTGAAATGTAACTTTGGGGATTATTGTGATGAGTAGGTAACAATAGATCTACCTTAGTTGAATCTGAGAAAGAGTTCGTTTTGAGAAGAGTTTGAAGTTGTTCACATACCTATATATTGACTAGAGCTAGAGTGTTAAAGAAGTAGAATACTTTGGCTTAAATTATCAGAGTTTTTTAAGGGGTGTGATACTGATTCACCTCCCTTCTTAGTATCATAGACTAGTAGATTCTAGGGTGAAGTTGGAACTTCAATTGGTATCAGACCTTAGGTTCACCAGTTTGAAACTTAACAACTCGGTGAACTAGTTTGAAAGGTTTTAGAAGTTTTAACTTGTTCAACATACTGAGAAATGGATGTCGGTACTAGCACTAGCACTACTTACAGCAAAAAGGTTCCAATCTTCAATGGATCCAACTATCATAGGCAAAGAGCGAGAATGCAGGTGGTATTTATAACCATGGGCATGAATGTGGTGAAATCTATACAAGAGGGTTTTGATCCTCGAAAAAAAGGTAAAGATCCAACCCCATAGGAATTAAGGTAGTTTGAGATCAATGGGAAAGCCTCAAATGTCATCATTTCAGCATTGACAAATGCTGAATATGCTAAAGTTATGGATTGCAAATCTGCTAAGGAGATATGGGACAGATTGCAGAAGGTCAATGAAGGTGATGGTAGAATGAAGGAGGCCAAGCTTTAAGTTTTCATGGAGAGATATGAATCCCTCAGATTGCAAAAGAATGAGACAGGCTAAGAGTTCTTTACCAGGGTTATTGATGTTATAAACAACCTTAGAGAAGTCATGGGAAGAACAAGGACTCATCTATTGTGGAGAAAATTCTAAGAATTCTGCTTGAGAGGTTTACCTCAAAGGTGGCAGCCATAGAAGAGAGTAGAGATCTCAATTTTATGTCACTACATGATCTCCAGTATAATCTCATTGCATATGAGATGAGAATAAAGTCAACTAAAAGCTCTTCCACATCAAAGCTATCAAAGGAGGAAACTTTCAATGCTATGAGACACTTGAAGATAAGAGAAGAAGAAAAATCATCTAGTGAGGATGATGACAATGATGAGGAAGAAAGTGAAGGTGAAGTGTTGGCCTACTTCACAAGGAAATTCAAAAGGGGTCTAAGAAGGAAAAAGGACAGTTGTCCTTGATATGTTATCATTGTGGGCAGACTGGATACTTTGCTTCTCAGTGCAAAGTGAAACTTGATGATAAAGATGAGGATGGTGATGATGAGCAGAATTCAATATGGAGAAGACCATCATTCAAGTCAAGGAAGTCTAGCAAGAAGACTGCTAACCCATAGAAGAAGAGAGGCTCATTCAAGAGTTATGTGAGCTAGACAAAAGAAGCTGATAAGGAGGATGATACAGACTCATCAGATGAGCATGCCTTTATGTCATCAACTCGATGTGGTAGTTCAACCTCTAAAGAGGAAGAGAAGATTGATGAAGAAGAACCAGATCTTGAATGTGAGTTAGAAGCAGCTTCAAAGGAGATAATCAAAAGGGGCAGAACTATAAGAAGGTTGAAGGCCGATATAAAACAAGTTGAAGCAAAGTTTGAGGAAGCATAAAGTCAAAAAGATGAAATAAAAGCTGAACATATTGACTTGAAGAGAAGATTTGAAGAACATAACAAAATATGTGAAGACCTTACAATGGAGCTTGGCTCAAAGACTTCAACAATTGAAGAAATGGAGATAGAGTTGCTGAGACTTTAGCAATAACTCAAAAAGAGTGAAGAGAGCTTGCAGAAGCTTGAAGTGGTAGGAGAAACAAGCTCTACAAGAAAATAGAAGAATAAAGGGAAAGTGCAGCAATATGAGGCTACATTGAAGGGAATGAAATAGGTGGGGGAGTGCAGCAAAACTATGAAACGGATAGAGGAGTGCAGCAAAACTATGAAACAAACAGAAGAGTGCAACAAAACTATGAAACGAATAGGGGAGTGCAGCCAAACTATGAAATGGATAGGAGTGTAGTGGAACCGTGCAACGAAGCATATGCAAACTAGAAACATGTGTGAGGCATGAGACTAGGGAAGCGGATGCAAATTAGAAATGTACTGGTAGCGTGAGACCAGTGAAGCGTGAAACATGAGACAGGCCGTGAGATGTGAAATGGAAAACCAGAAGCATGAGTGCAAGCCGTGAAACAATTAGGCCTTGAGACCAAGAGACAGGTGAGACCATAAGACGGTGAAACTAGGAGTTATGTGAGACAACCTAGAGAATAAATTCGATGAAGCATTTGAGAGAACTCAACGTATTTTCAGATTTCTTCAAGAGAGGTTAGAGAGTGTTTTGGTGATCTTCCAAGCGGTCGTGAGAGCCTATTCAAATCAAATAGAGGCAACACAAGCTAGAAGAAGGGTAAACACAGTAAGTGACACTCTTTGTATTGTGATTGCTTTGTATTTACAATAGTGAAAGGAGTAGAAGATTAAGACATCTATTGTAATCATAGGCAATGCCACACTGGTGTTCTCAAGTATAATGGATTGTCTCGGTAAAGGAAGAATCCCTACTACGGTGGAGTACGTCACATTGATGGAACCACGTAAATCTCTTATGTCCTTGCTTTGAATTTACATTCTATGATTTGACTTATGTTGTGAATGCAGCTAAAGAATCATCAAACCCATAACCTAAAGAAAACCTAATCAACAACATCCAATCTGTCTAATAGCAAGGTGTCTAAAAGGTAACTTTGGGGATTATTGTGATTAGTAGGTAACAATAGATCTACCTTAGTTGAATCTAAGAAAGAGTTCACTTTTAAGAAGAGTTTGAAGTTATTCACATACTTGCATATTGATGAGAGCTAGAGTATTAAAGAAGTAGAATACTTTGGGTTAAATTATCAAAGTTTTTTAAGGGTTATGATACTGATTCACCCCCCTCTTAGTATCACTGACTAGTAGATCCTAGGGTGAAGTTGGGAACTTCAATTGGTATCAGAGCAAAGGTTCACTAGTTTGAAGGTTAACAGCTTGGTGTACTAGTTTGAAGGGTTTTAGAAGTTTTAACTTGTTCAACATACTGAGAAATGGATGCCAATAGCAACACTACAACAAGAAGGTTCCAATCTTTAATGGATCTAACTATCATATGTGGTGAGCAAGAATGCAGGTGGTATTTGCAACCATGGCATGAACATGGTGAAATCTGTATAGGAGGGTTTTGAGCTTCCAAAAGAAGGTAAAGATACAATACCAAAGGAAACAAAGCAATTTGAGATCAATGAGAAGGCCTCAAATGTCATCATTTTAGCATTGACAGATGCTGAATATGCTAAAGTTATGGATTGCAAATCTGCTAAGGAGATATGGGACAGATTGCAGAAGATTTATAAAGGTGATGGTAGAATGAAGGAGGCTAAGCTTCAAGTTTTCAAGGAGAGATATGAATCCCTCATAATGCAGAAGAATGAGACAGTCCAAGCATTATTCACTAGGGTTATTTATGCTATGAACAACCTTAGAAGTCATGGGAAGAACAAAATCGACACATTTATTGTGAAGAAAATTCTAAGAATTCTATCTGAGAGATTTGCCTAAAAGGTAGCAGCTATAGGGGAGAGTAGAGATCTCAACGCTATGTCATTGCATGATTTCTAGTGCAATCTCATTGCATATAAGATGAAAATAAAGTCAACTGAAAGCTCCTCAACATCAAAGCTATTGAAGCAAGCAACTTTCAAAGATATGAGACACTTGAAGATAAAAGAAGAGGAAAAATCATCCAGTGAGAATGATGATGATGATGAGGAAGAAAGTGAAGGTGAAGTGTTGGCCTACTTCACAAGGAAATTTAAAAATGGGTCTAAGAAGGGAAAAGGACAGTTGTCCTTGAGACGTTGTCCTTGTGGGTAGACTGGACACTTTGCTTCTTAGTGCAAAGTAAAACTTGATGATAAAGATGAGGATGGTGATGATGAGCAGAATTCAATATGAAGAAGACCATCATTCAATTTAAGGAAGTCCAACAAGAAGACTACTAACCCACAGAAGAAGAAGAGAGGCTCATTCAAGAGTTATGTGAGCTAGACAAAAGAAGCCGATGAGAAGGATGATGTAGACTCATCAAATGAGCATGCCTTTATGCCATCAGCTCGATGTGGTAGTTCAACCTTTAAAGAGAAAGAGGAGATTGATGAAGAAGAACCAGATCTTGAAGTTGAGTTAGAAGTAGATTCAAAGGAGATAATCAGAAGGGGCAAAATCGTAAGAAGGTTGGAGGCACATATAAAACAAGTTGAAGCAAAGTTTGAGGAAGCAGAAAGTCAAAAAGATGAAATAAGGGCTGAACATATTGACTTGAAGAGAAGATTTGAAGAAGAGGTCAAAATATGTGAAGACCTTATGATAGAGCTTGGCTCAAGGACTTTAACAATTGAAGAAATGGAGATAAAGTTGCTAAGACTTCAGCAACAACTCAAAAAGTGTGAAGAGAGCTTGCAGAAGCTTGAAGTGGTAGGAGAAACAAGCACTACAAGAGAATAGAAGAATGAAGGGAAAGTGCAGCAATCTGAGGCTACATTACCCAAAGAGAATGAGACTTTGCCACAGAAGTTGAAAGATAACTGAAGAAGAGAAGACAGTTATCAAACCAAAGCCAAGCCCAAAAATGATGTATGTGGTTAAAGTGTAGCAGCCCATAGCTGCCAAGTCTTAGAAAGAAAAGACTAATTAGCAAAGAATAGTGAAGGTTGAAAATAAAGAAGATTTGAAGAAGTAACCTAGGGTTGCAAACAAAAATAAAGAAAAGAAAGTCAGCTAGCCAAGGGCTACGACTGAACAGAAGAAGGTGATTGAAACAAATGTCATACAAGCAAAGAAGCCAGCAACCTTGCCTACATTGCAAGTAATTAACAAAAGAAAACAAGGTGTGAGTAGACCCAAGAAGAGGCAGTTTCAATGTTATTGCCTTTATTGTGAAGTTTGGGGTCATAACACAAGTAAATACTAGGGGAGAGGGCTAGTATATATCTCCAATTTGAAAAGATATGATTCTGCATACAGGGGGAGACAATACAAAATTCAGAGAACACCTGTTGTGAGTTCTTGCACATACTGTAAAAAGCAAGGACACACTAACAAGGATTGTTAGTGGAAGCCCAAACTAATGGTTTCAAAGAACAAGTTTGCTATATTAGGAGAATTGGAACAGTGTGAAAGGTACAGACAGGATGGCCATAATGCCAAAAGATGCATGACACTTCTCCCTGAGCAAGAGAAGGCGCTCAATGGCACAGTAAAACCAACTGGTACAGTCAAAGGTGAGAAAAAAGAGAAAGCTATCTTCAATTTAGTTCAAAAAAAGGAATATAGAGCTAAAATGGAGGAGGCTATTATAGCTAAAATTGCACTAAAGGCTAGCTACAAGGATAAGCAGTGAATCCTTGATAGTGGATGCACTTCACGCATAATAAGAGACTGTAAATTATCAAAGCTGAATAAGTCAAGAGAAGGTAGAGTCATGTTTGGTAATGATGATTCACTCAACATCAGTGGTCAAGGGTCAGTAAATATTAGAAAAGGAAACCTGAAAGATGTTTTGCACGTTGAAGGACTTAGATATAATCTAGCATCTGTCAACTAATTATGCAATGAAGACAATAAAGTGATATTCACAAAAATAGGTTGCCAAGTAAAGATTAAAGAAGGCAATACTGTTGCAGTCAGGAAGAGAACAACTAAAAATTTATATATGATTGATGAGGACAAGTCAAGTAGTTGTTTGCTTACAAAAGATGAAGAAAATCAACTTTGGCATAGGAGGCTGGGACACTTAACACAGAAGAACATGAGGATGCTGACCATTACTCTGCGATCAAAGACATTCCAGACCTCAAGAGAGAGAGAGAGAGTATGTTTGCTCAGCATGCTTTAAAGGAAAATAGGTTAGAAAGTAGTATACGACTGAAGAGTTTAGTTTTGTAGCAATGCTTAACATTGTATATACTAATTTGTGTGGGGCAATAAGAACAAAAGGGTTGAATGGTGAGAGGTACTTCATCTTGTTTGTTGATGATTATTACAGAAAGACCTGCATCATGCACCTTAAACACAAGTCAGAAGTTTCGAAATGCTTCAAGAGATACAGAAGATTGGCTGAAAATAAGAGTGGAAAGAAGATCAAAGTATTGAGGTCAGATCAAGGCACTGAATTCACAAATGGAGCTTTTGAAGATTACCTTAAGAAGCATGGAATTCACCATTAGATGACAGCAGCAAGAACACCTCAATAAAATGGGGTGGTAAAGAAAAAATAGAGCTATGGTTGAAATGGCTAGAACTCTACTGCTGGAATCCAAGTTTCACACAAGATTTTGGACAGAAGCAACATTTACAACCGTGCACCTACTGAACAAAGTTTTACTAAGGCCCAATACTGATAAGACTCCATATGAGTTATGAAGTGGGAAGAAGACAACAGCCAACTATCTTAGAATCTTTGGCAGCCCATGTTTTGTGAAGAACAAGGAGCAAAATTTGGGAAAATTCCATGCTAGGTCAGATGAAGGCATCTTTGTGGGATACTGAGCAAAGACAAAAGGTTTAGAGTTTTTCTGCATAAATTGGAAAAAGTGGTCACTTCCAATGATGTGAGAATATATGAAAATTGGAAAACAATGCATAATGGAGAAGCTAAGGACAGTGAAGAAGATGACTTCAAGATAGATGAAGAATCTGACCAACATGAAGAAGAGGAAAAAAAAAAGTAAGTTCAGACTCAAAGAAGAGTGAGTCTGAAGATGAAGAAAGAGATTCTTTTGCAACTAAGACTATGCAAGAGAGAAAGACAAAGAAGACATGGACATTGCTCATCAAGGAAATCAGATAATAGGTGACCCATCAATAGGAGTTAAAACAAGGAGAAGAATTGTGGGAGCTACTTTACTCTTACAAGTTAAACCTAAATCTGTTGAGGAGGTTGCACAACATAGAGTCAAAGCTAATAATGAGGAGCTGGATCAAATTGAGAAGAATGAAACATGAGAGCTAGTGCAAAGGCTACAGTCAGATAGAAGGAGTAGATGTTGATGAAACTTTTGCACCAGTAGCAAAGTTGAAAACTATCAAAATGTTCTTAACTTTGGTAGCACATAAGAGATATAAAGTTTACCAGATGAATGTGAAATCAGCCTTTATGAATGGGCTCCTAAAAGAAGAAGTGTGTATTGAATAACTCAATGGAGTACAAATCAGTAAGGATGAGACACACATGTGCAAGCTTAAAAAAGCCTTGTATGGCCTTAAACAAGCCCCAAGAGCATCATACAGCAGTTTAGATGCGTATTTGAGATGGTTGAACTTCAGAAGATGAACAATTGATAATAATCTATATGTGCTCAAGTCAGAGAAAGGCCAACTGATAACCATAATATATGTAGATGACATCATCTTTGAAGGGGATCACTTTGAGCTATAGCAAGAATTTGCATAGAAGATGAGTGAATCAGTGGAAGATGTGTGAGAGGCAATTGAATGAATTGGAAGAGCTTGAGAAAATGAGAGAGAGCACAAAAAATCTTTGCAAGTGAACTTGTATTGATAGAAAGGATTCATGTTATACAAATGAGAAGAGTGACCTATTTATACAACTCAATAGAAAGTCCTAGAATAGAATATTCTCAGTATATACAAGGATTATTCCAGATATGATCCCTTCTAGAATTCTTTAGGCAATTGTGTCACATTCTGTATGCTTCTATGATCTTTTGTAGATAGCAAATGGGCTGGACAATGTTGATAGCCCACAGAGGTTTAGTCTTAACCCGAATTTGCACCTTAAGGATACATGATTGGGCCAGATCAATATATCCTTGTGAGATTTGGGTCCTTAAGCCATGTCTTTTTGGGGTTTTCCGCATCATCAAGGGTTGTAAAGAGAGAACGGCAGCAAGGTGTGTGTGCTACAGAAATTTGAGAATGGAAAGGAGAAGTGAATGGCAAACCTAAAACTAAGGAGAGGTGAATGGCAAAGAGAGTGTCAACCATGAAAAAGAGGGTGATCAGCCAAGGGAGTTGCAGCACCAAGGAGAGGTGCAGCTAGCCAAATAAGGTGCAACGACTGGCAACCCTACCAAAGGGAGAGCAAGGTGCAGCAGCCAACAACCACACCAAAGAGAGGAGAAGAATGTGCAGTTGCCACACCAAACTAGAGGAGGACTGGCAACAGCCACATCAAACCAGAGTAGATGTATAGCAACCACACTAAGGAGAGAAGGACGTGCAGTAGCCACACCAAACAAGAGGAGGATGTGCAGCAGCCACACCATGGAGAAAGATGTGCAGCAACCACACAAAGGAGAGAAGGACGTGCAATAGGCACACTATAGAGATGAGGTGTGTAGTAGCAACCAATCAACCACCCCAAGGAAAAAGGTGTGAAGTGGCAAACAACACCATGGAGACGTGTGTAGTGGCAACCAATCAACCACACCAAGGGAGAAGGTGTGCAGCAGCAAACCAAGTTGAAACCAGCAACAATTGCAGTAGCAAAGAAACTTGCAATTGTAGCAAGGAAACTAGCAAATTGCAATAAGGAGAAGGAACCGATTGCAACTAGGAAACTATCAATTATAGCAAGGTAACCAGCACCAATTGCAACAGCAAGCACAATCTGTAGCAAAGCAATTAAAGAAGCAAGGGAAGCAACAATTGTATTAGCAAGGGCAAGTAGCACTAGTAGCAAGAGAGAACCTATCAAGGCAAGTGAGGCAACCCAACTAATAGCTTGCAGTAGCACAACTAGTAACTTGCAGTAGCACAACTAACAACCTGCAACAGCAAGCAACAAGTGCAAGCATAACCAACAATAGGCAGTAAGTGCAGGCACAACTAGTAGTAGGCACAACCAGTAGCAGGTAGCATGTGTAGGCACAACCAACAAATGCAGACACAACCAGCAACTTGTAGTAGCAAGCAGCAAGTGCAAGCACAACTAGTAGCCTGTACACATTGAGAGATCCTTCTTAAGAAAGTGTAGGAGTCCCTTAGAGTGATCGGGAGATCATCTCATCTAGTGATAGGGAAATCAACTCACTGATAAGGAGTCATTGTAAGTGGTTAAGGAGTGGTTCTTCCACAACATAACTATATACCTTGATAACAAGAGTGGATTGTGTGATTTAGGAGTGATCCTATCACACCGTGGATGTAACTCACACATTATGGGTGAACCACATAAAAATTACTATGTGTTCTTTGGTTCTTACGATTGATTAATATCCATACGGTTGTGTTCACATAAAGAAGCAAGATAAATAATTATATCATCAACTCTAACAAGTCATAAAGTTTAATCTAGATAGATTTGTAAAAAGTGAGTATTTCACACTAATTCACCCCCTCTTCCTCGTAGTGTGAGACTTAATAAGGTTCTTATCAAAGTGCTTCCTTTATTTTCTTTAACCTTGCCTTTGTCATTGGTGGTCCAAGGTTTTGCAAAACATCAACTTCTTTGTTGATTTAAGTTGGTACGATATGGCTTCCATCATAATGATGTGCTCAAAATCTAATAATCTAGTGCTTAAGGTGTTAATTAAGACCTATGAGACAACGTGTTAGTAGCCACATTTTCCTTACCCACCTTGTATTGAATCACAAGTTGGAAAATTTAATGCAGTCTCACTTAACTTTTCACTAAAGAATGCTATAGGATGTTTCTCTTGCATTAGTAAGCCCCCCACCCCAATGCCCAATGCATCACATTCAATTTCAAAAGTTTTAGAAAACTTAAGCAAAGCAAGAAGTGATGCATTACACAACTTAGATTTTAATAGTTCAAATGCAGCTTGTTGTTCATCACCCCATTTAAACCCTACACTTTTCTTAATGACCTTAGTCAATGATGCAACTATAGTGTTAAAATCCTTAATAAACCTCATATAAAAATTAGCTAGACCATGAAAACTCCACACATTGTCTACACATTTGGCATAGGTCATTCTTGGATAGCCTTGACCTTTTTAGTATCAACCTTAATGCCATTAGGAGTCACAACATACCCTAAGAAAATGACATGATCAGTGCAAAAGGTACATGTCTTCAAGTTGGCAGTCAAAATTCAACCTTCTTCTCCCATTCTAGGTATGTATCAGGATCATTCTTACCTTGGAATGGAGGAATTGTCATTTTAATACTACCAAATTATGGTTGTAGGTACCTTGCCTTCCAAATTCTCTTTGATCCCTTATGTTGTTCACAGTTCTAACCATCATAGTTTGATCATCAAATTCATCATCTTTATGGTCATAGGCATGTCTCAACTACCTTCTTGCTTTAAGAGCCTTATATTCCCCATGTCTCCTTTGTAACTTTGCTATTGTATTAGCTTGCTTCTCAATCCTCTCCCTCATATCATCAAATTGGGTATTCATGCACTCAAATTGTTGTTGCATAGCTTTGATCATGAAAGACACATCACTAACTCCCTTTTGAGTTGCACCTTTGTCTTTGGACGTCATAGTATTATTACTTCTACATAAAACAAATAGGATACCTCACAGAACACTCCCTCACATGTGTCACTCAAAAGATGGTGTCACACTCTCTCATATTTACACTCTTTATGGCTTTTTCTTTATATGAACTTTCACTCTTACCTTTTACCACTCAGATTTTCCCTTTCAGCTCTATAAAGAACTAAACAATGTAAATCAAGGGTATTGATTTTGAATAGAATAAGATAAATGCCGTAGAATTAAACAAATTAGAGACAAGGAATCAAAAATGAAAAAAGATGTTAAGACAAACAGATTTAATGAACTAAACTCACAAAAATCAGGATAAGGGTAGTATAACCTAGAGGACAAACTTGGGAAAAAAAATAGGAAAATAGATGGTAGAATTGGAGTTGAGTAAGAAAACTTTATTATTATTACAACCAATATGACCAAACTATTAACCTTACTAATAATTTTAATTTGATGTTTTCTTTCTTTTGTTCTTCTTCCTTCCTCTTTCTTTTTTTTTTTTTTTTTTTCTCAACATGAAACAATAGTAGAATACATAGACACAACAATTGGAATTGAAATTAGTATGTTTATGAGCTTAAACAAACAAGCAAAAAGAGAAGGATTGCAAACAAATAGATTTGTGCATTTGAATGGTAATGCACATAATAGTCAAACTAAATAGAAATAAATAAATCACAAGGTAGAAAATTGAAGCATGAGTGGATTCAACTTGATTTAGAACTAGGCTTTGATACCAACTGATGCGAAAAACCCCAAAAAGACATGGCTTAGGGACCCAACACACACAAGGAATCAAAGAACAACTAGGAAAGTTAAACCAGAGTTTAATATCACAAACCCTAGACCCACCCTTTGAAGGAATGTATGATATGAACTCCAATTATATGTAAATGGAACCCAACACCAATATTGGTATAGGATCATTCTAACAAAGGTTATGGGATTTGGAGTTCTAACCCAATGATTATAAACAACCAAGAACAAGAACTATAAGATTTAGATGCCACTCCTAACAACAACAATGTTGAAGAAGATAAGTCTACTGAACCAACACACTCAAGTATGAAAGTTCAGAATTAGTTCTTAAAGAAACAAAGAAATAGCTCATACACTCATGAAAATAGGTCTGCCTTCTCCAACCACCCTTCTTACCCTTTTTATATGCTAACCCCCTAAAACCCTAGCTAATAAGATGGACTTATTAAGGAATTCGTCCAACCCATTAAATAATAGTAAAAACCCATGAAAATAATCCATTTAAATGCCCAAACATGGGCTCCTAAATCCAACTTCCTTCCCAAGGCCATGGTTCTCAAATTGCTCCACAAATGACACCTTTGTAAGCCTTAGTGAAGCCTCCATCATCCTTTACTTGTACCCAGCAACTTATTGATAGTAAATGTCACACAAGTTGTTGAGAACTTCCTTTATTTTCCTTTACCTTGCCCTTGTCATTGGTCCTCCAAGGTTTTGCAAAGCGTCAACTCCCTTGTTGATTTGAGCTGGTACAATAAGGCTTCCATCAACGCGAACCTAGGGTATTTAAAAAAGATATGGTCGCCACACTCCAAAAAAGAAGGGAATTGGGAGTGATAAGTTGATTGGAATGCCACAAGAAGAAGTACCTCTTGATAAGTTCTTTAGTCCTTAAAAGAACTAAGAGAGAAAAACCCTTACTTTCTATTTCACTCAAAGTTGTTTGATTTCCTAGAGGGAACTTCCCGACTTCTCCTTAGGATCTACTAGCTTGTGATACTAAGAGTGGGGGTGAATTAGTATCACCATAATTTACAATTCGCAGGTAAGTGAACAACTTCAACCTCTTCTTAAAAGCAAACTCTTTTTTAGACTCGACTAAGGTGGATCTATTGCTACCTACTAATCACAATAGTACCCAAAGACACCTTTCAGACACCTTGCCTAATAAACAATTCAGATGTTCTTGTTTAGGTCTTTGTTAGGTTATAGGTTGGCTGATACATTAGTTGCGTTCACAACTCAATTCAAAACACAGAATGTAAGCAAATTAAGGACACATGAGATTTATGTCGTTTCGTCAGCATGACGTACATCCATGATGGTAGGGACTCTCCCTTTCCAAGACTACCTACTATACTTAAGAATTCTAGTTATAATGGATGTCTTAATCTTCTACTCCTTTCACTATTGCAATTGCTAAGTAAGTACAATACAAAGAGTGTCACTTACTGTGTCTACCCTTCTTCTAGCTTGTCTTGCCTCTATTGAATTGAAAGGTTGCTCTATTGCCACTTAGAAGTTTACCGCAATGCTATATAACCTCTCTTGAAGAAATTTGGAAATGTGTTGAGTTCTTTCCGATGCTACGCCAAATTTCTTCTCTACATTGTCTCACACAACTCCTGCTTTCACCGTCTCACGGTCTCACTAGTCTCCTTGTCTCACGGCTCACCTCACATTTCTGGTTTGCCATTCCACGTCTCACGGCCTGCCTCACATTTCTGATTTGGCATTACTCGTCTCACACACGTTTCTGGTTTGCACCCTTTGCTGGTCACATGCCTCACACACAGTTCTGGTTTGGCGTTTCACATCCCAAGTATGTTTCTGGTTTGCAAACCTTGCTGGTCACACGCCTTACCACCATTTCTGGTTTGCACTTGTCCATTTCACACCTCCGGACAGCATGGTTTGCTCTCCTGGTGGTCTCCTCTTTCACAGTTTCTCCTCTCTTCCCGTACAGACGGTGTGCAGTCTTCTCTCTTACGTGAGTCACACGGTTTTCTCCAGCCATCACACGGTTTCCCTTGCTGTCCAAGGTATCCCTTGGTGTTATCTCCATTTGCTGTGTGTTGTCTCCTTGCCGTGCTGTCTCCTAGCCATCCACCTTGCTTTAGCTGTCCAATCTTGGTTGGCTGTTCTCCTCCTTGCTGTCCACACCTAATTGGCCATTCACCTCTTTTCTTGGCCATGTAGGTTGGTTGGACGTCCTCTCTCTTTCAGCCGGTGGTGGTTTTGCCGTTCAGCACTTGCTGTCCAGCCGTTCCTCCCTTGTTTTTCTCTCTTTGGCCGGTCACACACTAGGTTTTCCTCTCTTTGGATGGTTTTCCTCTTTGGCTTTGGATGGTTGCTCTAGGTTTTGCCCGACTCCTCTTGCTTTGATTTGTCTCTTTGGTTGACCAGTACCTGTTTTCTGCCGTGTATACTCTTTTGGCTGGTCACACTGGGTTTTTCGTTCACCTTTGGTTGCTGTCCAGTCGTGTCCTCTCTTTGGTGTAAGGTTTTGCTTTCTCTTTGGTCGGCCGATTGCTCCCTCTTCTTGTTCGCCGAATGGTTTTGCTTTAGGTTTAGCTGTTTTTGCTCAATTGCCGACCACTTTCCTTGGCCGAATACCCTAGTTTGGCCGGTTGTCTCCTTGCTTGGACAGTTTCTCCTTTGTGTTTGACCGGTTGTCTCCTTACTTGGACAGTTTCTCCTTTGTGTTTGGCCGGTTGTCTCCTTGCTTGGATGTTTCTTCTTTGTGTTTGGCCGGTTGTCTCCTTGCTTGGATGTTTCTTCTTTGTGTTTGGCCGGTTGTCTCCTTGCTTGGATGTCTCTTCTTTGTGTTTGGCCTTACCCTAGTTTTGTCTTCCAAGGTCTTTATATACTTTATTCCATGAAACCTTAATAGGGCTTACGTGGTGGATTTACTTTCTTGCCCCTCCATGTGGCTTTACTTTCTTGCACACTTAAAACTAGTTGTCAACAATTACAACCCATACAAGGCTGTGAGAACAACAATCTTCCCCTTTGTAATTATTGGCAACACTTATAACAAAAGCCACTATGCAGCAGTTTCAACTCCCCCTAAATATGCACTCCCCCTTTCTTAATAGCTTCCCCTATACTGTTGTTTCTCTCCCCTTTTGCCAACCAATTACAAATTTGAAAAACTCGCAAAGTAGAGATGAAGGATTCACCTGATTTTCAGGCTTAAGGAGGCATTCGCACAGACAAACTAATTATGTGCTCTTTCAAATAGCTCTGTGGAAAAAGATTTAGTTAGATCTTGTGTAGCCTCTTCTACAGATTTAGGATCAACTTGTGAGAGTAAAGCAGTAGCTCTCACAATTCTTCTTCTTGTTGTAACTCCTGTATGGGTCACCTATGATCTACTTTTCTTGATGAGCACTGGTCACGTTTTCTTTGGCTTTCTTTCTTGCACAGTCTTAGTTGCAAGAGGATCTCTTTCTTCATTAATCACATACAAATTTCCAGTTGTTTTCTTCTCAATTGTAATAGTATTGCCTTCTTTACTCTTTACCTGACAACCTGTTTTTGGGAATATTACCTTATGGTCTTCATTGCATAGTTTGCTGACAGATGCTAGATTATATCTAAGTCCTTCAATGTGCAGAACATCTTTCAGCTTTTCTTTTCCAATATATACTAACCCTTGACTACTGATGTTGAGTGAATCATCATTGCCAAACTCGACGCTGCCTTCTCTTGACTTATTTAGTTTTGACAATTTACTCTTGTCTCCCGTCATGTGTGAAGTACATCCACTGTCAAGGATCCACTACTTATCCTTGTAGTCAGCTTTTAGTGCAATTTCAGCTATATTGGCTATCTCCCTTTTTGCTTTATAGTCTTTCCTTTGAACTAGCTTGAAGATGGCTTTCCCCTTTTTCTCAACTTTCATTGCACCAATTATTTTTACTGTGCCATTGAGTGCCTTCTCTTGCTCAAGGAGAAGTGTCATGCATCTCTTGGCATTATAGCCATCCTGCCCACACCTTTCACAGTGTACCAAGTCTGCCAATACTGCGAACTTGTTCTTTGAAACCACTAGTTTGAGCTTCCACTAACACTCCTTATCAATGTGTCCTCACCTTTTACAGTATGTGCAAGAACTCACGACAGGTGTTCTCCTCTAAATTTTGTATTGTCTCTCCCTGTATGCAGCATCTTATCTTCTCAAGTTGGAGACATATACTGACCTTCTCCACCAGCAATTACTTGCCTTATGACCCCAAACTCCACAATAAAGGCAATGAGCTTGAAACTGCCTCTTCTTGGGTTTGATTTAAGCTTTTCTTCTTCTATTCATCACTTGTTGTGTAGGCAAAGTAGCTGGCTTCTTTGCTTGTGTGACATTCATTTCAGTCACCTTCTTCTCCTTCTTCTATTCAACCATAGCCCTCTATTGGCTAACTTTCTTTACTTTTTGAGATGTAGTAGTTATGGGCTGCTGCTCTTTAACCACATACATCATTTTTGGCCCTGGCATTGGTTTGATAACTATCTTCTCTTCTTCAATTTTCGCCTGAGTCATAGCCTTCTCTTTCAACTTCTGTGGCAAAGTCTCATTCTTCATTTCTCTTGCAAAGCTTGTTTCTCCTACCACTTTAAACTTCTACAAGTTCTCCTCACTCTTTGAGTTGTTGCTAAAGTATTAGCAACTCTATCTCCATTTCTTTAATTGTTGAAGTCCTTGAGCCAAGCTTTATTGTAAGGTCTTCACATATTTTGATCGGTTCTTCAAATCTTCTCTTCAAGTCAATATGTTTAGCCCTTATTTCATCCTTTTGACTTTCAGCTTCCTCAGACTTTGCTTCAACTTGTTTTACATAAGCCTCCAACCTTCTTATGGTTCTACCCCTTCTGATTATCTCCTTTGAAGCTGCTTCCAACTCAGCTTCAAGATCTAGTTCTTTTTCATCAACCTCCTCTTCCTCTTCAAAGGTTGAACTACCACCTTGAACTGATGCCATGAAGGCATGCTCATCTGATGATTCTTCATCTTCCTCCTTATCAGCTTCTTTCATCTAACTCACATAACTCTTGAATAAGCCTCTCTTCTTCTTTTATGGGTTGATAGTCTTTTTGCTGGACTTCTTTGATTTAAACAATGGTCTTCTCCATTTTGAATTCTACTTATCATCAGCATCCTCATCTTCATCATCAAGTTTCACTTTGCTCTGAGAAGCAAAGTATCCAGTCTACCCACAATGATAACATCTCAAGGACAACTGTCCTTTTTCCTTCTTAGACCTCTTTTTGAATTTCCTTGTAAAGTAAGCTAATACTTCACCTTCACTTTCTTCCTCATCATCACCATCATCATTCTCATTGGATGATTCTTCCTCTTGTTTTATCTTTAAGTGCTTCATAGCTTTGAAAGCTACCTCCTTTGACACCTTCATTGTTATAAAGCTTTCTGATGACTTTATCCTCATCTCATATGCAATGAGATTGCACTGGAGATCATGTAGAGACATAGAATTAAGATCTCTATTCTCCTTTATGGCTACTACCTTTGAGGCAAACCTCTCAGGCAGAATTCTCAAAAATTTTTTCACAAACAATGAGTCCTTGTTCTTCCCATGACTTCTCAGGTCGTTTACAGTGTCAATAACCTTACTGAAGAACTCTTGAACTGTCTCATTCTTCTGCCTTCTAAGAGATTCATATCTTTCCTTGAACACTTGAAGCTTAGCCTCCTTCATTCTGCCATCACCTTCATAGACTTTCTGTAATCTGTCCCATATCTCTTTGGCAGATTTGTAGTCCATAACTTTAGCATATTCAGCATCTGTCAATGCTAAAATGATGACGTTTAAGGCCTTCCCATTTATCTTAAACTACCTTAATTCCTCTTGGGTTGGGTCTTAACTTTCTTTCAGAGCCACAAAACCCTCTTGTATGCATTTTACCACGTTCATGCCCATGGTTACAAATACCACTTGCATTCTTGCTCTCCACATAAGGTAGTTGGTTCCTTTGAAGATTGGAATCTTCTTGCTAAAAGTAGTGCTGGTGCTGGTACCGACTTCCATTTCTAAGTATGCTGAACAAGTCAAACTTCTAGATCCCTTCAAACTAGTACACCAAGTTGTTAATCTTCAAATTGGTGAACCTATGCTCTGATAGAAGTTCCCGACTTCTCCTTAGGATCTACTAGTTTGTGATATTGAGAGGTGGGGGTGAATTAGTATCACCACAATTCGCAATTCGCAGGTTAGTGAACAACTTCAACCTCTTCTTAAAACTGAACTCTTTCTCAGATTCGATTAAGGTGGATCTATTGCTACCTACTAAACACAATAGTCCCTAAAGTCACCTTTAAGACACCTTGCCTAATAGACAATTTTGATGTCCTTGCTTAGGTCTTCATTAGGTTATAAGTTCGCTGATACTTTAGCTACATTCACAACTCAATTCAAAGCACAGAACGTAAGCAAATTAAAGACACATGAGATTTATGTGGTTCCATCAATGTGATGTACATCCATAGTGGTAGGGACTCTCCCTTACCAAGACTATCCACTATATTTAAAAATTTCAGTTATAATGGATGTCTTAATCCTCTGCTCCTTTCACTATTGTAATTACTAAACAAGTACAATACAAAGAGTGTCACTTACTATGTCTACCCTTCTTCTAGCTTGTCTTGCCTCTCTTGAATTGAAAGGCTGCTCCACTGCCACTTAGAAGTTCACCACAACGCTCTCTAATTTCTTTTGAAAAAATTTGGAAATAAGTTGAGTTCATTCCAATGCTTTGTAGAATTTCTTCTCTACATTGTCTCACACAACTCCTGCTTTCACCGTCTCACGATCTCACCCGTCTCCTTGTCTCACAACTCACCTCACATTTTTGGTTTGTCGTTCTATGTCTCATGGCCTGCCTCATGTTTCTAGTTTGGTGTTACACATCTCACGCACATTTCTAGTTTGCACCCTTTGCTAGTCACACGCCTCACACACGGTTTTGGTTTGTCGTTTCACGTCCCACATACGTTTCTAGTTTGCTCCTTGCTTGGACAATTTCTCCTTTGTGTTTGGCTAGTTGTCTCCTTACTCGAACATCTCTTCTTTGTGTTTGGCCTTAGCTTAGTTTTGTCTTCCAAGGTCTTTATATACTCTCTTCCATGAAACCCTAATAGGGCTTACATAACAAATTTACGTTCTTGCCCTTACACGACGAATTTACTTTCTTGCCCCTCCATGTGCCTTTACTTTTACTTTCATGCCCTTCCATGTGGCTTTACTTTCTTGCCTCTCCATGTGGCTTTACTTTTACTTTCTTGCCCTTCCATGTGGCTTTACTTTCTTACACACTTAAACCTAGTTGACAACAATTACAACCCATACAAGGCTATGGGAACAACACATAGCTTATAAGGGGGGGCTATTTATAGGCTAAGATAGCAATCCTAAAGAGGTACAAATTCCTACTTAGGACAAATTCTTATTTTGGAGGAATTTCTAAATATGAAAAAATTCCAACATAGACAATAAACTCCTATTTAAGATGGAATGCTATTACTTAGTCTGACCTATTAAGTAGTCTAATTATATTAATTAGGCATGGACTCTTTGTCAAATATGAATTCGCACCATTTAAAACTTCGTTGGCCTGAATGTCCTGAATCAACCCATTTAGTGCTACTTTAATTGTTTTGGCTCTAGCTCATGTTATTGGGCCTTATGGAATGTACAATGGATCTCTTGCATCCATTGAAGCTTTATCTCATGTTATTGGGCCTTCTTGAATGTGCAATGGACTTCTTGCATCCATTGAAGGCTTCCACCCATCATCTCTATGGTTCTCATCAAAACTAGATCTTCTCCTTCTCATTACTATTCTCTCCATCCTTATTACTAGTCTCTGCCTTTTGTACTGTGGGTCTCTACCTTTTGCACTATTGATCACAGCCTTCTACACTACCGGTCTTTGCCTTCTAAATTGTCGGTCTCTACCTTCTGCACTACCGGTCACAAGTTCTCCTCTGTTGCCAGTTCTCTCTTGTCTCTGTAGATTCTTTCTTCTACCTTTGCAGGTTTCTCCTTTTGCCTCTATAGGTTTCTCATTCTGTGCTTCCAATTCTCTCCTATCTCCAAAGGTTCCTCCTTCTGCCTCTGTAAATTTCTCCTTTTTCCTATATAGGTTCCACATTTTTCAAGTTCTCCTCTACTGCCAGTTCTCTCCTATCTCTACAAGTTCCTTCTTCTACTTCTAAAGGTTTCTCCTTTTGCCTTTGCAAGTTTCTCCTTCTGTAGGTTCTTTCCTCCTCTACTTTGTAAATTCCTCCTTCTGCCTCTACTGGTTTCCTTTTTACCTCTATAGGTTTCTCCTTTTGCCTCTGTAGGTTCCTCCTTCTACAAGTTTTCTCCTTGATAGGTTCTCTTGGCTGTAGGTTCTCTCCACTGTAGGTTATCTCTGTTGCAAGTTCTCTCCATCGTAATTTTTGCATACTTCTACCTTGGTAGGTTCTTTGCTCAACCATTGATGCTACCTCCTTCAGCCTTGGTAGGTTTTCTCCTTTGTTGCTAGTGCTACCTCCTTCACAACCTTGTCTCCTTCATAAATATTCTTCAATTTGTCCCAAATTTGTTTGGCTATGTTGCGCCCCATCACTTTGGTGAATTCTTTGTTTGATAAGGAGGCATATGATGCATTTCTAGCCTTTTCATCACACTTTAAATTCTTTTTATCAGTCAACATCATAGCAGCACCTTCAACAATAAGGGTGAAGCCACTAACAGCAGATTCAGACACATTTAGACCAAGTGACATCAGATATAGTAGTATTCTATTCTTCCATAACTAATAATTTTGTTGATCCAAAGTGGGAATGCCGTCATTGTTAACACTATTCATGCTCTACATGATATTAACCAGTGGTAGATATAAAGATTCATAGCAACAACAAACAATTTCAGATCAAAGTAGACATAATGGATCAATAGCTTCTCAGGTCTCACATTGAGAGGGGGAGGAGATGAATCAATGTGAGATGCTTACTCTTTATAAAGTAGAGAAACTTATAGAAGAGAGAATCTTTAGAGGAAAGAAGTTTTAAAGGGAAGAACTTGTAGAGGAAAGAATCTACAAAGGGAAGAACATGTAAAGGAAAAAACATACAAAGGAAAGAAGCTACAGAGGAGAGAACTTGTAAAGGAGTGAAATGGTAGAGAAAACTAGCAAGAACTCGCTAAAAAGATAACCTATGAAAAAGAGAACCTGTAGAAGGGAGAACCTAGAGGAGGGAGCCTATGAAGCAGGGAATCTGTAAAATAGAGAACCTATAGAGGAGAAAACCTGCAGAAGAGAGAACTAGAAGAGGAGAGAAATGACAGTGAAAACCAGCAAAGACCTGCAGAGGAGAGAACTTGTAGAGAAGAGAACCTACAAAAGAATGAATCGGCAAAGGAGGGAACCTACAAAGGGGAGAGCTTGCTGGAGAGAGAAACTATAGAGGAGAAATCCTGTTGTAGAGAGAACCTTCAGAAGAGAGAACTTACCAAAGAAAGAACCTATAGAGGATAGAATCTAGAGAGAAGAGAACTTGTTGAGGAGAAAACCTACAAATGAAAGAACCTCAAGTGGAGAAAACTTATAGAGGAGTGAAAGAGGCAAAGAAAACTAGTAAGGACCTCTGGAAGAGAGAACTTATTTAAGAGGGAACTTGCGAAGCAAAAATCCTACTAAGGAGTGAACCTGCAAAGGAGAGAATCTGCAGAAAAGAGAAACTACTGAGGAGAGAATTTGTAGAAGGGGGAACCTACAAAGGAGAGAATTTGCAAAGGAGAGAACTGGCAGAGGAGAGGACTTGTAGAGGTGAAAACTAGTAGAGGAGAACCTGTAAAGGAGAGAACCTACACAGGAGAAATCCAATAGAGGAGTGAATGTGCATGGAAAATAAGCAAGGAACTGCAGAAGAGAGAACCTACAAAGGAGGGAACCTAAAAAGCAGAAATCCTGCTGAGGAGAGACTTGTAGAAGAGTGAGCTTGCAAAGGAGAGAATTTGCAAAGGAGAGAACTTGCAGAGGTGAAAACCTACAAAGGAATGCTTCTGTACATGAAAGAACCTATAGAAGAGAGGGCCTGCAGAGGAGAACCCTATAGAGGAGTGGATGGCTAGGGAAAACCAGCAAAGACCTATGAAAGAGAGAAGCTACAGAGGAGAGAATGAGTAAAGGAGTGAAATGGTAGAGAAAACTACTAAAAACCTGTAGAGGAGTGAACTTGTTGAAGAGAGAACCTACAAAAAAGAGAACCTATAGAGAAGAACACCTGTAGAATAGAGAACCTACAAAAGAGAGAACCTCTAAAGTAGAGAAGCTACAAAGTAGAAACCCAGTAGAGGAGAGATTTTACAGAGGTGAAAAATGACAATGAAAATCAGCAAAGACTTGTAGAAGAGAGATCTTGTAGAGGAGTGAACCTACTGAAGAGAAAACTTGTAATGGAGAAAACTTGTAGAGGAGAGAACCTTGAAAGGAGGGCAATCACAAAGAAAACTAACAAAGACTTGCAAAGGAGAGAACCTGTAGAAGAGTGAAACTGCATAAGTGAGAGCCTTTAATGGAGAAAACCTTCAAATGAGAGAACCTGCAAAAGAAAGAACCTGTAAAGGATAGAACCTATCGAAGAGAGAACCTATAAAAGAGGGAACCTACAAAGGAGAGAATCTACAGAGCAAAGAACTTTTAGAGGAGAAAACCTACAGAGGAGAGAATCTATAGTGGAGAGAACCTATAGAGAAAAATACCTACAATGGAGAAAACCTATAGAGGAGCGAAAAGGTAGAGAAAACTAGCAAAAACATGCACAGAAGAGAGAACCTGCAGGGGAGCAAGCCACTAGAGGAGAGAACTTAAAGAGGAGAGAACCTTTAGAGGAAAGAAGTTGCAAAGGAAAGAACCTGTAAAGCGAAGAACTTACAGAGGAAAGAACCTATAAAGGAGTGAAATGGTAGAGAAAGTTAGTAGGAACCTACAGAGAAGTGAACTTACTGAAGAGAGAACCTATAGATCAAGGAACCTATAAAGCAGAGAACCTACAGAGGAGAATACTAATAAAGGATAGAACTAGTAAAGGAGAGAAATGGTAGTGAAAACCAGCAAAGTCCTATATAGGAGAGAACCTATAGAGGAGAGAGCCTATTGAAGAATGAATCGGCAGAGGAGAGAACTTGCTGAAAAGAGAAACTACAGAGGAGAAATCTTGTCGACAACAGACCCTTCAGAAGAAATAACTTACTGAAGAGAGAACCTACGGAGGAGAGAATCTACAGAGGAGAGAATCGACAGAGGAGAGAACTTATTGAGGAGAAAACCTACAAACGAAAACAAAGGTGAAAACCTATAAAGGAGTGAAAGTGTAGAGAAAACTAGCAAGGACTTGTGGAAGAGAGAACCCACTAAGGAGAGAACCTACAAGCCAAAAATCCTATTGAGGAGAGAAATTATAGAAGAGAGAACCTGTAAAGGCGAGAATCTGCGAAATGAGAAACTGCAAAAGAGAGAATTTGTAGATGTGAGAACCTATAAAGGAGAAAACTTGCAAAGGAAAGCAACTATAGAGGAGAGAACCTTCCTAGGATAAATCTAATAAAGAAGTGAAAGTGTAGAGAAAACAAGCAAGGACCTACAGAAGAGAGAACCTATAGAGAAAGGAACATACAAAGCAAAAATCCTGTTGTGGAGATGACCTATAGAAGAGTGAACATGCAGAGGAGAGAATTTACAGAGAGGAGAACCTATAGAGGAGAGAACCGGCAGAGGTGAGAACTTGCAGAGGTGAAAACTTGTAATGGAATGCACCTATATAGGAGAACCTATAGAGGAGAGGGCCTACAGAAGAGAAAACCTATAGAGGTGTGAATAGGTAGAGAAAACTAGCAAAGAACTATGAAAGAGAGAAGCTATAGTGGAGAGAACTAGTAAAGGAGTGAAACGACAGAGAAAACTAGTAGGAACCAGGAAATGGTTGAACTTACTGAAGAGAGAGCCTACAAAAAAGAGAACCTGTAAAGGATAACACTTATAAAATAGAGAACCTACAAAAGAGAGAACCTGTAAAGGAGAGAACCACCAAAGCAAAAAACCTACAAAGTAGAAAACCTGTAAAGGAGAGAATTTTTAGAGGAGAGATATGATAGGGAAAATCATCAAAGACCTGAAGAAAAGAGAACCTACAAAGGAGAGAATCTGTTGAAGAGAAAACTTGTAGAGGAAAGAACCTACAAAGGAGTGAAACAACAGAAAAAACCAATAAGGCTTGCAGAAAAGATAACCTACAGAAGAGAACCTATAAAGGAGAGAACCTTCAAAAGAGAGAACTTGTAGACGAGAGAACCTATATAAGAGAGACTTGTAGTGGAGAAAACTCACAAAGCAAAGATCCTATAGAGGAGAGAACCTACATAAGAGTAAACCTTTAGTAAAGAGAACTTGCAGAGGATAAAACTTGCAAAGGAGAGAACCTACAATGGTGAGAAATGACACAAAAAAGCAACAAAGACTTGCAAAAGAGAGAACCTACAAAGGAGAAAACTTACAGAGTAAAGAACTTATAGAAGAGAGAACCTGTAAAGGATAGAACCTCGCAAAATAGTGAACCTACAGAGGAAAGAATTTGCAAGGTAGAGAACCTGTTAAAGAGAGAACAGGTGAGAACCTCCAAAGCAAAGAATCTATAGAGGAGAGAACCTACAAAGGAGAGAAATTGCAAAGAAATCCAAGAAAGACCTACGAAGGGGAGAACTTATAGTGGAGAGAACCTATAGTGGAGAGAACTTGTAGAGGAGAGAACCTATAGAGGAGAGAATCTGCAGAGGCCAGAACCTACAGAGGAGAGAACCTACAAATGAGAGAACCTGCAGAGGAGAGAACCTATAGAAGAATTAACCTGCAAAGGAGTGAATCTACAAAGGAGTGTACTTGAAGAGCAAAAAAGCTACAAAGCTGAGCACTTGCATAATAAATATCCTATATAAAAGTAAACCTATAGAGTTAAGAACCTATAGAGGAGAGAACCTATAATAAGGAGAACCTACAAAAGAGAGAACCTACAAAGGGGAGAACCTGTATAAGAGAAAACCTATAGAGGGGAAAACTTGTAGGGAAGAGAACTTACAAAGGAGAGAAATGGTAGGAAAAACCAACATTAACTTGCAGAGGAGAGAACCTACAGAAGAATGAACCTATAAAAGAGAGAACTTGCGGTGGAGAAAACCTATAGAGTAGTGAACTTGTAGAGGAAGAAAGCTGCAGAAGAGAGATCCTGTAAAGAAAAGAACCTTTAAAAGATAGAACTTGTAGATGAGAGAACCTGCAAAGCATGGAACCTATAAAGGAGAGGACTTGTAGTGGAGAGAACATGTAGAGGAGAGAAACTGTAGAGAAAACTAGCAAGAACCTGCAGATACATAACCTACAAAAAAGGGAACTTGTAAAGGAGAGAACCTACAAAGGAGAAAACCTATTAAGGAGTGAACCTGCTGTGGGAGGAAGCTGTAGAAGAGAAAACCTATAATGGAGAGAACTTGTAGAAGGGAGAACCTACGGAAGAGCCTGCTGAGGAAAGAACCTACAGAAGAGAAAGCTTACAGATGATAGAACTCAAAGTGGAGAGAACCTACAAAGGAGAGGACCTACAATGGAGAGAACTTGTAGAGAAGAGAAATAGTAGAGAAAACTAGCGTGAACTGGCATAAAAGTGAACCTACCAAATAAAGAACCTATAAGGGAGAAATCCTATAGAAGTGGGGAACCTATAGAAGAGAGAACTTGTAAAGGACAAATTGAAGAATATCTATAAAGGGGACAAGGTTGTGAAGGAAGCTAAGCTACAAATCTAGACAAGCAGATTCAAAGACATAAAGATGTTGAATGATAAGACTATGGATGCATTCTTCACAATAGTTAATGAAATTGTGTGCTCTATCAGAGGCTATGGAGAGGAGATCCACGATGTCACTATGGTAAGGAAAATACTTAAAACCTTACTAGAAGCTTATATTGCCAAAGTTTCTTCCATAGAAGATAAAGATCTGGATAGGCTGCCCTTAGATGACTTGCATAGTGTATTGGTGGCTTATGAAATGAAAATAGCCTCGATGAAGAAAGAAAAGCTGTCTCAGGTGGAGAAGGAGTTGGCCTTCAAGGTAATGAAAAAGTTATGGATTAAAGACCAAGAAGCAGAATTCGTCAACAAATATGGAGAAGAAGATGGTGATAAAGGTCATGATATACATCACCAACAATATAAGGAAAGGAAAAGGGAAATACAAGGGAAAACTACCCTTGAAGTGCTTTAGCTATGGAGTAATTAGGTACTTTGCTATAGACCGCCCAAAGAGAAGAGAAGTAAATAGTGAGGATGATGATGAGCTGGTTTTAAGGAGGAGCACAAAGCAATCCAGCTACTTTAAAGTTGGAAATTTAGGTGACAAAGGAAAAAAGAAATTCTTTAGATCCAAAAGAAGGAATTTTCTTAGCAAGTTAGATAAAGAGGATTCTGAAGTAGAAGTTAATGATGATTTTGATGATGAGACTACAAAGGATGTACTATTCACTCAAGCAAATGATGATCAAGACTCTTCAAGTGATGAGGAATTAATAAAAGAGGATGAGGATGAGTTAGTGCAACAACTTAAGAATAAATTGAGAGCTTGTTTGCATAAAAACAAGAAGTTAGAGAAAGAGGTAAAACATCTCATGAAGCTATATGAAAATTCTGCTATTGATGAATCTAATGTCCAGGCAAAAGAAAAGGAATTTGAAGTAAAAGAGGAGTACTTGAAAAGGATTGAGGAGCTAATTGTACTTGAGGCAAATCAAGGGAAGATACATGAAAATCTTGGAGCTAAAGTGATTATACAAGAGCGAGAGGTGCTGATTTTGCAAGCTAAGCTCCACAAGGCTATGTCTGAGCTAAAGAAGCATGAAGAAAGCTTTATGCAGGGCATGGAAGTGAATGGAAAGTCATCATCAACAAATTCCATCCAAAAGGATGCCACTAGAAAGTTGAATAAGTATCTAAGCAATCAAAGACCTCATTCCATGGGGAAGAAAGGACTTAGCAACATTGAAAAGCCAAGTGAGAAGGTAGAAGAAAAGAAGATAATTGTTTTGTGCCCAAAAGCAAGCACAATGATGTGATGGAGAACAAAGAACAATCCAAGTTAAAATAGGTTAGGTAAGACGTGGTAGAGACTCCTATCCATAAGAGACAAACTATCAAAGATGGAGAGAAGGTTGCTGAAGATAAGAGACATGGACTTAGTGAAAGAAGAAAATCCATATTCAAAAGATTTTGCTAGAGCTATGGTAAGTGTGGGCATAAGACTAATGCTTATTGGAATTCTCAACCTATAATGAAAAGGAATATGAGGCAAAAGTCTAAGGAGGAAAGGAGACAATCTCAAGTGGAAAGAAGTCACATTCCATTGAGGAACAAATTTGATGTCTTGGAAGAAATCTATGGAAGATGCAAAAAGGTTGGACACATTGTTGAGGATTGCTTGACATTACTACCCATCAAAGAGTGGAAAGGAGAACACCCATACATGCTCCCACATTCGGCCAAACATTGCTGCTTGGTCAAAGAGTGCAAAGGAGAACACCTACACATGCTCCCATGCTACACATGCAAAAGAGTGCAATGCATTTATGGTTATGGAAGTAGCCTTAAAAGTTTCCAAGAAAGCAAAGCCATAGATCTTGGATAGTGTTTGCTCTTCACATATGATAGAAGACTCCAAGATGTTCAAGGAAGTAGTAAAATATGATGAACGATCAATCAAATTTGGAAATGATGGTTCCTTAAAGATTAAAGGTATTGCTACTACTGAAATTGGTGCAAAAAAGCTGAAATCAAAGAAAGTGCTTTATGTTAAAGGGTTAAAATACAATCTCATCAGTGTTAGCTAGTTTTGTGATGATGGGCATGAAGTTACTTTCAATAAGAGTGGCGGTACAGTAAAGAGAAGAAGAGATGGTGTTGTCTTTATTAAAGGTGAAAGAACAAATGGAAACTTATACCAACTTTCCATAAGCAAGAACACATGCTACATAAGCACCAAAGATGAGAATTTGTTATGGCATTAAAAACTGGGACATCTTAGATAAAAGAGGCTGAACTTAAGTATTCAGCCATCCCCTAGAAGCTAAGGTATCCTCTAACCTCTCTCCCCTAGATCTTTTTTTTATATATATAAATCCAAAGAGAGTATATATTGATAAAAAGGGGTACTTAAACCAGGTTAAGCGAGATGCATGTTTCAAGGGGAGTTATGAATGATAATGCAAGAGGAGTAGTAAATGTCGACAATTGTTATATGTGCATTATTGGATTTAATGTGTTGTCAACAAATCTAAAGAGGGATATTGTTGAGTCCATCTTTGATGACTAATGTTGGATTTGTTGTCAACACCATCTTACACAATTATATGTATTGATTTGATGTTGTGAATGCTGTTGAGATGTAGTGAGGTCATTAGGAGAAACCAGTGATGACAGGTCAACCCTGGCATTGAGGAGTCAATGTTGACTATTACCTTAAATTTTAGGGGTTAAGATTAACCGTTGACCATTGACACTAAAATTAAGGAAGTCAATGTTGACCATTAACCCTAAATTTTAAGACTCAAATCTAGCCTTGTAGGGTAACCTTTGGGAATCAACACTGGGTGTTGATGAATGTGTAACCCTAATGTCAAGGCTCTATAAATATCCCTATGCATCTTACAAGTAGAGGTGTGTGGTTGTAAGAGAGAACGTGTGTGCTACAGAATTTGGAGAGAGTCAACCAAGGAGAGAGAACGATAAACCTAAAGGCAAGGAAAGGGTGAATGGCAAAATGAGAGGTAGCCACCAAAGAAGAGAGTAACTAGCCAAGGCAAAGAAGACAACCACCATGGGAGGTGTAGCTGGCAAAGGAAAGTGTAGAAGCTGACCAAGGAGAGTGTAGTAGCCACCAAAAAGGGAAAGAAAGAGGGCAAGGCAGCTGGGCAAGGAAAATGCAATAGCCACCAAGGGAGAGGCAGCAAGGCTGTTGACCAAGGAGAAAAAGAAGGAGGGCAGGGCAACCAGCCAAGGAGAGAAAGAAAGAAGGCAAGGCAGCCAGCTAAGGAGAGTGCAACAGCCACCAAGGAGAAGCAGTAAGGTGCAGTCGGCCTAAGAGGAAAACAAAAAGAAATTTAGTTGGCCACCACACCAGTAAACATCACCAAGACAACAACAGCACCAACAAACCCTTACCAAGGCAGCAACCAGAATTAGCAAATCCTTACCGAGGCAACAACTACACCAACAAAGCCTTATTAAAGAAACAACCACACCAGCAAGCCAACAAAGTAGCCAAGGTGACAAACTAGAAGGAGGCAGTAGTAACCTGTGAGTCCAGTAGGAAATGGAGCAATAGTACAAGTGTCCTGCACTAACAACCAATGTGCAACAAGTGGTGCACTTGCAAATAGCGGCAATGACATGAGAAAGTAGCTACAGTACACAGATAGTAGCAGTGGTGTGAGGAAACAGTTGTAGCATGTAGGGATAGCAGCAACGGCGACAAGAAAACAACTGTAGCATGTGGGGATAGCAACAGTGGTAAGAGAAAACATTTGTAACACACATGGATAACACCAATAACACAAGAAGACAATTGGCATGGGGATAGCAGCAGTAGTGCAAGTAGACAACAGTAGAGTAGGCTAATAATACTAGCAGGGTGAGTAGAAAGCAATAGTAACACAAGTAGACAGTAGCAGAGAATAGTGCGTATGGACAGTAGCATCATGTGGGGATAAAAGCAGCAGTGCACACAGACAATAGGAGCAGCACATGCAAATAGTCGAATCAGCGTGTGTGGTAAGCAGCTGCAATGCAAATGGAGCGCAGGAGCAGCATATGTGAAGTGTGTGTAGATAGTAACAACAATGCAAGAGAACAACAGTAGTTGCACGTGCAAACAGCAGGAGTAGCATGTGTGGAGTGCACACAGACAGTTGTAGCAATGCATGTGAACAGCATTAGTAGTGTGCGTGGATAGCAGTAACAGCACGTATGGACAACAGTAACAACGCACGTGAACAGCATTAGCTGCACACACAGACAACAACAACACTATGTGCAAATAGTAGGAGCAATGTAGACAAATAGCAATGGCAACACATGTGGACAACATTAGCAACATGCACAAACAGCAATGGTATTGCATATGGACAACATTAGCAATGTGTGTAGGCAGCACTAGCAGTGAGTAAGATAACATTGGCAGTGAAGGAAAGAGAAGATCCATATTCTGCTTTAACAATTTATACACATTGAGTGATCATTGTCTAGGAAAGATTTCGTTATGAACTCTTAATAAACTGCTGAATAAGGGTGGAATACCCTTGAAGTGATCGAGAGATCAACTCTTTGATTGGGAGATTATTGTAAGTAGTTAATGAGTAGTCATTCTACAAATGGTGAATAATCTTACACATTATGGGTGAACCATGTAAAAATTATCGTGTGTGCTCGGTGCTTGCACATTAATTTATATTTGTAAGGTCACGCTTATATAAAGAAGAAAAATAAAAAATTGGATGGGATTCAAATAAGTCACAGAGGTTAAATCTAAATTGATTTGTAAAAAGAGGATATCTTACACAGATTCACCTTTCTTCTAATGTGAGACATAAAACAGTCCTCATTAAGAACCTATAAAGGAGAAAACCTATAAAGGGGAGAATCAGTAAAAGAGATAACCTACAAAAGAGAGAATGTGTAGAGGAGAACTAGGAGAGGAGAGAACCTACAGAGCATAGAACTTGCAAAGGAGAGAAAAGTAACATGAACTTGTAGACAAATGATCCTATCAAAGAGAGAACCTACAGAAAAGAGAACCTGTAGAAGAGAGAACCTATATAAGAGGGAAGTAGCAAAGGAAAGAACCTACAAAGCAAATAACTTACAGAGGAGAAAACCTATAGAGGGGAGAACCTATAGAAGAGAAATGGTAGAGAAAAACTAACAAAGACCTATAAAGGAGAGACCTATAGAAGAGAGAACCTATAGAGGAGAGAATCTATAAAAGAGAGAACCTATAGAGGGGAGAATTTACGAAGGAGAGAACCTATAATGGAGAGAACTTATAGAGGAAAGAACCTGCAAAGGAGAGAACCTACAGAGGAGAAAACCTATAGAGAAGTGAAAAGGCAGAGAAAACCAGCAAAGACTGACAAAAAAAAGAACCTGTAAAGGAGGGAACTGGCATAATGGAAATCTTGTTGAGGAGTGAACTTGCAGAAGAAAGAATCTGCAGTAAAGAGAATCTACACAGTAGAGAACTTGTAGAGAGGAGAATCTATAGAGGAGAGAACCTACAATGGAGAGAACATACAAAGGAGAGAATCTACAGAAAAGAGAACTTGCAAATAAGGGAATGATCTTGTAGAGGAATGAACCTACAGAAGAGAGAACCTATATAAGAGAAAATTTATAAAGTAAAGAACGTACAAAAGAGAGAACATACAGAAAAGAGAATATGTAGAGGAGAGAACCTGCAGAGGAAAAAACCTATAAAGGAGTGAAATGGTAGAGAAAACTAGCAAAGACTTGTAGAGAAGAGAACTTACAGAGGAAAGAACTTGAAAAAGAGAGAACCTAAAAAGAAGAAAACCTAAAGAGGAGAGAACCTGTTAAGGAGAGAAATGACAAAGAAAACTACAAAGACTTGCAAAGGAGGGAACCTTCAAATGAGAGAACTATAAAAGAGGACCTATAGAGAAGAGAAATGATAGAGAAAACCAGCAGAGAACTCTAGTGGGAAGAACCTTTAAAGGTGAAAACCTATAGAAGGAAGAACTTATAGAGGAGAGAATTTGCAGGAAAGAGACTTGCGAAAAAGAGAATTTGTAGAGGAGAGAACTTACAAAGGAAAGAACTTGCAGAAGAAAGAACCTACAGAAGAGAGAACTTGTAGAGGAGACAACATGCTAGGGAGAAATCCTTTTAAACAAAGAACCTATAGAAGAGAGAACCAATAAAGGAGAAAGGCTGCAGAAGAGAGAAGCTACAAATGAGAGAACATGTAGAGGATAGAACTTGCAAAGCAGAGAACCTATAAAGGAGAGAAATTGTAGGGGAGAGAACTTGCAGAGGAGAGAAATTGTTGAGAAAACCACCAAAGACCTGTAGATGAGAGAACTTGTAGAGGAGTGATCCTATATAAGGGAGAACTTTTAGAGGAGAAAACCTGTAAAGGAGAGAAGCTGTTGAGGTACAAAATGACAGAGAAAACCAGTAGAGGTTTGCACAGGGGAGAACCTTCAGATAAGAGAATGTATAGAAGAGAGAGCTTGTAGAGGAAAGAATCTACAATGGAGTGAATTGGCTGAGGAGAGAACTTGCAGTGTAGAGTGCCTACAGAAGACAAAACTTGCAAAGGAGAGAATTTGCAGAAGAGAGCAACTGCAAAATCTATGAAGGAGAGAACCTATAGAGTGAAGAACCTTTAACAGAGAGAACTTGTAGAGCTAAAAAGACTAGTAAAGACTTGCAGAGGAGAGAACCTTCAAATGAGAGAATGTACAAAAGAGAGAACTTGCAGAGGAGAGAATCCACAGAGGATTGAATCGCAAAGAAGAGAACCTGCAGAGGAGAAGACTTATAGAGGAAAGAACCAGTAAAAGAGAGAACCTATAGAAAAGAGAACTTATAATGGAGAGAACTTGTAGAAAAAAACTGTAGGAAAACGTGATTAGTGGCTTATGTTGTGCATAGTTAGCTATTTTTAGAATATATCTTTAGGAATAAACTAATTTAGGTAGGTTTTTTAAGGTCCCATAAGTTATGGGATTTGATGTATTTTTACCTTTTATTACTTTCCTTTTTTACTAGGTCTAGCATCTATAAAGCTATTGTCTAATGTATTATTCAGAATGTGAAGGATTATTACTCTTTCAATCTCCAACATTTACTCTTTCAATCTCCAACATGGTATCAGAGCCTTTGTTCTTCTTAGTCTTCTTCCTTCTATTTTCTTTTCTTTTCATTGACATCAAAACAGATTGCTAGCCTTTATTGCTGGTGATCCCTACTTCACGTGGAAGGCCTTAATTGCCTAGAATTGTTATTTTTTTTCATAAAAGATGTCTGAGGTTGCAGGGACAGGATCACTTATCAACAACCTTGAAACACCCTCAGGTACCTGTTCTTTGGCATATTCAGGTGAGTTTCCATTCTCCATTGGGTTAAATGTTTCGGGTACAACCTTTGCCAACTCCTGGGTCATGGACTCAGGAGCTACTGACCATATGACTCACTTACCAAATATTTTTTCCACGTATTCCCCGTGTCCAAGCAGTAGGAAAATAGCCACAGCAGACGGTTCGGTGACCACTGTAGCCGGTGTAGGGAATGTTAAAATAGGTCCATCACTGGTCCTAAAAAATGTCCTCCATGTCCCTAAACTGTCCACAAATTTGATTTCTATACAAAAACTTACTCAAGATTTATACTGCAATGTGGTTTTTCATCACGACTATTGTGAATTTCAGGACAAGGATTCGGGGAAGATGATTGGACATGCTAAAGAATGGTATGGTCTCTACTACCTTGAAACACCAAGTTAGTTAAACATTACTAAGGGCAGATTATCCCATTCTTTTATGTCAGAAAATCTTTCATCCAATAAAGAGAAAGTTTGGCTCCATCATCGCCGACTTGGACATCCATCTTTTAGAATTATTGAAATTCTGTTTCCTTCTTTGTTTAAAAATCTAAATGTTGAAACCTTTCATTGTGAGGTATGTGAACTTGCTAAACATAAGCGTATACCAATTCCAGCCAGTAACAAAAAGAGTTCTGTTCCTTTCTATCTTGTTCATAGTGATATTTGGGGTCCTACGTCTATTCCTAATATTTCTGGAGCAAGATGGTTTGTTTCATTTATTGATGATTGTACTCGTGTTGCCTGGATTTTTCTACTCAAGCATAAATCAGATGTTATTACTGTTCTCCCAAATTTTTTTCTCCATGGTCAAAAATCAATTTGGAATCAATATCAAAAGGTTTAGGTCAAATAATGCTAGGGAATATTTCAATCAAACCCTAACTCCATATTTTCAAAAGGAAGGTATAGTACATGAATCATCTTGTGTCAATACCCCACAACAAAATGGAGTAGCGGAAAGGAAAAATGGTCACCTTCTTGAAAAAACTCGAGCCTTTATGTTCCAAAACAATGTGCCTAAAAATTTTTGGGGGGAAGCAATTCTCACTGCTGCCCATCTCATAAATCGTTTGCCATCTAGAGTTTTGGGATTCAAAAGTCCTATGGAAATACTCTCCACATTCTACCCTGACCTACAAACTACAAATAACCTTGTTCCTAGAATATTTGGGTGTGTATCATTTGTTCATGTTCACTGTCCAACTAAAGGGAAATTAGATCCAAGGGCAATAAAATGTGTCTTTGTGGGGTATTCCTCAACTCAAAAGGGGTATAAGTGCTACCATCCTCCATCAAGGAAGTTCTATGTCTCAATAGATGTCACTTTCAATGAACATGAGTCTTACTTCACCCATCCTTATTTTCAGGGGGAGAATTTAACAATAGAAAATAAGGATGAGGATGTTTTACTTGATCTATCACCACTGTCCATGTGTAAACCATCCAGTTCATCTTGTCCCATTATACCAAACCGTGTGCCTGAAAATCTTCCTAAACACATAGTTGAAAATGAACCAAACCATATGTCTGAAAATCCTCAAGAAAAACCAGATTCTGCACCTGAGAATGTAAGTTTTGGCAAGGGCAAGGTGTTCACAAGGAAGAAGATGATCGTTTCCTGAATTTATGCAGGTCCAAGAGTCCAACCCAAGTCCTGAGAATGAGGTAACAATATCTAATCCTACATTGCAAAATGAAACTGAATTTCATATGAGTAAGGATGACCAGGATCTTCCCATTGCTATTAGGAAAGCAACAAGGGAGTGCACAAAAACAACCTAATCCTACATTGCAAAATGAAACTGAATTTCATATGAGTAGTAATGACCAGGATCTTCCCATTGCTATTAGGAAAGCAACAAGAGAGTGCACAAAACAACCTTTATATCCTCTTGCACACTTTATGTCTTTTAAGAAAATTTCACCATCTCATCGATCCTTCCTTGTTAGCTTAAACACCATTACCATTCCTACCACCTTATCCGAGGCGTTGTCCAACGAGAAATGGAAACAAGCTATGAATGTGGAAATGGAGGCACTTGAGAAAAATAAAACCTGGGAGTTGGTAAAGTTACCAGTGGGAAAGAAGCCTGTAGGGTGTAAATGGGTGTATACAATAAAGTATAGAGCAGATGGATCAATAGAAAGATACAAAGCAAGGTTAGTAGCCAAAGGATATACTCAAAGCTATGGAATTGATTATCTGGAAACTTTTGCACCAGTTGCAAAAATGAATACTGTTAGAGTTTTATTGTCGTTGGCAGCTAACTATGGTTGGGAATTACAGCAGTTCGATGTAAAAAATGCATTCTTGCATGGAGAACTAGAGGAAGAAATTTATATGGAGGTCCTACCAGGTTATAGGAAGAACTTGGATTCTCAAACTGTGTGAAAAGTAAAGAAAGCCTTATATGGTCTAAAACAATCACCACGAGCATGGTTCGGACGATTTGCTAGAGTTATGATAGCTATGGGATACAAACAAAGCCGAGGGGATCATACATTGTTCATTAAACACTCAAGGTCAGGGGGAGTCACAGCTCTCTTGGTTTATGTTGATGACATAATAGTGACAGGAGATGATGACAAAGAAAAACAAATCTTGAGTCATTGTTTGGGCAAGGAATTTGAGATCAAGGTGTTAGGAAGGCTCAAATATTTTCTTGGGATTGAGGTTGCTCACTCTAAGCAAGGCATTTTTTATCTCCCAACAAAAGTATGTCACGGATCTCCTAAAGGAAACAGGCATGACAGCATGCAAACCAGCAAGTACTCCAATAGATCAGAATGTCAAACTTGGAAAAGCAGCAGAGGAGGATGTTGCGGTAGACAAGGCAACATATCAACGCCTTGTAGGAAGACTTATTTATTTGTCTCACACACGACCAGATATAACATATGCAGTTAGTGTGATTAGCCAATTCATGCATAACCCAAAGGAAGTTCATCTACAAGCAGCTTACCGAGTATTACAGTACCTTAAGGGAGTACCAGGAAAAGGTATTTTATTCAAAAGGAACGGAGGTTTAGTACTTGAGACATACACAGATGCTGATTATGCTGGGTCAATTGTTGACAGAAAGTCAACCACTGGATATTGCACCTTTCTTGGTGGAAACCTTGTGACATGGAGGAGTAAAAAACAGAATGTAGTGGCTAGGTTTAGTGCAGAAGCAAAATTTCGAGCAATGGCTCAAGGTGTGTGTGAAGTACTTTGGTTAAAAATCATTCTAGAAGACTTGAGGATTAAATGGGATGGCTCAATAAGACTCTATTGTGACAACAAGTCTGCAATCAGCATAGCTCACAACCCAGTACAACATGATCGAACAAAGCACATTGAAGTGAATAGACACTTTATCAAAGAACACATGGAGAGCGGGTTGATTTGTACCCCTTACATGCCTACACACAGTCAACTTGCGGATGTACTCACCAAAGGGTTAACCAGTTCGGTGTTTCAAAATATAATATCCAAGCTGGGAATGGAAAATGCCTATTCACCAGCTTGAGGGGGAGTGTAGGAAAATGTGATTAGTGGCTTATGTTGTGCATAGTTAGCTATTTTTAGAATATATCTTTAGGAATAAACTAATTTAGGTAGGTTTTTTAAGGTCCCATAAGTTATGGGATTTGATGTATTTTTACCTTTTATTACTTTCCTTTTTTACTAGGTCTAGCATCTATAAAGCTATTGTCTAATGTATTATTCAGAATGTGAAGGATTATTACTCTTTCAATCTCCAACATTTACTCTTTCAATCTCCAACAAAAACCAATAGAGGGGTGAAACGATAGAGAAACTAGGAAAGACCTGTAAAGGAGAGAACCTTATAAGTGAGAGAACCTACAAAGAGAGAACTTGTAGAGAAGAGAATTTGTAGGGGAGAGAACCTAAGGAAGAAGGAACCTACAAAAGAGAGAACCCAGAAAGGAGAGAACCTATAGGGAAGACAACCTATAGAAGGGAAGAGAGTAGAGAACTTGTAGAGGAGAGTACCTACAAAGGAGTGAACCTACATAGGAGAAAACCTATAGTGGGTTGAATTTGCAAAAGAGAGACTATGCAGAAGGGAGAACCTGCAGAAGAGAGAACCTGCAGAGGAGAGAACCTATAGAGGAATGAACTTGCAAAAGAGAGAAACTATAGAAGAAAGAACCTATAGAGCATAAATCTAGCCAAGGAGAAAACCTGCAAAGGCTAGAAACTACAAAGAATACCAACAGAGACTTGCAAAGGAGATAACCAACAAAAGAGAGAGCCTAGAGAGGAAAGAACTTACATAGGAGAGAACATATTAAGGAGAGAAATGGTTGAGAAAAACTACTAGAGACTTTTAGGGGAGAGAACTTTCAGAAGAGATAACCTACAGAAGAGAAAACTTGTAGAGGAGAGAATCTGTAGGAAAGAGAACTTGCAAAAGAGAGAATATGTCAAAAAGAGAACTTGCAAAAAAATGAACCTATAAAAGAGAGAACCTACAGAGGAGAGAACCTATGTGGGAGAAAACCTTTTAAGCAAAGAACCTATAGAAGAGAGAACCTGCAGAAGAGAGAACCTATAGAAGAGATAACCTATAAAGGAGAGATGTTATAGAAGAGAGAACCTACAAACGAGAGAACATCTATAGAATAGAACCTATAAAGTAGAGATCCTGCAAAGGAGAGAACCTGTAGAGGAGTGAACTTGCAAAAGAGAGAACTTGCAGGGGAGAGAAGCTGTTAAGGAATGAAACAACAGAGAAAACCAGTAGAGATTTGCAATGGAGAGAACCTTTAGAGAATATAATATACAGAAGAGAGAGCTTATAGGGGAGGGAATCTATAATGAGTGAACCAGTTGAGGAGAGAACCTATAATGTAGTGAGCCTACAAAAGATAGAACCTACAGAGGATAGAATCTACAGAAGAGAGAACCTACAAAGGTGAGAATTTGTGGATGATAGAACCTACAGTGGAGAGAACTAATGGAAGAGAGAACTTGTAAAGGAGAGAACCTATAGAGCTGAGTAAACCAGTAAAAACTTTTAGAGGAGAGAACCATCAGATGACAAAACGTACATAAGAGAGAACTTGTAGAGGAAAGAATCAGCAAAGGAGTGAACCAGCAAAGAAGAGAACCGATAGTGGAAAGAACTTGCTAAGGAAAACCAATAAAGGAGTGAAACGATAAATAAACCAGGAAACACCTTCAAATGAGAGACTTTATAGACAAGAGAACATACAGATGGAAGAACTTGTAGAGAAGAGAATTTGTAGAGGAGCGAACCCATGGAAGAGAGAAGCTGTAGAAGAGAGAAACCATAGTGAAGAGAACCTACAGGGTAGACAACATGCAGAAGCAAGAACCTATAGATGAGAGAACTTCGAGAAGAGAAAACTTACAAAGTAGAGAATCGACAAAGTGTAGAGCTATAGAGGAAAGAACCTACAGAGGATAGAACTTGCAAAGGAGAGAACTTGCAGAGGAGAGAACTTGCAGAGGAAAGAAATGGAAGAGAATTCCAGCAAAGACAAATAAAGGAGAGAACCTACTAAAGGGAAAACCTGCCGAGAAGAGAACTTGTATCAGAGAGAACTAGAGGGGAGAGAACTTATAAAGAAGAGAACCTCAAGAAGAGAAAACTTATATAGGAGTGAAAAGGGCCGAGAAAACCAGCAAAGACCTATAGAAGAGAGAACCTACAGAATAGAAATCCTACTGAGGAATGAACCTACAGAAGAGAGAACTCGTAAAGGAGAGAATCTGCAAAAAAGAGTACCTACAGAGGAGAAAATTTGTAGAGGAGAGAACATGCAGCAGAATGAACCGATTAAAGAGAGAACTTACAGAAGAGAGAACATGTAGTGGAGAGAACCTAGAGTGGAATGAGCCTATAAAAGAGACAACCTATAGAGGAGGAAACTTGTAGAGGAGAGAACTTGTAGAGGATTGAACTTGCAAAATAGAGAACCTATAGAGGAGAGAACCTGCAAAGGAGAAAAGCTGTAGAGGGGGAAAACCTGTGGAGGAAGAACTTGCAAAGTAAAGAGTCTACAAAAGAGAGAACTTGTATAGGAGAAACCAATGGAGGAGAGACTTGTTATGGAGAGAAATGGCTAGGAAACTCTACAGTGACTTATAGAGGAGAGAACCATCAGAGAAGAGAACGTACAGAAGAGAGAACCTACAAAGGAATTAAGATGCAAATGAGAAAACCTTCAGAGGGGAGAACTTGCAGAGGAGAGACCCTGTAGAGGAAATAACCTACAAAAGAGATAACCCACAAAGGAGAAAAGCTATAGAGGAGTGAAGCTGCAAAGGAGAGAAGCTACAGAGGAGAAAACTTATTGAGGAGTGAAAGGGCAAAGAAAATCAACAATGGTCTACAAAAGAGAAATCCTACTGAGGAATGAAGCTACAAAAGAGAGAACCTATAGTGGAGAGAACCTACAGAAGAGAGAACCCATAAAGGAGAGAATCCACAAAATAACATGTAGAGGAGTGAATTTGTAGAAAAGAGAACCTACAAAGCAGAGAATCTGTAGAGGAGATAACATACAAAGGAGAGAATTTGCAAAAAAGATAACCCTACAAAAGAGAGAATTTGTAGAGGAGAGAACCTAGGGAGGAATAAGCCTGTAGAAGAGATAACCTAGATAGGAGGAATCCTATAGTGGAGAGAACTTGTAGAGGAATGGACTTGTAGAAAAGAGAACCTATAGAGGAGAGAACCTGCAGAGGAATGAACTTGTAGAGTATAGAACTTGTAGAGGAGAGAACATGCAAAGGAGAAAAGCTATAGAGAGGAAAACCTATAGAGGAGAGAACATGCAGAGGAAAGAGTCTGCAAGAGAAAGAACCTATAGAGGGGAAAACCTGTAGAGGAGAAAACTTGCTAGGGAGAGAAATGTCATGGAAAACCTATAGTGACTTGTGGAGGAGAGAACTTACAGAAGAGAGAGCCTGTAGTGGAGTGAACTTGCAAAGGAGAAAACCTACAAAAAAGAAAACCCACAGAGGAGAAATTCTGTAGAGGAGAGAACTTTTTGAGGAGAAACTAGTAGTACAATGATCCTACAAAAGAGAGAACCTATAGCAGAGAGAACATATAGAATAGAACTCCTTCCTAGAAGTGAACCTACAAAAGAGAGAACCTGCAGAGGAGAGAATTTGTAAAAGAGAGAACTTATAGAGGGGAGAATCTACAGAGGAGAGAACATACAATGGAGAGAACATATAGAGGAGGGAATCTACAAAAAAGACAACCTATATAAAAAGAGAATTTCTAAAGAAGAGAACGTAAAGAGGTATAAACCTATTGAAGAGAGAACCTATAGGGGAAAAAACCTGTAAAGGAGAGAACTTGGAGAGGAATGAGCCTATAGAAGAGAAAACCTATAGAGGAGAGAATTTACAGAGGAAAGAACTTATAGAAAGGGGAACTTATAGAGGAGAGAACTTATTGAGGAATGAACCTACATAAGAGAAAACCTACAATGGAGAAAAGCTAGAGAGGGGAAAACCTATAGAGGAGAGAACCTGCAAAGGAAGGAGTCTGTAGAAGACATACAGAGGAGAAACCTACAGAGGAGAGAACTTGCTATGGAAAGAAACGATTGGGAAAACCTGCAGTGACTTGCTGAGGAGGGATCCATCGGAGGAGGGAACATACATAGGAAATATCCTGCAGAAGAGAGAAGCTACAAAGGGGAGAACCTACAAAGGAGAAAACTAGTAGTGCAAGGAACTTGCAGAAGAGAGAAGCTACAGAAGGGAGAACCTATTGAGGAGAAAACCAGTAATGTAAGGAAATTGCATAAGAGTGAAGCTATAGAAGGGAAAACCTATTGAGGAGAAAACCAGTAGTTCAAGGAACCTACAAAAGAGAGACCAGTAGTACAAGGAACCTATAGAAGAGAGAACCTATAGAAGGGAGAACATGCAGAGGAGAGAACCTATAGAGGAAGAAACCTATATAGGAGTGAAACAGCAAAGAAATCTGACAAAGTCTTGCAAAGGAGATAACTTACAATGGAAAGAACCTATAGAACAGGGAACCTAAAGAGGAGGAAACCTGTGGTGGAGAGAACCTACAAAAGAGAGAACAAATAGAGGAAAAAATTTGTAGAGGAGAGAATCTACAATGGAGAGAAAAATCAGAGAAAACCAGTAATGACTTGTAAAGGAGAGATCCTTCAAAAGAGAAAATCTACAAAAAAGAAAACCTATAAAGGGGATAATTTGTTGTAAAGAAAACTTGCAGAAGAGGAAATATGTAGAGGAGAGAGTCTCTAGAAGAGAGAACATGCTGAAGAGAGAATTTGTAGAGGAAAGAACCTATATTAGAGTGAATTCATTGAGGAGAGAAGCTATAGAGCAGAGTATTTGTAGAGGAGAGAAAATCTACAGAAGAGAGAACATGAAGAGGAGAGAATCTGCATAATAAAGAAACTACTGAAGAAAGAATCTATAGAGGAGAGAAGCTACAGAAGAAATAACCTGTAGAAGATAAAAGCTATAGAAGTGACAACCTACAGAGGAAAGAACCTTTAGAATAGAGAACATATAGAAAACCTATAAAGGAGAGAAACCTCAGAGGAGAAAACATATAGAAGAGAGAACCTACAGAGGAGAGAATTTGCTAAAATGAGAACTTACAGAAGAGAGAATCTATAGAGGAGAGAATTTCTAGAAGAGAGAGAACCTGTAGAGGAGAGAATTTGCAGGGAAGTGAACATACAAAGGATAGAATTTGCTAAGGAGAGAACCTAAAGATGAGAGAAGCTGCAGTAGAGAGAACCTACAGAAGAGAGAAGCTTCAAAAGAGAAAACCTGTAAAAGAGAGAATCTGTAAAGGGAAGAACCTACAACGGAGAGAACCTACAAAAGTGAGAACACAGAAAAGAGAGAACTTACAGAGGAGAAAACCTATAGAGGAATAAAACGATAGATATACCAAATAAAGATTTATAGAGGAAAGAACCTTCTGAAGAGAGAACCTATAGAGGATAAAACCTGTAGAGGAGAGAATCTGCTAAGGAGAGAAATAATAGGGAAAACCAACAATGACTTGTAGAGGACAGAACCTTCATAGGAGAGAACCTACAAAAGAGTGAACCTGCAATGGGGAGTAACTGTAGAAAATAGAACTTGTAAAGGAGAAAAGCTATAATAGGGTGAACTTGCAGAGGAGTAAACCAACAAAGTAGAGAACCTACAAAGAGAGAACCTGTAGAGGAAAGAATCTAAAGAAGAGAGAACTTGTAGAGGAGAGAATCTACAAATGGTAGAACCTACTGAGGAGAGAACCATATAAGGAGTGAAACGATAAAGAAAACCAGTAGAGGAGAGAACCTATACAAGAGAGAACCTGTAGGGGAGAGAATCTGTTGAGAAAATAAGCTATTGAAGAGAGAATTTGTAGAGGAGAGAAACTGGAGAGGATAAAACTTGTTGAAGTGAGAAGCTATAGAAGAGGAACCAATAGAGGAGAACCTATAGGAGAGAAAACCTATGGAGGGGAGAACCTATAGAGAAAACTAGTAATGACTTATAAGGGAGGGAACCCACAAAGGAGAGAACCTATAGAAGAGAGAATTGATAGAGGAGAGAATCTGCAAAAGAGAGAACCTATAAAGGAAAGAACCTACAAATGAGAAAACCTACATAAGAGAGAACTTGTAGAGGAGGGAATTTTTTTAGAAAAGAGAATCTGTAGAGGATAAAGTCTCTAGAAGAAAGAACCTACAGAGGATAGAATTTATAGCAGAGAGAACCTAAAGAGGAGAGAATTTGTAGAGGAAAGAACCTAAAATGGAGAGAATTTGCTGAGGAGAGAACCTACAGATGAAAGAACCTGCTGGAGAGTGAACCTACAGAGTAGAGAACCTACAAAAGAGAGAACTTGTAGGGGAGAGAATCTACAACGGGTAGCACCTACCGAGGAGAGAACTTGCAGAGGAGAAAACCAGCTAAGGAGTGAAATGTTAAATAAAACCAGTCAAGACTAGTAAAAGAGAGAACATGTAGAGGAGAGAATCTGATGATTAAAAAAACTATTGAAGAGAGCATTTGTAGACGAAAGAACCTGCAGAAGAGAGAACCTATAAAAGTAAGAACCTGCAGAGGAATAAACCTTAGAAGAGTGAACTTGTAGAGGAGAGAATCTGTAGAAGAGAGAATCTACAGAGGAGAGAACCTACAAAAGAGAGAACATCCAGAGGAAAGAATCTATAAAATAGAGAACCTACACGTGAAAGAATATGTAGAGGAGAAAACCTACAGACAATAGAACTTGTAAAGGAGAGATGCTACAGAAGAAGGAACTAGTAGAGAACCTACAGAGGAGAAACCCCATAAAGGGGAGAACCTATAGAGAAAACTAGCAACAACGTATATGTGAGAGAACCTACAATAGAGAGAACCTACAGAAGAGAGAACTTGCATAGAAGAGAATTTGTAGAATATAGAATCTTTAAAGGAAAGAACCTATAGAGGAGAGAATTTACAAAAGAGGGAACTTCTAAAGGAGAGAATCTGCAGAATAGAAAACTGACAGAAGAGAGAATTTGTAAAGGAGAGAACCTGGAGAGGATAGAACTTACAGAAGTGAGAAGCTATAGAAGAGGCAACCAATAGAGGAGAAACTATAGGAGAGAAAACCTATAGAGGGTAGATACTTTAGAGAAAACTAGCAACAACTTGTAGTGGAGAGAACCTACAAAAGAGAGAGCTTACAGAAGATGTAGAGAGGAGAATTTGCTATAAAGAGAACCTGTAAAAGAGCGAATCTGTAGAGGAGAGAGTCTCTAGAAGAGAGAACATGCAGATAAGAGAATTTGTAGAGGATATCACCTACAGAGGAGAGAAGCTGTAAAGGAGAATATCTGCAGAGGAGAAAATCTATAGATAAGAAAACCTACAAAAGATAGAATCTGTAGAGGAGAGAACTTGTAGTGTAAAGAATCTTCAGAGAAGAGAAGATATAGAAGTAAGAATCTGCAAAGGAGAAAACTTGTTAAGCAAAGAATCGACAGAATGGAGAATCGATAAAAGAGAGAATATGTAGAGGAGTGAAACTACAGTGGAGAGAATTTACTAATGAGAGAAATTATAGAAGAGACAACCTGCAGTAGAGTGAACCTGTAGATGAGTGAACCTATAGAAATTAGAACATGGAAAGGAGAGAACCTACAGAGGAGAAAACTATAGAGTAATAAAATGATAAAGATAACTTAAAGACCTACAGAGGAAAGAACCTATAGAAGAGAGAACCTATAGAGGAGAAAACTTGTTGAGGAAGGAATTTGTTGAGGAGAGAAATGATAGGGAAAACCAGCAATCACTTGTAGAGGAGAGAACCTTCAGAGGAGAGAACCTACAGAAGAGAGAATCCGCAAAGCAGAGCATTTGCAAAAATGAGATCATATAGAGGAGAGAAGTTATCGAAGGGAGAATCTACAAAGGAGAGAATTTGCAAAAAAGAGAACCTACAGTGGAGAGAAGCTGTAGAAGGGAGAATCTATAAAGGAGTGAATCGGTATAGGAGAGAACTTGTAGAGTAGAGGACCAATAGAAGATTGAACCTGTAATGGAGAGAATTTACAGAAGAAAGAACCTATAGAGGAGAGAATCTACATTGGGTAGAACCTATAAAGGAGAGAAGTTGTAGTGGAGAGAATTTGTAGAGGGGAGTATATGTAGAAAAGAGAAGTTGCAAAGGAGACAAGCTATAGTAGGGAGAACCTGCAAAGGAGAGAACCCACAGAGGAGTGAACCTACAGAGTAAAGAGCCTACAGAAGAGAGAACCTATAGAGGAGAGAATCTATAGTTTGTAGAATCTATAGAGTAGAAAACTTGTGGAGCAGAGAACCTACTGAGGAGAGAACTTGTAAAGGGGAATATCTACAAAAAAGAGAACTTGTAGAGGAGAGAAGCTGCTAAAGGGAGAATTTAAAGAGGAGAGAATCTGTAGAAAAAAGAACTTGCAAAGGAGAGAATCTGCAGAAAGGAGAATCTACTGTAGAGGGAATATATAGAGGAATGAATCAGTAGAAAAGAGAACTTGTAGAGTAGAGGACTTACAAACGATTGAACCTGTAAAAGAGAGAATCTACAGAAAAGAGAACCTATAGAGGAGAGAATCTACAATAGGTAGAACCTATAGAGTGGAGAACTTGTAGAGGAGAGAACATGTTGAGGAGAGAACCTATAGAGGGGTGTATCTGCAGAAAAGAGAACTTACAGAGGAGACAAGCTATAGTAGGGAGAACCTGCAAAGGAAAGAAACCATAGAGGAGTGAACCTATTGAGTAGAGAGCATACTGAAGAAAGAACCTATATAGGAGAGAATTTATAGCAGGTAAAATCTATAAAAGAGAGAACTTGCTGAGGAGAGAACCTATAGAAAGGAGTATCTACAAAAAAATAGAACTTATGGAGGAGAGAAGTTGTAGTAGGGAACCTATAGAAAAGTAAACTTATAAAGTAAAGAAACTACAAATGAGAAAACTTATAGAGGAGAGAATCTACAAAAGAGAGAACTTGTAGAGGAGAGAATCTATAGTAGGTAGAACCTATAGACAAGAGAACTTGCAGAGGAGAGAAATAATAAAGAAAAATAGTAGAAACTAGTAGAGGAGAGAACCTATAAAAGAGAGAACCTACAAAGGAGAGAATCTACAGAATATAAAAGCTATTGAAGAGAGAATCTATAGAGGAGAGAACATGGAGAGGATAGAACCTACAAAAGAGAGAAGCTATAGAAGAGGGAACCAGTAGAGGAGAACCTATAGGAGAGAAAACCTACAGAGGGGAGAACCTGTAGAGAAATCTTACAATGGCCTATGGGGAAAAGAGCCTACAAAGGAGAGAACCTACAGAAGAGAGAACTTGCAGAGGAGAGAATTTGTAGAAAAGAGAATCTATAGAGGAAAGAACATGTAGTGGAGAGAACCTGTAGAGGAGTGAATTTGCTGAAAAATGAACTTGTAGAAGAGAGAATCTATAAAAGGGAGAGTCTTTATAAGAGAGAACATGTAGAGGAGAGAACCTATAAAGGAGGAAAGCTATAAAGGAGAGAAAACCTACAGAAGAGAGAACATATGGAGGAGAGAATTTGTAGAATAAAGAATCTAATAAAGAGAGAATCTATAAAAGAGAGAAGCTATAGATGAAAGAACCTGTAGAAGAGAGAAGCTATTAAAGTGAGAACCTACAGAGGAAAGTACCTTTAGAAGAGAGAACATAGAGAGGAGAAAACTTGTAGAGGTGAGAAACTACTGAGGTGAACAAAAGCTGGGAAAACCAGCAATGACTTATAGAGGAGAGAATCTATAAAGGAGAGAACCTACAGAAGAGAGAATCTGTAGAGGAGAGAATTTGTAAAGATGAGAACCTATAAAAGTGAGAATTTGTCAAGGAGAGAATCTCTATAGAGGAGAGACTTTTCAAAGAAGTGAACCTCCAGAGGTGAGAATTTATTGAGGAAATAACCTACAGATGAGAGAAGCTGAATAGGAAAGAACTTGTAAAAGGGAGACTTGTAAAAGTGAGAACATTGAAAGGAGAGAACTTGCTGTGGAGAAAACCTATAGAAGAATAAAATGACAGATATAACTAGTAAAGTTCTGCAAAGGAATGAACCTTTAGAAGAGAGAACCTATAGAGGAGAAAACCTATGGTGGAGAGAATTTGCTTAGGAGAGAAACAACGAGGAAAACCAGTAATGACTTGTAGAAGAGAGAACCTTCAGAGGGGAGAACCTACAGAAAGGAGAACCATCAATGGAGAGAACCTACAAAAGAGTGAACCTATAGAGGAGGGTATCTGTAGAAAAGAGAACTTAAAAAGGAGAGAAGCTATGAAAGGGAAAACCTGTAAAGGAGAGAATCTGCAGAGGAGAGAACCTACATAGTAGAGAACCTATAGAAGAGAGAACATGTAGAGGAGAGAATCTCTAGAAGAGAGAACTTGCCAAAGAGAGAATTTGTAGAGAATAACACCTATAGAGGAGAGAATTTGCTAAGGAGAGAACCTATTGATGAGAGAAGCTACAGAAAAAAGAAGCTACAGAGGAGAAAACCTATAGAATAAAGAATTTGTAAAAGAGAGAACCTTTAAATGAGAGAACCTATAGAAGAGTGAACCTACAAAAGAGAGAATTTGTGAAGGAGATAACCTTCAGGGGAGAGAACATACAAAAGAGAGAACCATCATAGGAGAGAACCTACAGAAGAGTTAACCTGTAGAGGAGGGTATTTACAGAAAAGTAAACTTGTAAAGGAGAGAAGCTGCAAAACAGAGAACTTGTAGAGGAGAGAATCTACATCAAGTAGAAACTTTAGAAGGGAGAACTTGGAGAGGAGAGAACCTATTGAGGAGGGAAACAATAAAGAAAACTAGTAGAGACTAGTAAAGAAGAGAACCTACAAAAGAGAAAACATGTAGAGGAGAGAATCTATAGAATAAAGAATCTACTAAAGAGAGAATCTATAGAGGAGAGAACCTACAAAGGATAGAACTTGTAGAAGAGAGAAGCTATAGAAAAGGGAACCAGTAGAGGAGAACCTCCAAGAGAGAAAACTTATAGTGGGGAGAACCTGTAGAGAAATCTAGCAACGACCTATAGGGAAAAGAACCTACAAAATTGAGAACCTATAGAAGAGAGACTTGCAAAGGAGAGAATTTATAGAAGAGAGAACCTATAGAGGAAAGAACCTGGAAAAGAGAGAACCTACAGAAAAGAGAACTTGTAGATGAGAGAATTTACTGAAAAAAGAACCTTCGAAAGAGTGAATATGTAGAGGAGAGAGTCTTTAGAAGAGAGAACCTATAGAGGAGAGAGAACCTGTAGAGGAGAGAAAACCTATAAAAAGAGAACATATGGAGGAAAAAATCTATAGAATAGAGAATCTATTGAAGAGAGAATCTATAAAGGAGAGAAGTTGCAAAGGAAAGAACCTCCTAAAGAGAGAAGCTATAGAAGTGAGAACTTGCAGAGGAAAGTACCTTTAAAATCGAGAACATAGAGAGGAGAAAACTTGTAGAGGAGAGAATTTACATTGGGTAGAATCTATAGAGGGGAGCACTTGCAAAAGAGAGAACTTGTTGAGGAGAGAAATGATAAAGAAAACTAGTAGAGAGTAGTAGAGGAGAGAACCTGTAGAAGAGAAAACATGTAGTGGAGAGAATCTCCAGAATAAAGAATCTACTGAAGAGAGAATCTGTAGAGGAGAGAACCTATAGAAAAGAGAAGCTATAGAATGAGAATCTAGTAGAGGAGAACATGTATGATAGAACCTATAGAGCGGAGAACATGTAGAGAAATCTAGCGATGACCTATAAGGAAAAGAACCTGCAAAGGAGAGAACTTACAGAAGAGAGAACTTATAGAGTTGAGAATCTGTAGAAGAGAGAACCTATAGAGGAATGAACCTATAGAAGAGAAAACCTATATAAGAGAGAACCTATAGAGGAGAGAACCTATAGAGGAGAGTATTTGTATAGGAGATAAAACCTACAGAAGAGAGAACATGTGGAGGAAAGAATCTATAAAATAGAGAATCTATAGAGGTGAGAAGCCACAGAGAAAAGAACCTGCATAATAGAGAAGCTATATAAGTGAGAACCTACAGAGGAAAGTACCTTCAGAAGAGAGCTTATAGAGAGGAGAAAACCTGTAGAGGAGAGAATCTACTATGAGAGAAAATGCAAGGAAAACCAGCAATGACTTATAGAGGAGAAAACCTACAGAAGAGAGAACCTATAAAGGAGAGTATTTGCAGTTGAGAGAAAACCTACAGAAGAGAGAACATATGGAAAAAAGAATTGTAGAATATAGAATCTATAGAGGAGAGAAGCTGCAAAGGAAAGAACCTGTAGAAGAGAGAAGCTATAAAAATGAGAACCTGCAGAGGAAAGTACCTTCAAAAGAGAGAACATAAAGAGGAGAACTTGTAGAGGAGAGAATCTATAGAAGAGAGTACCAATAGAGGAGAGAATCTACAGCAGGTAGAATATGCAAAGGAGACAACTTGTAGAGAAGATAACCTACTGAGGAGAGAATGATAGAGAAGCTACAAAGGAGAGAACCTATAAAAGAGAGAACTTGCAAAATAGAGAAGTTACTAAAGAGAGAATCTGTACAGGAGAGAACCTCTAAAAGAGAGAAGCTACAAAAGAGGGAACAAGTAGAGGAGAACCTATAAAGAAAACTAGCAATGGCCTATAGGGCAAAGAACATACAAAGGAGAGAACCTACAAAAACAAGAACTTGTAGAGGAGAGAATTTAAAAAAAGGGAACCTACAATGGAAAGAACCTGCAGTGGAGAGAACCTACAGAAGAGAGAACCTAAAGAGGAGAGAATCCATAGAATAGAGAACTTGAAAATGAGATAATCTATAGGGGAAAGAACCTATAGATGATAGAACTTGCAAAGGAGAGAAGCTACAGAAGAGAGAACCAACAAAGGAGAAAGCTTATAGAAGAGAGAAATGACGAGGAAAACCAACAATGACTAATAGAGGGAATAACCTTCAAAAGAGAGAACCTACAAAAGGGAGAACCTTCAAAGGAGAGAACCTACAAAAGACAGAACCTGTAGTTGAGAGTATCTGTAGAAAAGAGAACTTGTAGAGGTGAGAAGCTGCAGAAGGTAGAACCTACTGAGGAGAGAATTTATAGAAGAGTGAACCAACAAAAGAGAGAACATGTAGAGTAAAAAACCTACAGAAGAGAGAACCTATAAAGGATAGAATCTACAAAAGAGAGAAGCTATAGAGGAGAGAACCTACTGAGGAGAGAACAATAAAGAAAACTAGCAGAGACTTGTAAAGGAGAGAACTTATAGAAGAGAGAACCTATAGTGGAGAGAATCTATAGAATAAAGAAGCTACTAAATAGAAAATCTATAGAGGGGAGAATCTGTAGACAATAGAACTTGTAAAAGAGAGAAGTTATAGAAGGGCGAATCAATATAGGAGAACTTATAGAAGAGAAAACCTATAGAGGGGTGAACTTATAGAGAAAACTAGCAACGGCCTATATTGGAGAGAACCTGCAAAGGAGAGAACCTAAAGAAGAGAGGACTTGCAGAGGAGAGAATCTATAGAAGAGAGATCCTATAGAGGAAAGAACTTATAGATGAGAGAACCTACAAAAGAGACAACTCACAGAGCAGAGAATCTACATAATAAAGAACCTATAGATGAGAGAACCTATAGACAATAGAACCTACAGTGGAGAGAAGCTATAGAAGAGGGAACAACCAGAGGAGAACCTACAGAGGAGAAAACCTATAGAGGAGAGAACCTGCAAGGAAAAGTACCTTTTAAAGAGAGAACATATAGAGGAGAAATCTTGTAAAGGATAGAATTTGCATAGGAGACAAAAAGCAGGAAAACCTAGTAATGACTTGTATATAAGAGAACCTTTAGAGGAGAGAACCTATAAAAGAGAGAACCTATATAGGAGAGAATTTGCTAAAAGGGGAACCTACAAAAGAGAGAATCCTTAGAGGAGAGAATTCGTAGAGGAGAGAACCTATAAAGGAGAGAATTTGCTAAAGAGAGAACCTACAGAGGAGAGAAGCTGTAGAGGAAAGAACCTACAGAAGGGAAAAGCTACAGAAGTGAGATCCTGGAAAAGAGAAAAGCTATAGAGCAAAGAACCTACAGATAAGAGAAATTGTAGAAGAGAGAACTTGTAGAAAAGTGAACCTTCAAAAAAGAAAACATATAGAGGCAAAAATCTGCAGAAAAGAGAACTAGTAGAAGAAAGAATTTATAGAGGTGAGAACTTTTAGAAGTGAGAACCTACAAAACAAATAATTTCCAGAGGGGTAAACCTATTGAGGGCAGAACCTATAGAGATAATTAGCAAAGACCTATAGGGGAGAGAACCTACAAAGGAAAGAAGCTACAAAGTGACAACCTACAATGGAGAGACTTTGTAGAAGAGATGACCTATAAAAGAGTGAACCCAAGAAGAGAGAACCTGCAAAGGAGAGAACTTATAGAGGTGACAACCTATAGATGAGAGAACTTATTAAGAAGAGAAATAGTAGAGAATTGCAGTGGAGAGAACCATCAAATGAGAGAACCTGTAGAAGAGAGACCTTGTAAGGGAGAGAATCTGCAAAGGAGTGAATTGGCAAAGGAGAGAACATGAAGAAGAGAGAACTTGCATTAGAGAGAATCTGCAATGGAGTGAACAAGTTAAGGAGAGAACCTGTAAAGTAAAGAACCTACCGAAGAGTGAACCTATAAAGGAGAGAATATAGAGGAGAGAACTTGTAGTGGACTAAACTTGTTGAGGAGAAAACCTATAGAGGGGAGAATATAAATAAGAGAGAACCTACAAAAGAGAGAATTTGTAGAGGAGAAAACCTGTAGAGGAAAGAACCTACAAGAAGAGAGAACCTGTAGAAGGGAGAACCTATAGAACAAAAATCTTATTGAGGGGAGAACCTATAAAAGAGAAAAACTATAAAGAAAACCAACAAAGACTTGCAAAGGAGAGAACCTACAGAAAAAATAAAAAAAAAAACCTACAGAGGAAAGAACCTACAAAGACAAGAACTTGCTAAGGAGGGAAATGACAGAGAAAACTAGTAGAGACTTGTAGAGGAGAGAACTATTTAAGGAGAGAACATACAAAAGAGTAAACCTACAGAAGATAGAATTTGCTCATAAGAGAACCTACAAAGGAGAGAAGCTATTGAGGAAAAAGGTTATCTCCTCTATAGGACTTTACTAGTTTTCTGTGCTGTTTCACCTGGGTATACATCTTTTCCTCTTTAGGTTTTCTTCCCTGTTCTCTCTTTTGTTAGTTCTCTCTTCTGTAGGTTCTCTCATCTGTAGGTTCCTTGCTCTATAGGTTTTTCCCTTTGCAGTTCTCTCTTTTTTAGCTTCTCACTTCTACAGATTCACTCCTATACAAATTCTCTACACTGCAAGTTGTCTCTTCTATTGATTCTCTCCTCTACAAGTTCAATCTTCTATAGATTCACTCTGCAGATTCTCTCCCCTATAGGTTCTCTCTTTTGTAACTTTTCTCTTTTGCTATTTCATTCCTTTGCAAGTTCTCTCTTCTATAAGTTCTCTCATCTGCAGGTTCTCCTCTATAGATTATCTCTTTTGCATGTTCTTTCTTCTGTTAGTGCTCTCTTCTGTAGGTTCTCTCATCTACAGGTTTTTTGCTCTACAATTTCTCTCCTCTATAGGTTCTCTCTTTTATAGGTTCATTCCTTTATAGGTTATTTCCACTACAAGTTCTCTCTTCTGTATATTCTCTCCTCTACAAGTTCTCTTTTTTGTAGCTTCTCTCTACTATAGGTTATATCTTCTGCATGTTCCCTCTTTTGCCAGTTCTCTTTTCTGCAGGTTCTCTCTTCTGTAAGTTCTCTCTATTACAAGTTCTTTCTTCTACTGATTCTCTCTTCTATAGCTTCTTTCTTCTGCAAGTTCATGCCTCTACATGTTCCCTCTTCTGTTAGTTCTCCCTTTTACTGGTTCTCTCATTTGCATGTTTTGTCTTCTTTTAGTTCTCTCATATGTAGGTACTTTGCTCTACAGGTTTTCTCCTCTATAAGTTTCCTCTTCTCTAGCTTGTCTTATCTGCAAGTTCTCTCCTCTACACATTCTCTTCACTATAGGTTCTTTCTTCTATAGATTCTCTCTCCTCTACAAGTTCTCTTTTCTGAAGTGTCTCTCCTTTGTAGCTTCTCCCCCTACAGGTCTTTGCTAGTTATCTCAATAAGTTCTCCCCTCTATAGGTTTTCTCTCCTCTATGGGTTTTTCTCTCAATTCTCTCTTCTGTAAGTTCTCTTTTCTATAGGATCTCTCATCATAGGTTCTTTGCTCTACAGGTTTTCTACTTTGCAAATTCCCTCTTCTTTAGCTACTCTTTTTTGCAAGTTCTATCCTCTGCACATTCTCTTCTCTAGAGGTTATCTCTTGCACAAATTCTCTCATTTGTAGGTTCTCTCTTCTGAAGGTTCTCTCCATTGCAGCTTCTCTTCCTTATAGGTCTTTGCTTGTTATCTTTACAGGTTTTCTTCTTCGTGGGTTCTTTCTTCTATAGGTTCTTTCCTTTATAAGTTCTCTTGTTTGTAGGTCTTTGTTGGTTTTCCCTACCATTTCACTCCTCTATAGGTTTTTTGCCTCGTATGTCCTCTCCTCTAGATGTTCTCTCTTCTATAGGCACTTTCTTATGCAAGTTCTCTCTTTTATAGGTTCTGTCTTTAGGTTATGTCCTCTACAAGTTCTCTCCTTTGCATGTTCTCTCTTCTATAGGTTCTTTCTTTTATAGGTTCTCTCTTCTACAGGTCCTTTGCTTTATAAGACTTCTCCCTTATAGGTTCTTTCTTCTACATGTTCTTTCCTCTACAAGTTCTCTAGTCTACAGGTTTTCCTTGTTGTTTGACTCATCTGTAGGTTTTTTCCCCTATACATTTTTCTCCTTTGCATGTTCTCTCTTCTGTAAGTTTTCTCTTCTACAAGTTCTCTCTTTTATAGGTTTTGTCTTCTACAGGTTCTTTGCTTTATAGGTTGTCCTCTATAGGTTCTCTCTTCGGTAACTTCTCTCTTCTACAGGTTCCTTCCACTATAGGTTCTCTCCTTTACAAAATTTTTCTTTTGCAAGTTCTCTATTCAATAGATTTTCTCCTCTACAGGTTCTCACTTCTATAGGTTCTTTCCTTTGCATCTTCTTTCCCCTACAGATTCTCTCCCATGCAAGTTCTCTCTTCTGTACATTCTCTCCTTTTCTGGTTCACTCCTTTGTAGATTCTCTCCCCTATAGGTTCTCTCTTCTATAGGTTCTCTCATCTAATAGTTCTCTTCACTCCAAGTCTCTATCATTTCTCTTCCCAACAGGTTCTCTCTTCTATAAGTTTTCTCCTTTGTAGGTTCTCTCTTCTGCAGGTTGTCTCCTCTGCATGTTATCTCTTCTGTAGGTTCTTTCTTTTGCAAGTTCTTTCTTTTGTAGCATCTTTACTTTATAGGTTTTCTCCTTTGTAGGTTCTCTCTTCTGCAGGTTCTTTCCATTACAACTTCTCTCCCCTATAGATTCTTTCTTCTGTAGGTTCTCTTTTCTACAGATTTTCTCCTTTACATGTTCTATCTTCTTTAGGTTCTCTCTTCTATAGGTTTTCTCCACTATAGGTTCTCACTTTTGCAACTTCTCTCTTTTGTAGGTTCTTTCCATTGTAGATTTTTTCCTTTACACATTTTCTCCTCTGTAGGTTCTCTCTTTGGTGCATTCTTTCCTCCACATGTCCTCTCATTTACAGGTTTTTGCTAGTTTTCTTTGCTTTTTCACCCCTTTATAGGTTTTTTCCTTTACAGGTTTTTTCCTCTACATGTTCCCCTTTTTGTTAGTTCTCTCTTCTGCAAGTTCTCTCATCTACAGGTTCTTTGCTCAATAGGGTTTTTCTTTTACAAGTTCTCTTTTTTGTAGCTTCTCTCTTCCACAGGTTCATTCCTCTGTAGGTTCTCTCCTCTGCATGTTCTCTCTTGTACAATTTCTCTCTTCTATAGGTTCTCTTATCTACAAGTTCTTTGCTCTATAGGTTTTCTCCTTTACAAGTCCTCTCTTCTATAGCTTCTCCCTTCTATAGGTTCTCTCCTCTGTAAATTCTCTACTCTACAGTTTCTCTTGTGCAAATTCTCTCCTCCGTATGTTCTGTTTTCTGTAGGTTGTCTCCTTTGTAGGTTCTCTCCCCTACAGGTCTTTGTTAGTTATCTCTATTGGTTCTTCCCTCTAGAGGTTTTCTCCTTTGTGGGTTCTTTCTTCTATAGGTTCTTTACTCTACATGTTCTCTCATCTGTAGGTCTTTGTGTGTTTTCCTTGCTATTTCACTCCTCTATAGGTTTCCTCCTAGACATGTTCTCACCTCTACATGTTATCTCTTCTATAGGTTTTATCTTCTACAGGTTCTCTTTTCTATACGTTCTCTCATCTATAGGATTTCTCCTTTAAAGGTTCTCACTTCTGCTGGTTCTCTCTTCTTCAGGTTCTCTCTTCTGTAGATTCTCTCCTCTACAAGACCTCTTTTTTATAGCTTCTCACTTCTACAGGTTCATTCCATTATAGGACCTCTCATATACAAGTTCTCTCTTCTTTAGCTTCTCTTTTCTACAGGTTCATTCCTCTACAGGTTCTCTACTTTACATCTTCTCACTTTTGTCAATTCATTCTTCTATAGGTTCTCTCATATATAGGTTCTTTGCTCTATAGCATTTCTCCTCTACAGGTTCTCTCTTATATGGCTTCTCTCTTTTGTAGGTTCATTCCTCCACAGGTCCACTCTTTTGCATGTTCTCTCTTCAATAGGTTCTTTCATCTGCAGGTTCTTTGCTCTACAGTTTTTCTCCTCCACAAGTTCTCTCTTCTGTACCTTCACTTTTTTACACTCCCATTTGCACATTCTCTCTTCTGTCAGTTCTCTCTTTCACAAGTTCTCTCCTCTGCATGTTCACTCTTCTTTTAATTCTCTCTTCTACAACTTCTCATTTCTATAGGATCTCTCATCTGTAGGTTCTTTGCTCTATAGGTTTTTTGCTCTGCAAATTCCCTCTTCTTTAGCTACTCTCTTCTGCAAGTTCTATCCTCTGCACATTCTCTTATCTGAAGGTTCTCTCTTGCACAAAATCTCTCATCTGCAGGTTCTCTCCTTTGCAACTTCTCTCCCGTACAGGTCTTTGCTTGTTATCTCTATAGGTTTTCTTCTCTATGGGTTCTTTCTTCTGCAAGTTCTTTCCTCCATAAGTTCTCTTGTCTACAGGTCTTTGCTGGTTTTCCTTGCCATTTCACTCCTCTATAGCTTTTTCACCTCGTATGACCTCTCCTCTGCTTGTTCTCTCTTTTAGAGGCACTTTCTTATGCAAGTTCTCTCTTTTATAGGTTCTGTCTTTAGGTTATCTCCTCTAGAAGTTATCTCCTTTGCATGTTTTCTCTTATATATGTTTTCTTTTTTGTAGGTTCTCTCTTTTATAGGTTCTCTCTTCTGCAGGTCCTTTGCTTTATAGGACTTCTCCCTTGTGGGTTCTTTCTTATACATGTTCTTTCATCTACAAGTTCTCTAGTCTACAGGTTTTCCTTGTTGTTTGACTCATCTATAGGTTTTTTGCCTTGTATGTTTTTCTCCATTACATGTTCTCTCTTCTGTATGTTTTCTCTTTTGCAGGTTCTCTCTTTTATAGATTTTGTCTTTTGCAAGTTCTCTCCTTTATAGGTTTTCTCCTCTGTAAGTTCTCTCATTGGTAACTTCTCTCTTCTATTGGTTCCTTCCATTACAGGTTCTCTCCTCTACAAAATTTTTCTTTTGCAAGTTCTCTTTTCTGTAGATTTTCTCCATTATAGGTTCTCTCTTCTATAGGCTCTCTCTTCTGTAGGTTCTCTCTTCTGCAGGTTTTCTCCTCTACAAGTTCTCACTTTTATAGGTTCTTTCCTCTACAAATTCTCTCCTATACAGGTTCTCTCTTTTGTACATTCTCTCCTCTGCTTGTTCACTCCTTTGCAGATTCTCTCCCTTACAGGTTCTCTCTTCTGTAGGTTCTCTCATCTAATAGTTCTCTTCACTCCAAGTCTCTAATCGTTTCTCTTCCCAACAGGTTCTCTCCTCTACATATTTTCTCCTCTATAGGTTTTCTCTTTTGCAACTTCTCTCCTTTGCACGTTATCTCTTCTGTAGGTTCTCTCTTTTGTAAGTTCTCTCTATTATAGGTTCTCTCTTCTATAGGTTCTTTACTCTATAGGTTTTCTCCACCTCGGGTTCTCTCTTTTGCAAGTTCTTTCCACTACAGGTTCTCTCCCTTACAGATTCTTTCTTTTATAGGTTCTTTTTTCTATAGATTTTCTCCTCTACATGTTCTATCTTCTTTAGGTTCTCTCTTCTATAGGTTCTTTACTCTTTAGGTTTTCTCCACTATAGGTTCTCACTTTTGCAGCTTCTCTCTTTTGCAGGTTCTTTCTTTTGTAGGTTCTTTCCTTTACAGGTTTTCTCCTCTGTAGGTTCTCTCTTTTGTACGTTCTTTCCTTCACATGTTCTCTCATCTACAAGTTTTTGCTAGTTTTCTCTACCTTTTCACTACTTTATAGGTTTTTTCCTTTACATGTTCTCTCTTCTATAGGTTCCCTCATCTATAAGTTCTTTGCTCTACAGGTTTTTTCCTTTACAAGTTCTCTCTTTTGTAGCTTTTCTCTTCTACAGGTTCACTCCTCTGTAGGTTCTTTCCTCTGCATGTTCTCTCTTCTATTAGTTCTCTCTTTTGCAAGTTCTCTCTTTTATAGGTTCTCTCATCTACAGGTTCTTTGTTCTATAGGTTTTCTCTTCTATAGGTTCTCTCTTCTGTAGCTTCTCCTTTCTACAGGTTCTTTCCTCTACAAATTCTCTCCTCTTCTATAGGTTCTCTTATCTACAGGTCTTTTCGTGTTTTCCTTGCTATTTCACTCCCCTATAGGTTTCCTCCTATGCATGTTATCTCTTTAGTAGGCTCTCTCTTCTATAGGTTTTCTCTTCTGTATGTTCTCTCATTTGAAGGTTTTCTCCTTTGTAGGTTCTCACTTCTACTGGTTCTCTCTTCTACAGGTTCTCTCTTTTATAATTCTCTCCTTTGCTAGACCTCTCTTCTATAGCTTCTCTCTTCTACAGGTTCATTCCTCTATAGGACCTCTCTTCTACAAGTTTGCTCTACTTTAGCTTCTCTTATTTACAGGTTCATTCCTCTAGAGGTTCTCTGCTCTATATGTTCTCACTTTTGTCAGTTCTCTCTTCTTTCAAATTTCTCTTCTACAAGTTCTCTCTTTTGTAGTTTCTCTCACCTATAGGTTTTTTGCTCTATAGCTTTTTTCCTCTGATGGTTTCTCTCTTTTGTGGCTTCCCTTTTCAATAGGTTCTTTCCTTTGTAAGTGCACTCCACTACAGGATCTCTTTTCTTCAGATTCTCTCCTTTATAGGTTCTCTATTCTGCAGCTTCACTCTTCGATAGGTTCATTCCTCTACCGGTTCTCTCCTCAACATGTTCTTTCTTCCACAAGTTCTCTCTTTTGTAGGTTCTCTCATATGTAGGTTTTATGCTTTATAGGTCTTTAGCTTTATAAGTTTTCTCTCTTCTGTAGGTTCACTCATATGTAGGTTTTATGCTTTATAGGTGTCAAACTCAACCAAATAGTTCGGCCACCTAGCTTATTTTAGGGTCAACTTCTTTTGGGTTTGAAAGTAACTAGAGGTCATATTGTCTGTCTTGATCGCAAATCAAGAACCCAATAGATAATGGTGTCAAGTACAAAGACAATACACAATAGCAGTCATCTATTTCTCTTGCACCGTATACTTCAATTCAGTGTCACTACTCTCATAAGCCATGGAATGCTTTGCATTAGGAACCCCCCTATAGTAGAGTCAGAAGCATCGGTGTGGACTTCAAACACCTTTGTAAAGTCAGGGAAAATAAGAACAGACTCTTTACTTACTGTAGCCTTCAACCCTTCAAAGGCCATTTGCTGTTGAATTGTCCATTCTTATGACTGATTCTTCTTTAAAAAGTCGGTTAGAACGGCCATATATGCTGAGTATCCCTCAATAAACCACTTGTAGTAGTTGGCTAGACCAAGAAATGATTGCAACTATGACATGTTCTTTGGTGATTCCCAATCTTGGATGGCCCACACTTTCTCCTTATCCATTTGAATTCGTCCATTCCCCACCACATGACCAAGTGTACTTCCCATGCCACGAAAGTACACTTCTCCTTTTTTATGTAGAGCTTATTGTCCTGTAAAAGCCTGAACACGATTTATAAGTGGTCTACTTGTTCTTTAAGAGTCTCACTATAGATAAGGATGTCGTCTAGATAGACCACTACAAATTGGTCCAATAATGGCTAAAAAATCTGGTTCATAAGTGTGGAAAAAGTGGCAGGTGTGTTAGCCCAAAGGGCATCACTAACCACTCAAAGGAATCATAGTGGGTAACACAAGTGGTATTTGCCTCGTCTCCTTCTGCGATACGAACTTGATAATATCCAGAAAACAAGTTCACCTTTGTAATCCACTTGTCTCATCCTAATCTATTAAACAAATTAGAAATGAAAGTAAGGGGGTATCGATTCTTTAACGTAATCTTGTTGAGTGCCCTGTAGTCGATACATAACCATAAGGAACCATCGTGTTTCCTTTGGAACAGAACTAGGGCATCGTAGGGAGCTTTTGAAAGTCAAATTTGACCCATATCACGTAAACTAGTTATCTGCTTACTTAGCTTTACAAGTTCTCTTTTCTATAAGTTCTCTCGTCTACATGTTCTCGCTTTTGTTAATTCACTCTTCTGCAGGTTTTCTCGCTTGCAAGTTTTCTCATCTGGAGGTTATTTGCTCTACAGACTCCTTTGCAAGTTATTTGCTCCTGGACTTAGTCTCAGGACAGGCTTATGGACTTATAGATTTAACGTCTTATTGTTGGAGATTGAAAGAGTAAAAATCCTTCTTATTCTGAATAATACATTAGACAATAGCTTTATAGATGCTAGACCTAGTAAAAAAGGAAAGTAATAAAAGGTAAAAATACATCAAATCCCATAACTTATGGGACCTTAAAAAACCTACCTAAATTAGTTTATTCCTAAAGATATATTCTAAAAATAGCTAACTATGCACAACATAAGCCACTAATCACGTTTTCCTACACTCCCCCTCAAGCTGGTGAATAGGCATTTTCCATTCCCAGCTTGGATATTATATTTTGAAATACCGAACTGGTTAACCCTTTGGTGAGTACATCCGCAAGCTGGCTGTGTGTAGGCATGTAAGGGGTACAAATCAACCCGCTCTCCATGTGTTCTTTGATAAAGTGTCTGTCGACTTCAATGTGCTTTGTTCGATCATGTTGTACTGGGTTGTGAGCTATGCTGATTGCAGACTTGTTGTCACAATAGAGTCTTATTGAGCCATCCCATTTAATCCTCAAGTCTTCTAGAATGATTTTTAACCAAAGTACTTCACACACACCTTGAGCCATTGCTCGAAATTCTGCTTCTGCACTAGACCTAGCCACTACATTCTGTTTTTTACTCCTCCATGTCACAAGGTTTCCACCAAGAAAGGTGCAATATCCAGTGGTTGACTTTCTGTCAACAATTGACCCAGCATAATCAGCATCTGTGTATGTCTCAAGTACTAAAACCTCCGTTCCTTTTGAATAAAATACCTTTTCCTGGTACTCCCTTAAGGTACTGTAATACTCGGTAAGCTGCTTGTAGATGAACTTCCTTTGGGTTATGCATGAATTGGCTAATCACACTAACTGCATATGTTATATCTGGTCGTGTGTGAGACAAATAAATAAGTCTTCCTACAAGGCATTGATATGTTGCCTTGTCTACCGCAACATCCTCCTCTACTTTTCCAAGTTTGACATTCTGATCTATTGGAGTGCTTGCTGGTTTGCATGCTGTCATGCCTGTTTCCTTTAGGAGATCCGTGACATACTTTTGTTGGGAGATAAAAATGCCTTGCTTAGAGTGAGCAACCTCAATCCCAAGAAAATATTTGAGCCTTCCTAACACCTTGATCTCATTCCTTGCCCAAACAATGACTCAAGATTTGTTTTTCTTTGTCATCATCTCCTGTCACTATTATGTCATCAACATAAACCAAGAGAGCTGTAACTCCCCTTGACCTTGAGTGTTTAATGAACAATGTATGATCCCCTCGGCTTTGTTTGTATCCCATAGCTATCATAACTCTAGCAAATCGTCCGAACCATGCTCATGGTGATTGTTTTAGACCATATAAGGCTTTCTTTAATTTACACACAGTTTGAGAATCCAAGTTCTTCCTATAACCTGGTGGGACCTCCATATAAATTTCTTCCTCTAGTTCTCCATGCAAGAATGCATTTTTTACATCGAACTGCTGTAATTCCCAACCATAGTTAGCTGCCAACGACAATAAAACTCTAACAATATTCATTTTTGCAACTGGTGCAAAAGTTTCCAGATAATCAATTCCATAGCTTTGAGTGTATCCTTTGCCTACTAACCTTGCTTTGTATCTTTCTATTGATCCATCTGCTCTATACTTTATTGTATACACCCATTTACACCCTACAGGCTTCTTTCCCACTGGTAACTTTACCAACTCCCAGGTTTTATTTTTCTCAAGTGCCTCCATTTCCACATTCATAGCTTGTTTCCATTTCTCGTTGCACAACGCCTCGGATAAGGTGGTAGGAATGGTAATGGTGTTTAAGCTAACAAGGAAGGATCGATGAGATGGTGAAAATTTCTTAAAAGACATAAAGTGTGCAAGAGAGGATATAAAGGTTGTTTTGTGCACTCTCTTGTTGCTTTCCTAATAGCAATGGGAAGATCCTGGTCATTCCTACTCATATGAAATTCAGTTTCATTTTGCAATGTAGGATTAGATATTGTTACCTCATTCTCAGGACTTGGGTTGGACTCTTGGACCTGCATAAATTCAGGAACGATCATCTTCTTCCTTGTGAACACCTTGCCCTTGCCAAAACTTACATTCTCAGGTGCAGAATCTGGTTTTTCTTGAGGATTTTCAGACATATGGTTTGGTTCATTTTCAACTATGTGTTTAGGAAGATTTGCAGGCACACGGTTTGGTATAATGGGACAAGATGAACTGGATGGTTTACACATGGACAGTGGTGATAGATCAAGTAAAACATCCTCATCCTTATTTTCTATTGTTAAATTCTCCCCCTGAAAATAAGGATGGGTGAAGTAAGACTCATGTTCATTGAAAGTGACATCTATTGAGACATAGAACTTCCTTGATGGAGGATGGTAGCACTTATACCCCTTTTGAGTTGAGGAATACCCCACAAAGACACATTTTATTGCCCTTGGATCTAATTTCCCTTTAGTTGAACAGTGAACATGAACAAATGATACACACCCAAATATTCTAGGAACAAGGTTATTTGTAGTTTGTAGGTCAGGGTAGAATGTGGAGAGTATTTCCATAGGACTTTTGAATCCCAAAACTCTAGATGGCAAACGATTTATGAGATGGGCAGCAGTGAGAACTGCTTCCCCCAAAAAATTTTTAGGCACATTGTTTTGGAACATAAAGGCTCGAGTTTTTTCAAGAACGTGACCATTTCCTTTCCGCTACTCCATTTTGTTGTGGGGTATTGACACAAGATGATTCATGTACTATACCTTCCTTTTGAAAATATGGAGTTAGGGTTTGATTGAAATATTCCCTAGCATTATCTGACCTAAACCTTTTGATATTGATTCCAAATTGATTTTTGACCATGGAGAAAAAATTTGGGAGAACAGTAATAACATCTGATTTATGCTTGAGTAGAAAAATCCAGGCAACACAAGTACAATCATCAATAAATGAAACAAACCATCTTGCTCCAGAAATATTAGGAATAGACGTAGGACCCCAAATATCACTATGAACAAGATAGAAAGGAATAGAACTCTTTTTGTTACTGGCTGGAATTGGTATACGCTTATGTTTGGCAAGTTCACATACCTCACAATGAAAGGTTTCAACATTTAGATTTTTAAACAAAGAAGGAAACATAATTTCAATAATTCTAAAGATGGATGTCCAAGTCGGCGATGATGGAGCCAAACTTTCTCTTTATTGGATGAAAGATTTTCTGACATAAAAGAATGGGATAATCTGCCCTTAGTAATGTTTAACTGACTTGGTGTTTCAAGGTAGTAGAGACCATACCGTTCTTTAGCATGTCCAATCATCTTCCCCGAATCCTTGTCCTGAAATTCACAATAGTCGTGATGAAAAACCACATTGCAGTATAAATCTTGAGTAAGTTTTTGTATAGAAATCAAATTTGTGGACAGTTTAGGGACATGGAGGACATTTTTTAGGACCAGTGATGGACCTATTTTAACATTCCCTACACCGGCTACAGTGGTCACCGAACCGTCTGCTGTGGCTATTTTCCTACTGCTTGGACACGGGGAATACGTGGAAAAAATATTTGGTAAGTGAGTCATATGGTCAGTAGCTCCTGAGTCCATGACCCAGGAGTTGGCAAAGGTTGTACCCGAAACATTTAACCCAATGGAGAATGGAAACTCACCTGAATATGCCAAAGAACAGGTACCTGAGGGTGTTTCAAGGTTGTTGATAAGTGATCCTGTCCCTGCAACCTCAGACATCTTTTATGAAAAAAATAACAATTCTAGGCAATTAAGGCCTTATCCTGTCCCTACAACCTCAGACATCTTTTATGAAAAAAAAAAAAACAATTCTAGGCAATTAAGGCCTTCCACGTGAAGTAGGGATCACCAGCAATAAAGGCTAGCAATCTGTTTTGATGTCAAAGAAAAGAAAAGAAAATAGAAGGAAGAAGACTAAGAAGAACAAAGGCTCTGATACCATGTTGGAGATTGAAAGAGTAAAAATCCTTCTTATTCTGAATAATACATTAGACAATAGCTTTATAGATGCTAGACCTAGTAAAAAAGGAAAGTAATAAAAGGTAAAAATACATCAAATCCCATAACTTATGGGACCTTAAAAACCTACCTAAATTAGTTTATTCCTAAAGATATATTCTAAAAATAGCTAACTATGCACAACATAAGCCACTAATCACGTTTTCCTACACTTATGAATTTATTATTCGTATACAACCCTGTCACACTGTCACACTAAACTTAAGCAATGCTACACTCCCTCTACAAGTTTACTACAAGGAGATCACTTACAAAGTTATTTGACATGCTAGTCTTATCCTGTAATTCTTGAGATATGAGCCACTTCTGCTTGCACACTTAAAATCTGGTTGACAACAATTATAACTCGTACAAGGCTATGGGAACAACAATCTCCCCCTTTGTAATTATTGGCAACACTCACAACAAAAACCATTATGCAGCAGACCTTCATAATCTTTTTAGAGTAATAATCCAGAAGCAGATGGATTACAACTCCCCCTAAATATACACTCCCCTTCCTTAACAGCTCTCCTTTTGCCAACTAATTACAAATTTGGAAAACCTATAAAGTAAAGATCGAGGATTCACCTAAACTTCAGGTTTAAGGAGGCATTTGCACAAACAGACTCATTTTGTGCTTTTCAAACAGCTTTGTGGATAGAGGTTTAGTTAGAATATTTGATATTTGATCTTTAGTGCCAACATACTCCAACTGAATTATGCCTTCTTCCATTTGATCCTTGATAAAGTGATACCAAATGTCAATATGCTTGCTTCTTGAATGTTGAACTGGATTCTTGCTGAGATCAATTGCACTTTGATTATCACAAAATACACTCACTAGTAACTTCACTTCAACACCCAAATCTACCAATTGTCTTTGCATTCATATCACCTGAGTATATGCTGCACAAGTAGCCATATACTTAGCCTCAGCTGTGCTCAAAGCAACACTATTTTGCTTTCTACTTAACCATGCAACACACTTCCTACCCAGTCTGTATCAGTGTATGCTTATAGTTTTACAGAATCCATGGTAGGATACCACAAACCCATTTCTAGTGTCCGTTTAAGGTATCTTAGGATTTTTTTTCACTGCCAACACATGCATTATTTTCCAGTTTTCATCTATTCTCACATCACTAAAAGTAACCACTTTTCCCAGTTTATGTAGGAAAAACCTATAACATTTTTTCCTTGCTAAATATCCCATAAAGATGCCATCATCTGACCTAGCATGGAATTTTTCCAAGCTTTGCTCCTTGTTCTTCACAAAACAGGGGTTGCCAAAGATTCTGAGATACTTGGCTGTTGTCTTCTTCCCACTCCATAGTTCATATGGAGACTTATCAGTATTGGGCGTTAGTAAGACTCTATTCAGTAGGTTCACAGCTGTAAATGTTGCTTCTATCCAAAATCTTGTGTAAAGCTTGGATGCCAGTAGTAGTTCTTGCCATTTCAACCATAGCTTTATTTTTCCTCTCTACCACCCCATTTTGTTGAGGTGTTCTCACTACTACCATTTGATAGTGAATTCCATGCTTCTCAAGGTAATCTTCAAAAGCTTCATTTGTAAATTCAGTGCCTTGATCTAACCTCAATACTTTGATCTTCTTTCCACTATCATTTTTTGCCAATCTTCTGTATCTCTTAAAGCATTTCAAAACTTCTAACTTATGTTTAAGGTGCATGATGCAACCCTTCTAGAATAATCATCAACAAACAAGATGAAGTACTTCTCACCATTCAACCCTTGTGTTCTCATTAGCCCACACAAATCAGTATGTACAAAGTCAAGCACTGCTTCAGAACTAAACTCTTTGGTCTTATATTGCTTTCTGGCATGTTTTCCTTCAGAGCATGTTGAGCAAACATACTTTCTTTCTCTCTTAAGGTCGGGAATGTCTTTGATTGCATGACCAGTGGTTAGCTTCCTCATGTTCTTCTGTGTTAAGTGTCCTAGCCTCTTATGCCAAAGTTGATTTTCTTCTTCTTTTGTAAGTAAACAATTGTTTATCCTGTCCTCATCAATCATATATAAATTTCTAGCTATTCTCTTCTTGGCTGCAATAGTATTGCCTTCTTTACTCTTTACTTGGTAACCTGTTTTTGTGAATATCACTTCATGGTCTTCATTGCATAGTTGGCTGATAGATGCTGGATTATATATGAGTCCTTTAACATGCAGAACATCTTTCAACTTTCTTTTTCCAATATTTACTTACTCTTAACCACTGATGTTGAGTGAATCATCATTGCCAAACTTGACTTTGCCTTCTCTTGACTTGTTTAGCTTTGATAATTTACTCTTGTCTCCTATCATGTGTTAAGTGCATCCACTATCATGGATCCACTACTTATCCTTGTAGTCAGCCTTTAGTGCAATTTTAGCTATATTAGCCACCTCCTTTTTAGCTTTATATTCCTTCTTTTGAACTGGCTTGAAGATAGCTTTCTCCTTTTTCTCAACTTTGACTGTACCAATTGTTTTCACTGTGCCATCGAGTGCCTTCTCTTGCACAGGGAGAAGTGTCATGCATCTCTTACCATTATGGCCATCCTGCCTGCACCTTTCACACTGTCCCAAGTCTGCCAATACAGCAAACTTGCTCTTTGAAACCATTGGCTTTGGCTTCCACCAACAATCCTTGTTAGTGTGTCCTTGGTTTTTAGTATGTGCAAGAACTCATGATAGGTGTTCTCTTCTAAATTTTGTATCGTCTCCCCCTATATGTAGCATCAGATCTTCTTAAGTTGGAGACATATACTGGCCTTCTCCATCAGCATTTACTTGCATTATGACCCTAAACTTCACAATAAAAGTAGTCACCTTGAAACTGCCTCTTCTTGGGTCTAACCACAGCTTGTTTTCTTTCATTCATTACTTACTATATAAGTAAGGTTGCTAGCTTCTTTGCTTGCGTGGTGTTCATTTCAACCACCTTCTTCTCCTTCTTTTGTTCAGCCATAGCCCTTGGCTGGCTGACTTTCTTTTCTTCAATTTTGTTTGCAACCTTAGGTTACTTCTTCAAATCTTCTTTATTTTTAGCCTTCACTATTCCTGGCTGATTAGTCTTTCCTTTCTGAGACTTAGCAACTATAGGCTACTACTCTTTAACCACATACATCATTTTTGGTCCTGGCTTTTGTTTGATAACTGTCTTCTCTTCTTTTGAGTCATAGCCTTCTCTTTCAACTTTTGTGGCAAAGTCTCATTCTTTTTAAGTAGTGCAGCATTAGATTGCTACACTTTCTCTTCATTCTTCTTTTCTCTTTCAAAGCTTGTTTCTCCTACCACTTCAAGCTTCTACAAGTTCTCTTCACTCTTTTTGAGTTGTTGCTGGAGTCTAAGCAACTCTATCTCTATTTCTTCAATTTTTGAAGTCCTTAAGGCAAGTTCCATTATAAGGTCTTCACATATTTTGATATGTTCTTCATATCTTCTCTTCAAGTCAATATGTTCAGCCCTTATTTCATCTTTTTTACTTTTTGCTTCCTCAATTTTTGCTTCAACTTGTTTTACATGGGCCTCCAACCTTCTTATGGTTATGCTCCTTCTGATTATTTCCTTTGAAGCTGCTTTTAATTCAGCTTCAAGATCTGGTTCTTCTCCATCAACCTCTTCTTCCTCTTCAGAGGTTGAACTACCACATTGAGCTGATGCCATAAAGGCATGCTCATCTGATGAGTCTACATCTTCATCCTCATTAGTTTCTTTTGTCTGGTTCATATAACTCGTGGATGAACCTCTCTTGTTTTGTGGTTGGTAGTCTTCTTGCTGGACTTCTTTGATTTGGATGATGGTCTTCTCCATTTTGAATTCTACTCATCATCACCATCCTTATCTTAATCATCAAGTTTCACTTTGCATTAAGAAGCAAAGTGTCCAGTCTACCTACAATGATAATATCTTAAGGACAATTATCCTTTTCCCCTTTTAGACCCTTCTTTGCCTTCACTTTCTTCCTTATGATCATCATCATGCTCACTAGATGATTCTTCCTCTTCTTATATCTTCAAGTGTCTCATAGCTTTGAAAGCTGCCTCATTTCATGGCTTTGATATTAAGGAGCTTGGCATTGAAAGTTGCCTTATTCTCATCTCATATGCAATGAGATTGCATTGGAAATCATGCAATGACATAGAATTGAGATCTCTACTCTCCTTTATGGCTGCCACCTTTGAGGCAAACCTCTCAAGTAGAACTCTTAGAATTTTCTTCACAATAGATAAGTCCTCATTCTTCCTGTGACTTCTAAGGTCATTTATAGCATCAATAACCTTGGTCAAGAACTCTTGAATTGTCTCATTTTTCTGCATTTTGTGAGATTCATATCTCTCCTTGGAAACTTGAAGCTTGGCCTCCTTTATTCTACCATCACCTTTATAGACCTTCTGCAATTTGTCTCATATCTCCTTAGCAGATTTGCAGTCCATAACTTTAGCATATTTAGCATCTATCAATGCTGAAATGATGACATTTGAGGCCTTCCCATTGATCTCAAACTACCTTAATTCCTCTAGGGTTGGATCTTTACCTTCTTTTTGAGGCATAAAAACCTCCTGTACAAATTTCACCACATCCATGCCCATGGTTGTAAATACCACTTGCATTCTCGCTCTCCATATATGGTAGTTGGTTCCATTGAAGATTAGAACCTTATTGTTGTAAGTAGTACTGGTGCTAGTACTGGGTTCCATTTCTCAGTATGCTGAACAAGTTAAAACTTCATAAACCCTTCAAACTAGTACACCAAGCTATTAAGCTTCAAACTGGTGAACCTAGGCTCTAATACTAATTGAAGTTGTCAACTTCTGCCTAAGATTTACTAGTTTATAATACTGAGAGGGGGGTGAATTAGTATTACCCCCTTTTTAATTGGTACGTGAACAACATCAAACTCTTTTCAGAAATGAACTCTTTCTCATATTCAACTAAGGTAGATCTATTGTTACCTACTAATCATAATAGTCCCCAAAGTTACCTTTCAGACACCTTGCCTATTAAATGGATTGGTTGTTCTTGATTAGGTCTTCTTTTAGGTTATGGGTTTGATGATTCTTTAGCTTTGTGCACAATTCAATTGAAAACACAGAATGTAATTTCAAAGTAAGGGCACAAGAGATTTACGTGGTTTTGCCCATGAGACAGATTCCAAGGTGGTAGGGATTCTTCCTCTACCGAGACAATCCACTATACTTGAGAATACTGGTGTGGTATCCCCTATGATTACAATGGATGTCTTAATCTTCTACTCCTTTTACTATTACAAACACAAAGCAATCACAATACAAAGAGTGTCACTTTCTATGTCTACCCTTCTTCTAGCTTGTCTTACCTCTGCTTGATTAGAATAGGCTGCTTCTCTACCACTTGGAAGATCACCTAAATACTCTCTAACCTCTCTTGAAGAAATCTGAAAATTCGTTGAGTTCTCTCAAATACTTCACCAAATTTCTTCTTTAAGTTGTCTCACATGCCCTTTTCAAAAGAGATAACTCTTGGTTTATATATTGCCCTCTATGGAAACCCTAGTAGGTTTGTTGAGTTCTCCCAAATACTTCACCAAATTTCTTCTGTAAGTCGTCTCACACACCCTTTTCAAAAGAGATAACTCTTGGTTTATATATTGCCCTCTATGGAAACCCTAGTAGGGCTTATTGTAGCTACAGCTGATTTCCTTTCTTACCCCTCCATATGGCTTCATATTACTGTTCCATTCAAAATTCAGCATTATCCTCCTTCTTAATTTATTTTTCTTGCTCTTTTCTTTCTACTAAAATCTCATCCTTCGAATGCTTGAATGAGCAACTAGGATGGCCCATGAACAGTTAAAAATATACAAAAGAAACTGCCCCTATAATTGCCCATCTTTTGGAAATGCTCATTTAAAATTCCATGACCTTCCCTTCTTCCAGACTCCTTATCTGTCCGTAAACTTCTTCCGCTCCTTTGGAATTGCTCCTAGACTTAGTCTCAAGACAGGCTTATGGATTTGCAAATTTAACTTCTTATGAATTTATTATCCGTATACAACCCTATCATATTGTCATACTAAGACTTAAGCAATGCTGACCTCCCTTTACAAGTTTACTCCAAGGCGATCACTTTACAAAGTTATTTGACATGCTAGTCTTATCCTATAATTCTTGAGATATAAGCCACTTCTGGTTGTACAATTAAATCTGGTTGACAACAATTATAACCCGTACAAGGTTGTGGGAACAACAAGGTTCATTCCTCTATAGATTCTCTCCTCTATAGGTTCTATCTTCTGATGGTTCACTCCTCTACAGATTCCTTCCCCTACAGGTTCACTCTTCTATAGCTTGTCTCTTTTGTAGGTTCTTTCGACCACAGGTACTATCCTCTACATGTTCTCCATTCTGTCAGTTCTCTCTTCTATAGGTTCTTTCATATGCAAATTCTTTACTTTATAGCTTTTCTCCTCTGCAACTTCTCTCTTTTGTAGCTTCTCTCTTTTGCAGGTACATTCATCTATAGGTTCTCTCCTTTGCTTATTCTCTCTTTTATTTATTCTTTCTCATGCAGGTTCATTCCACTGTAGGTTCTCTCCTCTGCCTGTTCTCTAATCTATCCATTCTCTCTTTTATAGGTTCTCTCTTCTATAGGTTCTCTCATCTGTAGCTTCTTTGCTAAATAGCTTTTCTCCTCTAGAGGTTCTCTCCACTACAGGTTATCTTTTATGTAGATTCTCTCCTCTATAAGTTCTCTTTTCTTTAGCTTTTGTCTTTTGCAGGTTCTTTCCTCTATAAATTCTCTCCACTACAGGTTCACTCTTTTGTAGATTCTCTCCTTTACATGTTCTATCTTTTGTAGATTCACTCCTTTGCAGATCCTCTCCCACTTACAGGTTCATACCTCTACAGATTCTTTGCTCTGCACACTTCTGTCAGTTCACTCTTCTGCAGGTTCTCTATTTTGCAAGTTTTCTCATCTGCAGGTTTATTGTTCTACAAGTTTCTCCAATGTAGGTTCTTTCTTCTATAACTTCTCTCTTCTATAGGTTCATTCCTCTACAGGTTCTCTACTCTTCCTATTCTCCAATCTGTTAATTCTCTTATCTACAAGTTCCCTCTTCTGTGGGTTCTCTCCTCTGTAGCTTCACTCTTCTATCAATTCTCTCTTTTGTAGGTTCCCTCTTCTGTAGGTTCTCCTATTTGCAAGTTCTTTGCTTTACAGGTTTTCTTCTCTGTAAGTTCTCTCTTCTTTAGCTTCTCTCTTCTGTAAGTTCTCTCCACAATAAATTATCTCCACTAGAGGTTCTCTCTTCTGTAGATTCTCTCCTCGATAGGTTCGATCTTCTACAGGTTCACTCCTTTACAGATTCTCTACCATGCATAGTAAATCTTCAATAGCTTCTCTCTTCTAAAGTTTCATTCCTCTTTATGTTCTCTCTTCTGTTACTTCACTCTTATGCAAGTTCTCTTTTCTATAAATTCTCTTATCTGTAAGTTCATTGCTTTATAGGTTTTGTCCTCTTTAGGTTCTCTCTTCTATAGCTTCTCTCTCTTGTAGGTTCATTCCTTTATAGGTTCTCTCCTTTACATGTTCTCTATTTTGTTAAATCTCTCTTCAACAGGTCTTTTTTCTACAGGTTCTCTGCTCTGCAGGTTCTCTCTTTTATAGCTTCTCTCTTTTGTAGCTTCACTCTTCTATAAGTTCATTCATCTACCAATTCCTCCTTCTACATGTTTTCTCTTCGGTTAGTTCTCTCTTCTATAGGTTCTATGATCTATAGGATTTAAGCTCTGCAAGTTCTCTCTTCTGCTACTTCTCTCTTATAGTTTTTGTCTTTTGCATTTTCATTGCTCTATAGGTTTTCTCCTCTGCATGTTCTCTCTTTTGTCAGTTCTCTCTTCTATATGTTCTCTCTACTATATGTTCTCTCATCTACAAGTTCTTTGCTTTATAGGTTTTCTCCTTTGTAGGTTCTCTGTTTTGTAGCTTCTCTCTTTTGTAGCTTCATTCCTTTGCATATTCTCCCTTCTATTAGTTGTATCTTTTGCAACATCTCTCCTTTGCACATTCTCTTCACTACAGGTTCTCTCTTCAATAGATTTGCTGCTCCATAGGTTCACGCTTCTGTATGTCCTCCCCTTTGCAACTTCTTTCCCCTATAAGTCTTTGCTAGTTATCACTACAGGTTCTCCCCTCTACAAGGTTTCTACTCTATGGGATCTTTCTTCTCTCTTCTGCAGGTTCTATCTTTTGTAGTTTTTGTCTTCTACATGTTCATTACTCTATAGGTTTTCTCCTCTGTAGGCACTCTCCCCTACATGTTATCTTTTTTATCAGTTCACTCTTCAGCAAGTTCACTCTTCTACAATTTCGCTCATATGCAAGTTCATTGGTCTACAAGTTTTCTCCACTACAAGTTCTCTCTTCTATAGCATCTCTCTTGTGCAGGTTCATTCCTCTGCATGTTCTCTATTTTGTCAATTCACTCTTCTACAAGTTCTCTCCTTTGCATGTTCTCTATTCTGTCAATTCTATCTTCTATAAGTTCTCTTATTTGTAAGTTCCTTGCCCTATAGCTTTTCTCCTCTACAGGTTCTCTCTTCTGCAAGTTCTCTCCTCTATAAAATCTCTCTAGTACAAGTTCTCTCTCCTATAGATTCTCTCCTCTACAGGTTCTATCTTCTATGGGTTCACTCCTATGCAGATTCTCTCCTCAACATGTTCTCCCTTTTATAACTTCTCTCTTATACAGGTTCATACCACTGAAGATTCACTCATCTAGATGTTCACTCTTCTCTCAGTTCACTTTTCTGTAGGTTCCTCTTCTGTAACTTCTCTCTTCTACAGGCTTCATTCCTCTACAAGATAGGTTCTTTCCTTTGTAGATTCTCTCCACTGTAGGTTCTCTCATTTGTAGCTTCACTCTTTTGTATGTTCATTCCATTATAGGTTCTCTATAATGTCAATTCTCTCTTATATAGGTCCTCTCCTTTGCATGTTCTCTCTTTTGTGGTTTTGCTCTACTGCAAGTTCTCTCTTCTGTAGGATCACTTATCTGTAGGTCCCTTGCTCTATAGGTTTTCTCCTTTATAGGTTCTTTCTTCTTAAGCTTCTCTCTCCTGCAGGTTCTGTACTCTACAAATTCTCTCCACTACAAATTCTCTCTTCTGCAGATTCTCTCCTTACTAGTTTTATCTTTTGTTGGGCCACTCTTTTGTAGATTCTGCCCTCTACAGGTCTCTCTTCTATAGCTTCTCTCTTTTGCAGGTTCATTACTCTATAGGTTCTCTCCTCTACATATCCTTTATTTTGTCAGTTCTCTCTTCTACAAGTTTTCTCATTTACATGTTCTCTCATCTATAAGTACTCTTATCTGTAGGTTCCTTGCTTTATAGCTTTTCTCCTTTGCAGGTTCTATCTTCTACAGCTTCTCTCTTCTATAGGTCCATTCCTCTGCAAGTTCTCTACAATGTAGGTTCTCTCTTCTACATATTCTCTCCTCTGTAGGTTCTCTCATCTGTAGCTTCACATTTCTGTAGGTTCATTCCTTTGCTCTGTAATATCATTTCTCTCTTCTGTAGATTCTCCCCTCTTTATGTTTTCTCTTTTGTGGGTTTGCTCTACAATAGTTTCTCTATTCTACTCTCACATGTAGGTTCCCTGCTCTATAGGTTTTCTCCTCTGTAGGTTCTTTCTTTTTAAGCTTCTCTCTTATGTAGGTTTTGTCCTTTACAAATTCTCTCTACTACAGGTTCTCTCTTCTGCAGATTCTCTCCTCCATAGTTTTTAGCTTCTATTGGGATACTCCTCTATAGATTTCTCTCCCCTGCAGGTTCTCTCTTCTGTAGCTTCTCTCTTTTGTAGGTCTATTCGTCTATAGGTTCTCTCCTTTACATGTCCTCTATTCTATCAGTTCTCTCTTCTACAGGTTTTCTCATCTGCTGGTTCCCTCATCTTTAGATTCTCTCCTCTGCAGGTTCTATCTTCTATAGGTTCACTCCCCTGCAGATTCTCTCCCCTACAAGTTCACTCTTTTGTAGCTTCTCTCTTTTGTAGATTCATTACTCTGTTGATTCTCTCCTTTGCATGTTCTCTCTCCTGTCAATTCACTCTTCTGCAAGTTCTCTCATCTACAAGTTCATTGCTTCATAGGTTTTCTCCTTTGTAGGCTCTCTCTTCTATATCTTCTCTCTTCTATAGGTTCTCTCCTCTACATGTTCTCTATTCAGTCAATTCTCTCTTCTCTATGTTCTCTCTTCCATAGGTTCTCTCATCTATAGGTTCTTTGCTTTATAGCTTTTCTCCTCTGTAGGTACTCTCTTCTGTAGCTTCTCTCTTCTGCAGGTTCTCTCAACTACAGGTTAGCTCTTCTCCAGATTCTATCCTCTGTAGGACCTCTCTTCTACAATTTCACTCCTCTGCAGGTTCTCTACACTACATGTTCCCTCTTCTGTTAGTTTTCTCTCCTACATGTTCTCTCTACTATACGTTCTCTCATCTATAGGTTCTTTACTCTGTAGGTTTGCTCCTTTGCAGGTTCTCTCTTTTGTAGCTTCTCTCTTCTACATGTTCTCACTTCTGTCAGTTCTCTCTTTTATAAGTTCTCTTTAATGTAGGTTCTCTCATCTACTGGTTCTTTGCTTTATTGGTTTTCTCCTCTATAATTTCTCTCTTTTGTAGCTTCTCTCTTCTACAACTTTATTCCTCTACATATTCTCTCTTTTGTCCATTCTCTCTTGTGTAGGTTCTCTACTCTGCACATTTTCTTCACTATAAGTTCTCTCATCTACAGATTCACCAATCTGTAGGTTCTCTCTTCTTTATATTCTCTCCTTTGCGCTTCTCAACCCTATAGGTCTTTGATAGTTATCTCCACAGGTTCTCCCCTTTATAGGTTTTTTCCTCTGTGAGTTCTTACTTCTACAGGTTTTTTCCTATACAAGTTCTCTCATATACAGGTTTTTGGTACTTTTCCCAGTCGTTTCTTTCCTATATTGGTTTTTTATCCAACATGTTCTCTCCTTTATGTGTTCTCTCTTCTATAGGTTCTCTAATTTATAGTTTTTTTCTTTTGCATGTTCATTGCTCTACAGCTTTTCTCTTCTGTAGGTTCTATCCTCTGAATATTCTCTCCTTTGTAAGTTCTCTCTTCTGTTGGTTCTCTCATCTATAAGTTCTTTCTTTAGAAGTTTTCTCATATGCTAGTTCTCTCTTCTATAGCTGCTCTCTACTATAGGTTCATTCCTCTGCAAGTTCTCTTCGTCGCATCTTCTCTCTTCTGTCAGTTCTCGCTTTTGTAGGTTCTCTTTTCTATAAGTTCCCTCATCTGTAGGTTCTTTGCACTATAGCTTCTCTCTTCTACTAGCTCATTCCTTTGTAAATTCTCATTTATGCAGATTCTCTCCTTTACAAGACCTCTCTTTTGCAACTTCTCTCTTCAATAATTTCATTCATCTGCAGGTTCTCTACTTTGCATGTTCTCTCTTTTGTTGCTTCTCTCTTCTGCAGCTTCATTCCTCTATAGGTTTCTTCACTTCAGGTTCTCTCTTATGCAGGTTCTCTCCTTTATAGGACCAATCTTATGTAGCTTCTCTCTTCTACAATTTCATTCCACTGCATGTTCTGGCCTCTGCATGTTCTCTCTTCTGTTAGTTCTCCCCTCTACAAGTTCTCTCTTTTGTAGGTTCCCTCATCTACATGTTCTTTGCTTTATAGGTTTTCTCCTTTGCACGTTCTCTATTATGTAGCTTCTCTCTGTTGCTAGTTCATTCCTCTACAAGTTCTCTCTTCTATAGTTTCTCTCTATAGGTGCTCCCCTCTACATGTTTTCTCCTCTGTGAGTTCTTTCTTCTATAGGTTCTTTCTTGTGCAAGTTCTCTCATGTGCAGGTTTTTGCTACTTTTCCCTGCCACTTCATTCCTCTATTGGTTTTTTCCCCTATATGTTATCTCCTACGTATTTCTCTCTTTTGCAAGTTCTCTCATTTATAATTTCTTTCTTCTACATGTTCATTGCTCTATAACTTTTCTCCTCTATAGGTTATCTCCTATGCATGTTCTCTCTTATGTTAGTTCTCTCTTCTGTAGGTTCTCTCATCTGTAGGGTATCAGATCTGTAGGTTCCTTACTCTACAAGTTTTCTCCCCTGTAGGTTCTCTTATATTTAGCTTTTGTCTTCTACAAGTTTGTCTCCTCTATAAATTCTCTCCACTATAGGTTCTCTCTTCTGTAGATTCTCTCCTTTACAAGTTCTATCTTTTATAGATTCACTCCTCTACATAGCTTCTCTCTTTTGCAGATTCATTCCTCTGCAGTTTCTCTCTGTTACAAGTTCTGTCTTCTACAAATTCTCTCCTCTGCAGGACCTCTCTTTTGTAGTTTCTCTCTTCGGCAAGTTCATTCCTCTGCAGGTTCTCTCCACTACATGTTCTCTCTTATGTAAATTCTCTCCGACCTCTCTTCTATAGTTTCTCTCATTAACAATTTTATTCCACTGTAGGTTCTTTACTCTACATGTTCTCTCTTTTGTTAGTTCTCTCTTCTACAAGTTCTCTCTACTAAAGGCTCTCTTATCTACAGGTTCTATGGTTTAGACATTTTCTCCTTTGGAGGTTCTCTCTTCTATAGCTTCATTCCTCTACAAGTTCCCTCCTCTGTCTGTTCTTACTTTTGTCAGTTTTCTATTCTACAAGTTCCTTGCACTATAGGTTTTCTCCTCAATAGGTTTTCTCTTCTGCAACTTCTCTCTTCTGTAGGTTCATTGCTCTATAGGTTCTCTCCACTACAGGTAGTCTCTTCTGCATATTCTCTCCTCTGTAGGACCTCTCTTTTGTAGCTTCTCTCTTCTACAATTTTGTTCCCTTGCAGGTTCACTACTTTGCATGTTCTTTCTTCGATTAAATCCCTCTTCTACAGGTTCTCTTCACTGTAGGTTCTCTCGTCTATAGGTTCATTGCTCTACAGGTTTTCTTTTCTGTAGGTTCTCTCTTTTGTAGCTTCTCTCTTGTGCAGCTTTGTTCTTCTACAGGTTCTCTCCTCTGCATGTTCCCTCTTTTACAGGTTCTCTTCACAATAGCTTTTCTCATCTACTGGTTCTTTGCTTTATAGGTTTTCTCCTCTGCAAGTTCTCCCTTCTTTAGGTTCTCTCTTCTGCAGGTTCATTCCACTGCAGGTTCTCACCTCTGTATGTTCTCTCTTCTACCAATTCTCCTTTTAGTAGCTTCCCTCTTCTATATGTTCCCTCATCTCTAGGTTCTTTGCACTACAAGTTTTCTCTTCTACAGGTTCTCTCTTCTGCAAGTTCATTCTCTGTAGGTTCTCCCATCTGTAGGTTTTTGCTCTACACATTTTATCCTCTACTGGTTCTCTCTTATGTAACTTCTCTCTATAACAGGTTCATTCCTCTGTAGGTTCTCTTCCTCGTATGTTCTCTCTTCCATCAGTTCTCCCTTTTATAGCTTCCCTCATTTGTAGGTTCTTTGCTCTATAGGTTTTCTCATCTGCAGGTTCTCTATTATGTAGCTTCTCTTTTATGCTAGTTCATTCCTCTGTAAGTTCTCTCTTCTGCAGATTCTCTCCTCTGCAGGGACCTCTCTTTGGCAACTTCTCTCTTCTGTTCACTTCTACAGCTTCATTCCTCTGTAGGTTTCTCTAGTTTAGGTTCTCTTCTGCAAATTCTCTCCTCTACAGGAGCTCTCTTTTGTAGCTTCTATCTTTTACAATTTCATTCCTCTGCAGGTTCTCTCTTCTATTGGTTCTCTCATCTATATGTTCTTTGCTCTATAGGTTTTGTCCTCTACACATTCTCCATTATGTAGCTTCTCTCTATTGCTGGTTCATTCCTCTACAAGTTCTCTCTTTTATCGATTCTCTCTTCTATAGGACCTCTCTTCCATAACTTCTCACCACTACAATTTCATTCCTTTACAGGTTCTCTACTTTTCATGTTCTCTCTTCTGTCAGTTCTCTCTTTTACAGGTTCTCTCCTCTCCACATTCTCTTAACTATAGCTTTTCTCATCTACAGATTCGCTCCTCTGCACATTTTCTCTTCTATATGTTTTCTCCTTTGCAGCTTCTCTCCCCTACAGGTCTTTGTTAGTTATTTCTATAGGTTCTCCCATTTACAGGTTTTCTCCTTTATGTGGTCTTTCTTTAGTAGGTTCTTTCCTATACAAGTTCTCTCATATGCAGATTTTTGCTAATTTTCTCTGCTGTTTCATTCCGCCATTGGTTTTTTCGCTTATATGTTCTCTCCTCTATATGTTCTCTCTTCTGCAAGTTCTCTCATTTATAGTTTCTTTCTTATGTATGTTCATTGCTCTATAGCTTTTCTCCTTTATAGCTTCTCTCCTCTGCATGTTCTCTCTTCTATTAGTTCTCTCTTATGTAGGTTCTCTCTTCTATAGGTTCTCCCATCTGTAGGTTCTTTGCTCTATATGTTTTCTCCTCTATAGGTTCTGTCATATTTAGCTTCTCTCTTCTGCATGTTTGTCTCCTCTATAAATTCTCTCCACTACAGATTATCTTTTCTATAGATTATCTCCTCTTTAGGTTTTTTCTTCTATAGGTTCTCTACTCTGCATAACTTCTCTCTTCTGCAGATTCATTCCTCTGCAGTTTCTCTCTGTTACAGCTTCTCTCTTCTATAGATTCTCTCCTCTACAAGACCTCTCTTCTGTAGTTTCTCTTTTCAACTGGTTCATTCCTCTACAGGTTCTCTCCATTACATGTTCTCTCTTCTGTAAATTCTCTCTGCAGGACCTCTCTTCTATAGTTACTCTTTTGACAATTTCATTCTGTTGTAGGTTCTTTACTCTGCATGTTCTCTCTTCTATTAGTCCTCTCTTCTACATGTTCTCTCTACTAAAGGTTCTCTCATCTATAGGTTTTTTGCTTTATACATTTTCTCCTTCGGTGGTTCTCTCTTTTATAGCTTCTATCTTCAACAGCTTCATTGCTCGGCAGGTTCTCTCCTCTATATATTCTTACACAGGTTCTCTCTTTTATAGGTTCTCTTTACTATACGGTCACTCATCTATAGGTTCATTGCTCTATATGTTTTCTCCTCTACTGGTTCTCTCTTTTATAGATTCACTCATCTCTAGGACCTCTCTTTTATAGCTTCTCTCTTCTACAATTTCATTCCTCTTTAGGTTTACTACTTCGCATGTTCTCTCTTCTGTCAGTTTTATCTTTTGTTGGTTCTCTCAACTGTAGGTTCTCACATCTACAGGTTCATTGTTGTATAGGTTTTCTCCTCTACATGTTCTCTCTTCTGTAGCTATTCTCTTCAATAGCTTCATTCCTCTACAAGTTCTCTCCTCTACATCTCTTCTCTTCTACAGTTTCTCTTTACTATAGGTTCTCTCATCTACAAATTCTTTACTCGATAGGTTTTCTCATCTGCAAGTTCTCCTTTTTATAGCTTCTCTCTTCTATAGGTTCCCTTATTTGCAGGTTCTTTGCTCTATAAGTTTTCTCCTCTGCAAGTTTTATCTTCTATAGCTTCTCTCTTTTGAACGTTCATTCCTCTACAGGTTCTCTCCACTGCAGGTTCTCTCTTCTGCAGATTCTCTCATTTATAGGACCTCTCTTATATAGCTTCTCTTTTCTACAATTTCATTCCTCTATTGGTTCTCTACTCTGCATGTTCTTTCTTTTGTATGTTCTCTCTTCTATGGGTTCTCTCCACTGTAGGTTCTCTCATCTATAGGTTTTCTCTTTTATAGCTTCTCTCTTTTATAGCTTCCTTCCTCTACAAGTTCTCTCCTCTGCATGTTCTCTCTTCTATAGGTTCTCTTTACAATAGGTTCTTTCATTTACATGTTCTTTGCTCTATAGGTTTTCTCCTTTATAGGTTCTCCCTTATATAGCTTCTCTTTTCTGCAAGTTCATTCCTCTACAGGTTCTCACCTCTGCATGTTCTCTCTTCTGTAGATTCCCTCATTTATAGTTTCTTTACTCTACATGTTTTCTCCTTTATAGGTTCTCTCTTCTACAGGTTCAATCTTCTGGCAAGTTCTCCTATCTATGGGTTCATTGGTCTATAGGTTTTCTCCTCTGCTAGTTCTCTCTTTTGTAGCTTCTCTTTACAGCTGGTTCATTCCTCTGTAGGTTCTCTCCTTCGCATGTTCTCTCTTCTGTCAATTGTTCCTACTGTAGGTTCCCTAATCTATAGCTCTATAGGTTTTCTCCTCGGTAAGTTCTCTATTATGTAACTTCTCTCTTCTGCTAGTTTATTCCTTTGTAAGTTTTATCTTCTGTAGATTCTCTCCTCTGTAGGACCTCTCTTCTGCAATTTCTCTCTTCTACAATTTCTATCAGTTCTACAAGTTCATTCCTCTACAAGTTCTTTAGTCTGCATGTTCTCTCTTCTATCAATTCTCTCATCTACATGTTCCCTCTATTGTATGTTCTCTCATCTACAGGTTCTCCTTACTGTATGTTCTCTCATCTACAGGTTCTCCTTACTATATGTTCTCTCATCTACAAGTTCTTTGCTCTGTTGGATTTCTCATATATAGCTTCATTCTTCTGCAAGTTCTCTCCTCTACATATTCTCTTCAAAGCAGGTTCTCTCATCTATAGATTCCCTCCTTTACAAGTTCTCTCTACTTGATGTTCTCTCCTTTGTGGCTTCTCTCCCCTATAGGTCTTTGCTAGTTATCTCTACAGATTCTTCCCTCTACAGATTTTTCTTTCGCAGGTTCTTTCCTTTACAAGTTCTCTCATCTCCACATCTTTGTTGGTTTTCCATGCCATTTCACTCCTCCACTGGTTTTTTCCCCTATATGTTCTTCCCTCTTCATGTTCTCTCTTCTTCATGTTCTCTCTTTTGTTTGTACTCTCTTTTGCAGGTTCTCTCTTTCATAGGTTCTATTTTCTATAGGTTCATTGCTTTGTAAGTTTTCTCCTCTGCATGTTCTCTCTTTCTTTTAATTCTCTCTTCTGTTGAGTCTCTCTTCTATAGGTTCTCTCATCTATAGTTCCTTTGCTCTACAAGCATTCTCCTTTGCAGGTTCTCACTTTTGTTGCTTCTCTATTATGTAGGTTCTTTTCTATGTAGGTTCTATCCACTTCTAGTTTTCACCTCTATTGGTTCTCTCTTCTTCATGTTCATACCTCCGCCAGTTCTCTACTCAATAGGCCTTTACTGGTTTTCTCTGCCATTTCACCCAGGTTTATGTTTTTTCTACTGTAAGCTTTCTTCCCTGCATGTTCTCTCTTCTATAGGTGCTCTCTTATGTAGGTTCTCTCATTATTAGGTTCCTTACTCTACAAGTTTTCTCCTTTGTAAGTTCTCTCTTCTTAAGATTCTCTCTTATGTAGGTTATCACCTCTACAAATTCTCTACACTGCAAGTTCTCTCTTTAGTAGATTCTTTCTTATAGAGGATCTAACTTCTATAGATTCACTCATCTGCAGAATCTCTCCTCTGTAGCTTTACTCTTCTACAGGTTCATTCCTCTACTACATCTTTCCTCTGCATGCTCTCTCTTCTGTCCGTTCACTCCTTTGAAGATTCTCTCATTTGTAGGTTTTCTCCTTTGTAGTTTCTCTTTTGTAGCTTCTCTCTTCTATAGGTTCATTCCTCTACATGTTCTCTTTACTATTACATCTCTCTTCTATAGGTTCTCTCTTCTGTAAGTTCTCTCATTTGTAGGGTTTTTGCTTTATTGCTTTTCTCATCTGCAGGTTCTCTCTTCTGTAGCTTCTCTCTTCTGCAAGTTCATTCCTCTGTAGGTTCTTTCTTTTGTAGCTTCACTATTTTGCAAGTTCATTCCTCTGATGATTCTCTCTTCTTCAACAGGTTCTCTCTTCTGTAGCTTTCCTATTTTGTAGGTTCTCTCTTCTATAGCTTCTCTCCTCTGCAAGTTCATTCCTCTGGAGGTTCTCTCTTATGTCAATTCTCTCTTCTTTAGGTTTTCTCCTTCTCATATTCTCTCTTCTATAGGTTTTCTCCTTTGCATGTTCCCTTTTACTTTCCATTCTCTCTTCTGCTGGTTCTCTCTTCTCTAGGTTCTCTCATCTATAGTTTCTTTGCTCTATAGGTATTCTCCTCTATAAGTTCTCACTTCTATTGCTTCTACCTTCTGTAGGTTCTTTTCTATGTAGGTTCTCTCCCATTAAGGTTTTCACCTCCATTAGTTCCTTCTTCTTCATGTTTTTTCCTCTGTAGGTTCTCTCCTTCGTACGCCTTTATTGGTTTTCTTTGCAATTTCACCCGAGTATACTTTTTTTTCATTGTAGGCTTTCTTCCCTGCATGTTCTCTCTTCTGTAAGTTCTTTATTCTACAAGTGTTCTCTTTTGTAGGTTCTTTCATCTGCAGGTTCCTTGCTCTACAAGTTTTCTCCTTTGCAGGTTCTCTCTTCTATAGTTTCTCACCTCTACAAATGCTCTCCACTGCAAGTTCTCTCTTCAGTAGATTTTTTTCCTTTACAAACTCTATCAATTATAAATTCACTCCTTTGTAGAATCTCTCCCCTATAAGTTCTCTCTTCTATAGCTTCACTCTTCTATAGGTTCATTCCTCCATTGGTTCTCTCCTCTACATGTTCTCGCTTCTGTTAGTTCACTCTTATGCAGGTTCTCTTTTCTGTAGATTCTCTCATCTATAGGTTCTTTGCTCTACAAGTTTTCTCCTTTGTAGTTTCTCTTCTGTTGGTTCACTCATCTGCAGGTTCTTTCCTTTGAATGTTCTCTCTTCTATAGGTTCTCTCCTCTATAGATTCTCTCTTCTGTAGGTTCTTTCCTCTATAGGTTTTCTCCTTTGCAAGTTCTCTCTTCTACAGCTTTATTCATTTGCAGTGTCTCTCCACTATAAGTTCTCTCTTTTGCAAATTCCCTCCTCTTCATGTTCTCTCTTTTGTAGCATCTCTCCTCTATAGGTTCTCCCCCTCTACATGCTCTCCCTCCTGTCATTTCTGTCTTTTCCTTCTTCTCTCTTCTGTAGGTTCTCTCATTTGGAGGTTCTCTCTTCTGCAGGTTCATTCCTTTTTAAGTTCACTCATTTGGAGGTTCTATGCTTTACAAGATTTCAGCTCTATAGGTTCTCTCTTCTATAGCTATTCTCTTCTACAAGTTCATTCCTCTGCATGTTCTCTCCTCTACACGTTCTTTCTAATGTCAGTTCTCTCTTTTGTAGGTTCTTTTTTCTACAAGTTCCCTTATCTATAAGTTTATTACTCTACAGATTTTCTCCTCTGCAGTTTCTCTCTTCTATACCTTCTCTCTTCTGCAAGTTTTATGCTCTATAGTATTTCAGCTTTGCACGTTCTCTCTACTGTAGCTTATCTCTTATGCAATTTCTCTCCTCTAAAAATTGTCTCCAATACAAGTTCTCTCTTCTATAGATTCTCTCATCTATAGGTTCTACCCTCTGTTTGTTCACACCTACGTTGATTCTTTCCGCAGTAGCTTCTCTCTTCTATAGCTTCTCTCTTCTCCAGGTTCTCTCTTTTACATGTTCTCTATTATGTCAGTTCACTCTTCTGTAGGTTCCCTCATCTGTAGGTTCCTTGCTTTACAGGTTTTCTCCTCTACTGGTTTTCTTTTTTGTAGCTTCTCTCTACTGTAGGTTCATTCCTCTACAGGTTCTCTCCTCTGCATGTTCCATCTTCTATCAGTTCCACCTTCTGTAGATTCTCTCTTCTGTAGGTTCCCTCATCTGTAAGTTCTTTGATCTATAGGTTTTCTCCTCTGCAAGTTCTCTCTTGTGTAGCTTCTCTCTCCTGCAGCTTCATTCCTCAGTATGTTCTTTCCTCTACATGTCCTCTCTTCTATCAGTTCTTTCTTTTACAGGTTCTCTTTATTATAGGTTCTCTCATCTATCGGTTCTTCGCTCTATAGATTTTGTTCTCTATAGGTTCTCTCTTTTGTAGCTTCTCTCCTCAGTTTCATTCCTTTACATGTTCTCTCTACTGTCAGTTCTCTAAACTACATGTTCTCTTTTTTGTCGGTTCTCTCATTTGCAAGTTCTTTGCTCTATAGCTTTTCTCCACTGCAGGTTCTCTTTTCTGTAGCTTCTATCTTCTATATGTTCATTCCTTTGTCAATTCTCTCCTCTACATGTTTTGTCTTCTGTAAGTTCTCTTTTCTATAGGTTCCTTCTTCTATAGGATCTCTCATCAATAGGTTTATGCTCTATAGGATTTTAGCTCTTTATGTTCTCTCTATTATAGCTTCTCTCTTCTGTAGGTTCTCTCCCCTACAAAATTCTCTCCACTATAAGTTCTCTCTTTTATAGATTCTCTCATCTACAAGTTTTATCTTCTATTGGTTCACTCCTTTGCAAATTCTCTCCCCTGCAGCTTCTCTCTTCTGCAAGTTCATTTGTCTACAGGTTATCTCCTTTACATGATCTCTATTCTGTAAGATCACACTTCTGCAAGTTCCCTCATTTGTAGGTTCTTAGTTCTTCTTTGCTGGTTCTCTCTTATGTAGTTTCTCTCTAATACAGGTTCATTCCTCTACAGGTTCTCTCCTCTACATGTTCTCTTTTTTGTCAGTTCTCCCTTCTGCAGACTCTCTTTTGTAGGTTCCCTCATCTATAGGTTCTTTGCTCTATAGGTTTTCTCCTCTGTAGGTTCTCTCCTCTACATGTTCTCTCTTCTGTCAGTTCTCTCTTCTATAGGTTCTCTCTACTGTAGGTTCTTTCATCTATAGGTTTTGTGCTCTATACGTTTCTCCTCTGCAAGTTCTATCTTCTATAGCTTTATTCCTCTACATGTTTTCTCTACTATCAATTCACTCTTTTTCAGGTTCTCTCTTTTGTTTGTTCACTCATCTGTAGGTTTTGATCTATAGATTTTCTCCTCTGTAGGTTCTCTCTTCTATAGCTTCTCTCTTTTGTAGGTTCATTCCTTTGTAGGTTCTCTCCACCACAGGTTCTCTCTTCTACATATTGTCTCCTTAGCAGGTTCTCTTTTTTGTAGCTTCACTATTCTACAAGCTCATTCCTCTGCCAGTTCTCTCTTCTGCAGGCTCTCTATTCTGTAGCTTCTCTCTTTTGTAGATTTTCTCTTCTGTACCTCTGCCAGTTCTCTCTTCTGCAGGCTCTCTCTTCTGTAGCTTCTCTCTTTCGCATGTTTTCTCTTCTGTAGCTTTTCTCTTCTGCAGCTTCATTCCTCTACATGTTCTCTCAACTCTAAGTTCTCTCTTCTATAGGTTCTCTCTTCTGTATGTTCTCTTATCTGCAGGTTCTTTTTCTATAGCTTTTCTCTTCTACAGGTTCTCTCTTTTTTGTAGCTTCTCTCTTTTGCAAGTTCATTCCACTACAAGTTCACTCTACTTCATGTCTTCTCTTCTGTAGATTGTCTCCTCAATAGGTTCTCTCTTTTATAGCTTCACTATTTTGTAGGTTCATTCCTTTACTAGTTCTCTCTTTTGTAGCTTCTCCTTTCTATAAGTCCTCTTTTCTGTAGCTTCTCTCTTTTATAGCTTCATTCCTCTGCATTTTCTCTCTATTGTCAGTTCTCTCTTCTGCAGTTTCTCATCTGTAGGTACTTTGCTCTACAAGTTTCTCCTCTGTTGTTTCTCTCTTTTGTAGCTTTTATCTACTGCAGGTTCATTCCTCTGCATGTTCTATCTTTTGTCAACTCTCCCTTATGTTGATCTTCTCTTCTATAGCTTCCCTTATCTATAGGTTCATTGCTCTAAAGGTTTTCTCCTTTATAGGTTCTCTCTTCTGTAGCTTCTCTGTTCTATAGATTTACTGCTCTGCAAGTTCTCTCCTTTATATGTTCTCTCTTTCATTAGTTCTCTCTACTGTAGGTTCTCTCATCTATAGGTTCTTTGCTCTATAGGTTTTCTCCTCTACAAGTTTTTTCTTCTATAGTTTCTCTCTTATGCAACTCCATTCCTCTTCATGTTCTCTTTACTGTCAGTTCACTCTTCTACAAGTTCTCTTATTTGTCGATTCTTTGCTCTATAGCTTTTCTCCTCTATAGGTTCTCTCTTCTGCAGCTTCTCTCTTCTGCAATTTTAATCCTCTGCAGGTTCTCTCCACTCTAAGTTTTCTCTTCTATAGATTGTCTCCTTAGCAAGTTCTCTCTTTTGTAGCTTCACTATTTTACAGGTTTATACCTCTGCAAGTACTCTCTTCTGTAGGTTTTTTATTTTATAGCTTCTCACTTCTGAAATCTTCTACAGCTTCATTCCACTACATGTTCTCTCTACTGTCAGTTCTCTCTTCTACAGGTTCTCTCTTCTGTAGGTTTTCTCATTTGCAGGTTCTTTGCTCTATAGCTTTTCTCCTTTGTAAGTTCACTTTTCTATAGCTTCTCTCTTCTATAGGTTTATTCCACTGTAGGTTCTCTCCACTCTAGGTTCTCTTTTCTACAGATTGTCTCCTCTATAGGTTATCTCTTTTGTGGCTTTACTCTTTTATAGCTTCATTCCTCTACTGGTTCTCTCCTCTACATGTTCTGTCTTCTGTAAGTTCTCTCTTCTGCAGGCTCTCTTGTATAGGTTCTCTCATCTGCAGGTTTTATGCTCTATAAGATTTTCAGCTCTACACGTTCTCTTCTACAGGTTCTCTCCTCTACAAATTCTCTCCATTACTTCTCTCTTTTGTAGATTCTCTCATCTACAGGTTCTATCATCTGTTGGTTCACTCCTCTGTAGATTCTATCCCCTCTAGTTTCTCTTTTCTATAGCCTCTCTCTTCTGTAGGTTCATTCGTCTACAAATTCTCTCCTTAACATGTTCTCTATTCTGTTAGTTCACTTTTCTATAGGTTTCCTCATTTGCAGGTTCTTTGCTTTACAAGTTTTCTCTTTTACTGGTTCTCTCTATTGTTGCTTCTCTTTATTGCAAGTTCATTCATCTTCAAGTTCTCTCTTCTACATGTTCTCTCTTCTGTTAGTTCTCCCTTCTGTAAATTGTCTCTTCTATAGGTTTTCTCCTCTGTAGAATTTTTTTGAACCTAGTGATTAAGTATGGGTGCATATAAGGAAGGAATGATTTGCCCCACAATGAAATTCTAAAATGCAACCTTAGGGTGATGGATGTTTTTAAGTCTTGGAAAGGATTAATGACAATGCCTACAAGTTAGATTTGTTAAGCAACTATGGTAATGTTGGTGCTAATTTTAATGTTGATGACTTATCTTTGTTTGATGTAGGTAATTTGAGGATGAATCCTTTCATAGGGGGGATGATAAAGAACAAGGTGCTGATCAAGTGCAACAAAGAAACTCTTCCTAAGATCTTTCACAAAAAAAAAATTGGTGGTTTAATGACTAGGTCAAAGATGAAGAGGATGAAAAAGGCTTTACAAGACTTAATCATAGAGCTTCATGACAAAAAGGGTAATTTAGAAGATTCCAAGGGTTGAGCCCACCTTTGATGACTAATGTTAGATTTGTTATCAACACTATTTCACACAGTTATATGTGTTTATTTGATGTTATGAATGTTGTTGAGATATAGTGAGGTCATTGGGAGAATCTGGTGATGATAGGTTAACCTTGGCGTTGAGGAGTCAATGTTGACTTTTGACCCTAAATTGTAGGGATCAAGATTGACCGTTAACTATTGACTCTAAATTTTAGGAAGTCAATGTTGATTATTGACCCTAAATTTTAGGACTCAAACCATTAGGTGTCTTGGAAAAAGTAGAAAAGGGGTTACAGAAAATTGAGTGAATAGCAAAAAGAGGTGAATGACAAACCTAGGGAAAAAGAGAGGTGAATAGCAAAGAGGAGGCAGCCATTAAGCAAGGTAGCCAGCCAAAGAAAGAAGGCAAGGCAGTAGGCTAAGGAATGAAGGAAAGAAGGCAAGGCAGCCGACCAAGGAGAGAGCAGTAGCCGCCAAGGAAAGAAGGCAAGGCAATCGGGCAAGGAGAGGAAGAAAGAAGGCAAGGTAGCTGGCTAAGGTGAGAGTAGCAGCCTCCAAAGAGAGGCAGCAAGGTAGTCAGTCAAAAAGAGAAAGAAAGAAAGAGACCAACAGTGATGGAAGGATAAGATCCATATTCTACTTTAACAAATTATACACATTAAGCGATTGTTCTCCAGGAAAGGTTTTTCCATAAACTCTTGATAGATTTGTTGAAAAACAGGGTGGGATACCCTTGGAGTGATAAGGAGATCAACTCCTTGATCGAGAAATCATTGTAAATAGTTAAGGATTAGTCCTTCCACAAGTAATGAAAGAGTGATCCTTCTACAACATTAGTGTATCCCTTGATAACAAGAGTGGACTGTGTGATGTAGGAGTGATCCTATCACACTATAGACGTAGTTCACATATTGTGAGTGAACATATAAAAAATTGTTTCTTATTCATATGGTTATGCTCACATAAAGGAAGAAATTAAAAATTAGATCATCGGCTTTAACAAGTCACAGAGGTTAAATCTAAATCAATTTGTAAAAGGAGGATATCACACACTAATTCAACCCATTGTCAATGTGAGACCTATATCAGTCTCTATTAGTATACCAGCAGCAACAGACATCTTTGTAGGTCTATGAGGGTATATCAACACCAGTAGCTTATCCTTGCACGTCCAAGAGGGTATACCAGTAGTAGTAGATGTCCTTATAGGTCTAAGAGGGTATACTAGTACCAGTAACACATCCCTCCACATCCAGGAGGGCATACCAGCAGCAACCACACATTCGTGCATGTCCAAAAGTCTTCCCAGCAATAGCAGCATGTCCAAGAGACTTCCTAGTAGTAGCAACATGTTCAAAACGCTTCCTTGCACCAGCAACACATCCGAAAGAATATACTCACACCAGCAAACACCACTAAGGTAGCAGCCACACTAGCAAACATCACCAAGGCAGCAACCGCACCAATAAACCAACAAAGCAGCTAAGGAAGACAAACCAAAAGGAGGCAGAAATAGCATGTGAGTCCAACAGGAGGTGGAGTAAGAGCATAAAGGTCTTACACTAGCAACCAACATGCAGCAATAGGTGGTACACCAATAGACAGCAGTAGTGCATAGGGATAGTAGCAACGGCATGAGAAAACCACTGCAACATGTAGGGATAATGGTAATGGAGGGAGAAAACAGTTGCAACTATGCGAGAAAACAGTTGCAACACACAAGGATAGCAGCAGTGGCACAAGCAAATAGTAGTAGAGCACTCGAAGAGCAAGAACAACACGTATGGATAGCAACCAGAGCGCGTGTAGACAATAGTAGTAGCACAAGTCAACAACAGTAGCCACAAGTGTGAACAATAAGAGCAGCGTGCGTGAATAGCATTAATAGCATGCAAAGACAACAACTGCATTACGTGCAAATAGCAGGAGCAACACACACGAATAGCAGTGGTAGTGCGTACGGACAACATTAGTAATGCATGCAACAGCAATGATAATGTGTACAAATAGCATTAGCATCGTATGCAGGCAACACTATAGTGGGTGAGACAACACCTACAATGAAGGAAGGAAAAGATTCATATTCTGCTCTAAAAATCTATACACATTGAGTGATCATTCTCCAAGAAAGGTTTTACCATAAACTCTTGATAAATTTGCTGGAAAATAGGGTGGATGCCCTTAGATTTAGATTGTTAGAGTAGATTGTGAGAGTTTATCAATCAATGCTTCCATAACATTTTTGTATCATTTGATAATAAAAGTGGATTGTGTGGTTTAGGAGGGATTCTATCACACTGTGAACATAACTCACACATTGTGGGTGAACCACATAAAAATTGACATATGTGCTTGGGTGCTTATACATATTATATTCATACAGTCGTGCTCATATAAAGAAGAAAAATAAAAAAAAATTGGATTATTGGCTCTAACAAGTCGTAGAAGTTAAATTTAAATTGATTTGTAAAAAGAGGATATCTCACACTGATTTACCCCCTCTCAATGTGAGACCTAAAATAGTCCTCGTCAAATGGTATCAAAGCCTGGTTCCTTTGTTGATCCAATTTTTCTGCTTTGAAGTGAAGTTATGCATTGTTGTGTGAGTTTTTATCTTTAGTGTTAACAAGGGTATCCCTATTTTTGATAGACAGAATTATCAACTATGAAAGAATAGAATACTCCCATATCTGGTATCCCTCGGTCTTGATGTGTTTGAGTCTACTATTAGTGGCTTTATCCCTGTTGCTAATGGTGATCTTATGGCACTAGCTTATAAGAAAAACTTAGAGTATGATGGAAAGGCAAGAAATGCCTTATACCTCTCCGTGTCAGATAAAGAATTCACCAAGGTGATAGAGTGCAACATAGCCAAGCAAATCTGGGACAACCCGAAGAACATTTATGAAGGAGACAAGGTTATGAAGGAAGCCAACCTAAAAATCTAGAGGAGTAGATTCAAAGACATAAAGATGCAGAACAATGAGATTGTGGATGCATTCTTCACAAAAGTCAATGAAATTGTATGTTCCATTAGAAGCTATAGACAAGAGATCCATGATGCTACTATAGTAAGGAAAATACTTAGAAAAGCTTACAATGCCAAAGTCCCTTCCATAGAAGATAGAAATTTGGATAAGCTGCCCTTAGATGACCTGTACAGCATATTGGTGGTTTATGAAATGAGAATAGCCCCAATAAAGAAAAAAAAAGAAGTCTAAGGTGGAGAAGAAGCTAGCTTTCAAGGCAATGAGGAAATTAAAGATTAAAGACCAAGAAAAGGAGTTTGACAACAGCTCTAAAGAAGAGGATGGTGATACTAAGCTAGATGAAGTCATGACATACATCACCAAGAACTTGAGGAAAGGAAGAAGGAAATACAAGGGAAAATTACCTTGAAGTGCTTTAGCTATGGAGTAATTGGGCACTCTATCGTGGACTACCCAAAGAGAAGAGAAGCAAATAATGAGGATGATGATGAGCCGGTCCCAAGGGAGGAAGACAAAGCAATCTATCTACTCCAAAGCTAGAAATTCAAGTTTCAAAGGGAAAAGGAAGTTGTTTAAATCCAAATAGAGAAATTTCCTGAGCAAGTTGAAGAAAGAAGATTCTAAAGAAGAAAGTGATGATGATTTTGATGACGAGGCTATAAAGGATGTGCTAGTCACTCAAGTAGATAATGATCAAGAATCTTCAAGTGAGGAGAAATTAATAGAAAGGGAAGAGGATGAGTTAAACTTAGTACATCACATGGCTTCTAGAGAGAGGCTATCACCACTATAACTTTGGTTCAAAATAGATGCTTGATGAGACCACATATTGAGAAGACACCCTTTGAGCTATGGAATGGAAAAAAGCCAACTGTAAAACACTTTAAAGTGTTTGGGAGTTTATGCCTCATTAAAGTCAAAGTTAAGCATCTTGGCAAATTTAATGAGAAGGCTAATGAAGGCATATTCTTGGGCTATGTATGAAATGGAAAAGGCTTCAAATGCTATAACAAAAGGTTGCTAAAAATGGTGAACAGATTTGATGTTAAAGTGATTAAAGATGGTGCTGCAATGCAATCACAACATGTAAAAACTAAAGATGCCATGTATGAGAACCAAAAAGAGTCTTATGGTATTGAATCCAAGGCCATTCAGCATGAGGAAGATGTTGATTCTCAAGTTACAAGTGATGAAGAAGAAGAGTCAAGGCATTGCCAAACACATAGAAGGGTTAGAGCTGAAGTTAAGGCTAAAAACATTATTGGCAGGAAAGAGGACTTTGTGCAAACTAGAAGAAGACTAAGGGGTGGTGAACAAACCTTATAATTTTTAAAGTTAAACCCAAGTTCATGGAAAAAGCACTAAAGCACAAGGAATGGGTGTGTGTTATAAATGAGGAGCTTGACCAAATTGACAAGAACAATACTTGGTGTTTAGTACCTAGACCTAAAGGGAAAAACATCATTGAAACCAAGTGGGTGTTTAGAAATAAGTTCGATGAAGAAGGTGAAGTGGTAAGAAACAAGGAATGACTTGTCTATAAAGGCTACTTGTAAGTAGAAGGTGTTGACTTTGAAGAGAACTTTGCTCTAGTCCAAACTTGAAGCAATCAAAATATTTATGACTATTATCACTTAGAGGAACTACAAGGCCTATCAAATGAATGTGAAGTCTACATTTCTGAATAGAAAGCTTGAAGAGGAGGTATTGATTGAACAGCTTGATGGTTTTATACTTGATCATGATGGTTCAAGTGTATGAACATTAAACAAGGCTTTATATGGCTTAAAGCAAGCTCCAAGAGCATGGTATTCCAAGTTGGATACATGCCTTAAGAATATGAAGTTCAAAAAAGGAAATATGGATAGCAACTTATATATAAAGGAAGACAACCAAGGTCAATTAATTGTTGTGGTCTATATTGATGACATAATATTTGCTGTAGAAAAGGATGCCCTGTGTATTACTTTTGCTGAGCAGATGAAGAAGAAGTTTGAGATGTTCATTCTTGCTGAAATGAAATTCTTCTTAGGATTACAGGTGTTGCAAGGCGAGGCTAGAATTTTTCTCTCCCAAGAAAAGTATGCTTATGAGCTATTAAAAAGGTTTGGGTTGGAGAACTCTAAGGAAGTAAACTCCCATTACGTTTGGAACTAAGTTAAGCAAGGATAAAAAAAGCAACATGGTTGATTAGAAGGAATACAGGAAGTGGATTGGAAACTTACTGTATTTGACAACATCAAGGTTTGATATTACAACAATCCTTTGTAATTGTTAGCAACGCTCACAACAAAAGCCATTATGCAGCAATCCTTCATAATCTTCTTAGAGTAATAATCCAAAAGTAGATGAATTACAACTTCCCATATATATGCACTCCCCCTTCCTTAACAGCTCCCCCTACACTATTGCTTCTCTCCCTCTTTGCCAACCAATTAAATCTGAAAAACCTACAAAGTAGAGATGGAGGATTCACCTGAACTTCAAGCTTGAGGTGGCATTTGCACAGACAAACTTATTTTGTACTTTTTAAACAACTCTGTGGACAAAGATTTAGTTAGAATATCTGAAATTTGATCTTTAGTACCAACATACTCCAACTGAATTGTACCCTATTCTACTTTATCCTTAATAAAGTGATATCAAATGTCAATATGCTTGCTCCTTAAATGTTGAACTGGATTCTTGCTGAGATCAATCTCACTTTGATTATCACAGAGTACACTCATTTGTAACTTTACTTTAACACCCAAATCTGCTAATTGTCCTTGCATCCATATCACCGAGTACATACTGCACAAGCAGCCATATGCTCAGCCTCAGTTGTGCTTAAAGTAACACTGTTTTGCTTTCTACTTAACACACTTTGAACCAAAGTAAAAGCTACAGCCACTAGTTGATTTTTTGTCATCTATACTTCCTACCCAATTTGCATCAGTGTATGCTCGTAGTTTTATAGAATCCATGGTAGGATACCACAAACCCATTTCCAATGTATCTTTAAGGTATCTTAGGATTCTTTTCACTGCCAATACATGAGATTCCTTAGGATTAGCTTGGAATCTACTGACGATGCACACAGCTTGTATGAGATCAGGCCTTGATGCTGTAAGGTATAGAAGGCTTCCTATCATCTTCTTGTATTTTGTGGGGCTTGTACTCTTTCCTTCCTAATCTTTTGTTAACTTGTATCCCACTGTCATAGGGGTACTGACAGGTCTGCTATCCTTTATGCCAAACGTTTTCAGCATCTCTTTGGCATATTTTGTCTGAGAAATAAAAATACCTTCTTCACACTGTTTTATCTGTAATCCAAGAAAGTAAGTCATTTCTCCAATCAATGACATCTCAAATTCTTCACTCATCTTCTATGCAAATTCTTGGCATATCTCAGAGTGATCCCCTCTAAAGATGATGTCATCTACATATAGTATAGTTATCAGTTGGCCTTTATCTGAGTTGAACACATCTAGGATATTATCGACAGTTCCTCTTCTAAAGTTCAACCTTCTCAAATATGCATCCAGCCTACTGTACCATGCTATTGGGTCTTGTTTAAGGCAATACAAGGCTTTCTTCATGTTGCACATGTGTGTCTTATCCTCACTAATTTGTACTCCATCGGGTTATTCAATATACACTTCTTCTTTCAGGAGCCCATTCAGAAAGGCTGATTTCTCATCCATCTAGTAAACTTTATACCTCTTATGTGCTGCCAAAGGTAAGAACATTCTAATAGTTTCCAACCTTGCTATTGGTGCAAAAGTTTCATCAACATTTACTCCTTCTATTTAAGTGTAGCCTTTGCAAACCAGCCTAGCGTTGTTCCTCACCACCTTGCCATCTTTATTGTGTTTATTTCTAAACACCCATTTTGTTCCTATGACATTCTTGTTAGTTGGTACTAGCTCATATGTTTCATTCTTCTCAATTTGATCTAGCTCCTCATTGATAACTTTGACCCAGGCTTTGTCTTGTGTAGCCTCTTCAATAGATTTAAATTCAACTTGTGAGAGTAAAGTAGTAGCTCCCATAATTCTTCTTCTTATTGTAACTCCTGCTAATAGATCACCTATGATCTGATTTCCTTAATGAGCACTGGTCCATGCTTTCTTTGTCTTTCTCTCTTGCATAGTCTTAGTTGTGAGAGAATCTCTTTCTTCATCTTCAGACTCACTCTTCTTTGAGTCTAAACTTACTTCTTTTCCCTTTTTATGTTGGTCTGATTCTTCATCTATCTTGAAGTCATCTTCTTCAATGTCCTAGCTTGAAGATAGCTTTCTCTTTTTTCTTAGCTATTTCAGTACTAGTTGGTTTTACTATGCCATTGAGTGCCTTCTCTTGCTTAAGGAGAAGTGTCATGCATCTCTTGGCATTATGGCCATCCTACCCATACCTTTCATACTATTCCAACTCTACCAATATAGCAAATTTGTTCTTTAAAACCACTAGTTTTGGCTTCCACCAGCAATCCTTGTCAGTGTGTCCTTGTTTTTTACAGTATGTGCAAGAACTCACGACAGGTGTTCTCCTTTGAATTTTGTAGTCTCCCCTTGTATGCAATATTGGATCTTCTCAAGTTTGAGACATATATTGGCCTTCTCCACCAGCATTTGCTTGCCTTATGACCCCAAACTTCACAATAAAGATAGTAACCTTGAAACTGCCTCTTTTTGGGTCTAATCACAACTTGTTTTTTTTTTTTTGTTCATTACTTGCTGTGTAGGCAAGGTTGTTGGCTTCTTTGCTTATGTGGCTTTCATTTTAGTCACCTTCTTCTCCTTCTTCTGTTTAGCCAGTAACCCTTTGTTAGCTGACTTTCTTTTCTTCATTTTTGTTTGTGACCCTAGGTTGCTTCTTCAAATCTTCTTTATTTTTAGCCTTCACTGTTCCTGGCTAATTAGTCTTTTCCTTCTGAGACTTAGCCTTCTCTTTCAACTTTTGTGGCAAAGTCTCATTATCTTTAGGCAATGCAACCTCAAATTACTGCACTTTCTCTTCATTCTTCTTTTCTCTTACAGAGCTTGTTTATCCTACCACTTCAAATCTTCTTCTTCATTCTTCTTCAAATCTTCATTATTTTTAGCCTTCACTGTTCCTAGCTAATCAGTCTTTTCCCTTTGAGACTTAGCCTTCTCTTTCAACTTTTGTGGCGAAGTCTCATTATCTTTAGGCAATGCAGCCTCAGATTACTGCACTTTCTCTTAATTGTTCTTTCTCTTGTAGAACTTGTTTATCCTACCACTTCAAGCTTCTATAAGTTCTCTTCACTCTTTTTGAGTTGTTGTTGAACTCTCAGCAACTCTATCTCCATTTCTTCAATTGTTGAAGTCCTTGAGCCAAGCTCTATAGTAAGGTCTTCACATATTTTAATCTATTCTTCAAATCTTCTCTTCAAGTCAATATGTTCAGCCCTTATTTCATCCTTTTTGACTTTTGCTTCTTCAATCTTTGCTTCAACTTGTTTTATATGAGCCTTCAACCTTCTTATGGTTCTGCCCCTTCTAATTATCTCCTTTAAAGTTGCTTCTAACTCAGCTTCAAGATCTGGTTCTTCTTCATCAACCTCCTCTTCCTCTTCAAAGGTTGAACTACCATATTGAGCTGATTCCATAAAGGCATGCTCATCTGATGAGTCTACATCTTCCTCCTCCTTAACTTCTTTTGTCTGACTCACATAACTCTTGAATGAGCCTTTCTTCTTCTATGAGTTGACAATCTTCTTGATGGACTTCTTTGATTTGGATGATGATCTTCTCCATTTTTAATTTTGCTCATAATCACCATCCTCATCTTCATCATCAAGTTTCACTTTGCACTAAAAAGCAAAGTGTCTAGTCTGCCCACAACGATAACATCTCAAGGATAACTGTCCTTTTCCCTTCTTAGACCCTTTTTTGAATTTTCTTGTGAAGTAAGGCAATGCTTCACCTTCACTTTCTTCCTTATCATCATCATCATCCTCACCAGATGATTCTTCCTCTTCTCTTATCTTCAAGTGTCTCATAGTTTTGAAAGTTACCTCCTTTGATAGCTTTGATGTTAAGGAGCTTTCAGTTGACTTTATTCTCATCTCATATACAATGAGATTGCTCTAAAGGATATAGAATTGAGATCTTTACTCTCCTCTATGGCTGCCACCTTTGAGGCAAACCTCTCAAGCAGAATTCTTAGAATTTTCTTCACAATAGATGAGTCCTTCTGATTCTTCCCATGACTTCTAAGGTCATTTACAACATCAATAACCTTGGTAAAGAACTCTTGAATTGTCTCATTTTTTCTGCATTATGAGGGATTCATATCTCTCCTTGAAAATTTAAAGCTTGGTCTCCTTCATTTTGCCATCACCTTCATAGACCTTATGCAATCTGTCCCATATCTCCTTAGCAGATTTGCAGTCTATAACTTTAGCATATTCAACATCTGTCAATGCTAAAATGATGACGTTTGAGGTCTTTCCATTTTTCTCAAACTACCTTAATTCCTCTGGAGTTAGATCTTTACCTTCTTTTGGGGACACAAATCCCTCCTGTACAAATTTCACCATGTCTATACCTATGGTTGCAAATACCACCTGCATTCTCATTCTCCACATATGGTAGTTGGTTCCATTAAAGATTGGAACCTTCTTGCTGTAAGTAATGCTAGTGCTGGTACTAGCATCCATTTCTCAGTATGCTAAACAAGTTAAAACTTCTGAAACCTTTCAAACTAGTACACCAAGCTGTTAAGTTTCAAACTAGTGAACCAGGCTCTGATACCAATTGAAGTTCCTAACTTCACCCTAAGATCTACTAGTCTGTGATACTAAAAAGGGGGATGAATCAGTATCATGCCCTTGAAAAACTCTGATAATTTTAAGCCAAAGTACTCTACTACTTTAATAATTTAGCTCTTGTCAACATGTAGGTGGGTGAACAACTTTAAACTCTTCTCAGGAATGAACTCTTTCTCATATTCAACTAAGATAGATCTATTGTTACCTATTAATCATAATAGTTCCCGAAGTTACCTTTCAGACACCTTGCATATTAAATGGATAGGTTGTTCTTGATTAGGTCTTCTTTTAGATTATAGGTTTAATGATTCTTTTTCTGTGTTCACAACTCAATTCAAAACACATAATGTAAATTCAAAGCAAGCACACAAGAGATTTACGTGGTTAATGTGACATACTCCATGGTGGTAAAGATTCTTCCTCTATTGAGACAATCCACTATACTTAAGAATACTAGTGTGGTATTCCCTATGATTGCAATGTAGTTACAGTTTATGTCTTAATCTTTTGCTCCTTTCACTATTGCCAATACAAAGCAAACACAATATAAAGAGTGTCACCTGCTGTGTCTACTCTTCTTCTAGCTTGTCTTGCCTTTGTTTGATTTGAATAGGTTGCTTCACTGCCACTTGGAAGATCACTAAAATGCTCTATAACCTCTCTTGAAGAAATCTGCAAATTTGTTTCTTTTTAACTTTAGCGAGTGCTTTTTCCCATCTCACTTGTCTCACCCAAGTCTTGGTCTCACCGTCTGACAAGCTCACCTATTTCCTAGTCTCACCATCTCATTGTCTCACCATTTCTGGTTTCACGTCTCACATCTCTAGTCTGGTCTCATGTCTCACATGTCTAGTCTGGTCTCACATCTCACGTTTTTGGTTTGGTCTTACGTCTCACTATCTCTAGGTCTCACATCTTCTCTGGTTCTGGTCTCACGTTTCATCGTTTCTAGTCTACTCTCACGTCTCACCATCTCCAAGTCTCACATCTTCTCTGATTATGGTCTTCACCGTTTCTGGTCTAGTCTCATGTCTCACCATCTCCAGGTCTCACATCTTCTCTAGTTTTGGTCTGCTCTCACGTCTGACGGTTTCCATGTCTGGTCTCACCATTTCACCGTTTCTGGTCTGGTCTCACTCATTTCACACTTTGCTGGTCTCACCCATTTCACACTTCGCTGGTCTCACCTATTTCACTCTTTGCTGGTCTCACCTGTTTCACTCTTCGCTGGTCTCACCTATTTCACTATCTTATGGTGGTGCCACAAAAGAGATAAGTCTTGGTTTATATACTCCCTTCTATGAAAACCCTAGTATGGTTTATTGTAGATGCAGTGGACTTCCTTTATTGCCCTTTTCTTTCTACTGAAATCTCATCCTTCGAATGCTTGAATGAATAGCTAGGATTGTCCATGAACAATTGAAATTTCGTAACCTTCCCTTCTTCCGGACTCCTTGTCTATCCGTAACCCTGGAATTATTCCGCTCCTTTGGAATCACTCCTTGGAGCAAGCTCAAATTATAGGGCTCCAACAAAGACAAGATAAGAGATTATGGGACAACTTAATTAATTGACTCAAGCTATTAAAAGAATGGATATGTAACAACTCCTATTACAACATAAGCTTTAAGCATAATGATGTGGGAGATAGAGATGAGCCCAAAATAGATAATGGTGTGGAAGAAAAACCTTGGCAAAGAAGATAGTAGTGGGATCCAAGAAACCTGCTAGTTCACATTTCTCGGCCTGCCTCACGCTTTTGCTTTTGTTGGTTCACGTCTCTCGGCCTGCCTCATGTTTCTGGTCTGCTGGATCACTTTTCTCAGCCTACCTCACGCTTCTGCTTTTGCTAGTTCACGTCTCTTGGCCTACCTCACATTTCTGGTCTACTGGTTCATGTTTCTTGGCTTGCCTCATGCTTTAGGTTTTGCTGGTTCATGTCTCTTTGCTTGCCTCACGTTTCTGGTATGGAATTTCACATCACACATTCTGATATGTTTTCTTTTCTTACAAGTGGTCACATGAATACCAGGTCTATTGTCTTCTCTTCTTGGTGGTCTCACGGATACCAAGTCTACTGTCTTCTCTTTCGATTGGTCTCAAGGATAATAGGTCTACTGTCTTCTTTTATTGTGGCTTCATGGATACCAGGTCTGTTGTCTTCTCTTCTGGGTGTCACTTTCTTTCGGTGGTTGCTTTAACAAAGGGATAGGTCTCAGTTTATATACTCCCTTCTATGCAAACCCTAGTAGGGTTTACTAGAGTCATGACAAATTTCCTTTCTTGCCCCTCCATGTGGCTTCATATTACTGTTCCATTCAAAATTCAACATTATCCTCCTCCTTAATTTATTGTTCTAGCTCTTTTCTTTCTACTGAAAAACTTATCCCTTAAATGCTTGAATGAGCCACTTCTACTTGCACACTTAAATCTGGTTGACAACAATTACAACCCATACAAGGCTGTGGCAATAACAATCTCCCCCTTTGTAATTGTTGGCAACACTCACAATGAAAGCCATTATACAACAGTCCTTCATAATCTTGTAAGAGTAATACTTTAGAAGCAGATGGATTACAACTCCCCTTAAATATGCACTCCCCCTTCCTTAACAGCTCCCTCTATACTGTTGTTTCTCTCCCCCTTTGCTAACCAATTACAAATTTGAAAAACCCATAAAGTAGAGATGGAGGATTCACCTGAACATCAAGCTTGAGGAGGCATTTGCATAGATAGACTCATTTTGTGCTTTTCAAATAGTTCTGTGGACAGAGGTTTAGTTAGAATATCTGAAATTTGATCTTTAATGCCAATATATTCCAACAAAATTGTACCTTGTTCCACTTGATCCTTGATAAAGTGATACCGGATGTCAATATGCTTGCTCCTTGAATGTTGAACTGGATTCTTGCTGAGATCCATTGCACTATGATTATCACAAAGTACACTTATTGGTAACTTCACTTCAACACCAAAATCTACCAATTGTCTTTACATCCATATCACCTGAGTACATGCTGCACAAGTAGCCATATACTTAGCCTCAGCTGTGCTCAAAGCAATAGTGTTTTACTTTCTGCTTAACCATGCAACACATGGTTATCTGTACTACCTACCCAGTCTACATCAGTGTATGCTCATAGTTTTACCAAATCCATGGTAAGATACCACAAACCCATTTCTAGTGTCCCTTTAAGGTATCTTAGGATTCTTTTTACTGCAACACATGAGATTCCTTAGGATCAGCTTAGAATTTGCTAGCAATGCACACAACTTGCATGAGATTAGGCCTTAATGCTATAAGGTACAGAAGGCTTCCTATCATCTTCTTATATTCTGTGGGGCTTATACTTCTTCCTTCCTAATCTTTTGTTAACTTGTAGCCTACTATCATAGGGGTATTGACAAGTTTGCTATCCTCCATACCAAACATTTTCAGCATCTCTTTGGCATATTGTCTGAGAAATAAAAATACCTTCTTCACACTATTTTATCTATAATCCAAGAAAGTAAGTCATTTCTCTAATCAATGACATCTCAAATTTCTCACTCATCTTCTGTGCGAATTCTTGGCATAGCTCAAAGTGATCCCCTCTAAAGATGATGTCATCTACATATACTATGGTTATCATTTGGCCTTTCTTTGAGTTGAACACATATAGGTTATTATCAACTATTCCTCTTCTAAAGTTCAACCTTCTCAAATATGCATCCAACCTATTATACCATGCTCTTGGGGCTTGTTGAAGGTCATACAAGGCTTTCTTCAACTTGCATATGTGTGTCTCATCCTCACTGATTTGTACTCCATCGAGTTGTTCCATATACACTTCTTCTTTTGTAAGTAAACAACTATTTGTCTTGTCTTTATCAATAACATATAAATTTTCAGTTCTTCTCTTCCCAGTTGCAATAGTATTGCCTTCCTTACTCTTTGCTTGACAATCTGTTTTTGTGAATATCACTTTATGGTCTTTATTGCATAGTTGGCTGACAGATGCTAGATTATATTTGAGTCCTTCAACGTGTAGAACATCTTTCAACTTTCCTTTTCCAATATTTACTAACCCTTGACCACTGATGTTGAGTGAATCATCATTGTCAAACTTGACTATGTCGTCTCTTGACTTGTTTAGCTTTGATAATTTACTTTCGTCTCCTGTCGTGTGTGAAGTGCATCCACTATCAAGGATCCACTACTTATCCTTGTAGTTAGCCTTTAGTGCAATTTCAGCTATATTAGTCACCTCCTTTTTAACTTTATATTCCTTCTTTTGAACTGGCTTGATGATAGCTTTCTCCTTTTTCTCAGCTTTGACTATACCAATTGCTTTCACTGTGCGATTGAGTGCCTTTTGTTGCTCAGGGAAGTCCCCAATCCAGAAGTGCTTTTTTCTTCTTTAACTGCTCTGCTTCCCCATGAGAGACTTTGTGTTGGTTGTTTGACCAAGCGATTTCCCAAAAGTCTTTCTTAATTTTAAGAGCAAGAAGCAGATCTACAAGTACAAGCTTTCGCATGGACATGCTGATATCGGATTATATAGGACTCGTTGTAGCTTTTAGAGCTGGACAACAAGCCAGAGAAATCAATGCTTTAAATTTAGAAGATAAGGTGAATGAATTGACAATAAATGTACTGAAAGAAAACATAGTTTCCCGACTAGAAAATCTTTTACATGTGTATAGAGAGACTACTCCCGGTTTAAACGTTGAATTACCCCCACTACACAACATAACCAAACGTCTCTTTTTTGTAGATGAGAGAGTGAGCCTTCTACACATACACAATATTTATTTCTACACATACACAATATTTATTGTGATCTTATTTCTCAGGGAACGCAAAGTGAATACTTTGTCCAAGCTCTACAATTTCTTGGATTTGAAACTTCTATTTCTTTTTGGATTACAAGTCTGTCGGTACGCTCCTTCCTAATGGAAGACCAACCTCCTGAATAACATATAGTTTATTTCTTTTGCCATTGGGGTTCAAAATCTTATACTACAAAGTAGAAGGTGGATGTTGATAGCCGTTTGGATTACAGGTCTGTCATGCATCTCTTGGCATTATGGCCATCCTGCCAGCACATTTCACACTATTCCAAGTCTGCCAATATAGCACACTTATTTTTGGAAACCACTGGTTTGGGCTTCCACCAACAATCCTTATCAGTAGGTCCTTGCTTTTTACAGTATGTGCATGAACTCACGATAGGTGTTCTCTTCTAAATTTTGCATTGTCTCCCCCTATATGCAGCATCGGATCTTCTCAAGTTGGTCATCCTAAGACAAAGTTCATAGAAATATTAATCTAAGGTTGTTTAGGCATAGGTAAAGGTTTATATAAGCCATGTGATTTAACTTTAACCTTTACTTGTTTACATGTAATGCATTTATCATAAATGGAATGCACATCATGCTTCATATTAAGCTAATAAAAATGCTCATGTAATATATCTGGAGTTTTCTGCACACAAAAGTGCCATAATTTCCTTAATAAGCAACTTATGAATAGAACAATAGGCACACATAATTTCTCTCTCTTAAACAAAAATCCTTCATGCCTATAAAAATCACCAAATGTACACTTATCATATGCATTCCATAATTTGCCAAAATCAGAATCTTTAACATACATTCCTTTAAGCAATTTAAAACCAAGTAACTTAGTTTGTAAAGAAGCAATGCATAGCTCATAAACAATGCATCAATAATAGTGTTTTTCTTTCCTTGTTTATACTTAATCACATAAGGAAATGTGGACATCATGAGTAACCTTCCTATCAAATTGCTATAGTTAACTGAGAAGTATATGTCTAGTATACATTGGTGCCACATCACGAATAACCTCATCCTTATAATTGCCAAAAGAAAGGGCAACTAAAACTTGTCTAATTACTCTTTCTCCACAATCATTCAACCATTGCAACTTATACAGATTAGGATGCCTGAAGGTATCCATATTTAGCTTCTTTACCAATAAAGTATTAACAATATTAGTACAATTTCCACTATTGATAATCATGCTATAGAACTTGTCCTTAACGTGGCATCTTGCATGGAAAATGTGTTCACATTGCTCCTTCTCCTTATCATCCTTTGGCTAAATCCGTAGTGCTCCATCTCCTTGAATAGGTTCTTTAACATCAATATCAAAACAATCCTCCAATAGTGGCATGTCATTATCACTTGAACTAATGATTTATATGTCACCATTCTTCAACATGATCATAGCCCTTTTATTTGAACATTGAGAAGTAATATGTCTTTGCCCTTTACACCTCAAGCACTCTATATCATGAGATTTAGAAAATTTGGTTTTAATTTTACCTTTAGAAACAGCAACCAATTCCTTTGACTTTGCATCTTTTTTTGGCTTTAGGCTTGATTTTAGGTCTTTCCAAGTTGCCTTCCATGTAGAACTAGAAGCCAAACTAGATTTGGACCCTTTGGAGTTGATTCGTTTCTTCACTTTGATAGTGTTATCCAATAACTCCTCCATTTCCAAACAATGTTGCAAATACATGTCTGCAATTTCCTTGTTCAAACTACCAATAAACCTGGCCATGGTTGCCTCTCGGATAGAGAATAAGGTTTTATTCAAGTGCAATAAAGCAAGTATTCTGTAGATCCTTTGGAAGGAATTAATGGTCCAATGATTAGGGCAAGGACAAAAAGGATGAAAAAGGCTTTACAAGGCTTAATCATGGAGCTACATGACAAAGAGGGTGCTCTAGAAGATTACAAAGCTATTCTAAAAGTTTTCACTATTACACCATGGATAATCACTTATCTTTATGTGCAAGATGATGGACAAGGTTTAGAACTTGAAGAACAAAACTTGGAGCCCATAATATAAGTCCAAGTTGTATAACCAATCTATGGAAAGGCTCAATTGCATGATAAGTTGTATTAATGGGCCTAATTTTGTTTTAGGTTGCTGGATTTGAAGTTAAGTTCTAATTACATGTAGAAAAGGCTTAACTTCTTGGGTTTATTTGGACTTGTAGGTTCAGTTGAGCCTTGATACATTAGTTAGTATTTTACTTTGACTTTATATCATTAGTGGTAGTCTTTTTCTTTTAAGAATTCCTAATCAAGATAGATTTAGGATTCCTAATCAAGGTAGATTTAGGATTCTTAATCAAGGTAGAATTGTATTCCTTAATTAGAGGAATCATATATAATTAAGGCTTTCCTATATAAGTATGTTAAGAAACACCTTTTCCTTATAAGATTATAATATTTACATATATAAAGGTTACAACTATATAAAAAGGGATCAACAAGATTAAGATATATTTTTTAGTAAGCTTTGCTCTACTTTCTTATGTTCTTAGAAGAATACATTGACTTGACTTATCAAAGGAGTGATTAACCTTTGTGAAATTTTAAGATTGGGGCTTTTAGGGCATAGTTTCCTTAGAGTTCTATTCTGATCAACCTAACTTGTTTCCTAGCTTTTTGGGGCATGCATAACAAATTGATTCAAGGGTTCTTAGGGTAGGTTGCCTAGTGGGTTCTTTATCACTCTTAGTCTTCCTCTACATTAGCTCTAATCATAACTATCTTCATCTTCTTGTAATAGTTCTCTACAGTCATGAACCCTTGAACCAGCCCTTGTAACTTTCTATACAAGTCTCTATAGTAGTTGTTAGGAATAAATCTCTTGTACATTACCCATTTCATCTCTTATGATGACTAAATTGGCCTCTCACCATTCATCTTCTAATTTATCACTAATTTGTCCCACCAAATACTTGCATAATCAGTGAATTCTACATTTGCCAACTTCACTTTCTTCTCCTAAAAATAATTATGGCAATCAAATACATGCTCAACCTTTCTTTCCTACTCCAAATAAAGCTTAGGATCATTCTTCCTTTGAAATGTTGGAATCTTCATTTCTATGCTACCTAAATTGCTCTCTTTTGAAAACAATCTTCTTGCCTTTTTTGGAGCTTGATTCCTCATAATCTGATTCTTCCTCATCTTTTTCTTAATCACATGCATTCTAAAGGATTTGGATTTGTTAGGTGATTGTAAATCATCTAACCTTGCATTTATCATCTTAAATTGCTCAGTTATAGCCTTCATCTTAAATTTCTTTAGTACTTAAAAGAAATTTGTTTCTCACACACTCCCTTACATGCTTGCCCTTAAATTAGATTGTTGTCACTTGTATTTCACTCTATTTTGACTTTTCTTGGTGATCATCTCACCACTCTTGCCTTTTTTCACTCACATAAGCCCCCTTTATGTTTTTTAAAAGACTCAAGATCAACCAATCACAAGAAGTAATCTGTTAAATGGTAGCAAATTTCAAAATTAGAACTTTTAAAAGAAAAAAAAAATCAAGATATCCTTTTTGGGCTTGGAAATAAAAAAAATCAGATCTATAACCTTAAAATGGCACACATTAGATTGAAATAATCAAGATGCACTACTTTACTTAAACACAATTTCTTCGTTTTCTTTTTTTCTTTTCTTTTTTTTCTCTACTTTCTTTTAATAAAATCAATCGTTGACAAAATTAACACAACTTTAAGAGTAATAAGCTAACAAAACAAATAAAAAGGACTAAGCAAAGAAATACATGGAATGAATAAAGCTCAAAGAGAAGTACTAAACAAAGATAGATAAGGGATATGAAATCTGTTTTTAGAACCAAAGCTCTAATACCAAATGTTAAAGAACTCACTAGGTAACCTGCCTTAGGAACTCTTGAATCAAATTGTTATTCACATCATAGAAAGCTAGAAAATAAATAGGATTGATCAGATCAGAAGCCTAAGGAAACTAAGTCTTAAAAATCCCAATCTTAAGACGTCATAAATGTTGATCAATCTTTTGATAAGTTAAGATAATGTATTCTTCTAAGAACACAAGAAATCAAAGAAAAACTTATTAAGAATACTTTAATCTTATTGATTGTTGTTTTACATAGTTGTATCCTTTATATGTAAAAATCACAATCCTATAAGGAAAAGGTGCTTCATAAAATACTTATATAGGAAAAAATTTAATTATAAAAGATCCTTTTAATTAAGGAATACAAATCTGCCTTGATGTAGGAATCCTTAAAAAGACCACAACTAATCACAACTAGGCATAAAACTCAAATTAAAAAAAAAAAACCCTAACTAATGTATCAAGACTTAGTCCAACCTACAAGCCTAAATAAACCTAAGAAGTTAAGTCTTTTTACATACAATTCAAACTTAATTTAAAATCTAGCAACCAAAAACAAAAACAATCCTTTTAATACGACTTAACATGTGGATCGAGCCTCTCTTTACCTTGGTCATGCAGCTTGGACTTATATTATGGGCTCTAAGCTTTGCTCTTCAAGTTCTAAGTCTTGTCCATCATTTTACGCATAAAGACAAGTAATTATCTTTGGTGTAAAATTGGAAACTTTTATAATATCCTTATAATCTTCTAAAGCATCCTTATTGTCATACATCTCCATGATTAAGCAGGAATTTCCTAAGCAAGTTGGATGAAGAAGATTTTGAAGAGGAAAGTGATGATGATTCTGATGATGAGGTTATAAAGGATGTGCTGGCCGCTCAAGTAGATAATGATCAAGAATCTTCAAGTGATGAGGAATCAACAAAAGAGGAAGAGGATGAGTGGGTGCAATAACTTGGAATTGAGTTGAGGGCTTGTCTGCACAAAAATAGCAAGTTAGAAAAAGAGGTAAATCATCTCAAGAAATTGTATGAAAATTTTACTGTTGATGAATTTGATCTCCTAGTGAAGATAAAGAGTTTGAAGAAAAAGAGAAGGAGTACTTAAAAAGAATTGAGGAGGTGAGCGTACTTGAGGTAGAGCAAGGCAAGATATACGAAGAACTTGGTGCTAAAGTGATTACACAAGAGCAAGACATGCTGACTTTACAAGCCAAGCTTCACAAGGCCAAGTTTGAGCTAAAAAAGCATGAAGAAAGCTTTATATATACCATGGAAGTGAAAAAAAAAGTCATCATCAACAAATGCCATTAAGGAGGATTTTACCAGAAAGTTGGATGAGTGTCTAAGCAATTAAAGACCTCATTCCATGGGGAAGAAAGGACATGGCTACATTGAAAAGCCAAGTGGAAAGGTAGAAGAAAAGAAAAAAATTGTGTTTGCACCCAAAAGAAAGCAAGCACAATGACGTGTTGGAGAAAAGAGACCAACCCAAGTTAAAATGGGTTAGGGAAGATGTGGTGGAGACTCCCATCCAAAGGAAACAGGCTATCAAAGATGAAGAGAAAGTTGCCACACTAATTGTTAAAGAAAGAAGACATGAACTTGGTAAAAGAAGTATATCCAGGTTTGAAGGTTTTTGCTGGAGTTGTGGCAAGTATGGCCATAAGACTAATGCGTGTTGGAATACTTGGCCTATAATGAATAGGAGCATAAGGCAAGAGTCTAAGGGGAGATCTATCAAGATAGGAAACAGTCTCAGGTAGAAAGAAGTCATATTCCACAAAGAAACAGGTTTGATTTGCTAAGAAAGTTCTGTGGAATATGTAAAAAGGTCAGACATGCTATTGAGGACTACTTGACATTGTTGCCCAGTCAAAGAATGCAAAGGAGAACAAGCCAACCATTGTTGCTTGATCAAGGAATGCAAAGGAGAGCAATACACATGCTCCCACATTTGGCCAAAGAAGAAGAAGAGGAAGAGAAACGTCTATGATTGTGGAAGTAGCCTTAAAAGCTTCCAAGAAAAAAAAAGTCATGAATCTTCGATAGTGGCAGCTCTTCACACATGGCAGGAGACTCCAAGATGTTGAAGGGAGTAGCCAAATATGATGAGGGTCAATCAAATTTGGAAATGATGGTACCTTAAAGATTCAAGGTACTTATGCTGCTGAAATAGGTATAGAAAAGCTAAAATTGAAGAAAGTGCTTTATGTTGAAGGGTTAAAACATAATTTCATCAATGTTAGCCAACTTTGCAATGATGGACATGAAGTTAATTTCAACAAGAGTGGCTACACAATAAAGAGACTAAAAGATGGTACTGTTCTTACTAAAGGTGAAAGAACACATGAAAACTTGTACCAAGTTTCTAGGAGTATAAACATATGCTACATGAGCACCAAAGATGAGAACTTATTGTGGCATAGAAGATTGGGACATCTTGGACAAAAAGGGCTAAACAAGCTATTCAAAAATAAAGTTGTGAGAGATGTACCCACGCTAAGAAGAGAGAGAGAGATGTAATTTATAGTATGTGTGAAAAAGGAAGATGGTGAGTGCTCCCAACAAAAATGTGGAGATCCAAATGAAGAAGCCATTAGAGCTCATCTACTTAGACATTTATGGGCCTATGAAATAAAGATCAATAAAGGATGATAAGTATTTCATCTCTTTTATTGATGATTTTACAAGAATGACTTGCATTATGTTCTTGAAATATAAATCAGAGACTCTCAATAATTTCAAGAGCTATAAGAAGCTGGCTGAAGACTAGTTGGGGGGGGGGAAATTAAAAGGCTCAAGATAAATAATGGGATAGAATACACATGAAGTGAATTTGAAGATTATTTAGAGAAGCATGGAGTGAAGCATGAATATATTAGTCCTTACATACGCCAATAAAATGGAGTGGCTGAAAGGAAAAATAAAAACTTAGTAGAGATGGCAAGAACTATGTTGGTTGAGCATATTATGTGACATGGCTTTTGAAGAGAGGCTATCACCACTACAACTCAAGTTCAAAATAGATGTTTGATGAGACCACATACTGAAAAGACACCCTATGAGTTATGGAAAGAAGCCAACTATAAAACACTTTAAAGTGTTTAGGAGCTTGTGCCTCATTAAATTCAAAGGTAAGCATCTTAGAAAATTTGATGAAAAGGCTTATGAAGGCATATTCTTCGCTTATGTACCAAATGGAAGAGGCTTCAAAGGCTACAACAAAAGGTTGTTGAAAATAATGGACAACTTTTATGTTAAAGTGATTAAAGATGGTGCTACAATGCAATCACAACATGTGGAAGCTCAAGATGCCATGTATGACAATTGAAGAGAGTTTAATAGTGATGAGTCCAAGGACATTCAACATGAGGAAGTTGTTGATTCTCAAGTTATAAGTGATGAAGAAGAAGAATCAAGGCATTTCCAAACTTATATAAAAGTCAAAGCTAAAGTTGAGGCCAAAAACATTATCGGCAGAAAAGAGGACTCTGTGTAGATTAGAAGAAAACTAAGGGGTAGCGAACAAACCTCACTAATTTTTGAGGTTGAATGCAAGTTCGTGAAAGAAGCATTAAAGCATAAGGAATGAGTGTGCTATGAATGAGGAGTTTAACCATATTGAAAAGAACAACACTTAGCTTTTAGTACTTAGACCTAAAGGGAAAACATACATTGGAACCAAGTGGGTGTTCAAAAATTAGCTCAATGAAAAGGGTGAGGTAGTAAGGAACAAGGCAAGACTTGTCTACAAAGGCTATTCACAAGTACAAAGTGTTGGCTTTGAAAGACCTATGCTTTAGTGGCCAAACTTGAAGCAATTAGAATATTTATGGCCATTATTGCTCAAAGGAACTACAAAGTCTATCAAATGGATGTGAAGTCTGCATTTCTAAATGGAGAGCTTGAAGAGGAGGTATTTATCGAATAATTTAATGGTTTTATACTTGATCATTGTTGTTTCCATAGCCTTGTATGGGTTGTAATTGTTGTTAACTAGGTTTAAGTGTGCAAGAAAGTAAAGCCACATGAAGGGGAAAGAAAGTAAATCTGTCGCATAAGGGCAAGGACATAAATCCACCACTTAAGCCCTATTAGGATTTCATGGAGGAGAGTATATAAAGAACTTGGAAGACAAAACTAGGAAAATGCCAACACAATTTAATACAGGGCAAAAACACAAAAGTGTGTGGACGATCAAAAATAGAGAAAACAAAAAAACACAACATAGAAAGAGAACAGCAGAATAGGAGACGACAAAATAGAAAAGAAGCAGCCATTGAAAGAAGTCATTGAGTGAACAGTGTAGCCATCAACGAAAGAAGAAAAGAAAATGAAAATTGGCCAAATTAGAGTAGATCAGCAAAAGAAGAAACCGATGGCAACAAAGAAATAAACCGTTGAGAGAGAGAGACAAAGAGGAGACGGTAGATGGTCGGACTAAACGAAGAACAACCGTTAAGAGAGAGAGAAAGGGGAGACAACCAGACTGAATGAAGAATAGAAGTATTCAACAAGGCTAAAAATAGAAAGAAGAGAAAAAGGAACAGCCAAAAAGAAAGACAGAACAAAGAGACCAAATCGAGAACCGATGAGACCAGATCTGAATTGGAACAGGTGAGACGAGACCAGATCGAGAATGGGTAAGAGCAATTCGGTGGCTAGACAGTGGAAGAGAGAGAAAACACAGCAGTTGGAAGAGAGAGAATACACAGCCATTGGAAGAAGGAGAAAACCCTAAACGACTAAAAGAAAAACATAACGAAGAACGGCCTAGTGAAAAAGACGTGAACGGAAAAACCCGATTTGGCCAACCAAGTGGGGTACATAGCAAAATAGGGGCTGGATGGGAAAAACAAAAACCATAGGTAGAGAGAAATCTGGCTGGACGATAAGAGATAGAAATCCAACAGTAACAAAGAAATTCGGCTGGACAACAAGAGAGAGAGACACGGATAGGTGAGGCGTGAGATGTGAGACCACCAATTAGAAGAAAAGCAGAACCGTAAGGTGAGAGCAAAAACCAAAAATGCATCACCCTTAGAAGAGAAGAAAACTAGAACGTGTGTCAATGTGAAACCAGAACGTGCAACGACGTGAGACCAAAACATGTGAGAGCATGAGACAAGGAGATAGGTAAGACCGTGAGATGGTGAAAGCAGGAGTTATGTGAAACAATGTAGAGAAGGAATTCGGAAATGCACAAAAAGAACTCACCGTATTTTCAGATTTCTTCAAGAGAGGTTAGAGAGCGTTGTGGTGAAATTTTAAGCAGTAGTGAAGCAACCTTTCAATTCAACAGGGGATGGAATAAAGGTGCCATCCTTGCTGAGCTGATCAACTACAAACATAAAGCTTCCACAACCTTCTGACTTTGGTAAAGCCATAATAAAATCCTTTGAAACACTTTCCCAAGGCTTCTTATGAGTGGGTAGTGGCTCGAGTAGGCCAGTTGGTGGCTGCTGTTCTACCTTGTCTTGTTGGCAAACTAAGCAAGTCCGCACATAGGCCTCGACATCTATATGCATATGCAGCCAAAAGTAATGTTGTTGGACAAGAGAAAGGGTTCGTGCCATACCTGTGTGACCAGCCCATAAAGAATCGTGACATTCCTTGAGGATCTCCTTCTGCAAGTTTCCCCACTTCACCACGAAGACGTAATTTTTGACCGTCGTTAGGACTCCATTGTTTACCCAAAATCGATGAGTCTTTCCCTCACTAGCCAATCTTAACAGGTTGTTGGCTAGTTTGTCTTGTTTGATACCTTCTTTGATCCGTTCAAAGAGGTTGGTCTTAGGAGTACTAGTAGCAAGGGCTACTAGTTCCGCTTTTCAGCTCAGTGCATCAGCTCTGAAAGAGGACTGGGGCACTAAATGGGGCTTTCAATGGTTGAATGTAGCCTGAATCGATCAAATCCTGGAGTTGCTTCCTCAATTTAGCAAGCTCTGGAGCTGCCATACTATAAAAAGCCATGGCAGGGGGTTTGGCACCAGGATCCAGGTCAATGTGGTGATCCACGTCTTGCTTCCGTGGAAGCTTCTTCGGCAATTTGGATGGCATGATGTCCTTGAACTTAGTAAGGATAGCCTGAATTGGTTGCGGTAGTGCGGGAGGTGGTGTTGCTACATCTTCCCTATCGCTTAGCTCTCGTATGGTAGCGACATAGCCAAGACCCAACTTGAGACCCCGCTTGAATTGCAAGGTTGAGATCATCAATGGTTGAGATCTCTCCTTACACTTAAAGGGAACTACGCGGATCTTATGGTTCTCGACAGCCGCAAGAGGACGTGAAGTAAGCACAGGGAAAGCCAAAGTTTCACAAAAGAATGCAGGACCTAACACCACTTTAAAATCATCCATGGGAACGACAATAAAGTCTAACTTACCTGTCTATTCACTGATCTGGATTGCAACTCCGTGTGGCATGCCTTGGACAGGCCTTGCTTCTGAGTTTACCGCTTTGATGGTACCATTTCCCTTCGTTAGTTTGAGGCCTAGACATTTGGCCTCTTTTGCATCCATGAAGTTGTGCATTGCCCCTATATCCAGCATCGCACAAGTTGATTTGTCCTCGATGGCAAGTTCAGTGAACAATAGTCCCTTCTCCTTGGTGACTGTTGGGGAGAAATGCTTCGAGAGATTATCTAATTATTGGATAGATCCCATGTCTACTTGGGCTTCTTCATCGGCCTATTCTGGGTCGAGTGTCGTCATCATAGCATTCATGGCTTTGCGTTTAGGGCAATCCTTCACCTAGTGCGGTCCATCACAAATAAAATAGGGTCTAGGAGGATTAACCGAGTTGTGCTTACCTCCAAACTTTTTCTCATGCTTGGGGCGGTCATTTGAAGGTCTCTGTTGTCCACCCTCGTTACAACCAGAATCTTGCTTCTTTTTCCCGATCTTTTCTCCCCCACTTTTTCCAAAGTTCGGATTCTTGCTCTTGGAGTGAGCAGAGTAGTCGATGAAGGTTTCGGCAGCAGCAATGGTAGCATCTAGGGTCTACACATTATGCCTCTCTAGCTCGACTCTTGCCTAATCCTTCAAGCCTTCTTTGAAGTAGAAGAGCAACTCCCTATCGGACATTTCGATTTCAAGCATGAGGGTAATAAATTCTTTAATGTAGTCAGAAATACTACCTGTCTTATATAAGCATCAAAACTTCCTTCTCGCTTCACTATCTGCATTGTGAGGGACGAAGTACTTACATACTTCAGCCTTGAATTGTTCCCAAGTGTCGATTACACATAAGCCTTTCTCCCATTCGGAATGCTTTCGTCTCCACCAAAGTTGGGCAGCATCACTTAGGAAGATTAGGGCGTTGCCTATCATGGCCAGATTGTCGACAACCCCCAGATTGTCGACACAGAAAGTTTTCCATGGTAGTGGCATTTCACGTGCCATTGTACATGGCAGGGTTCAGGACCTTCAAGTCATGTACCACAGTGGTACTAGTAGTGGCAGCCATACTAGCAAGTGAATTGTTTCGGCCTAGTGAAGCTCTATCATCCTTAATTTATGCCTAGCAATTTCCTATAAGTAAATGTCGCATAATAAGTTATTAAGTGCTTCTTTTATTTTCTTTGACCTTGTCCTTGTCATTAGTAGTCCAAGGTTTGGCAAAGCATCAACTCCCTTATTAATTTGAGTTGCTACAGTATGGCTTTCATCATTCTTGCTCTCCTCAAAATGATTTGCCTTTAAATCAACACCCTACCATGTCTTCTAAAAGTGGCTCAAAAATTTTGCATCACAGTCTGATACAATACTCTTTGGTACTCTATGTAGGTGAACAATCTCTCTAAAAACTAAGTTTTCAATATGTGTAGCATCATCCTTATTGGTGCAAGCAATGAAATACACCATCTTTGAAAAACTATCAACTACAACAAGAATACAATCTTGACCCTTCATGGACCTAGGTAATCCAAGAATAAAATCCATAGAAATATTGGTTCAAGGTTCACAAGGAATTTCAAACGACATATACTTACCATAGGACAAAACCCTAGACTTAGCTTTTCTATAAGTAATACTGAAGTTCCCAACTTCACCCTAAGATCTACTAGTCTGTGATACTGAGAGGGGGGTGAATCAGACTATGTGAACAACTTCAAACTCTTCTTAAAAGCGAACTCTTTTTCAGATTTGACTAACATAGATCTATTGTTACCTACTAATCATAATAGTCCCCAAAGTCACCTTTCAAACACTTTGCCTATTAGACAAATCAGATGTTTTTGATTAGGTCTTCTTTAGGTTATGGTTTTAATGATACTTTAGCTGTATTCACAACTCAATTCAAAACACAGAATGTAAATCAAAGTAAGGACATAGGAAATTTACGTGGTTCTATCAATGTGACATACGTCCATGGTGGTAAGGACTCTTCCACTACTGAGATAATCCACTATACTTGAGAATACCAGTGTGGTACTCTCGATGTTCACAATGTAGTTACAAATGTTCACAATGTAGTTACAATGGATGTCTTAATCCTCCATCCCTTTTACTATTGCAAATACCAAGCAAGTACAATACAAAAAGTGTCGCTTACTGTGTCTACCCTTCTTCTAGCTTGTCTTGCCTCTGTTGTATTCAATAGGATACTTCACTGCTACTTAGTACAAACATTTTCTGATCTCTTGCCATTCTGCTCTCTTGCCATTCTACTCTTCTGTCGTTCTCTTGACGTGCTCTCCTTTTGCCGTTCTGCTCTCTTGCCTTTATGCTCTCCTGTCGTTCTCTTGTCGTGCTCTCCTTGCTGTCTAGGCGATGGTTTCTCTCTTGTTGTAGGGTTTTGTCTCACCAAGGTCTCTCATGCCGTTGGTGTGCTTTGGCCGTATGTTGTGTTTTTCTATTTTTTCTATTTGGCCATCCACCCACACTTATGCCGTCTAGGTCTTGGTTTATATATCTCTTCCATGAAAACCCTAGTATATTATGATTTACTTTCTTACCCCTCAATGTAGCTTTACTTTCTTGCCCCTCCATATGGCTTCAAATTACTTGCTCACTTAAATCTAGTTGACAACAATTACAACCCATACAAGGTTGTAGGAATAACAATCTCCCCCTTTGTAATTATTGGTAACACCCATAACAAAAAGCCATTGTGTAACAATTACAACTCTCCCTAAATATGCATTCCCCCTTTCTTAACAACTCCCCCTAAACTGTTGCTTCTCTCCCCCTTTACCAACTAATTACAAATTTGAAAAACTCACAAAGTAGAGGAGGATTCACTTGATTTTTAGACTTGAGGAGGCATTTGCACAGATAAATTCAATCTGTGCTTTTCAAATAGCTATGTGGATAGAAGTTTAGTTAGAATATCTAAAATTTGATCTTTAGTGCCAACATACTCCAACTGAATTGTACCCTATTCCACTTGATCTTTGATGAAGTGATACCAAATGTCAATATGCTTGTTCCTTCAATGTTGAATCAGATTCTTGCTGAGATCAATAGCACTTTGATTTTCACAAAGTACACTCACTGATAACTTCACTTCAACACCCAAGTTTGCCAATTATCTTTGCATCTATATCACTTGAGTACATGCTACATAAGAAGCCATATACTTAGCATCAATTGTGCTTAAAGTAACACTGGTTTGCTTTCTACTTAACCATGCAACACACTTTAAACCCAAGTAGAAACTGTAGCTGCTGGTTGATTTTCTATCATCTGTACTTCCTGCCCAATTTGCATCAGTGTATGCTTGTAGTTTTACAGAATCAATGGCAAGATACTATAAACCCATTTTTAGTGTCCCTTTGAGGTATCTTAGGATTCTTTTCTTTGCCAACACATGAGATTCCTTAGGATCAGCTTGGAATCTGCTGGCAATACACATAGTTTGCATAAGATCTAGCCTTGATGCTATAAGGTATAGAAGGCTCCCTATCATCTTTCTATATTCTATAGGGCTTGTACTCTTTCCTTCTTGATCTTTTGTTAACTTGTAGCCCATTGTCATAGGGGTATTGACAGGTCTGCTATCCTTTATGCTAAACTTTTTCAGCATCTCTTTGGCATATTTCGTCTGAGAAATAAAAATACCTTCTTCACCTTATTTTATTTGTAATCCAAGAAAGTAAGTCATTTCTCCAATCAATGACATCTCTAATTCCTCACTTATCTTCTATGCAAAATCTTGGCATAGCTCAGAGTGATCCCCTTTAAAGATGATGTCATCTACATATACTATGGTTATCAGCTGGCCTTTCTCGGAGTTGAACACATATAGGTTATTATCAACTGTTCCTCTTTTAAAGTTCAACCTTCTCAAGTATGCATCCAGCCTACTGTACCATGCTCAAGGAGCTTGTTTAAGGCCATACAAGGCTTTATTTAGCTTGCACATGTGTCTCATCATCATTGATTTGTACTCCATCGGGTTGTTCAATATATACTTCTTCTTTTAGGAGCCCATTCAAAAAGGCTAATTTCACATCCATCTGATAAACTTTATACCTCTTATGTGCTGCCAAAGTTAGGAACATTCAAATAGTTTCTAACATTGGCACTGGTGCAACTCCTTCTATCTGATTATAGCCTTTGTAAACCAGCCTGGCCTTGTTCCTCACCATGTTGCCATCTTCGTTGTGTTTATTCCTAAACACCCATTTTGTTCTTATGACATTCTTTTTAGTGGGTCTTGGAACCAACTCCCATGTATCATTCTTCTCGATTTGATCCAGCTTCTCATTGATAGCTTTGACCCAGGCTTTGTCATGTGTAGCCTCTTTAACAGATTTAGGTTCAACTTGTGAGAGTAAAGTAGTAGCTCCCACAATTCTTCTTCTTGTTATAACTCCTACGGATCCACGTTTTCTTTGTCTTTCTTTCTTACATAGTCTTAGTTGCAAGAGGATCTCTTTCTTCATCTTTAGACTCACTCTTCTCTGAGTTTGAACTTACTTTTTGTTCCTTTTCTTCAGGTTGGTCTAATTCTTCATCTACATTGAAGTCAACTTCTTCATTGTCCTTAGCTTCTCCATTCTGCACTGTTTTCCAATTCTCATCTATTCTTACATCACTGGACATGATCACTTTTCTCAGCTTATGTGGGAAAACTCTATAACCTTTTGTCTTTGTTGAGTATCCCACAAAGATACCTTCATAAGACCTAAAATTGAATTTTCCCAAGTTTTGCTCCTTGTTCTTCACAAAACATGGGCTGCCAAAGATTCTGAGATACTTGGCTATTGTTTTCTTCCCACTTCATGGCTCATATGGAGTCTTATCAGTATTGGGCCTTAGTAAAACTCTGTTCAATAGGTGCATGGCTGTAAATATTGCTTCTGTTCAAAATCTTGTGTGAAGCTTGGATTCCAGCAGTAGAATCCTTGCCATATCAACCACAGCTCTATTTTTCCTCTCTACCACCCCGTTCTATTAAGGTGTTCTTGCTACTGCCATCTGATGGTGAATACCATGCTTCTCAAGGTAATCTTCAAAAGCTTCATTTGTAAATTCAGTGCCTTGATCTGACCTTAATACTTTGATCTTCCTTCCACTCTCATTTTCAGCCAATCTTCTATATCTCTTGAAGCAATTAAGAACTTCTGACTTGTGTTTCAAGTGCATGATGCAGGTCCTTCTAGAATAATCATCAACAAACAAGATAAAGTACCTCTTACCATTTAACCCTTTTGTCCTCATCGGTCCACACAAATCAGTATGCACAATGTCAAGCACTGCTTCAAAACTAAAACTCTTTAGTCTTATACTACTTTTTGGCATGTTTTCCTTTGGAGCATGCTGAGCAAACATACTCTCACTCTCTCTCTCTCTCTCTCTCTCTCTCTCCTAAGGTTGAGAATGTCTCTTACTGCATGAGAAGTGATCAGCTTCCTCATGTTCTTCTATGTTAAGTGTACCAACCTCCTATGCCATAGTTGATTTTCTTCTTCTTTGGTGAGTAAACAGCTGCTTGTCTTGTCTTCATTAATCATATATAAATTTCTAGCTATTCTCTTCCTGGCTACAATAGTATTGCCTTCTTTATACTTGGCAACCTGTTTTTGTGAATATCACTTTATGGTCTTTATTGCATAATTGGCTGACATATGTTAGATTATATTTGAGCCCTTTAATGTGTAGAGCATCTTTGAGCTTTCCTTTTCTAATGTTTACTGACCCTTGACCACTGATGTTGAGTGAATCATCATTACCAAACTTGACTCTGCCTTCTCTTGAATTGTTTAGCTTTAATAATTTACTCTTGTCTCCCGTCATGTGTGAAGTACATCCACTGTCAAGGATCTACTACTTATCTTTGTAGTTAGCCCTTAATGTATGTAATTTTAGCAATATTAGCCACCTCCCTTTTAGCTTTATATTCTTTCTTTTGAACTGGCTTGAAGATAGCTTTATCCTTTTTCTCAGCTTTGACTGTACCAATTGCTTTTATTGTGCCATTAAGTGCCTTCTCTTGCTTATAGAGAAGTGTCATGCATCTCTTGGCATTATGGCCATCCTCCCTACACCTTTCACACTGTTCCAAGTCTACCAATATAGCAAACTTGTTCTTTGAAACCACTGGTTTAGGCTTACACCAACACTCCTTGTCGGCGAGTCTTTGCTTTTTACAGTATGTGTAAGAACTCACGACAAGTGTTCTCCTCTGAATTTTGTATTGTCTCCCCCTATATACAACATCTTATCTTCTTAGGTTGGAGACATATACTGGCCTTTTCCACCAGCAGTTACTCACCTTATGACCCAAACTTCACAATAACGACAGTGACCTTGAAACTACCTCTTCTTGGGTTTAATCATAACTTGTTTTCTTTTGTTCATTACTTGCTATGTAGGTAAGTTTGCTGGTTTCTTTGCTTGTGTGGTTTTCATTTTGGTCACCTTCTTCTCCTTCTTCTGTTCAACCATTGCCCTTGGCTGGTTAACTTTCTTTCCTATCTGAGACGTAACAGCTTTCTCTTTCAACTTTTATGGCAAAGTCTCATTCTTCTTTTCTCTTACATAGCTTGTTTCTCCTACCACTTCAAACTTCAGTAAGTTCTCCTCACTCATTTTGAGTTGTGCTGAAGTCTCAGCAACTCTATGTCCATTTCTTCAATTGCTGAAGTCCTTAAGCCAATCTTTATTGTAAGGTCTTCACATATTTTGATTTATTCTTCAAATCTTCTCTTCAAGTTAATATGTTCAGCCCTTATTTCATCTTTTTGACTTTTAACTTGCTTTAACATTGCTTTAACTTGTTTTATGTGAGCCTTTAACCTTTTTATCGTTCTGCCCCTTCTAATTATTTCCTTTGAAGTTGCTTTCAACTCAACTTCAAGATCTGGTTCTTCTTCATTAAACTCCTATTCCTTTTCAGAGGTTAAACTACCACTTTGAGCTAATGACATAAAGGCCTACACATCTAATGATTCTTCATCTTCCTCCTCATCAACTTCTTTTATCTGACTCACATAACTCTTGAATGAGACTCTCTTCTTCTTCTGTGGGTTAGCAGTCTACTTGCTAGACTTCTTTGATTTGAACGATGGTCTTCTCCATTTTGAATTCAGCACATCATCACCATCATCATCTTCATCATCAAGTTTCACTTTGCACTAACAAGCAAAGTGTCCAGTCTGCCCACAACGATAACATCTCAAGGATAGCTATCCTTTTCCCTTCTTAGACCCCTTTTTGAACTTTCTTGTGAAGTATGCCAACACTTTACCTTCACTTTCTTCCTCCTCATCATCATCATCCTCACTAGATGTTTTTTCCACTTTTTTATCTTCAAGTGTTTCATAGCTTTAAAAGCTGCCTCTTTTGATGCCTTTGACGTTGAGGAGCTCTCATATGCAATGATTGCATTAGAGATCATGCAGAGACATAGAATTGAGATCTCTACTCTCCTCTATGGCCGCCACCTTTGAGGCAAACCTCTCAGGCAAAATTCTCAGAATTTTCTTGACAATAGATGAGTCCTTCTTGTTCTTTCCATGACTTCTAAGATCGTTTACAACATCAATAACCCTAGTGAAGAACTCTTGGACTGTCTCATTTTTCTGCATTTTGAGAGATTCATATCTCTCCTTGAACACTTGAAGCTTGGCCTCCTTCATTCTGCCATCACCTTTATAGACTTTATGCAATCTGTCCCATATCTCCTTAGCAGATTTGCAGTCCATAACTTTAGCATACTCAACATTTGTCAATGATGAAATGATGATGTTTGAGGCATTCTCATTTATCTCAAATTGCCTTAATTCATCTTGGGTTGGATCATTACCTTCTTCTTGGGGCAAAAAACCCTCCTGTACGGCTTTCACCATGTTCATACCCATGGTTGCAAATACCACTTGCATTCTTGCTCTCCACATATGATAGTTGTTTCCAGTAAAGATTGGAACTTTCTTACTATAAGCAGTGTTGGTGCTGGTACTGGCATCCATTTCTCAGTATGTTGAACAAGTTAAAACTTCTGAAACCCTTCAAACTAGTACACTAAGCTATTAAGCTTCAAATTGGTGAACCTAGGCTTTGATTCCAATTGAAGTTCCCAAGATCACCTTAGGATCTACAAGATTGTGACTGAGTGGGGGGTGAATCAGTATCACGCCCCTTAAAAACACACTCTAATAATTTAAGTCAAAGTATTCTACTTATTTAATACTCTAGCTCTTCTCAAATGCGAACTCTTTTTTAGATTCAACTAAGGTAGATCTATTGTTACCTACTAATCACAATAGTCCCCAAAGTTACCTTTCAGATGCCTTGCCTATTAGACAGATCAGATGTTTATGATTAGGTCTTCTTTAGGTATGGGTTCGATGATACTTTAGCTATATTCACAACTCAATTCAAAACACATAATGCAAATCAAAGTAAGGATGCAAGAGATTTACGTGGTTTGGTCAATGTGATGTACGTCATGGTGGTAAGGACTCTTCCTCTACTGAGACAATCCACTATACTTGAGAATACCAGTGTGGTATTCCCGATGTTCACAATCTAGTTATAATGGATGTCTTAATCCTCTGTTTCTTTTACTATTACAAATACCAAGGAAGTACAATACAAAGAGTATCACTTACTGTGTCTACCCTTCTTCTAACTTATCTTGCCTTTGTTGAATTAAATAGGCTGCTTCATTGTTGCTTAGAAGTCCACCACAACACTCTCTAACCTCTCTTGAAGAAATTTGGAAATACATTGAGTTCTTTCCAATGCTTCACTGAATTTCTCTTTTAGGTTCTTTCACACAACTCCTGCTTTCACTGTATCAAAATTTCATGGCTTGCACTCACGCTTCTAGTCTACCGTTTCACATCTCATGGCTTGCCTCACACAACTGGTCTACCATTTCATGTCTCATGGACTGCCTCATGCTTCTGGTCTGTTGTTTCATGTCTTTCGCACATTTCTAGTTTGCACACTTTGCTGGTCTCACGTTTCAGTTTCGCTGGTCTCCTCAGCTTTGCTGATCTCCTGTTTCAGCTTTGCTCGTCTCCTGTTTTAGCTTTGCTTGTCTCCTATTTTAGCTTTGCTCATCTCCTATTTCAGCTTTGCTGGTCTCCCGTTTCAGGTCTCATGGCTTGGTCACCCGTTTCCTGTCTCATGGCCTGGTCACCTGTTTCAGATCTCATGGCCTAGTCACTTGTTTCCTATCTCATGGCCTAGTCACCCGCTTCCTATCTCATGGCCTTGTCACCTGTTTTAGGTCTCACAGCCTAGTCACCAGTTTTTGGTCACCCATTTCTGGTTAGTCATGTCATCGCACGTTTTGGTTTGCTCTCCTGGTGGTGTCATTTCTGGTTTGCTCTCCTAGTGGTGACGTTTCTGATCTCTTACCATTCTGCTCTCTTCCCGTTTTGCTTTTTTGTCGTTCTCTTGCCGTGCTCTCCTTTTGCCATTTTGCTCTCCTGTTGTTCTCTTGCCATGCTCTCCTTTTGTCGTTTTGCTCTCTCCATGTTGTCTCCTTGTTGTCCAGCCGGTGGTTTCTCTCTTGTTGTAGGGCTTTGTCTCACCATGGTCTCTCTTGTCGTTGGTGTCCTTTGGCCGTGTGTTGTGTTTTTCTATTTTCTCTATTTGGCTGTCCACCCACACTTATGCCATCTAGGTCTTGGTTTATATATCTCTTCCATGAAAACCCTAGTATATTGTGATTTACTTTATTGCCCCTCAATGTGTCTTTATTTTCTTACCCTTTCATGTGGCTTCAAATTACTTGCATACTTAAATCTAGTTGATAACATTTACAACCCATACAAGGTTATGGGAACAACAACACTTGCCACAAACTCTTTAAACATCCCATTTCATATATGGCCAAAAAAAATGCTTATTTACAACATCAAAAGTCTTTTAAAAGCCAAAGTGTCCCATTAAACCACACTCATAAGTTTCTTTCACAAGTAGTGCTCTTATAGACCCTTAAGGAATACAAAGCTTATTTACTCTAAACAAATACCCCTCATGTCTATAGAATATACCAAAAGCAGCTTTCTCACATGCAAAATACATGTAAACAAAGTTAGCATCATTAGCATACAAGTCAATAATATGCTTAAACCCCAATAACTTAACACTTAAAATGCAAATCAATGTGTACCTACGTGACAATGCAACAACAATGACATTTTCCTTACCTAATTTGTATTGAATTACATAAGGAAAGGTTTCGATAAACTCAACCCATTTTGCATATCTCTTATTTAACATGCCTAGCCTCTTCAAGTGTTTTCAAAACTTATGATTAGTATGAATTACAAACTCCTTAGGTCAAAGTTAATGCTGCCACATTTCTAAAGTCCTAATAAGTGCATACATTTCTTTATTATAAGTTGGATAACTCAATGTTTCCCCACTTAATTTCTCACTAAAGAATGCACTAGGTCATTTTTCGTACATGAGAACTCCCTCAGTCCCAATGCCTAATGCATCACATTCATTTCAAAGGTCTTACAAAAATCAATTAAAGTAAAAAGTAGTGTATTACACAACTTAGACTTAACAAAATCAAAGACATCTTGTTGTTCCTTACCTCACTTGAAGCCCACACTCTTTTTAATCACCTTAATCAATGGTGCAGTTATGATACTAAAATCCTCAATGAACCTCTTATAAAAGCTAGCCAAACCATGAAAAATTTTACATTGCTCATGCTTTTAAGTGTAGGCCATTCTTGAATAGCCTTAATCTTTTCTGTATCAACCTCTATGCCATGAGTGGACATAGCATAACCCAAGAAAAAGAAATGATCTTTGCAAAAATCACATTTCTTCAAATTAGCATACAATTTCTCTTTCTTAACACATTAAGCACACAACACAAATGTTCAACATGCTTTTCTAAATTCCTACTATATACTAATATGTCCTCAAAATAAGCCATAACAAATTTCCCAAGAAAGGTCTCAAAACATGATTTATTAATCTCATAAAAGTGCTAGGTGCATTAGTTACACTAAAGGGCATAACTAACCATTCATACAAACCTTGCTTAGTCTTGAATGTAGTTTTCCATTCCTTACCTTCCCTCATCCTAATTTGATGATATCCACTCTTAAGGTCAATTTTAGAGAAGTAACAAGCACCATGCACTTCATCAATCATATTGTGAAGCCTAAGTATAGGATGTCAATACTTAACTATTATTTTTTTAATAGCTCTGCAATTAGCACACATCCTCCAAGATCCATCTTTCTTTTGGACAAGCAACACTGGCATTGCATATAGGCTCATACTCTCCCTTATATGTCCCTTCTACAACAACTTATCAACTTGTCTCTGAAGCCCCTTTGTCTCCTTAGGATTACTTCTATACATTGCCTTTTTGGGAATGTAAGCTCCAAGAATCAAATCAATGTGATGTTCAATCCCTCTCCTTAATGGTAAGCTATCTAGGATCTCCTTAGGAAATACATCATTATAATCCTACAACAAAGATGAAACAGCACTAAGCAAAGATGAATCAAGGTCAGTGTTAGAGAAATAAGAATCCTAGTAAAGGATCGAGATCATTTGCTACCTAACTTGGAAGGCAACGTTAACATTTGCTCCTTTTGCAAACACACCCATTTGTTTTCTCTCACCATTACTCTTTTGAACCTGACAACTCATGTACTTATCACTCTCTGGTGCTTTCACCTTGTTTTTCCTCTCCTAAACTTTCTTTTCTCTTTACTCTTTTTTTTTTCACTCCTCTTTTGTTCACTTTCATAAAGTCTCACTTGGTCTACATACACCTGTTTTAGAGTCAATGGAACAAGTGTGTATAATTTTCCATCCATGATGAAAGAATAACGGTTCTTGTAACCATCATGCAAAACTCTTTTATAAAATTTCCAAGGATGATGCCTATATAGGTACAACATCACAAAACAACTTGTCCTTATATTTACCAATGGAAAATGGAACCACAACTTGTTTAGTCACTCTTACCACTCCACTATCATTCAACCATTGTAAGTTATATGGCTTAAGATGTTTGATTGTAGGCAAGTTCAATTTCTCTACCAACTTTGTACTTACTACATTAATACAACTACTTCCATCTAGGATCAAGCAATAGAGTCTATCCCAAACTGAACATTAAGTATGGAAAATATTTGCCCACTACATCTCACATTATCCTCTTTAACCTTGCTACTAAAAGCCTTCCACTATACTTTGGATACTCTATCTCCTCATCAACATTGCTAGCATCCTCTTCATCACTAGCTTTACTGCCAGATGCATAGTCACCATTCCCTTTAAGGTACATGGTTCTCTTATTAGGACATTGTTACTATGAACTCTGATTATATACAAATGGAACCTAACACCAATATTGGTATAAGATCATTCTAACAAAGGTTAAGGGATTGGAGTTTTGATCTAATGACTATAAACAACCAAGAACCAGAACTATAGGATTGAAACACCATTCCTAACAATGACAACATTGAAGAAGACAAGTGTATTAAACCAACACACTTAAGTATCAAAGTTCAAAATTAGTTCTCAAAGAACTAGAGAAAATAAATCATCCACTCATAAACAAAGTTTTGCCTCCTCTAGTGTTGGAGAACAAAATGCTATTCAAGTGCAACGTAACAAGTATTCCCTTAATCCTTTAAAGGAATCGATGGTTCAATGACTAGGGCAAGGAAAAAGAGAATAAAAGAGGCCTTACAAGGCTTAATCGTGGAGCTGCATGGCAAAGAGACGATTCCAAGGCTATTCTAAAAGTTTTTAATGCTACACCAAAGATAATCACTTATCTTTATGTGTAAAATGATGGACAAGTCTTAGAACTTTAAGAACAAAACTTGGAGCCCATGATATAAGTCAAAACTACAAGACCAAGTTATGGAAAGGCTCAATTGTATGCTAAGTTATATTAATGGGCCTGATTTTATTTTGGGTTGCTGGATTTGAAGTTAAGTCCTAATTACATGTAAAAAAAGGCTTAACTTCTTTAGTTTATTTAAGCTTAAAGATTCAACTGAGGCTTGATACATTAGTTAGGGTTTTACTTTGACTTTATATCATTTTTATGAATTCCTAATCAAGGCAAATTTAGGATTCCTAATCAAGGTAGAATTTTATTTCTCAATTAGAGGGATCACCTATAATTAAGGTTTTCCTATACAGGTATGTTAAGAAATACCTTTTCCTTATAGGATTATAATATTTACATGCCTATATAAAGCTACCACTATCCAAAATGGAACAATGAAGATTAAGGTATTTTTCTTTGCTTTCTTGTGTTCTTGAAAAAATACATTGTTTTGACTTATTAAGGGAGTGATCAACCTTTGTGGCGTCTTAATATTGGGGCTTTTTTTCGGACTTGGTTTCCTTAGGGTTCTAATCTGATCAACCTAACTTGTTTCCTAGCTTTCAAAGGTATGCATAACAAATTGATTCAAAGGTTCATAAGGCAAGTTGCCTGGCGGGTTGTTTATCATCCAATCATCCTTTTTCCCTTTTTATATGTTAACCCCCAATAACCCTAGCTACTAAGATGGGCTTATCCATGAAATTCATCCAGCCTACTACATAATAATAGAAACTCATGAAAATAATCCATTTAGATGCCACAATTTGTCCAACCCATTACATAACAATATAACCCAAGAAAATAACCCATTTAAATGCCTACACATAGGCTACTAGCTCCAACTTCCTTCCCAAGGCCATGGTTTTCATATTCCTCCATAAATGACACATTTGCAAGCCCTAATGAAGCCTTTATTATCATTAATTTGTGCCTAGCAATTTCCTATAAGCAAATGCTGCATAACAAGTTATTAGAGTGCTTCCTTTATTTCCTTTAACCTTGCCCTTATCAATGATGGTCTAAGGTTTTGTAAAGTATCAACTCCCTTGTTGATTTGAGCTGGTAAAGTAGGGCTTCCATCATTCCTACTCTCCATAAATGATTTCTCCTCAAATTAGCACCTATATCATCAAAGACAACTTTGATATACAGGTTGACTTCTTTTAATATAGGTTGCTATCTATATTCCCTTTTCTGAACTTTATGTTCTTAAGGCATGTATCCAACTTGGAATACCATGCTCTTGGAGCTTACTTTAAGCCATATAAAGTCTTGTTTAATCTGCACACACTTAAACCATCATGATTGAAGTTCCCGACTTCTCCTTAGGATCTATTAGTTTATGATACTAAGAGGAGGGTTAATCAGTATCACCACAATTCGCAATTAGAAGTTAAGTGAACGACTTCAACCTCTTCATAAAAGTGAACTCTTTCTCAAATTTGACTAAGGTAGATTTATTGCTACCTACTAATCTTAATAGTCCCCAAAGTCACCTTTCAGACACCTTACCTAATAGACAATTCGGATGTTCTTGTCTAGGTCTTCATTATGTTATGGGTTGGCTAATACTGTAGCTACGTTCACAACTCAATTCAAAACACATAACGTAAAGTAAATTAAGGACACGTGAGATTTATGTGATTTTATCAACGTGACGTACATCAATGGTGGTAGGGAATCTCCGTTACTAAGACTATCCACTATACTTAAGAATTCCAGTTACAATGGATGTGTTAATCCTCTACTCCTTTCAATATTGCAATTACTAAGTAAGTACAATACAAAGAGTGTCATTTACTATGTCTACCCTTTGTCTAGCTTGTCTTGCCTCTGTTGAATTGAAAGGCTGCTCCAATGCTACTTAGAAGTTCACCGCAAAGCTCTCTAACCTCTCTTGAAGAAATCTGAAAATATGTTGAGTTCTTTCTATGCCTCGCTGAATTCCTTCTCTAGGTTGTTTCACACAACTCCTGCTTTCACCATCTCATGGTCTTACCCATCTCCTTCTCTCATGCCATTGTACGTTCTGGTTTTCTTCTGTTCCAAGGGTGATGTGTTTCTAGTTTTTGCTCTCACCTCAAAGTTCTGGTTTTCTTCTAGCTGGTGGTCTAATGTCTCATGCCTCACCTATCTATTTCTCTCTCTCTTGCTATTCAGCAAGATTTCTCTCTCTTACTGTCCAGTTGGATTTCTCTCTACTAGTGGTTTCTGTTTTTCCCGTCCAACCCCTGTTCTGCCATGTACCCCTCTTGGTTGGCTGAATCAAGTTTTTCCATTCACCTCTTTTTCACTCAGCCATTCTTCATTCTATTTTTCTTTTGGCCGTTCGAGTTTTTCTCCTTCTTCCAACGGTTGTGTTTTCTCTCTCTTCCAATGGCTGTGTTTTCTCGTTCCCGATCTGGTCTCGTCTCACCCGTTCCAGTTTGAATCTAGTCTCACCCGTTCCCGATCTGGCCTCTCTATTCTGTCTTTCTTTTTGGCTATCCTTTTTTCTCTCCTTCCCCGGTGGACTATTCTTGGCCTTGTCGGACTCTTCCACAGTCCATAACTTTATCATATTTAACATCTATCAATACTGAAATGATGAAATTTGAAGCCTTCCCATTTATCTCAAATTGCCTTAACTCCTCTGGGGTTGGGTCTTTACTTTCTTCCGGAGTCACAAACCCTCTTGTACGCATTTCACCACATTCATGCCCATGGTTGCAAACACCGCTTGCATTCTTGCTCTCCATATATGGTAGTTGGTTCCATTAAAGATTGGAACCTTCTTACTGTAAGTGGTGCTAGTGCTAGTATTGGCTTCCATTTCTCAGTATGCTAAACAAGTAAAAATTCTAGATCCCTTTAAACTAGTACACCAAACTATTAAGTTTCAAATTGGTGAACCTGTGCTCTGATACCAATTGAAGTTCCTAACTTCTCCCTAGGATCTACTAGTTTGTGATATTAAGTGCGGGGATGAATCAGTATCACCACAATTCGTAATTAGAAGGTAAGTGAACAACTTCAACTTGTTCTGAAAAGCAAACTCTTTCTCAGACTCAACTAAGGTAGATCTATTGTTACCTACTAATTACAATAGTCCCCAAAGTCACCTTTTAGACACCTTGCCTAATAGATAATTCGGATGTTCTTGTTTTGGTCTTTGTTAGGTTATGGGTTGGTTGATACTTTAGCTGTATCCACAACTCAATTCAAAACACAGAATGTAAAGCAAATTAAGGACACATGAAATTTATGTGGTTTCATCAATGTGACATACATCAATGGTGGTAGGGAATCTCTATTACTGAGACTATCCACTATACTTAAGAATTCTAGTTACAATGGATGTCTTAATCTTCTGCTCCTTTCAATATTGTAGTTACTAAGCAAGTACAATACAAAGAGTATCACATACTGTGTCTATCCTTCTTCTAGCTTGTCTTGCCTTTCTTGAAGAACAAGTGAGCAGCTTCATCCACCTTGGGTGTGCCAAAGAGCATCATCAGTGATAGAGGCCCTTGCTTTACAGGTAAATTCTGACACGAGTTATTCAAGTTATTGGGAACTGAGCTGAACTTTTCGACAAGCTTTCATCCTCAAACAGATGGGCAAACTAAGCAAGTCAATGCCTTGCTTGAACAATACTTGAGGCACTATGTCAGTACTTACCAACGAGATTGGGCAAAGCTACTTGACGCTACCCAATTCTCATACAACCTTTAGAGGAGTGAGGCCACAACCAAAAGCCCATTTGAGATTGTCATGGGATAACAACCGCTAACACCAAGTGTTATTACCTCTCCCTACACTAGCAACAATGCATTTGCCTTTAAGTTTGCAAAGGAATGGCACGAGGAAACGGATATAACGAGGGCTTGCCTTGACAAAGCGGCCAAGAAGATGAAGAGATAGGCTGATGCTAAGCAACGCCCAAAAGACTATACTGTGGGAGACATGGTGATTGTGAAGTTGCTGCCCAACCAGTTCAAGTCTCTACACAAGGTACATAAGAGCTTGGTACGAAAGTACGAAGGGCCATTTCCTATCATCAAATGTGTGGGGAAGGCCGCTTATCAAGTCCAACTCCCTCCAAAGCTGAAGATCCATAACATTTTCCATGTAAGTCTTTTGAAACCTTTCTATGGAGATGAAGAGGATCCAAGCTGAAACAAGTCAAAGCGCGCACCAACAGTCGTGGTCACCAGATTCAACAAGGAGGTGGAATGCATCCTTGCTGACTAACTGATCCGGAGAAGGGAGTTCCCAACTATACCAAGTACTTAGTGAAATGGAAAGCTTTGCCAGACCACAAGGCTAGTTGGGTACGAGAAGACTAGCTTTGGCAATTTGCCGATCACATTCGGCAATTTAAGGCTGAAAATGCGACGAGAACATTGTAGAAATAAGTGGGGCAGGATGTCATGAGGATACATTGATCTGGCCCATTCATGTATCCTTAAGGTACAAATTCGAGCCAAAACCCAAACCTCCAAGGGCTGTCCAGCCCATTTGCTATGAAAGGTCTCAGAAGCCCACAATTGACTAAGAGAATTCTGGAAGTGACCATATCTAGAATAATCCATGTATATACCTAGAATATTCCTTATCTAGAATAGTCATTGCATATGCCAAAGAATATTCCTTTCTAGGTCATTCTTTTGAGTTGTATAAATAGGCTACTTATTTCATTTGTAAAGCACGCATCCTTTCAATCAATACAAATTTACTTGCAAAGCTCTCTTGTGCTCTCTTTCTTTCGTTCTCTCAAGATCTTCTTGTTCGTTCACTTACTTCTCACTCGTCTTCCACTGATTCTCTCAAACTCTCCAAGGCTTACTTAGCATCTTCTCTCACAAGATCGGCTAAGTGCCGCGCGGGTTAACACGTACGTCTCAAGCATAACTCCATGACAGGTTGTTGGCCGCTAAGATAGAGAAACACGTTAGAGCAGACCAGAAAGAGAGGACATGAGACTTGGAGAAGGTGAGATGTTATAGTAGACCAGACCTGGAAACCATGAGACGTGAGAGTAGATCAAGACCAGAGAAGACCAGCGAAGTTTGTGAGACCAGCGAAGCGTGCAATGGGTGAGACCAAACCAGAATGTGAGAACAGCAAAGCGTGCAATGGGTGAGACCAGACCAGACAAAAATGTGAGACTAGGTGAGACCAGACCAGACCAGAACATGAGACTAGGTGAGACTTGGAAATGTGAGACCAGGTGAGACCAGACCAGACCAGAATGTGAGACCAAACCTAACCAGAATGGTGAGACCAAGTAAGACCTGGAAATGTGAGATCAGGTGAGATCAGACCAGACCTAGAATGGGTTATACCAGATCAGACCTAGAGCAAATGAGACTAGGTGAGACCAGAACAGAAATGTACGATAGTGTGAGCAGATCAGAAACATGCAATGGTGAAAACAGATCAGAAACATGTGACGGTGAAAGTAGACCAGAAATGTGGGATGGTGTGAGCAGACCAGAAACGTGCGATGGTGAAAAACAAACCAGAAAGGTGAGACCAGAACAGAAATGTGCGATGGTGTGAGCAGATCAGAAACATGCAATGGTGAAAACAGATCAGAAACATGTGACGGTGAAAGTAGACCAGAAATGTGGGATGGTGTGATCAGACCAGAAACGTGCAATGGTGAAAAACAAACCAGAAACATGAGAGATGAGAAAAGGGTGAAACACCATGAGACCAGGTGAGGCATGAGACTAGAAAAGGGTGACACCAGAACACACCGAAAGACCAAAATTGGTGAGACCAAAAAAAGGTGAAATGGGTGACATTAGAACACACCGGAAGACTAGAATTGGTGAGACCAAAAAAGGGTAAAACATGTGACATTAGAACACACCGTGAGACCCAGAATCAGTGAGACTAGAAAAGGGTGAAACAATGGGATAGTGAGATGATGAGACCAGTAGATAGGTGACACCAGGACAATTTTCAGATTTCTTCAAGAGAGGTTAGACAGTATTTTGGTGATCTTCCATGCTGAATTTTGAATATAACAATAATATGAAGTCATATGGAGGGGCAAAAAAAGGAAATTCGCCATAGCTACAGTAAACATACTAGGGTTTTCATAGAAGGGAGTATATAAACCAAGACTTATCTCTTTTGGGATAGCCACCGGAAGATAGAGCAGACCAGACCTAAAAATGTAAGACCTGGAGAAGGGGAGATGTGAGAACAGACTACCCGAAAAATAGTGAAACAAAGCAGATTAGAATTGGGGAGAGCAAACCAGAATTGGTGGAACCACCATAAGGAAGAAAAACAGGTTAGAGCAGACTAGAAAGAGAGCATGTGAGACCTAGAAAAGGTGAGATGTTAGAACAGAACAAACCGGGAGACCGTGAGACATGAGAGCATATCAGGACCAAAGAAGACGTGAGACCAGCGAAGTGTACTACGAGTGAGACCAGACCAAAACGTGAGACCAGGTGAGACCTAGAAACATGAGACCAGGTGAGACCTGGAAACGTAAGACCAGGTGAGACCAGACCAGACTAGAACGTGAGACCAGGTGAGACCTAGAAATGTGAGACCAGGTGAGACTAGACCTGACAAGAATGGTGAGACTTGGAAACGTGAGATCGGGTGAGACCAGACCAGACCTGGAACGGGTGAGACCAAACTAGACCTAGAACGGGTGAGACCAAAACAGAAACGTACGATGATGTGAGCAGACCAGAAACGTGCAATGGTGAAAGCAGATCAAAAACATGCAATCGTGAAAGCAGACCAGAAACGTGTGATGGTGAAAAACAGACCAGAAATGTGGGAGATGAGAAAAGGGTGAAACACCGTGAGACCAAGTGATGCATGAGACTAGAAAATGGTGAAAAGGGTGACATGAAAACACACCGAAAGACCAGAATTGTTAAGACCAAAAAAGGGTGAAATGGGTGATACTAGAACACAATGGAAGGCCAGACTTGGTGAGACCAGAAAAGGGTAAAACAGTGAAACAGTGAGACCAGGAGATGGGGTGAGAGCATGAGACGGTGAGACCAGGAGATGGGTGAGAGCATGAGACGGTGAGACCAGGTGTCGTGTGAGACAACCTAGAGAAGAAATTCGGTGAAGCATTTGAGAGAACTCAACGAATTTTTCAGATTTTTTCAAGAAAGGTTAAAGAGTATTTGGTGATCTTTCATGCTGAATTTTGAATAGAACAGTAATATGAAGACACATGGAGGGGCAAGAAAGAAAATTCACCACAGCTACAGTAATCCTACTAGGGTTTTCATAGAAGTGAGCATATAAACCAAGACCTATCTCTTTTGGGGCAACCACCGGAAGATAGAGCAAACCAGACCTGAAAACGTGAGACCTAAAGAAGGGGAGATGTAAGAGTAGACCACCTGGAAAATAGTGAAACAAAGCAGACCAGAATCGGGAATAGTAAACCAGAACTGGTGGAACCACCGTAAGATAGAGAAATACTTTAGAGTAGACTAGAAAGAGAGGACATAAGACCTAGAGAAGGTGAGACGTTAGAGACCAGACCTGGAAACTGTGAGACGTGAGATCAAGACCAGAGAAAACGTGAGACCAGCGAAATGTGCAACGGGTTAGACTAGACCAGAACATGAGACCAGGTGAGACCAGACCAAACCAGAACATGAGACCTTATGACACCAGACCATACCAGAACGTGACACCAGGTGAGACCAAGAAATGTGAGACTAGGTGAGAATGTGAGACTAGGTGAGACCAGACCTGACCAAAATGGTGAGACCAGTAAGGCTTGGAATCGTGAGATTAGGTGAGACTAGACCAGACTAGGATCAGGTGAGGCCAAACCAGACCTGGAACAGGTGAGACCAGAACAGAAATGTGCGATGGTGAGAGCAGACTAGAAAGGTACGGTGGTGAAAGCAAATAAAAAATGTGTGATGGTGAAAGCAGACTAGAAACGTGTGACAGTATGAACAGCCCAGACTTATGTAAACCAAGACTTATCTCTTTTAGGGCAGCCACTAGACAATAGAGTAGACCAGATCTGAAAGCGTAAGACCTGGAGAAGGGGAGATGTGAGAGTAAACCACCCGAAAAATAGTGAAACAAAGTAGACCAGAATCGGGGAGAGCAAACTAGAATTGGTGGAACCACCGTAAGAAAGAGAAACATGTTAGAGCAGACCAGAAAGAGAGGACGTGAGACTTGGAGAAGGTGAGACATTAGAGCAGACCAGACCTAAAAACCGTGAGACGTGAGAGCAGATCAGGACCAGAGAAGACATAAGACCAGTGAAGCACGCAACTGGTGAGACCAGACCAGACCAGAACATGAGATGAGGTGAGACTTGGAAACATGAGACCAGGTGAGACCAGACCAGACCAGAACTTGAGACCAGGTAACACCTGGAGACCATGTGAGACCAGCCCATACCAAAATGGTGAGACCTAGAAACGTGAGACTAGGTGAGACCAGACCTAAACAGAATGGTGAGACCGGGTGAGACCTAGAAGCGTGAGATCAAGTGAGACCAGACCAGACCTGGAATGGGTGAGACTCAACCAGACCTAAAACGGGTGAGACCAGATCAAACCTAGAGCAGGCGAGACCAGAACAGAAACATGCGATGGTGTGAGCAAACCAAAAATGTGTGATGGTGAAAAACAGACCAGAAATGTGGGAGACAAGAAACGGGTGAAACACCATAAAACCAGGTGAGGCATGAGACCAAGTGAGACTTGAGACTAGGTGAGGTGTGAGACCAGAAAAGGGTGAAATGGGTGACACCAGAACACACCAAAAGACCAGAATTGGTGAGACCAAAAAAGGGTGAAACGGGTGACACTAGAACACACTGCAAGACCAGAATTGGTGAGACTAGAAAAGGGTGAAACGTGTATCATCAGAGCACACCATGAGACCCAGAATCGGTGAGACCAGAAAAGGGTGAAACGATGAGATAGTGAGGCAATGAGACCAAGAGATGGGTGAGACTGTGAGACGGTGAGACCAGGAGTTGTGTGAGACAACCTAGAGAAGAAATTCAGTGAAGCATTTGAGAGAACTTAATGAATTTTTCAAATTTCTTCAAGAGAGGTTAGAGAGTGTTTTGGTGATCTTTCATGCAATGGTGAAAGCAGATCAGAAATGTGTGACGGTGAAAGCAAACCTGAAACGTGCGGCGGTGTGAGTAGAGCAGAAACGTGCGATGGTGAGAGCAGGGCAGAAACATGCGATGGTGAAAAATAGACCTGAAACATGCGATGGTGAAAAACAGACCAGAAATGTGGGAGACGAGAAAAGGATGAAACACCGTGAGACCAGGTGAGACGTGAGACCAGAAAAGGGTGAAACGAGTGACACCAGAACACACCAAAAGACCAAAATTGGTGAGACCAGAAAAGGGTGAAACGGGTGACACTAGAGCACACTGGAAGACCAGAATTGGTGAGACCAGAAAAGGGTGAAACGTGTGACTTCAGAACACACCGTGAGACCCAGAATCTATGGGACTAGAAAAGGGTGAAACGGTGAGACAGTGAGATGTGAGACCATGAGACGATAAAACCAGGAGTCATGTGAGACAACCTAAAGAAGAAATTCAGTGAAGTATTTGAGAGAACTCAACAAATTTTTCAGATTTCTTCAAGAAAGATTAGAGAGTGTTTTGGTGATCTTCCAAGTGGTAGTGAAGCAACCTATTCAAATCAAATAAAGACAACCCAAGCATCAAATACAGTGAGATGTAGCAAACACATCTTAAAGGCATTTATAACATCAAATCAACAAGGAAAAATATAAGAGATGTTTTTGACAACAAATCCAACATTAGTCATCAAAGATGGACTCAACATTCTATCCTAGCAAGTTAATCACATCAATTGCATATCGAACAACTAAAGAATTGATGCTTTACATAATCTTAGGGCTCTAATGACAAGGGCAATATCACAAAAGGGTTGAAAAGTGATTAATAGTTTAATTTGTCAAGTCTAAGAGCAAGAAGTTGCTTGGAATAATTGGTTGAGGACAGAAGCATCCCAAAGGACTTTTAACATGTTTTATGTAAGGAATGAGCAAGACAAAGGCTGGGATCTTGGAGTAGGGGAAGCTATAGGGCTATAGAACAAGTTTTGGACCAAAGTGTACAAGCATTAAGCGTTATAATTGCAGCAGCCTTGATAACAGAGGAAGTCCAACCGCTATACACCAATAGGCATTGGGATAAATTGATTCTTTCATCCTTTTTGTTCTTGTCCATCAATTCTCTGCAAAGGATTTTGGGAATACTTGCTTTGTTGCACTTGATTAGCATCTTGTACTTCATCACTTTCTGATGCAACTTCTTCATCATTTTGACCTCGTGTTCATTAGCATACCCATCAACAAGTAAAGACATCAAATGTAAAGCAATCAAAGGATTAAAACCCCACAATTTCAAATGGAGAGTAACCAATAGTAAAATGAACACTTATATTATATGTAAACTCTACATGTGGTAAACAATCTTTCTAGGTTTTTAACTTTATTTAAATAATAACATGCAATAAAGTAGAAAGAGTTCAATTAACCACCTTGGTTTATCTATCAGTTAATGGATAACAAGTTGTTAAGAACAACAATTTCATCAACGGTCTTTACCTTTTGCATTGTCGGTCAAAGCTTCCTGCTATTGTCTCTTTTTCTTTTGTCTCTATTACTCATAGCTTCCTACTACTTGTTATTTTCTACTTTGCCACTGCCTCTTATTTTCTGCTATGCTATTACTTGTTGGTTTCTGCTATGTCATTACCTGTGTTAAGCTCATCTTTGATGGTTAAATGTTGGATTTATTGTCAACATCTCACATGATTATATGTATTGATTTGATGTTATAAATGTTGTTGAGATATGATGAGGTCATTGGGAGAAATTGGTGATGATAGGTCAACCTTGGCATGGAGGAGTCAATGTTGACCGTGACCTTCAATTTTAGGGGTCAAGAATTGATCGTTGACCGTTGACCATTCACCCCAAATTTTATGACTCAAATCTAGCTATTAATTATAGGGCAACATGTAGGAATTAATGATGACCGTTGATGATCGTGTAGCCCTAATCCCAAGGCTTTATAAATACCCCTAGGTGTCTTGCAAAAATTAAAAAAAGGGATTGTAGAAAATTGAGTGAACAACAAAGGTAAGACAGCCAGCTAAAAAAGAGAAATAAAGAGGGCAAGGTAGTGCAGCAGCCACCACAGAGAGGCAAGAAGGCAGTTGGGTGAGGAGAGTGCAATAGCCATTATGAAGAAGCAATAAAGTGTAGCCGGCCAAGGAGGAAAGAAATAGAGCAAGGTAGCCAGCCACCTACACTTGCAAACCCTTACCAAGATAGCCACCACACTAATAAGACCTCACAAAGGTGATTGCAGTAGCCAACCACCACACCAGCACATCAAGAAGGCTTTCTAGCATACCACTAGCACATCTTTGCACGTGCAATAGGGTATACCAACACTAGTAGCACATCCCTGCACATCAAAGAGGGTATACCAATAGTAGCAACACATCTTAACATGTTTAGGAGACTTACTAGTAGTAGCAACAAGTCCAGAAGGGTATACCAGCACTAGTAGCAAATGTCCTTGTAGGTCTACGAGGGTATACTACCACCAGTAGCACATTCCTGCACATGTCCCTACACGTCTAGGAGTATATACCAACACCAATAGCACCTTAGAAGGCTTCCCAACAACAAAAGCACACTCAGGAATCAAGCAAAAAATCAAAACGTGCAGCAATAGCTCTGGGAATCAAGAGCCACCTGCAAAAAGTGTAGTAATAGGTCCAGGAATCAATCAGCAAACCAACAGCATCACAAGAAGATAGTTGCAATACACAGGGATAGCAGCAATGACATAAGAAAACAATTGCAATGCATGGGGATAGCAACAATGGTATAAGCAGACAACAGCAATGTGGGCGAATAGCAGCGGTGGTGCAAGTAAACAGTAGTAGTGCACGTAGATAGCAGGAACAATGAGTGTGGACAGTAGCCACAGTGCATACAGACAGTGAAGTGCATGTAGACAGTAGAAGCAACGCAAGTGGATAGCAACAAGTGTGCATGTGAACAGCAAGAGCAACGCATGGGAAGTGCATAGCAATAGCGCATGCAGATGGCAACAGCAATAGCACGCACAAATAGCAATAGCAGTGCACACAAATAGCAGCAGCACCACGTGTAGACAGCAGGAGCAGCACACACAAATAGCAATGACAACATGTAAAAATTGTCATGTGCCTTTGGGTGCTTGGGCATTAATTTTTTAGTCGTACGATCACTTAGGATCATTAATTCTAATAAGCCACAAAGGTTAAATCCAGATTGATTTGTAAAATGCACATATTGCACATTAATTTACACCCATTTCAGTGTAAAACCTTAAACGGTCCTCATCAACCTATTATTTTCTGCTGTGCCACTTTCTCCTTTTGTAGGTTCTACTCAAGCTTTTATGCTGCTGTCTCTTATTTTTTGTTGTCATTACCTATTGTTTTCTACTGTACTGCTTTCTCTTTCTGTAGGTTCTCTCCTTTGTAAGTTCTGCTCAAGCTTTTCTACTGCTATCTCTCTTTTCTTTCTAGTTTGTTTTTGCCACTTACAACTTCTTGTTGTTAGTCCTCACCTTTGTAGATTCTCTCCTTTACAAATTCCTCCTTCTGCAAGTTCTCTCCTCCTGCCTCTACAACTTCATCCTTTTACCTTTGTTGGTTTCTCATTCAGCAGGTTTTCTCCTTAATAGGTTCTCTCCTCTATGGGTTCTCTCTTCTATAGGCTCTCTTTTTTCTTTCTATTGCTAAAGCCTTTTTCTTTTCTGTTGTTGAAAGCTCTATCTTTTCTACTATTTGTTTTTCTCTGCATTTTTTTGTCTCTCTTTGTTATGCCCTAGCTTTCTTTAGGATTGCCTTACAATCAATAGTCAACATTGATTCCTTCAATTTAGGTTCAACGATTAGCATTAACTCCTTAAATTTAAGGTTAATGGCTAGCATTGACTCCCAGAATTTAGGGTCAATGGTTAGTAATACCAATTTGGTATGCATCTGCATAGCCACCTTGTGGTCAATATTCTGGCCATCTCTAGATAGTGCAGCGCCACTGACTTAGTGCTTTCTTTTCATCCTTTGTTTTCTGGATCCTTTCCTTAATTTCTTGGAGAGCATCTTTTTTGGTAGCATCATGAACTTCTAACTTTTTAGTTCTCCTCTTCTAGATAACCTCTAAGTTGGCACCCATAATGGACTTAGAGTATGACTTCTTGGTAGTACATTGCCTCTTCCTTGTAGCCTCTTGAGCAATGTCCTTCTTATGTTGCTTCCTATACATAGCCATTCATGTAAGCTTTGATGGCTTTAACTTGTTGTGGAAGACCTCTTGCATTTTGAATTGGCAAAGAGGAACACTTAAGAATCTAAATGAATGAATTTGATGCCTTTCCCAAGATAAATCTTAGACCCACTAAAACAACAAAGCTCGGTCTTGAGAACCATGGTTGTTGCTCTAATGCAATTGTTGTTGGAGCTATCGTAGTTTTCTTTACTTGGATTACATCTCTTGAGTCGTCTAAGCAATCATTCCTACCAATACCATCCCTTGAATGAATCAGCTACCAACACGGTAAATGTAGCAAACACATCTCAACAATACTCATAATATCAAATCAATAAGGATAAATATGTGAGATGCTATAGACAATAAATCCAACATTTGCTATCAAAGATAGACTCAACACTTTGTAATTTCTTTGAGCAGCTATGGCCATGACTATTTTAATTGCTTTAAGTTTGGTCATAGGAGCAAATGTCTTTTTAAATTCAACACCTTCTACTTGTGAGTAGCCTTTACAAACAAGTCTTGCCTTGTTTCATACAACCTCACCATTTTCATTGAGCTTATTTCTAAACACCCACTTGGTTTTAATGATATTTTTCCCTTTAGGCCTAGGAAGTAAACACCAAGTGTTAATCTTTTCAATTTGATTAAGCTCTTCATTCATAACATATACCCATTCCTTGTTCTTTAATGCTTCTTCTACTAACTTGAGTTCAACTTCAAAGATCAATGAGGTTTGTTTAACACCTTTTAGCCTTCTCCTAGTCTACATAAAATCCTCTTTTCTACCAATAATGTTTTTAGCCTTAACTTCAGTTCTGACTTTTCTATAAGTTTGGGAACGTCTTGATTCATCTTCTTTATCACTTGTAATTTGAGAATCAATGTCTTTCTCATGCTGAACAGCCTCTAATTTATCACTTTCAAATTCCATTTCAATATCACACATGGCATCTTCAAGTTCCTTATGCTGTGATTGCATTGTGAAACCATCTTCAATCACTTTAACATCAAAGTTGTCAACAATTTTCTATAGCCTTTTGTTATAATATCTAAAACCTCTTCTGTTTGGTATATAGCCCAAGAATATCCTTTCATTAGCCTTCTCATCAAAATTTCCAAGATTCTTGCCTTTGATTTTTTAATAAGGCATGGGTTTTCAAATACTTTAAAATGTTTTACATTTGGCTTCTTTCCATTCCATAGCTTATAGGTTGTCTTCTTTGTTTGTGGCCTCATTAAGCATCTATTTTGAATCTGAGTGACACTAGTGATAGTCTTTCTCTAGTAGCCATGTGAGGTACCATGCTTAGCCAACATGATCCTTAACATGTCCATTAGGTTTATATTTTTTCTTTTAGCCACTCCATTTTGTTGAGGTGTATAAGGACTAGCATATTCATGCTTCACTCCATGCTTCTCCAAATAATTTTCAAATTCACTGTAAATGTATTATGTCCTACTATCTATCCTGAGTCTTTTAATTCTTCTCCCTAACTAATTTTCAGCTAGCCTTTTGTAACCCTTGAAATTATTGAGAACATAATACAAGTCATTCTTGTAAAATCATCAATAAAAGAAATGAAGTACCTATCACCCTTTGATCATTTTTCTCTCATAGGCCAACAGATATCCAAATAAATGAGCTTTAATGGCTTCTTTATTTAAATCTCCACATTTTTGTGGGCAGCATTCACCATCTTCTCTTTTTGACACATGCTACAAATTGTATTTCTTATTCTTTTCAAATTGGGTACATTTTTCACAACTTTAGTTTGGACAATTTGTTTAGCCCCTTTTATCCAAGATGTCCCAATCTCTTATGCCATAACAAATTCTCATTTTTTGTGCTCATATAGTGTTTTTACTGCTGGAAACTTACATCATTACTTAATATTTTTATCATGTAGCCACTCTTGCTTAAAGTAACTTCATGTGTGTCATCACAAAGTTGGCTAACACTGATTGGATTATATTTTAGCTATTCAACATAAAGTATTTCACTTGATTTTAGCTTTTTGTACCAATTTTAGCAGCACCAACACCGTTAATTTTCAAAGCACTATCATTGCCAAATGTGACTAACCTTCCATTATATTTTTCTACTTCCTTCAATAACTTATAGTCTCTTATCATGTGTAAAGAGTAGCAACTATCTAGGATCCATGGCTTTTCTTTCTTGGAAGCTTTTAAGGCTATTTACAAAACTATAGTCATTTCCCTTCCTTTTCTTCTTCTGGCCAAACATAAGAGCATATGTGAGTGTTCTCCTTTGCATTTTTTGATTGGGTAGTAATGTCAAGCATTCCCCAATAGCATGTCTAGCCCTTTCACATCTTCCACAGATTTCTTCCAACATATCAAATCTGTTTCTTAGTGAAATTTGGATTTTTTTTCACTTAAGGTTGTCTCCTTTTTTGATAAAGTCTCACCCTAGACTCTTACCTCACATTCTTATTTATTAGAGGCCCATTACTCCATCACACACTATCCTTGTGACCATACATACTACAACTCTAGTAAAATCCTTGAAATCTGAATTTTCTTCTTTCACCAAATTCATATCCCCTATTTTCAACACCTATTGTGACAACCTTTATTTTGTCTTTGACAACTTATTCCTTTTGATAGGAGTTTTCATCACATCTTTTCTAACCCATTTTAGCTTGGGTTCGTTTCTCTTCCCCATAACATCATTGTGTTTGCTTTCAAGCACAAACACAATTTTCTTCTTCTCATCTACCCTCTTATTTGGCTTTTCAATATAGTTAAGTCCTTTCTTCCCCATGGAATGAGGTCTTTGTTTGCTTTCTTCAATTTTTGGTAGCATCCTTCTAAATAGCATTTGTTAAAGAGGACTCTCCTCTCACTTCCACGGCCTACATAAAGCTTTCTTCATACTTTTTTAATTCACATTAAGCCTTATGAAGCTTGGCTTGCAAATTCAGCACTTCTTGCTCTTATACAATCACTTTAGCACCAAGATCTTCATGTATCTTGTCTTACTCTACATCAATTACCTTCAGCTCCTTAATTCTTTTCAAGTACTCCTTTTTTGCTTCACACTCCTTTTCTTTCACTTGGAGATTAGATTTATCAACAATAGAATTTTTATTTAGCTTCTTAAGATTCTTTACCTCCTTTTCCAACATCCTATTTATGCAAACAAGCACTCAATTCATTCTCAATTTATTGCACGACCTCGTTCTCTTCCTCTTCAGCTGATTCCTCATCACATAAGGATTCTTTTTCATTATTTACCTATGTAACTAGCATATTTTCTACAGCATCATCATCAGCTTCTTCTTCAGAGTCTTCTTCATCCAACTTGCATAAGAAATTTCTTCTTTTGGATTTGAAGAGTTTCTTTTTCCCTTTGGCATTTGAATTCCTAGCTTTAGAATAACTAGATTTCTTTGTTCTCCTTCTTGGGGCTAGCTCATCATCATCATCACTGTCTTTTTCTTTTCTTTTTTGGTAGTTTATGACAAAGTACCCAATGCCTCTACAACTAAAGCACTTCAAGGGTAATTTTCCCTTATACTTCCTTTTCCTTTCCTCATATTTTTGGTGATATATGCCATGACTTTATCAAGTTTAGTATCACCATCTTCAACTTTAGAATTACTCTCAAATTCTTTTTGTTCTTTAATCTTTAATTTATTCATTGCTTTTAAGGCCAACTCCTTCTCTGCCTTAGGCTTTTTTCTTTTTCGTTGAGGCTATTCTCATTTCATAAGCCACTAATATGTTATATAAATCATATAAAGGCAACCTATCCAAATTTCTATCTTCTATAGAGGAAGGTTCTAAGTATTTAGTAAGGTTCTAAGTATCTACCTTACCACAGTAGTATCATTGATCTCCTCTCTATAGCCTCTAATGGAGCATATAATTTCATTTATTCTTGTAAAGAAGGCATCCACCGATTCATGATTTAGCATCTTTAATCTTCAAATTTGTTCCTCTAGATTTATAGCTTAATTTCCTTCACAACCCTGTCTCCTTTATAAATATTTTTTAATTTGTCCCAAATTTGTTTAGCTACATTGCACCTCATCACTTTAGTGAACTATTTGTCTGATAAGGAGGCATATAAGGCATTTATAGCCTTTCCATCATACTCTAAATTCTTCTTATTAGTAGGCGTCATAGTTGCCCCTTCAACAACAAGAGTGAAACCACTAACAGTAGATTCAAACATATCTGGACCAAGTGAAAGCAAATACAACAGCATTCTATTCTTCTATAATTGATAATTTTGTCCATCAAACATGGGAATGCCCTTATTGTTAACACTATTTGTGCTCTCTATAATATTAACCAGCAATAGATATAAAGATTCATAGCAACAACAAAACTTTCAAATCTAAGTAGAATGGATCAACAAATGAATCACGCTTTGATACCAATTGATAAGGACCTTCTTGGGTCTCAAATTAAGAAGAGCAAAGGGTGAATCAGTGTAAGATGTTTACTTTTTACAAATCTATCCAAATTAAATCTTTATGACTTGTTAAAGTCTATGATTTGATTTTATCTTACTTTTTTATGTGAGAATGGCTGTATGGATATCAAGCTAGTACAAGCACCTAAGAACACACAAAATTTTTATGTGGTTCACCTACAATATGTGACCTATATCTATAGTGTGATAGGATTACTCATAGATCACTTGATCCATTCTTGTTATCAAGGAATACAACTGATGTTGTGAAAGAATCTCTCCTTAACCACTGTGTAAAGATCACTCCTTAATCACTTACAATGATCTCCCAATCACTCTAAGGGTTTCTCACCCTTTTCAAGTACATAAAAAGGTTATAACAAAAACTTCCCTGAGAAAATCTCTCAATATGCATAGGTTGCTGTTGTAGAAAGCTGATCTTCTCCTTGCTTACTATTAGTCTTTACTTAAGCTTTTTGCCATTCTCTCCTTCTTCACTGCTAGTCTCTACTCAAGATTTGTTGGTCCCTATCTTCTACACTACTAGTTTCTGTCTTCTGCATTACTGGTCTCTGCCTTCTGCATTATAAGTCTTTACCTTCTACACTACAGGTCTTTACCTTTGGCACTACCTGTCTCTACCTTCTGCATTGCCGATCACAACTTCCTACTGCTATCTCCTTTTTCTCTTTTATTTCTACCACTCACAGGTTCTTGCTGCTTGTTGTTTTCTGCTATGCTACTTTCTCCTTCTATAGACATTTCTCACACAACTTTTCAACATCTCTCTTCATGTGTAACCAAAACAAGTGATCATTTAGAATATCTAATGTTTTTCTAACACAAAAGTGTCTTATCAACCATTCAATATATGCTTCATTCATTAGTAATTTTCTGAAAAAAGCATTAAGCACACATAAAATTTTTCTTTAAATAAGAATCAAAGCCTATAAAATTTTCCAAAGGTGTAAAGACATGCTTGTTTCAATAATTATAATGTTTAATGTAGGTAGAAAAATTAATTTTAAGATCATTTTGTATGAATTAGTCCTTGTAATGAAAGAGGGAGCCTTGTTAGATAGAAGTAAAGGATGATCTTTAATACGGACTCCAATTATATGTAAATGGAACCCAACACCATTGTTAGTAGAGGATCGTTCTAACAAAGGTTAAAGGATTAAAGTTCTGACCCAATGATTATAAACAACTAATAACCAAAACTATAGGATTCAAACACCAATCCTAATAATGTTAACATTGAAGAAGATAAGTTTATTGAATTAATACACTCAAGTATGAAAGTTTAGAATTAGTTTTTAAAGAACCAAAAAAAAAAAAAGGTCATAACCTCATAAAAATTGTTCTACCTCATCTAGCCATCTTTTTCACCTTTTTATATGCTAACCCCTAAAATCCTTACCTGCTAAGATGGGCTTATTAATAAAATTTGTCTAGCCCACTACATAATAATAAAAACCAATGAAAATAGCCCATTTAAATGCCTAAGCATTGGCTACTAGCTCTAACTTCCTTTCCAAGGCCATGGTTTTCATATTCCTTCATAGATGACACATTTTGATGAGGACCTTCTTAGGTCTCACCCTAAGAAAGGGAAGGGGTGAATCAGTGTGAGATGAATACGTTTTACAAATTTGTCTGAATTAAACCTCTGTGACTTGTTAAAAAAGTCAATGATCCAATTTTTATTTTGCTTCTTTATGTGAAAATGGCTATATGGATATCAAGCAAATACAAGCACCCAAGAACATATAGAATTTTTATGTGGTTCAACCATAATGTATGAGCTACATCTACAATGTGATAGGATCATTGTTAAATCACACAATCCACTCTTCTTATCAAGGGATACAACTAATGTTGTGGAAAGATCACTTTTTAACCATTCACAATGATATATCAATCACCAAAAGAGTTGATCTCCCGATCACTCGAAGGATTAATCTCTCGATCGCTCCAAGGGTCTCCCACCCTTTTTAAAGGACTACATAAAATGTTTATGGAAAAACTTCCCTAAGAAAGATCACTCAATGTCCAAAAGTTGTTGCAGAAAATAGATCTTCTCTTTCCTCACTGCCGGTTTCTCTCCTCAAGCTTTGTCGGTCTCTCCTCTACAGGTTCTATCTCTTTTTTTTTTCTATTGTTATCCTTGCCTTTCCTTTGCAAGTTCTCTTTACTGAGCTACTGTTGCCTCCATCTGTTGTGCACTCTCTCTTTCTCTTCTACTATTGGAGGCTTTCTCTTTCTTGCTGCAACTGCTACTTTTTCTTTTCTGCTATTGGAGGCTTTTTGTTTTTTGCTACTGGCTCCTTCATTTTTTACTACTTCCTCCTTTTTCATTTTTTGCTGCTACCTCTTTCTTCCTTCTCTATTGCTGCCTCCTTTTTCCTTTTCTACTTCTATTGCTATAATTTTTCTACTTCTACTACTATATTCTTTCTACTTCTGCTACTGCAATCTTTCTACTTCTACTACAGCTATTGCCTCCTTCTTTCTTTGGTGCTATTATTGTTTCCTTCTATTGATGCCCTTTCCATCTCTTCTGGTGCTATTATTGTTTCCATCTACCACTACACTCTCCTTCTTCTCATGGGGCTATTGTTGTCACCTTCTACCATGGCAGGTTCTCCCCTCAGCATTCAATGCTACCTCCTTTTGCCTTGGTAGGTTTTCTCCTTTGCTATTGGTGCTACCTCCTTCTGCCTTGGTAGGTTCTCTCCTCAACTACTGGTGCTACCTCCTTTTGCCTTGGCACATTCTCTCCTCTATTGCCAGTGTTGCCTCCTTCTATCTTGCAATCTCTCCTTTTCTTTTTGGTAGCTACTCTTTGTTGTTCTATAACACTCTCTCTTGGTGTTCTATAGCACTCACTCTTTTGGTCATACCCTCTTTCTTATGTTTTGCATAACACATTTTCTTCCTTTTGTAGAGCACAAACTCTCTTGTGTTTTATAGGACATATTTTCTTCCTTTGTTAAGCACACTCTCTGTGTTTTGTAGAACACATTTTCTTCCACTATTATGCCCTTTACCTATTCTTTTTAGTGGCTGCTCTTTGTCGTTCTCTCTGTTTCTCTATTATGTTTTTGTAGCCCACACCTCTCTTACAACTGCATGGATATATTTATAAACCTTAAGTTTAGGGTTGCTCTATCATCAATAGTCAACATTAATTCCCAAAAGTTGCTTTATAATCAACGATTAGCATTGATTCCCAAGGGTTGCCCTACAATCAATGGTCAACATTGATTCCTAAAATTTAGGGTTAATGGTCAACATTGACTCATGGAATTTAGAGTTGACCAGCCATCAACAATTTTGACCAATGCATCTTAAGCACTTTTTCCTTCTTCACAATGCCTTCAAGAATCTTCTTAATGAATACAAATTGTACTTGTGGGCAGGTGTTAAACCCATCTTTGATGGCTAATGTTAGATTTGTTGTCCACACCATCTCACATGATTGTATGTGTTGATTTGAGGTTATGAATGTTGTTAAGATGTAGAGAGGTCATTGGGAAAAATCGGTGATGACAGGTTAATTTTGATGTTGAGGAGTCAATGTTAACTGTGATCATAAATTTTAGGTGTTAAGATTGATCGTTGACTATTGACCCTAAATTTTAGGAAGCCAATGTTGACCATTGATCCTAAATTTTATGACTCAAACCTGCTCATTGATTGTAGGACAACCTTTGGGAATCAACTATGATCATTGATGAATGTATAACCCTAATCTCAAGGTTTTATAAATACCCCTATGTGTTTTCCAAGGTGGTGTGTGGGCTGTGAGAGAGAATGATTAGTTGTAGAAAAATAAGAGAGAATAGCCAGCCACAATGAGAGAACAACAAGCTGAAATGAGAGGGTGGCCAAAGTGAGGTTGAGTAGCAAAGAGAGAGAGGCAGCCACCAAAGAAGGGAGTGACTGGCCAAGGCAAAGGAGGTAACCACCAAGAGAGGTATAGTTGGCTAAGGAAAGTGCAACAGCCATCCAAGGGAGTTATAGTAGTAGTTGACCAAGGAGAAGGTGACAGCAACCATTAAAGAAGGAGGTAGTCACACCAAACCAAAGGAGAAGACATGCAACAGCCACCCTAAGGAGGGAGAGACATGTAGCAACTACACTAAGGAGAGGTGCAATAGCAGGCCACACAAAAACCTAATTGCTGCAGTTAGCGAAAAGGGAGAGAGAGGTAACAAGGATTGTAGCAGCCAACCATCACAAGCTTGATTGTAGCAGCTAGCCATTAAAAGGCTAATAGTAGTAGCCATTAACAGGTCCTGCAACAACAAAGACAAACTAGTAGGTCTTGTAGTAAGGGAGACACACTAGAAGGTCTTGCAACAAGGGAGACAAACTTGAAGGTTTGATAACAAGGGAGACAATCTAGGAGCCTATACCAAAACTAGCTATAATCTGAGAGCCTATACCAGCACTAGTAGCACTAGTAGGCATGCATTAGAAGTAGGAGGTGCCTGCACTAGCAATCTAGGAGACTCTCCAACAATAGCAAACATTCCTACACAACTAGGAGGCTTTCTAATAAACCAGTAGCACCCCAAAAGGCTTCCTAGCAACAAAAGCACACATAAGAATCAAGCAAAAAATCAAAACGTGCAGCAACAGGTCTAAGAATTAGCAACCACCTATAAAAAGTGTCGCAGCAGGTCTGGGCATCAAGCAAAAAATCATAACGTGTAGTAGCAGGTCATGTAGCATCATGTCTAGGAGGTGTCCCTACATTAGCAGCACATCCAGGAGGCGTCCCTACATTAGCAGCACATCCAGGAGGCATCCCGGCACCAATAGCACGTCCCAAAGGGACTTACAGTGGCACAACATGCACAGATAGTAGCAACAGCACAAACAGACAACAGCAGCGTGCACAAACATTAACAATAGTGCAAACAGACAGTAGCAACGTGCTCAAATAGTAGCAGCAATATGAATGGACAATAGCAACTTGCATGGACAGCAGCAACAATGTGCATGAATAACAGCAGTAGTGCAAATGGATAGCAGTAGTAGTGCAAATGGATAGCAGTAGTGTGAATGGACAACAACAATGTGCGACAGTAGGAACAACACATGTGTGAGCTCACCATTGTGGTTGAACCACATAAAAATTGTCATGTGTGCTTGGTTGCTTGTGTATTGATTTTTATTTGTATGGTCGCTCTCACATAAAGGAGAAAGATAAAAATTGGATCATTGGCTTTAATAAGACACAGAGGTTAAATCTGAATTGATTTGTAAAAAGTGCATATCTTACATTGATTTACCCTCCCTCTCAGTGTGAGACCTAAAAAGTCATCATCAGCAAGCCCCAACCTACATTACCAAATCCTGAGCAATTTTGTTGGCTTTTGTCTTAACATGCTGCTCATTGGCTAGTACTGCCAACATTTTGTAAATGTAGCAAACATATCTCAAAGGCACTTATAACATCAAATCAACAAGGATAAATCTATGATATACTATTGACAACAAATCCAACATTAGCCATTAAAGACGGGTTCAACAATCTCCTCCTTTAGATTTGTTGAAAACACATTAAATCCAAAAATCAGCAATTAAGCACAAGAAGCAACTTTTGACATTCACTACTCCTCTAAAACATGCATCTACCTTTTTGCATATGAGCATGATATCAATTGGAAACAACCTTTAACTCCCCATTTTTTTTTTGCTTCTCTCCTTTGACAATTTCTCCCCTTTTATTTGATTTTCCCTTTTGGATTTATCAAGCTGCTCCCCCTTTTGATCAATATATACTCTCTTTGGATTTATGCAAAATATCTGCCCATTTGACAACAAATCCAAGGAATAATAGAAGAGGGAAGGGGAGAGGGGTGTTAGAGACATAACTCAACCTCTAGAGGGTTGTTAAATACATAAGTTTAGCCTTAAATTTTGGAACATCTCTCTTAATAGAGGTTTGGTGAATATATCTGTAACTTGCTCTATGAATATATTGGAACTTTACTTTATTTTATGTAATTTGTTTAGCCCCTTTTGTCCAAGATATCCTAATGTCCTATACCATAATAGATTTTCTTATTTGGTGCTCATGTAGCATGTGTTTTTACTATTAGAAACTTGGTATAAGTTTCCATTTGTTCTTTCTCCCTTTATTAGAATAGCATCATCACTTAATCTTTTTACCATACAGTCACTCTTACTAAAAGTAACCTCATACCCATCATCACAAAGTTGGCTAACACTAATTAAATTGTATTTTAGCTTCAACATAAAGCACTTCCTCCAATTTCAGCTTTTCTGCACCAATTTTAGCAGCAATAACACCTTTGATCTTTAAAGCACCATCATTACCAAAAGTGATTGACCCTCCATCATATTTTACATCCTTTAACACCTTGGGGTCTCTTGTCATATGTGAAGAGCAGTCATTGTCCATGATCCATGGCTTTTCTTTCTTGGAAGCTTTTAAGGCTACTTCCACAATCATAGTCATTTCCTTTCTTTTTCTTCTTCTTCGATCAAATACAAGAGCATATGTAGGTGTTCTCCTTTACACTCTTTGACAGGGCAGCAATTTCAAGTATTCCTCTGCAATATGTCTAGTGTTTTTGCATTTTCCACAGATTTTTTCTAACATATCAAATTTGTTTTTTAGTGGAATATGACTTCTTTTCACTTAAGTTTGTCTTCTTTCTTGATAAAGTCTCCCCCTAGACTCTTGTCTCACATTTCTCTTTATTATAAGCCTATTACTCCAACACACACTAGCCTTGTGCTCATACTTACTACAACTCTAACAAAATCCTTTAAATCTGAATTTCCTTCTTTCACCAAGTTTATATCCCTTATCTTTAACAACTATTATGGCAAACTTCATTTTGTTTTTGACAACCTATCTCCTTTGGATAGGAATTTTCATCACATCTTTTCTAACTCATTTTACCTTGTGTTGGTTTCTTTTCTCCATAAAGTCATTGTGTTTGCTTTCAGGTACAAACACAATTTTCTTCTTCCATTCTACCATCTCATTTGGCTTTTTAATACAGTGAAGTCCTTTCTTCCCTGTGGAATAAGGTCTTTGTTTACTTAGACATTCATCCAACTTTTTGGTAGCATCCACCTTGATAGCATTTGTTGAAAAGGACTCTCCTCTCACTTCCATGGCCTATATAAAGCTTTCTTCATACTTTTCCAATTTAGACTCAACTTTGTGGAGCTTGGCTTGCAAAATCAACATTTTTTTTCACTTATGCAATCTCCTTCAACATTTTTTTTCACTTATGCAATCTCCTTAATGCCAATATCTTCATATATCTTATCTTACTTTGCCTTATGTACATTCAGCTCCTTAATTCTTTTCAAGTAATCCCTTTCTTTTGCTTCAAACTCCTTTTCTTTCACGTGGAGATCAAATTCATCAATAACAGAATTTTTATTCAGCTTCTCAAAATGCTTTACCTTTTTTTTTTTCAGTTTGCTGTTTTTATGTAAATAAACTCTCAATTCATTTTCAAGTTGCTACACCATCCCATTCTCTTCCTCTTCAACTAATTCCATATCACTTGAGAATTCTTGTTCAACATCTACCTATACAACCAGCACATTTTCTATAGCATCAACATCAAAATCATCATCAGCTTCTTCCTCAGAATCTTCTTCATTCAATTTGCTCAAAACATTTCTTCTTTTGAATTTGAAGAGTTGCCTTTTCCCTTTGGCACTTGAATTTCTAGTTTTAAAATAGCTGGATTTTTTTGTTCTCCTCCTTAGGGTCATCATCATCACTATCTACATCTTTTCTCTTTGGGTAGTCCACTACAAAATGCCCAATTGCTTCATAACTAAAGCACTTTAAGGGTAATTTTCCCTTATACTTCCCTTTTCCTTTCCTTACATTTTTGGTGATATATGCCATGACTTTATCAAATTTAGTATCACCATCTTTTTCTTCAAAGCTGTTATCAGATTCTTCTTCTTGTTCTTTAATTTTTAACTTCTTCATTGCCTTTATGGATAACTCCTTCTCTACTTTAGACTTATTTTCTTTCTTTATTGGGGCTATTCTCATTTCATAAACCACCAATATACTATGTAAATCATCCAAGGGTAGCTTATCCAAGTCTCTATCTTCTATGGAGGAAACTTTGGCATTAAAAGCTTTTGGTAAAGTTCTAAGTATCTTCTTTACAACAATAGCATAGTTGACTTCCTCTCCATAGCCTCTAATAAAGCATATAATTTCATTTAATCTTGTAAAGAAGGCATCCACAAATTCATCATTTAGTATCTTTATGTCTTTAAATCTACTCTTCCAAATTTGTAACTTGGCTTCCTTCATAACCATGTCTTCTTCATAGATATTCTCCAATTTGTCCTAAATTTGTTTGGTTGTGTTACACCTCATCACTTGGTGAATTTTTTGTCTAATAAGGAGGCATATAAGGTATTTCTAGCCTTTCCATCATACCTTAAGTTCTTCTTATCAGCATGCATCATAGTTGTACCTTCAGCAACAAAAGTGAAGGCACTAACAACAGATTCAAACACATTTAGACCAAGTGACAACAAATATGGGATCATTTTATTCTTTCATAATTGATAATTTTGTCCATCAAATGTAGGAATGTCCTTCCTATTAACACTATTCATACTCTCCATGATATTAACTAGCAATAGATGTAAAGATTCACAACAACAACAAAACTTTTAGATCTAAACAGAATGGATCAACAGAGGTACCATGCTCTGATACCAATTGATAAGGACCTTCTTGGGTCTTACACTAAGAGGGGGAAGGGGTGAATCAGTGTGAGATGTTTACTTTTTACAAATTTGTCTAGATTAAGCCTTTGTGACTTGTTAAAGTCTATGATTTGATTTTATCTTGCTCCTTTATGTGAGAATGGTCATACAGATATCAAGCAAGCACAAGCATGTGGGAATACATAGAAAGGATACATTCTAATAAGATCTATAGTGTGATAAGATCAATATGTGTGATTTTATGTGGTTCACCCACAATATGTGGGCTACATCTATAGTGTGATAAGATCACTTTTAAATTACATAATCTATTCTTGTTATCAAGGGATACAACTGATGTTGTGGAAGGATCACTTATTAACCACTTGTAATGATCTCTTGATCAGTAGAAGAGTTGATCTTTTTATCACTCTAAGGGTCTCCCACCCTTTTTAAATAAGTACCTAAAACATTTATGACAAAACTTCTTTGACAATGATCACTCAATGTGCATAAGCTGCTATTGCAAAATATGGATATTTTCCATCCTCATTGCTAGTTTCTCTCCTTAAGCTTTGCTGGTCTCTCCTCTGTAAGTTCTCTCTTCTACAAGTTCTCTACTTTGTAGGCTATCTCTGTCTTGCTGTCATTGCTGCCTCCTTCTACCGTGCACTCTCTCTTTCTCTTTTACTGCTGGAGGCTTTTTCTTTTTTACTGTTGGCTCTTTCTTCCTTTTCTATTACTGCCTCCTTTTTCCTTTTCTACTTTTACTACTACAATTTTTCTACTTCTACTACTACAATCTTTCTACTTTTACTACTATAATCTTTCTACTTCAATTGCAATTGCTACCTCCTTCTTTCTTTGCTGTTGCTACTATTTCCTTTTGCCATTACACGCTCCTTCTTCTGGTGCTGCTGCTATCTCTTTCTATCTTGGTAGGTTCTCTCCTTTAGTGTTGGTGCTACCTTCTTTTGCCTTGGTAGGTTCTTTCCTCAACTACTAGTGCTACTTCCTTCTGCCTTGGCAAGTTCTCTCCTCAGTTACTTCCTTTTGTCTCTGTAGGCTCTCTCCTCAACTACTAGTGCTACCCCCTTCTACCTTGGGCTTCTGCCTTGGCAAGTTCTCTCCTTAACTATAGATGATGCCTTATTCTACCTTAGGAGGTTCTTTTCTCAGCTGCAGATGTTGCCTCCTTTTGCCTTTATAGGTTCTCTCCTTTTGCTAATGTTACCTCCTTTTGCCTTGCAATCTCTCCATTTCCTTTTTGTGGCTGCTCTTTGCTATTTTGCAATGCTCTCTCTTGGCGTTCTATAGCACTCACTCTTTTGGTCGTGCCCTCTTTCTTATGTTTTGCAGAACATATTTTCCTCCTTTTGCAAAGCATACACTCTCTTGTGTTTTGTAGGAGATGTCTTCTTCCTTTACCGAGCACACACTCTCTTCTGTTTTGTAAAACACATTTTCTTCCTCCATTGTGCCCTTTACCTATTCTTTTTAATGGCTGCTCTTTACCGTTCTTCTCCTTTTCTTTTTGGTGGTTGCTCTCTATCGCTCTTTCTATTTCTTTATTACATTCCTACAGCCCACACCTCTCTTGTAGCTGTATGGATATCTATAAGCCTTAAGTTTAGGGTTGCCCTATCATCAATGGTCAACATTGATTCCTAAGAGTTGCCCTACAATTAACGGCCAACATTGATTCCCAAGGATTGCCCTACAATCAACTGTTAAGGGTTAATAGTCAACATTGACTCCTAAAATTTAGGATCAATGCTTAGCATTAACTCCTAAAATTTAGGGTCAATGTTTAACATTGACTTATTGAATTTAGTGTTAACTTGCCATCAATGGTTTTGACCAATAATGTCTCTGTATCTCAAGCTCCTTTTCCTTGTTCACAATGCTTTCGGGAATCTCCTTAACGAATACAAATTATACATGTAAGCAGGCCATAACTTGCATTGCCAGACCCTGAGCAATTTCCTTAGCTTTTACCTTAACATATTGCTCATTAGCTAGTGTTGCCAACACTTTGTAAATGTAGCAAACATATCTCAAAGACACTCATAACATTAAATCAACAAGGACAAATCTATAAGATGTTGACAAGAAATCCAACATTAGTCATAAAAAATGGGCTTAACATATTTACAAGCCCTAGTAAAGCCTACATCATCCTTAATTCATGCTTAGTAATTTCCTATAGGTAAATATGGCACAACAAGTTATTGAGTGCTTCCTTTATTTTCCTTGACCTTGCCCTTGTCATTGGTGGCCTAAGGTTTTGTAAAGCATCAACTCATTGATTTAAGCTAGTACAATATGGCTTCCATTATTCTCACTCTCCTTAAAATGATTTGTCCTTAAATTAGCATCTACATCATCAAAGACAAAGAGAAAGGTCAGAAACATTAAATGTTGCACTCACATTATACTCACTCAGTAAATTAACTTTATATGAATTATCATTCTCTTAAACACCATATGAAAAGGACCATTTCCCCTTGGTTGCAACTTTGATTTCCTTTGCATAGGAAATTTGTCCTTTCCTAAGTGCACCCAAACCCAATCACCATGTTCAAAAGTTATATGCCTACAACCTTTGTTGGCTTATGTTTCATACTTTTTAGTTTTTCTATTAATGTTAAGCTTAGTTTTCTCATGAAGTTGCCTAACCACTTCAGCCTTCTTTTTCCCATCTAAATTAACGTTATCCTGTATAAGCAATAGTACTAAATCCAAAGGAGAGAATGGATTAAAATCATAACCGAGTTCAAAAGGAGAATAACCCATAGTATTATCAATAATATGATTATAGGAAAACTCCACAGAAGGCAAACATTCTTCCCAAGTTGTAGAGTGCTTACCAATAACAACACATAACATCATACCAATTGTTCGATTTACTACTTAAATTTGTCCATCTGTTTATGGATGGCAAGTTGTAAAAAGCAACTACTTTTTTCCAAGCTTACCCCATAATGTCTTCCAAAAGTGGCTCAAAAATTTTGCATTATGGTCTAACACAATACTCTTTGGCACACCATGTAAGTGGACAATCTCCCTAAAAAATAAGTTTACAATGTGCGTGTTGAGCCTATCTTTGATGGCTAATGTTGGATTTGTTGTTAATAACATCTCATATATTTGTCCTTATTGATTTATTGTTATGAGTTCCTTTGAATGTGTTTGTTACATTTATAAAGTGTTGGCAGCTAGGCTATGTGTGAGTCATCTTAAGAGGAGAAAAAGGATGTCTCACCAGAAATTTGAGTACCCAAGGCATGGGTCCCTTGGTTTCCTTCCAAGGAAGTGAGCGGCTCATCACAGAGGGAAAGTGAAGGCTTTCCTTAATCATTCAAGGGTTAAGGAAGATGGCGTTGGTGGAATATGACAAGAATGAGGAAAGAAAGCAAGGCCAAAATTGGGAGGCTACCAGCCCTACCTTGCATTACCAAAAATGATGAGTTAATTCAAATTGCTGGTGGTGTTTTGGCTATAAAGAAAGCACTAGTTGTTACCTCTAGCATTGCATTTGGTAGTGGCATTGCAAATACCTTGCTAGTATGAGTCAATGCTAACTGTAGACCCTAAATTCAAGGAATCAATGTTGACTATTGACACTAAATTCAAGGAATGAATGCTAATTGTTGATGATTGGCAATCCTAAACTCAAGGCTTATAAATACCTATGTAGTTGCCAAGAAAAAAAAAACAAGATTGGGTGAGTGATAGAAACATAAAAGAGAGCTGTAGAAAATGAAAGAGAGAGCTACAAAGAATGAAAGAAAGAGCTATAGAAAATAAAAGAGAGAGCTATAGAGAAACAAAAAAAGAGACTAGCAAAGCAAAAAAGAGCAGTATAGCAGAAAAGAGAAAACCCCAACAAAGGTAGAGAAGAGAAAACTAACAGACAAAATGACAGAGAAAACCAACAGAGAACAACAAATAGAAAACAAAAGAGGCAGTAGTAGAAAAGAAAAAAAAGGTAGCGAGGGAGAAAGAAAAGAGAGATAGCAACAAATAGGCAGGTGAGAAACCTTGCAAAGGCAAAGAGAAACTTGGTAGAGGCAAGAGAGAAACTTGGTAGATGCAGGAGAGAAACCCTATAAAGGCAAAAGAAAAACCTGGCATAGGCAAGAGAGAAACCCAGTAGACATAGGAGAGAAACCCAGTAGGGGCATGAAAGAAACACAATAAAGGTGGAAAGCTAAGACTGATGGAGGTAAAGAGCTGAGACCAGTAAAGGCAAAATGTTGAGATCGATAGACACAAAGAGTTGAGATTGACAGAGAGAGAGAACAATGAGCATTATAAAAAGAAAGTTATGAAGCATGACAAAGAAAGAGAAGTAAGCATGATAAAAAGAAAGCTATGAAATTGGCAGAGATCTATAATAAGAAAGTAGAGACTAATAGTGAGGAAGCAAAGAAGAGTAGAAAGAAAGGAGAAGATTGATATTCTACCATAGCAACCTATGTATATGGAGAGATTTTTCTCAAGGGACATTTTGTTATAATCTTTTTATGTACTTTTTCAAAAAGGGTAGGAAACCCTCAGGGTGATTAGGAGATCATTGTAAGTGGTTAAGCAGAGATCCTTCCACTTCATAAGCTATATCCATTGATTGCAAGAATGGATAGTGTGATCTAGGAGAGATCCTATCACACCGTGGATATAGCACACACATTGTGGATGAACCATGCAAAAATTCTATGTGTTCTTAGGTGCTCATGCTTGCTTGATATTCATAAAAACATTCTCACATAAAGAAGTAAAATAAAATTAGATTATAGACTTTAACAAGTTACAAATATTTAATTTGGATAAATTTGTAAAAAGTAAACATTTCATATTGATTCATCCCCTCCCCTTCTCAGTGTGTCTCTAAGCATCGCAGAGGCTAAATATGTGGTTACTACTCAAGTTTATACTCAAATACTATGGATGAACCAACAACTTGAAGATTTTATGGTGGATGTGTAGTTGTCATTGCTAATTGGTTTTGACAACCAAAGTGCCATCAATTTATCAAAGAATTCTATCTAACACTCCAAATCTAAACATATTGAAATCAAAGTACCACTTCATTAAAGAAAAAGTGGACAAAATGGAGTAATGCTAGAGTATCAATTATAGATATATTCACCAAATCTCTGTCAAGTGAGATGTTCCATATAACAAGTCGAACTTATGTATTCAGCCATCCCTTAGAGGTTAAGTTATGCCTTTAACCCCTTCTCACCTTCTCTTTTCTATTATTCTTTATATTTGTTATTCAAGGGGGAGATCTTTTACATAAATCCAAAAAAAGTATATACTAATCAAAACGGGGAGTAACTTGATAAATTCAAGGGGGAGAAATTGTCAATGAGGAGAGGTAAAAAAAAGGAGGAGTTAAAAAATTAAAGTTATTTCCAATTGGTGTAATGCCCACATGTAAAAAAGGGAGATGTATGCTTCAGGGAGAGCTGTGAATGTCAAAAGTAGAGGTCTTTCTTTTAGCTAACACTACTGCTTGTACTTAATTGCTGATTTATGGATTTAATGTGTTGCCAATAAATTCCAAATGGGGAGATTTTTGAGCTTATCTTTGATGACTAATGTTGGATTTGTTATCAACATCTCATATAGTTGTTCTTGTTGATCTGATGTTATAAGTTCCTTTGAAATGTGTTGGTGTATTTTCAATGTGTTGGTGGCTAATTTATTCAAAAGTTAAGGAAGATAGCGTTGGTAAGGCCAAAATCAAGATGCTACCAGAGCCCCACCTTGCGCTTGCCAAGTTGCACTGGAGGTAATAATTATGGTCGGAGGTCATAATTACTTCTATAAAGATTCACGGATATCTCCTACCAGTTTGGACAAACTTGTGGCATACCAAATTGGTATGATGCTAACCGTTGTCCTTAAATTCAAGGAATCAATGCTAACCATTGACCTTAAATTTAAGGAGTTAATGCTGACCATTGACCCTAAATTCAAGGAATCAATGTTGACCATTAATGATAGGGCAACCCTAAACTCAAGGCATATAAACACCTATTTAACTGCCAAGAGAATAGTAGAATAAAATAGAAAGAAAAAAAAAAGACCATCTAGTGGCAAAAATTGAAGAAAGAGTAGCAATAGAAAGAAAATAGAGATAGTAACAAAAAGGTAGGGGAGAAACTCGACAAAGCCAAGAAAAAAACTTGACAGAGGTAGGAGAGAAACCTTATAGAGGTAGGAGAGAAATTTGGTAGAGGCAAGAGAGAAACCCAATAGAGACAAAAGAAAGCTGTGAAACATAGAAAAAGAGAGGGTAGAGATCAGCAGTGAGGAAGGACATAATTAGTAGAGAGTTAAGACCTCCAGAAAGGAGAGAATTGGCAGAGAGTTAAGACTAGCAGAAAGGACAGAAGTTACAGAAAAGAAAATGACAAAAAGAAAGGAGAAGATACGTTGTTTGTAATAGTAGCCTATGCACATGGAGATATTTTCTTAGGATAGTTTTTGTCATAATTTTTATGTACTTCATAAAAAAAGGGTAGGAAACCCTTGAGGTGATTGGGAGATCATTGTAAGTGGTTAAGTAATGATCCATCCACTACATCAACTGTATCCCTTGATTGCAAGAGTGGATCATGTGATCTAAGAGATATCCTATCACACCCTAGATGTAGCTCACACATTATGGGTAAACCACATAAAAAATTGGTGTGTTCTTGGGTGCTTGTACTTGCTTGATATTCATATGGCCGTTCTCACATAAATAAGCAAGATAAAATTGGATCATAGACTTTAACAGGTCACAGAGGTTTAATATAGAAAAATTTGTAAAAGTAAACATCTCACACTGATTCACCCCCTCCTTCTCTCAATGTGAGACCTAAGAAGGTCCTTATTAGGAACAAGTGTCAATGGTTTTCAATCCATAGTCAAAGAATAATGGTTATTGTAATCATTATGCAAAATTATTTTATCAAATTGCTAAGGATGGCCTAATAACAAATGCCCTACTTGCATAGGTACAACATCACAAAACACCTTATCCTTATATTGACCAATGGAAAATGGAACCATAACTTGTTTAGTCACTCTTACCACTCCACTATCATTCAACTACTACAAGTTATATGGCCTAGGATGTTTGGTTATAGGTAGACCTAACTTCTCCACCAACTTTATAGTAGCTTCATTGGTACAATTACCCTTACCTATAATCAAGTTACAATTTTTATCTTTCACCAAACACCTACTATGGAAGATATTCTCCCTCTACATCTCAACATCATCTCTCTTTAACTTGTACACCAAAAGTTCTCCATACCCCCAAAAGTTTCCTACCATGCTCTGAGTATTCTACTCCTTCATCAACATCACTAGCATCTATTAATGGTGGCATATAGGCCTTATCACCAAACTCACTCTCAGCCTCATATTCACTGTCCTCCCTAAGGACCATAGACCTTTTATTAGGAAATTGTGACGTGACATGAACTTTACATAAATACCTAAAACACTTGATGTCTTTACTTTTTCCTTGGGTGATCTTAGGTTTTTCCTCAAATTTTCTCTTTCAAGGCTGCCCCCACTAGTTTTGGGTCTATGTGAATTGGTTTCAAGCTTAAGAGTCATCTTCTCCTCCTTCTTCCCATAGTTCGGCTTTGATAGAGGTCCATTTGTACCAATATCAAATAAACAAGGAATTAATGCTTTACATAATCTTAAGGGCTAAATGACAAGGGTGAATCACAAAAGGCTCAAGAAGTGCTTAATAGTTTAATTTGTCAAGTTCATAAGCAAGAAGTTATTTAGAATGATTGGTTGAGGATGAGAGCATACCAAAGGCCTTTTAACATGTTTTATGTAAGGAATGAGCAAGACAAAGGCTTGGATCTTGAAGTAGAGGAAGCCATGGGGCTATAGAATGAGTTTCGAACCAAGGTGTGCAAGCATCAAGTGCCACAATTACAATAGCCATGATAACACAGTAAGTCCAACGGTTGGACACCAATAGGCATTAGGACAAACTAATTCTTTGAGCTTTTAACTACTAATTAGGCTGGGCTTTTACTTATTTTGAAACCCACGATGCATATAGAGTTTAGTACTTTATATAGGCTTATTATTTGGGAAACTTTATGGGCTTGTGATGTATTTCACTAGTAGGTCATAAGCTCATATGGTAACTAGGGTTTATATATTATATATGTTTATAAATATGGCTGTAACATGGGGGTGTAATGAGACATCATAATACAACTTTACAACTACAAGAGACATTGTTTTCTTTCAAGTTTCAATACAAATGAGCATTGTTTCCATTGGTTTTTTGCGAACTTGTAGATTTGCATGCTTGATTTTGTTTTTCATAGACTTATCTTCTTCAACCTTGTGTTGTATAAGAGTGGCATCTAATATTTCTATAATTCTAATTGATGGTTGCTTTATAATCATTAGGTTAGAATTGTTTCTTTCATAACTTGTCTTAGAATGATTCTAGTGACATCAATTTTGGTGTTGGGTTTTGGTTGGTTATAATCAGTGTTCATATCATTTGGTATCAGAGCTTTGACACTAACTCAAGTTAGTTATCTTTTTGTCATCATCTTTTTCATGTATTTTTCATTGTCGATTGAATTATGAATAAAAAAAGAAAAAAAATCATGTGTTTCTTGTGTTCGCTACTATTGTTCATTTATTCTGTAGAAATAACCATTAGTTAACTAAAAAAAATCATGTTTCTTTTGTTTCACTGCTCCTATTTGTTCTTTCTACTAAAATACCCATTTGCTAACCAAAAAAAAAAAAATAAGCTTTATTGTTCAATTGGTAACTTACTTAATTATATTCAATAATCGATTGTTGTCTAATTGCATTGCTTATATCATCAAATTCCTTGTCATTTTGTTTGCTTTATTGCCTGTCTTCCTTGATTAAGTCACTTCTCAAAAGAAGTAGGTCTAAGATTGATAAATTCAAGTTTTGTTTGACCAAATTTAGTTTATTTAGAAACATTTGAGAAAGCTTAAGTGTGAAATTATAATTGATTGTGTGAAACACATCAAGTGGAGTGTAAACACTACGGAACAATTTGAGAGGATTACATTTTCTATTCTTTATCATTTTGTGTTGCTATAAACATGTCCCATAATAAAACTATTAGCCTTACTAAAGGGGAGGAGGAATTAGCCATAATAGACCTTAATTTTTTTATGAAAGCCCTAGAGTGGAAGTTTAAGAGAATAGAGTTTATGTTTGGTGAAATGCAGGATAGAGTGGAGAGAATTGAAAGGGAGTCTAGCAGGAGACATAGGAGGGTAGCTAGGAGAATGGTACATACACTGTTGTTTGGTGAAAATGATAAAGAGGTGATAACCTTAGTAGAAGTTATGGAGAGGGTTGAGGTAGTAGAATAGGTAAAGAAATCCATGGTAGTGGAATTGAGAATGATAGGCATACTAAAAACCATGAGCAAAGGACTAGGGGAGAAGAAGGGGTAGACACAAATCTTAGGTAGTATTATGATGAAAATGCCTTCTTTCTAAGGGAAAGCTAACCATAATGTTTCTTTGGATTGGGAACATAAGGTGAAATTAATATATGAGTGCCACAACTTCTCGGAGGAAAAGAAAGTGAAGTTAGCTGTGGCAGAGTTCATTGATTGTGCTTAAGTATGGTGGGACTAACAGGTTACCACTAAGAGAAGAAACTTTAAGAGTTTGATGAGGAAGAGATTTGTCCTTAACTCTTATTGTTGGGACTTGTATAATAGGTTACAAGGCCTTACTTAAGGTTATAGGAGTGTAGAGGAGTACTTAGCTATGGTCAGGGCTAATGTAATGGAGGATAGAGAAGCCACTATGGCTAGATTCCTTTAGGGCCTAAATCGAAACATAACTAATATAGTAGAGTTACAGTATTATGTAGAATTAGAGGATATGGTACACCTTGCCATGAAGATGGAGAGATAACTTAAGAGAAGGGGTAGTTTTAAAATTAGCTTTGGCTTGGGTTTTACATTTTGTGAGAAATTGAGTTAAGGGAAAAGTGAGGAGAAACCAACCCTTAAATATAAGGTTGAGATACCTAAACCCAAACCTAGCAGAGGAAGCCAAGAGATGGGAAAACTAAGGACATCGAATGCTTTAGATGTTTAGGTAAGGACATGTGGCTTCATAGTATCTTAACAAGAGAACCATATACCTTAGGGAAAATGGTGACTATGAGTCTAATAATGAAGCTAGTGAGGAGAACAAAATGCCACCATTAAAGGATGCTAGTGATGTAAATGAAGGGATAGAGTATCCAAAGCATAGTGAAAGGCTTTTAGTAACAAAGAAAGCCCTTAGTGTGCAGGTTAAGGAGGATGATGTTAAGATGCAGCGAGAAAATATTTTCCATACTAGGTATTTAGTTCGGGATAGGCTCTATTACTTGATCACAGATGGAGGTAGTTGCGATAATGTAGCTAATACAAAGTTGGTGGAGAAATTGAACTTTCCTACAACTAGACACCCTAAGTCATATAAACTGCAGTGGTTAAATGATAGTAGGGAGGTTACAATGACTAAGTGATTGTTCCATTTACCATTGATAGGTATAAGGATATGGTTACTTGTGATGTTATGCTTATGTAGGTTGGTCACTTGTTATTAGGACGGATATGACAATTTGATAGAAAGGTAACACATGATGGGTACAAAAATAGGCATACATTTACCATAAAGGGAAAACCCATTACACTCGCATTACTAACTCTTAAGACCTTTTGAAAATGAACAAAAAGAAAAAGAGAGGAGAGAAAAATGAGAAAGAGAGAGGGAAAAGGCAAGGGCAAACACTTAAGAGTGCTAAACACAAGAGTGGTGAGGTACAAAATAAATTGAGTGACAATAAGTGAGTGTGTAAGCTAAAAGAGTTGATGTAAGAGCTACCATCCAAGTTAGGCAGTAAATGTATTTGATCCTTTATAAGCATGCCTACCTTGCTAGCACTAATAGTACTTCTTGTGTTCATAGTGTTATTTCTTCTTTATTACAGGAGTTTGATGATGTATTCCATAAGGATGTACTAGATGGATTGCCACCACAAAGGGGAACTGAGCATTGTATTAACCAAGTACCGAAAGTAGCTATTCCTAACAAACTAGCATACCGGAGTAACCTAGAGGAAACAATGGAACTTCAAAGGCAGGTTAAGGAATTGATGAATAAAGGGTATGTGCGATAAAGCATGAGTCCATGTGTAGGTGTTGTTAGTACCAAAGAAAGATGGGTCTTGGAGAACGTGCATTGACTGTCAAGCCGTTAATAAAATTACAATTAAGTATCGATACCTTATCCTTAGACTTGACAACATGCTTGATGAATTGCATGGCGCATGCTTCTTTTCAAAAATGGATCTTAAAACTGAACATCACCAAATTAGAATTAAGGTAGGTTATGAATGGAAAACTGCATTCAAAACTAAGCATGGTTTGTATGAGTGGTTGGTGATGCTGTTTGGATTAACTAATGCACCTAACATATTCATGAGATTAATGGATCATGTTTTGAGAGCTTTCTTAGGTAAATTCGTGGTGGTTTATTTTAATGATATTTTAGTATACATCTATTCTTTAGAGTCTCACGTCAAACACTTGCATTATGTGCTAAATGCATTAAGGAAAGAAAAATTGTATGCTAACTTGAAGAAATATACCTTTGGCAGTGATCATGTCATTTTCTTAGGGTATGTTGTGACTTCTAATGGCATTGAGGTTGATACTGAAAAGGTTAAGGCTATCTGTTGGAGATTGAAAGAGTAAATGTTGGAGATTGAAAGAGTAATAATCCTTCTTATTCTGAATAATACATTAGACAATAGCTTTATAGATGCTAGACCTAGTAAAAAAGGAAAGTAATAAAAGGTAAAAATACATCAAATCCCATAACTTATGGGACCTTAAAAAACCTACCTAAATTAGTTTATTCCTAAAGATATATTCTAAAAATAGCTAACTATGCACAACATAAGCCACTAATCATGTTTTCCTACACTCCCCCTCAAGCTGGTGAATAGGCATTTTCCATTCCCAGCTTGGATATTATATTTTGAAACACCGAACTGGTTAACCCTTTGGTGAGTACATCCGCAAGCTGGCTGCGTGTAGGCATGTAAGGGGTACAAATCAACCCGCTCTCCATGTGTTCTTTGATAAAGTGTCTGTCGACTTCAATGTGCTTTGTTCGATCATGTTGTACTGGGTTGTGAGCTATGCTGATTGCAGACTTGTTGTCACAATAGAGTCTTATTGAGCCATCCCATTTAATCCTCAAGTCTTCTAGAATGATTTTTAACCATAGTACTTCACACACACCTTGAGCCATTGCTCGAAATTCTGCTTCTGCACTAGACCTGGCCACTACATTCTGTTTTTTACTCCTCCATGTCACAAGGTTTCCACCAAGGAAGGTGCAATATCCAGTGGTTGACTTTCTGTCAACAATTGACCCAACATAATCAGCATCTGTGTATGTCTCAAGTACTAAACCTCCGTTCCTTTTGAATAAAATACCTTTTCCTGGTACTCCCTTAAGGTACTGTAATACTCGGTAAGCTGCTTGTAGATGAACTTCCTTTGGGTTATGCATGAATTGGCTAATCACACTAACTGCATATGTTATATCTGGTCGTGTGTGAGACAAATAAATAAGTCTTCCTACAAGGCGTTGATATGTTGCCTTGTCTACCGCAACATCCTCCTCTGCTTTTCCAAGTTTGACATTCTGATCTATTGGAGTACTTGCTGGTTTGCATGCTGTCATGCCTGTTTCCTTTAGGAGATCCGTGACATACTTTTGTTGGGAGATAAAAATGCCTTGCTTAGAGTGAGCAACCTCAATCCCAAGAAAATATATTTGAGCCTTCCTAACACCTTGATCTCAAATTCCTTGCCCAAACAATGACTCAAGATTTGTTTTTCTTTGTCATCATCTCCTGTCACTATTATGTCATCAACATAAACCAAGAGAGCTGTGACTCCCCCTGACCTTGAGTGTTTAATGAACAATGTATGATCCCCTCGGCTTTGTTTGTATCCCATAGCTATCATAACTCTAGCAAATCGTCCGAACCATGCTCGTGGTGATTGTTTTAGACCATATAAGGCTTTCTTTAATTTACACACAGTTTGAGAATCCAAGTTCTTCCTATAACCTGGTGGGACCTCCATATAAATTTCTTCCTCTAGTTCTCCATGCAAGAATGCATTTTTTACATCGAACTGCTGTAATTCCCAACCATAGTTAGCTGCCAACGACAATAAAACTCTAACAGTATTCATTTTTGCAACTAGTGCAAAAGTTTCCAGATAATCAATTCCATAGCTTTGAGTATATCCTTTGGCTACTAACCTTGATTTGTATCTTTCTATTGATCCATCTGCTCTATACTTTATTGTATACACCCATTTACACCCTACAGGCTTCTTTCCCACTGGTAACTTTACCAACTCCCAGGTTTTATTTTTCTCAAGTGCCTCCATTTCCACATTCATAGCTTGTTTCCATTTCTCGTTGGACAACGCCTCGGATAAGGTGGTAGGAATGGTAATGGTGTTTAAGCTAACAAGGAAGGATCGATGAGATGGTGAAAATTTCTTAAAAGACATAAAGTGTGCAAGAGGATATAAAGGTTGTTTTGTGCACTCTCTTGTTGCTTTCCTAATAGCAATGGGAAGATCCTGGTCATCCCTACTCATATGAAATTCAGTTTCATTTTGCAATGTAGGATTAGGTTGTTTTGTGCACTCCCTTGTTGCTTTCCTAATAGCAATGGGAAGATCTTGGTCATCCATACTCATATGAAATTCAGTTTCATTTTGCAATGTAGGATTAGATATTGTTACCTCATTCTCAGGACTTGGGTTGGACTCTTGGACCTGCATAAATTCAAGAACGATCATCTTCTTCCTTGTGAACACCTTGCCCTTGCCAAAACTTACATTCTCAGGTGCAGAATCTGGTTTTTCTTGAGGATTTTCAAACATATGGTTTGGTTCATTTTCAACTATGTGTTTAGGAAGATTTTCAGGAACACGGTTTGGTATAATGGGACAAGATGAACTGGATGGTTTACACATGGACAGTGGTGATAGATCAAGTAAAACATCCTCATCCTTATTTTCTATTGTTAAATTCTCCCCCTGAAAATAAGGATGGGTGAAGTAAGACTCATGTTCATTGAAAGTGACATCTATTGAGACATAGAACTTCCTTGATGGAGGATGGTAGCACTTATACCCCTTTTGAGTTGAGGAATACCCCACAAAGACACATTTTATTGCCCTTGGATCTAATTTCCCTTTAGTTGGACAGTGAACATGAACAAATGATACACACCCAAATATTCTAGGAACAAGGTTATTTGTAGTTTGTAGGTTAGGGTAGAATGTGGAGAGTATTTCCATAGGACTTTTGAATCCCAAAACTCTAGATGGCAAACGATTTATGAGATGGGCAGCAGTGAGAACTGCTTCCCCCAAAAAAATTTTAGGCACATTGTTTTGGAACATAAAGGCTCGGGTTTTTTCAAGAAGGTGACCATTTTTCCTTTCCGCTACTCCATTTTGTTGTGGGGTATTGACACAAGATGATTCATGTACTATACCTTCCTTTTGAAAATATGGAGTTAGGGTTTGATTGAAATATTTCCTAGCATTATCTGACCTAAACCTTTTGATATTGATTCCAAATTGATTTTTGACCATGGAGAAAAAATTTGGGAGAACGGTAATAACATCTGATTTATGCTTGAGTAGAAAAATCCAGGCAACACGAGTACAATCATCAATAAATGAAACAAACCATCTTGCTCCAGAAATATTAGGAATAGACGTAGGACCCCAAATTTCACTATGAACAAGATAGAAAGGAACAGAACTCTTTTTGTTACTGGCTGGAATTGGTATACGCTTATGTTTAGCAAGTTCACATACCTCACAATGAAAGGTTTCAACATTTAGATTTTTAAACAAAGAAGGAAACAGAATTTCAATAATTCTAAAAGATGGATGTCCAAGTCAGCGATGATGGAGCCAAACTTTCTCTTTATTGGATGAAAGATTTTCTGACATAAAAGAATGGGATAATCTGCCCTTAGTAATGTTTAACTGACTTGGTGTTTCAAGGTAGTAGAGACCATACCGTTCTTTAGCATGTCCAATCATCTTCCCCGAATCCTTATCCTGAAATTCACAATAGTCGTGATGAAAAACCACATTGCAGTATAAATCTTGAGTAAGTTTTTGTATAGAAATCAAATTTGTGGACAGTTTAGGGACATGGAGGATATTTTTTAGCACCAGTGATGGACCTATTTTAACATTCCCTACACCGGCTACAGTGGTCACCGAACTGTCTGCTGTGGCTATTTTCCTACTGCTTGGACACGGGGAATACGTGGAAAAAATATTTGGTAAGTGAGTCATATGGTCAGTAGCTCCTGAGTCCATGACCCAAGAGTTGGCAAAGGTTGTACCCGAAACGTTTAACCCAATGGAGAATGGAAACTCACCTGAATATGCCAAAGAACAGGTACCTGAGGGTGTTTCAAGGTTGTTGATAAGTGATCCTGTCCCTGCAACCTCAGACATCTTTTATGAAAAAAATAACAATTCTAGGCAATTAAAGCCTTCCACGTGAAGTAGGGATCACCAGCAATAAAGGCTAGCAATCTGTTATGATGTTAAAGAAAAGAAAAGAAAATAGAAGGAAGAAGACTAAGAAGAACAAAGGCTCTGATACCATGTTGGAGATTGAAAGAGTAAATGTTGGAGATTGAAATAGTAATAATCCTTCTTATTCTGAATAATACATTAGACAATAGCTTTATAGATGCTAGACCTAGTAAAAAAGGAAAGTAATAAAAGGTAAAAATACATCAAATCCCATAACTTATGGGACCTTAAAAAACCTACCTAAATTAGTTTATTCCTAAAGATATATTCTAAAAATAGCTAACTATGCACAACATAAGCCACTAATCACGTTTTCCTACACTATCCAAGAATAACCTATACCAAAATGTGTAGGTGATGTGAGGAGCATTTATGGTTTAGCTAGTTTTTATAGGAGGTTTATTAGGGATTTTAGCACTATTATTGATAGTGGCCATTAAGAAAAGTGTAGGGTTTAAATGGGGAGATAAACAATAAGTTGCATTTAAACTATTAAAATTTAAGTTGTGTAATGCATCACTTCTTGCTTTGCCTAATTTTTCTAAAACTTTTGAAATGGAATATGATGTATCGGACATTGGGGTAAGGGGCTTACTCATGCAAGAGAAATGTCTTATAACATTCTTTAGTGAAAAGCTAAATGGAGCTGCATTAAATTATCCAACTTATCATAAGGTATATCCAACTTTCATTGCCATGTGCACTATGTCTTCTAATTCCATATAGTGTTGCAATTCAACCACATTTGCTATGTCCCTATTTAGCCCTTGCAAAAATCGAGCCATGGTTGCCTCTCTATCTTCTTCTACATTCACCCTAATCATGGTAATCTCCATCTCTTTGTTGTAGTCCTCTACACTTTTGGTGCCCTGAGTGAGCCCTTACAGCCTTTGGTACAACTCCTTGTAATAGTGATTAAGAACAAACCTCCTCCTCATGATATCTTTCATCTCTTCCCATGTATCAATAAGCCGTTCATGATTCCTTCTCTTAGTCAAAACAAGTTGATCCTACCAAATAATAGCATAATTAGTAAATTCAATTGCAGCAAGCTTTACCATTTTCTCCTTGGAATAGTTGTGGTAGTCAAAAACCAATTCAACCTTCTTCTCCCATTCTAGGTATGCATCAAGATCATTCTTACCTTGGAATGGAGAAATTGTCATTTTAATACTGCCCAAATTATGGTTATAGGTGCCTTACCTCTCGAATTCTCTTCGATCCTTTCTATTGTTAATAGTTCTAACCATAATAATTTGATCATTAAATTCATTATCTTTTACATCATCTTCATGGTCATAGGCACATCTCAATTGCCTTCTTGCTTTAAGATTTTAATATCCCTCATGTCTCCTTTGCAACTCTGCTATTGTATTAGCTTGCTACTTCATCCTCTCCCTCATATCTTCAAATCTAGTATTCATGTGCTCCAATTGTTGTTGCATAGCTTTGATCATAAAGGACACATCACCAGCTTCCTCCTGAGCTGCACCTTTGTTTTTGGATGTCATAATATTACTTCTACACAAAATATTCAAGATACCTCACAGAACACTCCCTCACTTGTGTCACTCAAAAAATGGTGTCACACTCCCTCATGTTTACACTCTTTATAGATTTTTCTTTATATTAACTTTCACTCTTACCTTTTACCACTTGGATTTCCCCTTGCAGCTCTATAAAGAACTAAATAATGTAAATCAAGCGTATTGATTTTGAACAGAATAAGATAAATGTCATAGAATTGAACAAATTGGAGAATAAGGAATCAAAAATGAAAAAGGATATCAAGGCAAACGAATTTAATGAACTAAACTCACAAAAATCAAGACAATGATAGTACAACCTAGAGGACAAACTTGGGTAACAAAATAGGAAAATAGATGGTGGAATTATAGTTGAGTAAGAAAAACTTTATTATTATTGTGGCCAATATGACCAAACTGTTAACCTTATTAATAACTTGAATTTGATTTTCTCTTTCTTTTGTTCTTGTTCCTTCTTTTTTTTTTTTTCTTTTTCTCAACACAAAATAACAATTGAATACTTAGATACAACAATTAGAATTGAAAATAACACGTTTATGAGCTAAACAAACAAGCAAAAAGAGAAGGATTGCAAACAAATAGATTTGTACATTTGAATGGTAATGCACATAATAACAAACTAAATAGAAATAATCGCAAGGTAAAAAATTGAAGAGTGAGGGGTATCAACCTGATTTAGAACTAGACTCTGATACCAACTGATACGAAAAACCCTAAAAAGACATGGCTCAAGGACCCAATGCACACAAAGAATCAAAGAACTACCAAGAAAGCTAAACCAAAGTTTAATAACACAAATCCTAGACCCACCATTAGAAGGAACATGAACCTAGGGTATTTAAAAAGGATATAGATGCCACACTCCAGAAAAGAAATGAATTGAGAGTGACAAGTCGATTGGAACACCATAAGAAGAAGGACATCTTGATAAGTTCTTTAATCCTTAAAAGAACTAAGGGAGATAAACCCTTGCTTTCTATTTCACTCAAAGTTGTTTGATTTTCCAGAACTTACAAGGGGTGCTTATTTATAAGCTAAGATAGCAATCCTAAAGAGGTACAAATTCCTATTTAGGATAAATCCTTATTTTGGAAGAATTCCTAACTAAGACAAATTCCAACGTAGACAATAAATTCCTATTTAGGAATTAATGCTATTACTTAGTCTAACCATTAAGCATTTCAATTATATTAATTAGGTCTAAACTCTTTGCCAAACTTGAATTCAGACCATTTGAAGGTTGATTGGCCTGAATGTCCTTAATCAACCCATTTAGTACTTCTTTAATTATTATTTTTTTTTTTTTGGCTTTAGCTCATGTTATTGGGCCTTCTAGAATATGCAATGAACCTCTTGCATCCATTGAAACCTTCCACCTATCATCTCTACAATTCTCATCATGTAGTGAGGTCATTGGGAGAAACTGGTAATGATAAGTTAACCCTGATGTTGAGGAGTCAATGTTGACCGTGAACCTAAATTTTAGGAAGTCAATGTTGACCATTGACTTTAAATTTTAGGAATCAAATCTGGCTGTTGACTATAGGGCAACATATGGGAATTAATGATGATTGTTGATGATCATGTAGCCCTAATCTCAGTACTCCATAAATACCCCTATATGTCTTGCAATAAGGGTGTATGCTACAGAATTTTGAGAGAGCTAACCAAAGGAGAGAGAACGGCAAACCTAAAGGCAAAGAGAGGGTGAACTTGAGAGAGGTAGCCATTAAAGGAGAGAGTGACCGGCTAAGGCAATGAAGACAGCCACTAAGGGAGGTGCAGTAGGCTAAAAGGAAAGAAAGAGAGCAAGGTAGTCGGCCACCCACACTAGCAAATCCTCACCAAGGCAACCACTGTACTAGCAAGCCCTCACAAAGGTGACAGTAATAGTCACCCACCATACCAACACATCCAAGAGGCTTTCCAACAGACCAACAGCACATCCCTGCATGTCCATGAATGCATACCAGCATTAGCAGCACATCCCTACACATCCAAAAGGGTATACCAATAGTAGTTGCACATCTAAGAGTCTTCCTAGCACCAACAGCATGTCTTGGAGGCTTCCCTACACTAGTAACATGTCCAGGAGGATTTCCAGCAGCAACACATCCAGGAGACTTCCTAGCAATAACAACACGTCCAAGAGACTTTCTAGCAATAACAACACATCCAAGAGGCTTCTTTGTACCAACAGCATGTTCAAAAGACTTCCTTGTACTAGCAACACATCCAGGAGGATATACTCACACCAGCAAACACCATTAAGACAACATCCACACCAACAAACCCTTACCAATGTAACAACAGGCACCAATAAATCCTTACCAAGATAACAACCGCACCAGCAAATCCTCACCAAGGTAGTAACTGCACCAACAAACCAACCAAGGAAGACAAACCAAAAGCAGGCAATAGTAGCCTGTGAGTCCAGCAAGAGGTGGAGCAGCAGCGGTATGAGAAGACAACTGTAGCTTATGGAGAGAGTAGTAGTGGTGTGAGAAGACAGCTGTAGCACATAGGCATAGCAGCAGCAATGTGAAAAGACAACTACAGTGTGCCCAGATAACAGCAACATGAGAAAATAGCTACAATGCGCAAGGATAATAGCAACGCATGAGAAAAAAGCTGTAATGCACGAGGATAGCAGTAGCAACGTGAGTAAACAGTAGCAACATCGGTGAACAACAACAGCAACAAAAGCAAACAATAATAGCACGCTTAGATAGCAGTAACAGCACATGTGGACAGTGGAGTGCGTGCAGACAATAGCAGCAATGTGTGTGGAGAGCAAAATGTGTGCAAACAGTAGTAGCAACACAAGTGGATAGCAGCAGCTATATATACAAAGTACATGTAGACAGCAATAATAGCACGTGCAAACACAACTTATGTGAACAATAGCCACAGAAAGCACAGACAACAAAAATAGAGCGCACAGATAAAGCATGTGCAAACAACAGGTAGTAGTGACAACGTGTGTAAACAGCATTAATCGCACACAAGGCTAGTAATGGACAAATGCAATAGTGCATATAGATAGCATTAATAGTGCACACAGACAGCATTAGCAAAGCATGCAAACAATAGCAATAGTGTGTGTGAACAACAGTAGCAGCGCTCGCGAGCGACATCGGCAACAGGTGAGACAACACCAGCAATGAAAGAAGGAGAAGATCTATATTCTACTCTAGAAAACTTTACACATTGAGTGATCATGCTCTAAGAAAGATTTTTTTATAAACTCTTGATAGATTTGTTAAAAACAGGATGGGATATCCTTGAAGTGATCAGGAGATCATTGTAAGTGATTAAGGAGTGATCCTTCCACAGCCAAACTGTATCCTTTGATAGCAAGAGTGGATTGTGTGATTTAGGAGGGATCCTATCACACCGTGGACATAGCTCACACATTATGGGTGAACCATGAAAAAATTTTCATGTGTGCTTAGGTGGTTGTACATTGATTTATATTCGCACAGTTGCGTTCACATAAAGGAGAAAGATAAAAATTGGATCATCGACTTTGATAAGCCATAAAGGTTAAATCTGGATCGATTTGTAAAAAAAGAATATCTCACATTGATTCACCCCCCTCTCAATGTGAAACCTACAATGGTCCTCATCAATCTTTGTGGTCATAAATCTTTTTAGTAAATATGGTCATTTCATTGCCCTCAATCACCCCATTCACTACCCCTTTTGTGGTTATGGAGCAAGTTTTCAAACTATATGGTATGCCTCACTCTATTGTCTCAAATAAAGATAAGTTTTTTGTGAGCGTCTTTTGGCAAGAACTTTTCAAGTACACAAATTGCACCTTAACATAACCTACCATCCTTAATCTGATAGGCAAACTGAAAGGCTAAATCAATGCCTTGAGACATATCTAAGGTGTATGATTTTTCAAAAGCCTACTTAGTGGTGTAATTCGTTCCATTATGCAAAATAATGGGAATGTCTCCATTTCAAGCCTTATATAGATATACCATACCCCATCTAGCTGAGCTTCTTATCATAAAAGCTAAGGTGGCTTTAGTTAATTCTTGGTTTCAAGAAAGACAACATATAAGTGGGTTGCTAAAGGAGCAACTACTTCAAGCACATCACAGAATTAAGTATTTTGTAGATAGAAATAAGTTTGAAAAAGTATTTGAGGTTAGGGATTGGGTGTATTTAAAGCTACAACCTCATCATTAGACCTCAATGACTTTATGTAAGATTCTGAAGTTGGCATCTAAGTGTTATAAACCCTTTTCTATAGTAGCCAAAATTAGTTAGGTTGCTTACAAGTTGCAACTTCTTGCTAGTTCATCAATGCATCAAATTTTTCATATATCTATGTTGAAATGTAGGTTAACCAAGTCAATTGATGCCTTATCTACCTTTAGTGGGAATAAATGGGCAACTCATATGGAACCAAAGGCTATATTGGACTAGCAAATTGTGTAGAGGCACAACCAAGCCATCACCTAAGTGCTCATTCAATTATCTAGGCTTTCTTCTGCTGATGTTACTTGAAAGGATTAGCCATTCATTATAGCCCAATCTCCCCACTTTAGCCTTAAGGACATGGCTCAACTTAAGAGGGGGAACTTGTCATATATGCAATAGTTTTAAGTATACAATGTGGGGTTGAATGGAATTCTTTTTAAATTTTTCTTTTGTTGTATTTTGTTAATAAAGGCCTTACATTATTAGTCTTAGCAATAGTCTTGCCATCAACAATGTATATGATTAGAAGCTAATGGAAGAATTGTGTGCCACATGCTATATGTTTAATGGCTTTGGATTGTAATGAATAGTAATAAAGAATTAACAAATATTTTTCTCACTCTACAATTCTTTCTTTCACCTTCTATATGGATTATTCCTTTTCTCCCTCTCGAACCCTAAATTCTTTCCTAATCTATCAAGGGCCTAACAGCCTTTTACAATGGCATCATCACTACCTAAATTAACTATTTCACATGTTTTGTATGCATTGCTCTCAAATAGGAGTGCCCTCACATATCCTATCTTTGTGAATATCGTATATTATTGTGAACTTATTCTTTTTCATTTTTATTTTTTTAAGATTCTATTTTTGAAAAAAATACATGTTTTAAATGACAAATAAGAATTAGAAATTATAATTTTTTTCACTCTTTTTTTTTCAATATATATATTATTTTTATTTGGTAATTTTTAGGGTTGAAATTGGAGAAAAATATATCGGTTTTGTGCATTTGAAAAGGCGCATAAGTCAGATCTAAGCTCAAGTCATCCCAACATTTGGCAATTCAAGACAGCCCTAGTACAAAAACTACAAAGGATAGTTTTATCTTCCAATCTCTAGATACATTGTATATAATGCTTTCATAATAAGCTTTAATTAAGAATTACTCCCCCATATTATGCTATTATGCTATTTAAAAGAAACATTTTTTAAAAAAATACTCTCTTATATTAATATTGTTAGTTAAATGTCTTTGTCCTTACTTTTTCTTTAAGTCTATCATGCAGCTTTTAGTCAAGTACCATATGAATGTTTATTGGACTATTGACATGAATTTTGTAAAAATATTTTTACAAAAAAACATGTTTTTCATTACTAAATTAAATTTTTCAAAAAACAATTCTTATCAATAATAGTTAAAATATTCTTTCTTTATTTTTGTTTACATTATAAGCAAGTGGGTTTCATTTTTACCTTTTTTAAACAAAATATTTTTAAAAATTAAATTTAAAAATCAAAAAAATTTTAAAAAAATAAAAAAGTCACATTAGCAATTTAGTTAACATATAGAATCTTACAAAACATTCGACTAAAATTTATGGAATTGACTTAATAAAAAAAGTGAGAACAAGCCATTTTTAACTGACATTGTTAAAAAAGAGAAGCAATTTAAGAAAAATGGAAAAACAAAGTCCCTAAATCAAAAGGCATTGTCATTTGGGAGAGCAATTTTTTATTTAAGCATTTTATAATTCCATACGCTTCCTTTTTGTAACATTCCTTCAATCTCACATACAAATTTGGCATTACCTTTTGATGAAAAAAAGAAAATTTGGCATTTATATGTCTATTAAACCATTCTGAATCAAATTTTGGGCTAGTTAGTCATATAACATATTAATCATTATGTGTCTAAAGTGGTGTAGAGTGAATCATCAAAGTTCAGATAGCCTCATGTAAGTTTTTTATGCACTTGCATCAATTACTAGTAGTTTAGATTATGACTCTACATTGAATTTTCTCACGAAAGATGACATGATTCATAAATTGTGGCTCAACTACATAAGGGCATCACCCACAAAGTTCAAATTTGTGATTGAATCATATCATAAATAGTGATATTATGACAAGAATTTGTATATGTAGTACTTATTTATTCGATAATTTTCTTAGAGATTCTTTGATGAGGATTGTTGCAAGAAAAAAAGAGCTAGATTTGGTAGAAAATACCAAGAAAAGTAAAAGGAAAGATCTATTGATCGAAGTGTCAAGCATTTCTTGCTTCATCCTTTTATCTTTTTTCTTAAATTAAAATCTTCAAATGGTTTTCCTTAAATGTCAGCCTCTTGACTAGTTTTCTGTTTTTCTTTTTGTTTTTTCTTTTTTCTCTTGGCAACATAGTTTTATGTTCTGTGCAAATATTTACACAAATTTTCACTCAATAAATTTGATGGAAAGCCTCATGAAAAGTGAAAACTATAAGTAAAGATTTTAGTAATATGCAAGATGAATTAGTAAAAATTTTGATAAATTATAAATCTATTTAGAATCAATGGTGTAAAAAGAGACTAAAATAATGCATTGTATTCATCTTCTGAAATCTCTGTTTGAGCTTCCACGGGTTTTTTGTCGCTCCCAAACTTGAACAGCTCACAACAAAACTTTAATCATGTAACCCCTAAATCAGTCAATCTAGTTTGCTAAACTACGTCTCCTTTGCACAACTTTTGCTCCCACGTCCAACCATGGCAAGAAAATACACAATCATAATAGAATAGTTAAATTTATTGGGCTATGGTACTGAGCGATACCAAGTTTGGTATAAGAACTAAATTTAGGCATTATGATAAAATAGCTTGTCTCTAAAATTTGTCTATCCATTAAAATAATTACACCTTAATCACACAACTTTTAACTAAAATAAATTAGAAAAATAAAATAATAAAATAGCAAAATCGCTTTGGAGATCACTCGCCAATATTTTGTTCGAAGTTGGTTGCGGGAGGGGAGAGTCAATCACCTCGGCTGTGTTTCTACCTCATTGATTGGCAGCCAATGGCAATTCTTTCAATGCGTGAGTAGGATTGTTGCTGTCTCTGCTCAACTGTTTTGCTTCTCTCTGTCTACAGAAATGCTTCGCTTTGCATTTTCTGAGGACAAGAACAATGGGGCTCTCGTATTCCAACGCTTTGTCACGAGGTTCGGGTAGCCCTTTTAGCTATGGCTCGCATTGAAACATTGAAAACAAATTTGGGATATTTTTTGGTTCAGGAGAATTAAGTCTAGTCTTGCTTCTCGGCTTGAAAAGTGGGAAATTGTAAGCTTTCTACAACCAGTATTATAAACGCTTTGATGAAGCATAAGGAGTGCAGAGGGACCGGTCACCTTAGAGCTGTCATTTGTCACTATCTTTCTGTCTCCCAATTTTTTATTGTTTTAAATTTTTTATTTTTTTTTTTTGGCTTGTTTGATGAGAGTTGGTCGGATTGCTTATGGTTGAAAATTTGAACCCCATTCTCTTCACAGAGCTCAACTCAGCAAAAGCTCATCAGACAGCTGGTGTTCTCTTTGAACTGCTTTGCGCCGTCGACAAAGCATGAAAAAGTTCAAGTTGCTCCTTTGGTTCTTCACAATTTCAATGTGTTCATTCTAGATGTCCTTGAACTGGCCATTCTGCTGCATTAATCATATTAGCTTGGAATGTTGATAACCGAGTTGAGTAACATGCATGCCTTCAATGATTATGCTGTAATCAGATTATTGCTGCGGCCGTCCACGAGAAGAAGGAAATCTAAGCGACGTACAATGCTTTTTCCTTGGATTTTGCCGACGCTTCAGTCCATCCTGCAGTTTGACGAAGGGATACCCATTTTGATGTTTGTTAGTTATGCCTGCAGCCTGCATCTTAATTCTTTGAGCCTACTTTGATATGCTGTTCCCTTTCAATTCATACCAGGTGAAGGCCGCTGCTTCTGCACTCTGGAACATTCGGCGTTTGAAATGTCCCATGGGATTCAAGCAACACAAGCAAAAATCTGAAGATTTAGACTTTCTTGATTGGCTGCGGGTAATGTTGGGATTCCAGGTATGCTTTTGACATAACAATTTAACGCACAATGACCGATATTCAACAGCCTAAAATTATTTTGTGAGTTTCAGTCAGCTAATTAATGTCCTTACCATATGGTATATGCAGAGAGACTATGTCAGGAATCAGAGGAGCATTTGATTTCATTACTTGCCTACTGTCATATAAGGCCTGATCCTAAGCCTGATTACCCCATCTTGTGCAGCTTGACCGCCGAGCTGTTGATGCAGTTATGAACAAGTTTTCAGAGAACCATAAAAATTGGTGTCAAGTTTTACAACAAAAGAACAGAGTGTATAATAAAATAAAACAGTTGACCCAGCTATTTTTGTTAATTAAATTTTTTGTGTGAACATATGTAAATTCAAAGTCCTGAAGCTTAATTTTCAGTAACAAATTTTGCAAGCTTTGTTCCATACAGGCTCCCTCAGGGACAGCAAGAGACCCAGCAGAAAAAGATACTGTACATGGGCCTATTTCTTCTTATCTGGGGTGAGGCAGCTGATGTTTGATTCAAGACGTCTATGCTTTTTCCACAATGTAAATAACAAAATTTTACAACAGGGGGACTGCCTTATCTGCTTTCATCCACTTACTTTCTGATAAGGACGTTTCCACATATGTTCAGATTGCATACAAATTCCATGGCCTGTTGGCTAGAGATGTTTGCATGGTCTCAGAAAAAAACATAAAGCCCTCCTATGGTGGAGAGAATGGAGCATTCACCAGGAATGTTGTAACACCAATTTGCTGACTAATTGAGAGGATATGCTTCATGTACACTGGGCTCAAATCTTAGAGTTCTCTGTTCTGAACAAGGATATTTTGCTTTGTGGATTACAGGATGCCACTAAGAGCCTTGCTGAACAAAGCTTCCAACGTAGATTGGTGCAGTTATGATCATCTGAATGCATTCTTTTTGGTTAGTTTACATTCATAATATATGATACGAAGTCCAATTATATGTAAACGGAATCCAACACCAATATTGGTATAGGATAGTTCTAACAAAGGTTAAGGGATTTTAAATTCTGACACAATGATTATAAGCAACAAAAAACTAGAACTATAAGATTCAGGCGTCACTCCTAACAATAACGTTGAAAAAGATAAATCTATTGAACCAACACACTCAAATATGAAAGTCCAGAATTAGTTCTTAAAGAATAAGAGAAATAGCTCATAAACTCATGAAAATAGGTCTCCCTCCTCTAGCCACCCTTTTTTACCCTTTTTATATGCTAACACCCAAAACCCCTAACTAATAAGATGGACTTACTAAGGAAATTCGTTCAACCTATTAAATAATAATAAAAACCTATGAAAATAACTCATTAAGATGTTGAAATTCATTCAACCCACTACATAACAATATAACCTATGAAAATAATCTATTTAAATGCCTAAACATGGGCTCCCAAATCCAACTTCCTTCCCTAGCCCATGGTTCTCAAATTCCTCCACATATGACACATTTGCAAGCCCTGGTGAAGCCTCCATCATCCTTAACTCGTACCTAGCAACTTCCTGATGGTAAATGTCGCACAACAAGTTGTTGAGAGCTTCCTTTATTTTCTTTGACCTTGCCCTTATCATTGGTCCTCCAAGGTTTTGCAAAACATCAACTCCCTTGTTGATTTGAGCTGGTACAATATGGCTTTCATCATTCCCGCTCTCCTTAAAATGATTTGTCCTCAAATCATCACCTATATCATCAAAGAGAAAAGGAGAAAGGTCAGAAACATTAAATGTTGCACTTACATTATACTCACCTAGCAAATCAAATTTACATGCATTATTGTTGACTCTTGCCACCACTTGAAAAGCACCATCTCCTCTTGATTGCAACTTTGATTTCCTTTGCATAGGAAATTTCTCCTTCTACAAATGTACCCAAACTCAATCAACAGGTTCAAAAGTGAGATGCCTATGACCTTTGTTGGCTTGTGTTGCATATTGTTTGGTTTTTCTCTCAAAGTTAAGCTTATCTTTCTCATAAAGTTGCTTAACCACTTCAGCCTTCTTTTTCTCATCTAAATTAACCCTATCCTATATAGGCAATGGTACTAAATCCAAAGGCGATAATAGACTAAAACCATAAACAAGCGTGAAAAGAGAATAACCTGTAGTACTATGAATAACACAATTATAAGCAAACTCCATAAAAGGCAAACATTCTTCCTAGGTTCTAGAGTTCTTACCAATAATAGCGCATAACAATATACCAAGGTTTGATTTACTACTTCAGTCTATCCATTGGTTTGTGGATGGCAAGTTATAGAAAACAACAACATTGTTCCAAGCTTATCCCACAATGTCTTCCACAAATGGCTCAAAAATTTTGCATCACAGTCTAGCACAATACTCTTCGGCACTCTATGTAGGTGAACAATCTCTCTAAAAAATAAGTCTGCAATGTGTGTGGCATCATCTGTTTTGGTGCAAGCAATGAAATGCGTTATCTTTAAAAACCTGTCAACTATAACAAGAATACAATCTCGGCCCTTCTTGGACCTAGGTAACACAAGAATAAAATCCATAGAAATGTTGGTCCAAGGTTCACAAGGGATTTCTAAAGGTATATATACTTACCATGGGGCAAAACCCTAAACTTAGGTTGTCTACAAGTAATACACTTGGCATAAACTCTTTCAACATCCCTTTTTATATGTGGCCAAAAGAAATGTTCATTTAAAACATCAAAAGTCTTTTGAATGCCAAAGTGTCCCATTAAACCACCCCCATGAGCTTCTCTTACAAGGAATGCTCTCATAGACCCTTAAGGAATACAAAGTTTACTTTACTCTAAACAAATACCTCTCATGTCTATAGAACTTACCAAAGGCAGCTTTCTCACATGTAGCATATACATTACTAAAGTTAGCATCATTAGCATACAAATCAATAATGTGCTCAAACCCCAGCAACTTAACGCTCAAAGTGCTAATCAATGTGTACCTACGTGACAATGCATCAGCAACAACATTTTCCTTACCTGATTTGTATTGAATTACATAAGGAAAAGTTTCAATAAACTCAACCCATTTTGCATGTCTCTTCTTTAACTTACCTTGCCCCTTCAAATATTTTAAAGACTTATAATCAATACAAATTACAAACTCCTTAGGCCAAAGGTAATGCTACCACGTTTCTAAAGTCCTAGCAAGTGCATACATTTCTTTATCATAAGTTGGATAATTCAATGTTAGCCCACTCAACTTCTCACTAAAGAATGCAATATGACGTTTCTCTTGCATCCCAATGCCCAATGCATCATATTCAATTTCAAAGATCTTAGAAAAATTAGGCAAAGCAAGAAGTGGTGCATTACACAACTTAATGCACCAACCTCTTATAAAAGAGTTTCTTCACATCACTCACACTCTTAGGCGTAGGCCATTCTTAAATTGCCTTAATCTTCTCTTTATCAACCTCTATGCCATGAGCAAATACAACATAACCCAAGAAAATAACATGATCCTTGCAAAAATCACATTTCTTCAAATTGGCATACGATTTCTCTTTCCTCAAAACATCAAGCACATAATGCAAATGTTCAACATGCTCTTCTAAATTCCTACTGTATATTAATATGTCATCAAAATAAGCCACAACAAACTTTCCTAAAAAAGGTCTTAAAACATGATTCATTAATCTCATAAAAGTACTAAGTGATTAGTCAAACCAAAGGGCATAATTAACTATTCATACAAACCATGTTTGGTCTTGAATGTAGTTTTCCATTCATCTCCTTCCCTCATCCTAATTTGATGATACCCACTCTTAAGGTCAATTTTAAAGAAGTAACAAGCATCATGTAATTCATCTAGCATATCATCAAGTTTAGGTATAAGATGTCGATACTTAATTGTTATTTTGTTGATAGCTCTACAATTGACACACATCCTCCAAGATCCATCTTTCTTTGGCACAAGCAACACTGGCACTACACATGGACTCATGCTCTCCCTTACATGTCCCTTCTTCATTAACTCATCAACTTGCCTCTGAAGCTCCTTTGTCTCCTCAGGATTACTTCTATATGCTGGCTTATTGGGAATGGGAGCTCCAAGAATAAGATTAATGTGATGTTCAATCCCTCTCCTTAGTGGTAAACCATCTGGGATCTCCTTAGGAAATATATCATTATAATCCTACAACAAAGATGAAATAGCACTAGGCAAAGATGAATCAAGGTTAGTGTTAAAGAAATAAGAATCCTTGTAAAGGATCAAGATCATTTGTTGCCTAGCTTGGAAGGTAATCCTAACATCTGCTCCTTTTGCAAACACACTCACTTGTTTTCTTTCATCTTCACTCTTGTAAACCTCACCACTCTTGTACTTAGCACTCTCAAATGCTTTCACCTTGTTTTTCTCTCCTTCACTTTCTTTTCTCTCAACTCTCTCTTTGTTTTTTGCTCCTCCTCTTTTGCTCACTTTTATAAAGTCTCACTTGGTCTTCATACACCTATTTTGGATTCAATGGATCAAGTGTGAATAGTTTTTCATCCATGGTGAAAGAATAACGGTTCTTGTAACCATCATGCAAAGCTTTTCTATCAAATTTCCAAGGACGGCCCAATAACAAATGCCCGGCCTATATAGGTACAACATCACAAAACAACTCGTCCTTATATCTACCAATAGAAAATGGAACCACAACTTGTTTAGTCACTTTCGCCACTCCACTGTCATTCAACCAATGCAAATTATATGGCTTAGGATGTTTGGTTGTAGACAAGTTTAATTTTTCCACCAACTCTGTACTTGCTACATTAGTGCAACTACCTCCATCAATGATCATGCAACAGAGTCTATCTTGAACTAATCATCAAGTATGGAAAATATTTTCCTGCTACATCTCAACATCATCCTCCTCCTTAACCTGCACACTAAGGGCTCCTCTTGCTACTAAAAGTCTTCCACCATTCTCTGGATACTCTATCCTTTCATCAACATCATTAGCGTCCTCTAGTGGCGGCATTTGTTCTTGATCACTAGCATCACTGTCAAACACATAGTCACCATTCTCCTTAAGGTACATGGTTCTCTTATTAGGACAATATGAAGCCATATGACCCCTACCGAGACATCTAAAGCATTTGATGTCTCTAGTTTTTCCATGTGTGCCTCAAGTTTTTCTTTAAATTTGCCCCTTTCCAGGCTGCCCCCACTAGTGTTGGGTCTATATGAATTGGTTTTAAGCTTAGAAGTCATCTTCTCTTCCTTTTTTACCCATTTTGACTTCCAAAAAGATGAACCTAAGTTCTGATTATATCTAGAAGTGCTCCTTCCCTTAAGTTACCTCTCAACTTTCATGGCAATGTGTACCAAGTCTTCAAGCTCTACATAGTGTTGCAATTCTATCACATCAAATATGCTTCTATTCAATCCTTTAAGGAACCTAGCCATGGTTGCCTCTAAAGTTTCCAACTTCACTCTAGGATCTACTAGTTTGTAATACTGAGAGGGGGGTGAATTAGTATTACCCCCTTTCAATTAGTAGGTTAACAACTTCAAACTCTTCTCATAAATAAACTCTTTCTCAGATTCAACTAAGGTAGATCTATTGTTACCTACTAATCACAATAGTTCCCAAAGTTACCTTTTAGACACCTTGCCTATTAAACGAATTAGTTGTTCTTGATTAGGTCTTCTTTTAGGTTATGGGTTTGATGATTCTTTAGATTTTCACAACTCAATTCAAAACATGGAATGTAAATTCAAAGCAAGGACATAAGAGATTTACGTGGTTCTACCCATAAGACATACTCCACGATGGTAAGGATTCTTCCTCTACTTGAAAATACCAGTGTGGACCCTATGATTACAATAAATCTCTTAATCTTCTACTCCTTTTACTATTACAAATACAAAGCAATCACAATACAAAAAGTGTCACTCACTGTGTCTACCCTTCTTCTAGCTTGTCTTGCCTCTTTTTGATTTGAATAGGCTGCTTCACTACTGCTTGGAAGATCACCAAAATACTCTTTAACCTTTCATGAAGAAATCTGAAAATTCATTGAGTTCTCTCAAATTCTTCATTGAATTTCTTCTTTATGTTGTCTCACACACTCCTTTCAAAAGAGATAAGTCTTGGTTTATATACTGCTCTCTATGGAAACCCTAGTAGGGCTTACTGTAGCTGCAGTAAATTTCCTTTTTTGCCCCTCCATGTGGCTTCATATTACTGTTCCATTCAAAATTCAGCATCATCCTTCTTAATTTACTTTTCTTGCTCTTTTCTTTTTACTGAAATCTCATCCTTTGAATGCTTGAATGAATGGTCAGGATTGCCCATGAACAATTAAAAATATATAAAAGAAACTGCCCCCGTAACTGCCATTTGATAGTGAATTCCATGCTTCTCAAAAATAAAAGTTTCGTTTGTGAATTCAGTGCCTTGATTTGACCTCAATACTTTGATCTTTTTTCCACTCTTATTTTTAGCTAATCTTTGGTATCTCTTGAAGCATTTCAAAACTTCTGACTTGTGTTTAAAGTGCATGATGCAAGTCCTTTTAGAATAATCATCAACAAAAAAGATGAAGTACCTCTCACCATTCAACCTTTTTATTCTCATCGGCCCACACAAATCAGTATGTACAATGTCAAGCACTACTTCAGAACTGAACTCTTTGGTCTCATACTACTTTCTGACCTGTTTTCCTTTAAAGCATGCTAAGCAAACATACTCCTTCTCTCTCTTGAGGTCTAGAATGTCTCTAATTGTATGAGTAGTGGTCAGTTTCCTCATGTTCTTCTATGTTAAATGTCCTAGCCTCTTATGTCAGAGTTGATTTTCTTCTTCTTTTGTAAGTAAACAGTTGTTTATCTTATCCTCATCAATCACATATAAATTTTCAGCTATTCTCTTCCAGGCTGCAATAGTATTACCTTCTTTACTCTTTACTTGGCAACCTATTTTTTTGAATATCACTTTATAGTCTTTATTGCATAGTTGGCTAACAGATATTAGATTATATCTAAGTCCATCAACATACAGAACATCTTTCAACTTTTCTTTTCCAATATTTACTGACCCTCGACCACTGATGTTGAGTGAATCATCATTGCCAAACTTGACTCTACCTTCTCTTGACTTGTTCAACTTTAATAATTTACTCTTGTCTCTTGTCATGTGTGAAGTGCATCCACTATCAAGGATCTACTACTTATCCTCGTAGGTAGCTTTTAATGCAATTCCAGCTATATTAGCCACCTCCTTTCTAGCTTTATATTCCTTCTTTTGAATTGGCTTGAAGATAGCTTTCTCCTTTTTCTCAACTTTGACTATACCAATTATTTTCATAGTGCCATTGAGTGCCTTCTCTTGCTCAGGGAGAAGTGTCATGCATCTCTTGGCATTATGGTCATCCTACCCACACCTTTCACCCTGTTCTAAGTCTACCAATTTAGCAAACTTGTTCTTTGAAACCACTAGTTTGTGCTTTCACCAACAATCCTTTTCAGTGTGTCCTTGCTTTTGACAGTATGTGTAAGAACTCATGATAGGTGTTCTCTTTTGAATTTTTTATCGTCTCCCCCTGTATGCAACATCAGATCTTCTCAAGTTGGAGACATATACTGGCCTTCTCCACCAGCATTTACTTGCCTTATGACCTCAAACTTTACAATAAAAGCAATGACCTTGAAACTGCCTCTTCTTAGGTCTAACCACAACTTGTTTTCTTTTGTTCATTACTTGTTGTTTAGGCAAGGTTGCTGGCTTCTTTGCTTGCGTGGCTTTCATTTCAGCCACCTTCTTCTGCTTCTTCTGTTCAGCCATAGCCCTTGGCTGGATGACTTTCTTTTCTTCATTTTTGTTTACAACCTTAGGTTGCTTCTTCAAATCTTCTTTATTTTTAGCCTTCACTATTCCTAACTGATTAGTCTTTTCTTTCTAAGACTTCATAGCTATGAGTTGCTACTCTTTAGCCACATACATCATTTTTGGCCCTAGCTTTGATTTGATAACTGTCTTCTCTTCTTCAGTTATCTTCTCCTGAGTCACAGCCATATCTTTCAACTTCTATGGCAAATCATTCTCTTTAGGCAGTGCAACCTCAAATTGCTGCACTTTCTCTTCATTCTTCTTTTCTCTTACAGAGCTTATTTCTCCTATCACTTCAAGCTTTTGTAAGTTCTCTTCACTCTTTTTGAGTTGTTAGAGTCTCAGCAACTCTATCTCCATTTTTTTCAATTTTTGAAGTCCTTGAGGCAAGCTCCATTGTAAGGTCTTCACATATTTAGATCTGTTCTTCAAATCTTCTCTTCAAGTCAATATGTTTAGCCTTTATTTCATCTTTTTGACTTTCTACTTCCTCAATCTTTGCTTCAACTTGTTTTATATGGGCCTCTAATCTTCTTAGGGTTCTGCCCCTTCTGATTATCTCCTTTGAAGTTACTTCTAATTCAGCTTCAAGTTCTGATTCTTCTTCATCAACCTCCTCTTCCTCTTCAGAGGTTAAACTACCACATTGAGCTAACACCATAAAGGCATGCTCATCTAATGAGTCTACATCTTTCTCCTCGCTTCTTTTGTCTGACTCACATAACTCTTGAATAAGCCTCTCTTTTTTTGTGGGTTGGTAGTCTTCTTACTAGACTTCTTTGATTTGGATGATGGTCTTCTCCATTTTGAATTCTACTCATCATCACCATCCTTATCTTCATCATCAAGTTTCACTTTGCATTAAGAAGCAAAGTCTCCAATCTACCCACAATGATGACATCTTAAGGACAATTATCCTTTTCCCTTCTTAGACCCCTTTTTGAATTTTCTTGTGAAGTAAGTCAACACTTTACCTTCACTTTCTTCCTTATCATCATCATCATCCTCACTAGATGATTCTTCCCCTTCTTTTATCTTCAAGTGTCTCATAGCTTTCAAAGTTGTCTCATTTGATGGCTTTGATATTGAGGAGCTTTCATTTGACTTTATTCTCATCTCATATGCAATGAGATTGCACTAGAGATTATGTAGTGACATAGAATTGAGATCTCTATACCACCTTTAAGGCAAACCTCTTAGGCAAAACTCTCAGAATTTTTTTCACAATAGATGAGTCCTTTTTGTTCTTCCCATGAATTCTAAGGTCATTTACAGCATCAATAACCTTAGTGAAGAACTCTTGGACTGTCTCATTTTTCTGTATTCTGAAAGATTCATATCTCTCTTTGAAAACTTGAAGCTTGGCCTTTTTCATTCTGCCATCACCTTCATAGAATTTCTGCAATCTATCCTATATCTCCTTAGAAGATTTATAGTCCATAACTTTAGCATATTCAGCATCTATTAATGCCAAAATGATGACATTTGAGGCCTTCCCATTGATCTCAAACTACCTTAATTCCCCTGGGGTTGGATCTTTACCTTTTTTTGGAGCTACAAAACCCTTCTATACAGATTTCACTATATCCATGCCCATGGTTGCAAATACCACCTACATTCTTGCTCTCCATATATGGTAATTGGTTCCATTGAAGATTAAAACCTTCTTGTTGTAAGTAGTGCTGGTGTTGATACTAGTATCCATTTCTCAGTATGCTTAACAAGTTAAAACTTCTAAAACCCTTCAAACTAGTACACCAAGCTGTTAAGCTTCAAAATGGTGAACCTAGGCTCTGATACCAATTGAAGTTCCCAACTTCACCCTAGGATCTATTAATCTGTAATACTGAGAGGAAGGGTGAATCAGTATTACCTTCTTTTAATTGGTAGGTTAACAACTTCAAACTCTTCTTATAAATGAACTCTTTCTTAAATTCAATTAAGGTAGATCTATTGTTACCTACTAATCACAATAGTCCCCAAAGTTACCTTTTAGATACCTTGCCTATTAAACGAATTGGTTGTTCTTAATTAGGTCTTCTTTTAGGTTATGGGTTTGATGAGTCTTTAGCTTTGTTTACAACTCAATTCAAAATATACGTGGTTCTACCCATAAGATATACTCCATGGTGGTAAGGATTCTTCCTCTACCAAGACAATCCACTATACTTGAGAATACCAATATGGTATCCCCAATGATTATAATGGATGTCTTAATCTTCTACTCCTTTTACTATTATAAACACAAAGCAATCACAATACAAAAAGTATCACTCACTGTGTCTACCCTTCTTCTAGCTTGTCTTGCCTCTATTTGATTTGAATAGGCTGCTTCACTGCTGCTTGAAAGATCACCAAAACACTCTTTAACCTTTCTTGAAAAAATCTAAAAATTCGTTGAGTTCTCTTAAATGCTTCATCGAATTTCTTTTCTACATTATCTCACACACTCCTTTCAAAAGAGATAAGTCTTAGTTTATATACTGCCCTCTGTGGAAACCCTAGTAAGGCTTACTGTAGCTATGGTGGATTTCCTTTTTTTCCCCTCCATGTGACTTCATATTACTATTCTATTCAAAATTCAGCATTATCTTTCTTCTTAATTTATTTTTCTTGCTCTTTTCTTTCTATTGAAATCTCATCCTTTGAATACTTGAATGAACGACTAGAATTTCCCATGAACAGTTAAAGATGTACAAATGAAACTACCCCTATAACTGCCCATCTTCTGGAAATGCTAAGTTAAAATTTTATAACCTTCCTTTCTTTCAGACTCCCTGTCTGTCCGTAAGCTTAGAATTATTCTGCTCCTCCAGAATCACTCTTGGACTTAGTCTTAGGACAGGCTTACAAACTTGCAGATTTAACGTCTTATAAATTTATTTTTTGTATACAACCTTGTCACACTGTCACATTAAGACTTAAGCAATGCTAAACTCCCTCTACAAGTTTACACCATGGAGATCACTTTACGAAATTATTTGACATGCTAGTCTTATTTGGTAATTCCTAAGATATGAGTCACTTTTGCTTGCACACTTAAATCTGGTAGACAACAATTATAGCCCGTACAAGGCTGTAAGAACAATAACCTCCCTATCCTCCATTACATTTGCCTTAACCATAGCAATTTCCATCTCCTTATGGTACTCTTCCATACTCTTGGAACCTTGCGTAAGGCTTTGCAACTTGTTATACAAATCCCTATAATAAGAACTGGGAACAAATCTCCTTCTCATCACAGTTTTCAACTCATTCCATGTTTCTATAGTTCTCTCAAAATTTCTTATCCTAGTGGTAACTTGCTAATCCCACCATACTATAGCATAATCAGTGAACTCTACCATAACTAACTTCACTTTCTTCTCCTCAGAGAAGTTATGGCATTCATATATTAATTCTACCCTTCATTCTCAATCCAAATAAACATCAGGGTCAGCTTTCCCTTGAAAAAAAGGTATTTTCATTTTAATACTACTAAGATTTTGTCTACTCCTTCCTCTACTCTATTTCTATTGTCCCAACCTTCATTGTACCTATTATAAACATTTCCATTACCTCTTACTCCTTTAGCATTCCTATTACTACGTCCTCCTCTAAATCCACATCTAAAGTTTCTACTAACATTATCACCATCATCATAATAATCATCACCATCTCACCAAAGTCATGTTCAAATTGCTCCTTCATGACCCTACCAGCTGGCCTCTTGGGATTGACACTCAATTCCCCTTCTATTTTATCCATCCTATCTCGAACTTCCCAAAACATTTAGTCAATCCTATCAAACTTCTGCTCTAAGGATTTCATAAACAATTTGAAATTTGGAACAACTACTTCCTCCTCTTCATGTAGAAAACTGCCTTCTTTAGTATTAGACATTAAATATGCAATATTGTTAGTAAATAAAGAATATAACTAATAAAACTCACTCCCTTGCGTGTTTGTTCTCCACTCAATTATAGTAGTCCTCAAGTCTTGTGTTTCACACAATCAATTGCAAGACTTTAAAAGCTCTTTCAATAGTTCCAAGCAAACTAAATTCAAAACAAACAAAACTTGAATATATCAATCCTAGGCCTACCTCTTCAGAGAAGTGACATAATCAAGAAGATGGGCAATAAAGCAAACAAAATAACAAGGAATTTAATGATATAAGCAGTGCAATCAAACAACAATCAATTATCGAATATAATTGAGTAAATAACCAATTGAGCAATAAAGCCATTTTTTTTTTTTTGGTTAACTAATGGGTATTTCTATAGAAAGAACGAATAACAGAAAGGCAACCCAAGATATATGATTTTTTTTTTCGGTTAACTAATAGGTATTTCTGTAGAAAAAAAAAGCAAATATCAAAAAAGAATATGATGACAAATGGAGTTAGAGCCAAGGTTCTGATACCAAATGATATGAACTCTGATTATATATAAATGGAACCCAACACCAATGTTGGTATAGGATCGTTCTAATAAAGGTTAAGGGATTTGAAGTTCTGACCCAATGATTATAAACAACCAAGAACCAAAACTATAAAATTTAGACGCCACTCCTAACAACAACAATATTAAAGAAGATAAGTCTATTGAACCAATACACTCAAGTATAAAAATTCAAAATTAGTTCTCAAAGAACAAGAAAAATATCTCATACACTCATGAAAATAGGTCTCCCTCCTCTAGCCACCCTTTTTTGCCCTTTTTATATGCTAACCCCCAAAAACCCTAGCTAATAAGATGGGCTTATTAAGAAAATTCGTCCAACCCATTAAATAATAAAAAAAACCATGAAAATAACCCATTAAGACGCTGAAATTCATCCAACCTACTACATAACAATATAACCCATGAAAATAATCCATTTAAATGCCCAAACATGGGCTCCCAAATCCAACTTCCTTCCCAAGCTCATGGTTCTCAAATTCCTCCACAAATGACACATTTGCAATCCCTGGTGAAACCTCCATCATCCTTAACTAGTAGCATCCTGATAATAAATGTCACACAACAAGTTGTTGAGAACTTTCTTTATTTTCTTTGACCTTACCCTTATCATTGGTCCTCCAAGGTTTTGCAAAGCATCAACTCCCTTGTTGATTTCAGCTGGTGCAATACGGCTTCCATCAATATAAATCCAAATATCTAGTAGAAAGTCATAATTAAAGTCTCTTAAGATCAGATTTCCATTCACTTGATGTCAAAAATTATTTTGGTTAATGTCATTTTGAGGAAAACATTAAGGTCAACCGATTGTTTCTCTTGGTTGGCCCATATGTGATGATGGAACTTTTTGCAAATGAGCACATGATATGGAAGAGGTGCTCTCATACCCATAGCTTCTTTTCAGCAATCGACACTTCACTTCAATAATCGTAATTCAGGTCTATGCCTCATAGTTTTGATGTCGCTCCACTTCCTGGCTGAAGTTATGATCAGCCGGTTCTGTTCAGTTCCCTTGGAATGATTTGATACTTTTCTTAATCTTTTTTCTGATGATTAAACAGCCCTTAAGATTTGTTCATGCTTCACACACTTTTGTTCTTTTACTTGCTTCGGCATCTACGAAACTTTGCCGTACTGTATTCAACCCTGATTCTTTGCGATCAATCACGAGGGAAGCTTAATCTATCTATTACACTATTACAGGGCTCTATAATAAGGATTCGGAAATGGCTGGAATAGGACAGCAAGGCACCCACTTCCCAGGCCCTTGGTAAAGGCCGAGGCATTATGCTGTGCAATGTCACTCGTTTTTACAAGTTAATTGCTGGATTGCTGTTCTGTCTCTCTTCATGTTTTACTTGATTTATTTTCTGTTCTCACCAACCCTGTTTATCTTTATCTAGTGGCCTAGAATGGGGATGACTAGGTGAAGCGATCTAATAAAAGTCCCATATAGAATATGAAGGGTTATCTTTAGTTCTCCACTCCAAACTTCTATGGTTTAGGATTGCTCACACTGTTTATCTGGCAGGCCATCGCGCTTGACATTCAGCAGTATTAGGAAGAGGTCGTGAATGGTGAGCATGCAAAGCAGTGGATCTCTTCAATGACGGTATAAAGTTAGTAAGTAAATACTTTCTTTAACGTTATCCGATGTGTCTGTAAAACGTGATGCATCTCGCAGTTGCATGTCTCTATGCGTGCTACCAAAGCCTTCAGTGGAACATTACGGCTACTCTTTGTTGGCTACATGGATAGGGGGAAGAGGAGACCCTTGTGGTTATATTGGATAGGGAGACAAAACAAATTATCATAACAGGAGTACCGAGGCCTATTGCGAAGATAAATAGCCAGAGAGTTGTAGGGGGGGAGGGGGGGGGGGGAGAGGCGGCTTGAGACAGGAAAACGAGTTCAAGGCTCAGACATTAGGTTTTAACATAAGAAGCATGAGAAAAGCGGTGTGACTTTGGATCAAAGGACGGGGCAAACGCTGAAGGTAATTGAAAGCGTCTTAAAAATTCCATACTTGACTGACTACAAAGGGGTTGCTAAAGCCGAAGCGGGCAACCTGTCAGCTAAGTCTGCACCTCCCTGTACTTGGGTATAGCCCCCACAGGACCGTACGGAAAAGATTATTTCTGCCACGTCCAAGCAAAGCCCCGTGGGTTGTAGAGCGCTGATGTTTCTCTACGGATTGGGCTGGCTGCTCCGGTACTCGGGTGACCAGAAAACAGCCCGCTCAAACTGTGGTAGTGAAAACCGCTTATGTTCAAAAGGTGCTAAGCCATCAAAAAGCATATGCCAAACCGGCCACTTCCCTGAAACTGTAAGCACATACACACATTACGGGATCACCCACAAAATACACAGGCGACCGTTTTGTCCGATGGCATCCCAATTCATGTAGGCGATTTGCTAATCCAGATGCAATGGATTCAAGTTAAGTAATGACAATTTTTATCAATCCAAGCGAGATAAAAAGGAAAAAGGAAATATGAAAAATGCTAACTTCATGAGAGAAATTTCCTCTTGTTATTGACTTTTCCCAAAAAAACCCTAATTGCGGCGTAGTTAAGAGTAGTAGACTGCTACGCAACCACCACTACAATAGCAGAAAGTTAAAAGTAAAACAAGGGGCGGGCCTCCAAATGCAAAACCTCAACACAAGCAATAACTAGATACCACAACTTATTTTCGTTCCCTGCAAGGATATTTCCCACAGCTATAAAGAGAACCCATCAACAGTAAAGCCATAAGAGAGCCCAGGCGAAAATTCAAATGGAAAAGTTTACTTGCTTCCATTCCATTCAGTGAGCAAGATAACAAGTGAACAAAAGCGCATAATTGCTCAGTTAAAACCAATAAAGTGAATGAAAAGCAAACAGCCAAGAGGGCAGCTCTCTTGTTTCTCACACAATCAGCATAATTGCTGCATAATGATATAGGGTTTACTTAGACTGGAATAGGACAGATGAAATCAAGGCACAAAACTGATATCCTTGAAGTATTCATGCTCGAGAGCACTCCTGGCTGTAATTCTTTTGCTGGGATCCAAGCAAAGCATTTTCTGTGCATGAAACAAACAAAATTGCACCTTATATATATACAGAGAGAGAGAGAGAGAGATAATGTCCATAAAACTATCAGATACAACTTACAGAAAGAAGGTCAACACCAGCTGGTTCAAGAGTTGGAACAACAGTTGCCAAGTCCTGCAAATAACAGGAGACTTGAGCTTCTGGATGTAAAGAAGTATGAATTAATTGCATAACTTCAAAATGAAATGCGACCTTAGGAGGCCACTTTGGGAAGGTAGACTTGAAGTCAGGCAAAGAAGTCACTCCTGGCCATGTATTTTCATTTGGAGTACCCAAGACTCTACATGCGAAATCAATGTGGCCAAAAAGCAATGTAATGAATACCTTGGAAGTACCCAAGACTCTACATGCAAAATCAATGTGGCCAAAAAGCAATTTAATGAATACCTTGGCAGCACCATAATGCACTAACTATATTCATGGCAAATTTATTGAAGCTAGTATATATGACACAAAGCTGGAACTAAATTGGTGCTTTGATTGCACATAACTGTCCCAAACAGTGCATTCTACTGCATAGACCCAGTGGTAGCCACTTCTAATTTCTAATTAACAGATTCCACTGCAAATACAGTTTAAGAACAGTTCCCAGTCTTTTAACCTTGGAATACAGTTTCGGGAATGGGATGACAAGAAGAATGCAAGATCATAAAAGCAGATAACTGTCTGTGATTTTTTTTTTTTTGTTTAAAAAATGATAACAGATGAATTTACTGATGAAAGAGAAAGGAATATTACTGCAGAATCTTCAATTCATCGAATAAAGAAATGCTCTAGTACAATTGTACAAAAATGGTTGGCCAAGCTTTCCCATAATTTGAATTTACATTAAGGTGGTCTTAAGAATGAATGTAAAACAAAAAGGAAACTATACTTAGCTTTAAGGCAGCGTTTAGTTCAACATTTTGCTTCCCCTTTTCACCTTTCTTTTATTCTTTACAACAGATAAAAAAAGAGTACATTTGTAAGGACATAACTTCAAAAGTTCTATTATAACCACAACCTGTCTTCAACAACAGAGTGGTGGTGAAGGGGTGGCGATGATGACAGTGCTAAAACTAATGGAAAGTGGTGAAGGAAAGAATCATTTCAGAGAAGGTGTGGCAACATGACATGCGATGTGTCAATGAAAGAGCAAGTAATGGAGGCGCTGACAAGTTAAGCCTGGTGTATGATGCTATTGAGACAAGAAGTTAGTTTTCTTTCATAAAATCAGGAAAACATGGCCTACATGTCTTTTTACATCAATTCTTGCAATATAAATATTTCTTTTTTTTTTCTGAATTATCAGAAACAGATAAAAAAAAACCTGAAAATTTTAAAAAAATGTTCTAAAAGAAACCAACTTGCTCTGAAAACAACCAACTCCATGCATACGGTTAACAAGTCCAATGAAGGAAAAGTGCTATTGAGATGCATCAAAAATAGGTGTCTCACATACAGTAATGTGAAGGACAGAGTTAAGGCATGAAATTTTAGCCAGTCCAAGAGCAACTGTATGAATGACTCAGGCTATGACTTGGTTCTGTTTGCTCTTATCAGCCTTAGGCTGAAACAATCATCATGATTTAAAAGAGTATTTTCATCTTCCTTTTACTTTTCCCCTCAATTATCCCTGTCAATACTATTACAGTAATCCAGGTGATGTCCAACAGCCATGCAGTGAAAATTTAAACCCCAACCGTTCAGCCTTGATGATAAGATTTATTCAAAAGGACTGAAAAAATACAATTAAATCTTAAAAAAAATCTTAGATCTTACATCATGATGTCCTCATGCATTGATATATATTTGAGCTTCCTTTCATAAGGAGGAAATTGTGAAAGAAATAGTCTTTCTCATTGCAGACATATATATCGGTCATCTACTGAGGTTTGATTACCAAAAGTTTAACCCATAAACATTCTAATCAAAAGAGTTCACAACTCTAAAACAAAGTTTGAATCAACGAAAAGAAAGAAAAACCTCAAAAAATTGAGCACGCTACACAAATACCTAAATTGGTTGCTACACAGGATCCATACCACCTTACATGCAGCAAAATTACAGTGTCAATCCTTTTATCTCATACTAACATCACATTCATTCTTCTGATATCTCTTTAATCCCCATTAGCAATTATATGAACACAACTGGAAAAGCATGCAGACAACAGATGAAAAATGGGCTTCCAGTGTCACATAACAAAACAGTTAATGAAAACAAATTATAATATAGAAGCTGTAACACCTGAAAATCTTGAATAATTCATCAATTTCAGAGTCCCCAGGAAACAATGGCAGCTTGTTCACCATCTCAGCAAATATGCATCCCACAGACCACACATCAACTGCAGTGAAGTAATGACGAGATCCAAGCAGAATTTCTGGTGCTCTATACCAAAGGGTCACCACCTAGGGAGAAGCGCCAGTTTTTTCCAGACAAATCAACACAAAAAAATTGAAAATGATGTTGCCAATGCATCAAGCATTTCATTTATTGGTGACTGACTTATCCATTATTCATAAATGGAGAAGACTGCCACAATTTTTTGATTTGTTGAATTGATATTATGTTAAAATTCCACCACTCTGTCAATGTCTAAACAGGCCAAAAAACACAAAAGCACAAACACATGAGCAGAAAGAGAGACAGAGTGACAGGAAGAATAAGTAGAGTTACCGCTGATGAATTGATAAATCCACAAAAACCAGGTGATGACTGACATATTGAAAATGCGAAGTTTCATGGCAGTTTGTCTGCAGTTCAAACAGAAATAAAGGCATAGAAAAGAAACCAAACCAGCACATATTAATACCTCATGCGTAAAAGTCCTGACAGGTATACCAAATGCTCTCGCCAGTCCAAAATCTGCAAGCTTCAGTGCATTTGTACGGCGATCTATAAGCAAATTCTGTGGCTTCAAATCTCGATGAAGAACTCTATGAGAATGACAATATGCAATACCACGCAGAATTTGATAAAGGAAAGTCTGCAAATAAAAGGAAATAAGCAAATAATCATCATCACTTCATCAATCATATTTGTAAACTGCAACGAATGATGCATTCAAACAATTCAGCAAAGAATGAGAACTAGTGATAATAGTGACAATTAAGGACAAGTATGCATCTATATATATATATAACAATGTGGATGTAGATAGATATGTCGCTGCATAAAAAATCAATATACATGGCTTGATTCATTTAAGTATTCCACCCAGGACAAAATTGGTTTTCCTAATGTCTGAAGAATTAAATTGCCTGTATATTCAGGTATCATTTTCAAACTGCACATAAGTTCCTAGCTCCAGTAAGTTAAACTCACCCTTGCTTGTCTGAGCATAAAAGCATCTCTCTACCCAAAAGAAAACATAAAAACATCCATAGGACTAAAATCTTGCTCACTTTTATCAGATGTGGATCCTTGGAAAATTCAGGAGAGGAATCCATGTGCTTCTTCAAGTCCAAATCAAGATACTCAAAAACCAAATACAAGCGCTTTTCACTGTGCACTACATCCTGCAACCTATCACCCAGAATGATAGTCAAACGATCTGCTACAGAAGAACCAATGGAAGAGAAATAGGATATGTATTGGTAAGAAAGGGTAAATAACAAACCCTATTGAATAGTTGCAGCATCCAAACAATTTAAAAAGATAGAGTTCAGCAAACAAAAAATAGATCATTTGGGTGGGGAAGTGGATTTTAGGCAAAGAAAACAATTTTTTGCCGCTTAATCAAAACTAAAATCCCAGGACATCATTGTATAAATGATACAATGTGTATAGATCAGCAGCCATGCTCTCACCAAATTAAAGAACAGCATATTGGGTGATCATTTGATAGCATGAAATAAACCTCTGAAAGGCTCAAGACAAGTGACCGAAATTCTGAATGCTTTTGACTGAATTCCCATCACATTCAAGAAGATTTACCAATTTTTTAAGACAAAGAGGAACTCTGTTCTCCAGTAAGGATAGATGAAGACTGAGATTTAACAAAGAGCAGGCAAAACCGAAACTGGATGCTCTTGCTTATATATTGCAAATGGTGGAATAATAATAATAAAGAGGAACCAGATTCCAACAATGTTCAACCAAGGTGCACATGAGGGGACCCAACGGCCCAAGCATTCCTATCAAATTTCCATAAATCATAACACACCAACGGATTCAGGGAAAATTAAAGCACACACAAAAACCAATGGGTACACACAACTCTGTCTCTGCGTAGATGTTTCGGCAGATTTTAGAGTTACCCGTTAAGCGTTTGCATTACAAAAAGATTTTTCTTAAAAAGAAAAAGAAAAGGAAAAAAAAAAGACAAAAAGACAAAAAGGAGCAGGAAGCAGCTAATACAGCAAAATGCACAGTTCAACTCGAAAGAAGCTGATATCAGATGGAGGAGTGAGTATACGAAAACAAAAGGCAAGTATACCTGACAATGTTGCCATGCTGCATCTCCTTTAAGAGGGAAATCTCTCTTATGGCGGTGCTGGGGACGCCCTCGTCTTCCTGCTCCAATCGAATCTTCTTCAAAGCTATAGTCTCATTGGTCACACGATCACGAGCCTTATATACCACTCCATATGTCCCTTCCCCAATCTTTTCCACTTTCTCGTACTGCAAAATTATAATTGGAAAAAAAAAAAAAAAAGGTGGTGTGGGGGGGGGGGGGTGCCCATTTTTCAACTTAGCAAAGCTCAGTGAAACAAACACAAAGAACAATCAATTAATCAAAATTTTGAATAATAATTATTATTATTATAAAAAAAAGGCCACAAAAGGAAACACCCATTTGCTGCTTGCCTGGTCCATCGAGTCTGTCTGTGGCTCGAATGCCTCTGCAACAAGCCAACAAAAGTGTGACAGCCGACCTGAGGACACCCCCCCACCACCACCAAAAAATATATATATAAAAAAAAAAAAGAGATCTATGTATTCTTGGAGAAAAAAAAAACAAGAAGAAGAAGAAGAAGAAGAAGAAGAAGAAGAAGAAGGAACATATACTTATTCTTGATTTTAAATAAAAAAAAAAAAAAGAAAAGAAAAGAAAAGAAAAGGGCAAAAAAGCCAAGCAAAGCTAATAACGCAAACGAAAGAAAACTCGACGAAGCCATGGGCCGGCCGGGTGTGGCAAAGAAAAGGCCCAACTCACGAAATAATTATACAATCCTGTATTTAAAAAAAATATATAATAATAAAACGATAATCCAAAGCTTATCTTCATTGCGAAGGTGCCTCAGTCTGTTTGGAAAAGAACTCGGAAGAACGAAAGAGCTGCCGTCGTTATGAAAGAAAGCATAAGAAACTTAAAAGGAAAAAAGTAAAATGCACTCATCTTGTTATTATTCATCTTTACCGTTGCTACCATCAAGTTCGAGCGGTAGGAGCAGAAGTAGTAGTGTTTACGCTAGTAATAGCGGCAGCCGTAAATGTAATCAGCTACCGGCGCCGGTCACAGTTGCACCGTCCGCGAGGATAGTGCCCCGAGTTTCTTCTTCATTTCCCCGCTCCTCCTTGTCATCAAGTCCAATTACATCCTTCTTCTCTGTTGTACAAGAGCCAAAGCCGAATGGTTCTTCTGGTCATACGTGCAATGTTCTCATCCACCGTTGTCAATGTCTTCGCCGACGGCACCAAGATTCTTCAGTTTCATCGTCGTCCTCCTCGTCGCCGTTTTCGTCTTCAGAAAAAGAAGAAGAAGCACAAGAACAAGAACAAGAAGAGGACGAAGAGTATCAAGTAGTGACAGCCATGAGAAGCAATTATAACCACATTGAAATCGTCGACACTCCCGAAGCTAGGATGCTGCTCCTCGACTCTACTCGTACATACATCCTTACATGTTTCTTTTTTTTTTTCTTTCTTTCTTTTCTTTTCTTTTTGTTATTATGTGCCTGTCGTTCGTCTTATTGTTATTGTTAGTATCATTGCACTGTGAACGCTTTAATTAAGTTATTTCGATTGTGATGTACAATTGAACAAGAACAACATCCTGCTCTGCCAATACTTAAGCTTAAGAACAGACCCAAAGAGAGAGACAGAGAGAGAGAGAGAGAGAGAGAGAGAGAGAGAGAACATGCTAAATGAGCCGTTCTGATGCAAGAATTAAGGAATAGGACACGTGTCATACAGAGATTAGCTACATGAAGTTGTTAGTTAGTTAGTTAGTTAGTTAGTTAATTCGTTAGCTAGTCTTTTGGAAATTTTTACTGTAGGAGGAAATTGTAAATGTGATGGAGGGAAACTATAAGTCGTGCCCCTTGGCTTGATCGAGTGACTCTATGTAAGCTGATAGATGATGTGATAATGATAGTCATGAGATGTGTAAAGTCAATTTTCAAATTCAATACAAACTCCGTCCCCCTTTCTCAATTTCCCAATTGTACTTTGCTGCCATAATTCTCTCCCCTTCCATTCTCTTCCTCTCATTATTTACCTTTGAAACCAATCCTCCATTTATTCCTAGGTGTCCTGCATGAGTTCCTTAAGTTGCATCATGTTTGGTTGTGAATATACCAACCCACCCTCTAACATAGAAAGATTGTGCCCTTTGGATTTCATTTTCAATCTCAAAATTTCAGATTTCAAGTTCAAGGTTTTAGTTTAGCATGATGCTATGTCTCGAGGATTTTAGCCAATGTTGCCTATGAATGTCTTCGAATGGTTAGATGAAGGCAGCTTGGTTTTATTATGGGTTTTTTCAGTTTATAATCCATCTTGGTCCAATTTTTCTTAATTTCAAACTGCTGCATGTCCTTAGTTTTTATACTTCTTTATTTGCTTAAGATGTCATTAGATTTGTATAGACTTGGTCATGCTGATAGCTTATGGCATATGGCTGATATATGCAGATAATGTACACAGCATGCTTTGGAAGACTGGTCAAAAATGGACTGGATCATATTGGGTACTGTAAATGTTGGATAGTTGCTATTTTTTTCTCTCCCATTGTATGTAGATTAATTGTTATCTTGATAGAACAATTTGTACCCCAATTCCATGTTTCTTGGAGAGATGTCCTTCTAAATCATAATGGTTCTTGGATTGCCAAAGTTAATCTTTGTAGTTAACTAGATGGTGATAATGTTATTAGAGACCTAAATAAATGAGTGGATGTTTCAGGTAGTTGTGGTTTTGTCCTGTGTATTTTAACTGGAAACTTTTGATAGAACTTCTGTCCCGTCGATGTCCAAGCAATTTTGAAGGGGATTGATGACAATTCTAAGCTGTCTGTTTGGCATCACATAACAGTTGCCACTACTTGACTACCCTATATTCTGTTAAAAAGAACAATAGATTCCCAAGAAATTGCATAATGGTCCTGGCAGCTTAACTGTTGTTCTTTGAGCTTGTTTGTCAGTGTAATTCTCCTTTTGGCCTGAGGATGCTTTATGCTCCTTTCTGATATTCAAAATGAACATATCCAATTGTTTTATGCTTTTCGGTTTTGTCACACTTCATCACACAGGACGAATTTGCTAGTTTGCCTGCTATCATTCCAAAAGGTCCTGTTGCAATTCTTGGCCTGGTATTCCCCTTCACCTTCCTATGGCAACAGCATTTATTTAGATCTATGCTATAGACATGCATAAGCCAAACTTATAAACTCATGTGTTAGGCCAAATTTTAATGATCCAGGGTGGTGGTACTGCTGCACGTTTGATGCTTGACTCTTGGCCTTCATTAAAGATTGAAGGGTGGGAGATTGATGAGATTGTAAGGGACAGTATATTTTGTAATAAATTAAAATTTAGGACTTTTTTTTCATTTAATTGTCATTTCCCTTTCCCTCATTAAATGTGACAACATAATTCTTGTTTAATCTGTTAAATTTAGTGCACTCTATCTGAACTTTTGCTCTTCACGCTTATGGAGAAATAGATGGATTTTCAATATAATGACAAGTGTACAATGCAAACTTACTAAAGCTTTAGACTCTGACATGAATGTACGCATGGAATTCTTTTTTGTTATTGACAGTCAGCATATGAATTCCTTTATGAACCAGCATAAGATTTAGGCTGATTCAAAGGTCAGTAGCTACCAGAAGCTATATGCATCACCATCAATGCATATCTTCTTGAAAGGAAGCTTAGGTGATCACACAACATGCCAGTCATGTGATTGAAAATGCCTACCAATGGATTTTGAGGAGTAATATGTATAGCTGCAGATAAAACTTGTATCAAACACCCAGTAACAATGCTGACTCATAGAATGTGTATAGAACTAAATGTTCCTTGCACCACAGACACTTTGCTGACTCAGTAGTTTTTTGTGATCAGTGGAAAATAATTTCTGCAGACTACTTGTTTCCCTGCATTCCACACCCATGTTTGTGCAGATTATTTTCCTTCACACAGGAATAAACCAGATTATATTCCTGAAATAATATTCATTAAAAAATTTGTATTGACTTCTTAGTCCCATGGAGAGACTACTTTCTTATCTCGTGCTATTTGCATTTCAGTTAATTGATAAAGCAAGAGATTACTTTGGGCTATCTGATCTTGAGAGCCACAATGAAGCTGGTGGCATACTTCATGTTCATATTGGTGATGCCCTTTGTCCCATGAAAACCAATGCAGGAAGATATGCTGGTGAGCATTACCTATTGTTTCATGTCATAAGCATGGTGACAATCTGTGCATTACACAATTACATTGACCCGTTGGCACTTTGCCTCATAGAAAATACAATTCTTTTCCATACTTTCCTAAAAACAAATGATGAAGCCTTGGAATTTGGGTTTTAATGCGGGTGGTTGTTACAGCAAGTCAATGGAGTACAATGCTCTACTCTTTTGGATGGCAACTATGTTTTGAGCCAAAAAAGCACATCTCTTACTACGCCGCCAGTCACCCTGGTTATCATTCTTTATGGTTGCAGTAAAAATAATTTCTGCATCACCATTTTTGTTCTTTCCTATAGGTATATCTTCCAGATATTTATTCATTCCTATGCTTTGCTGACATAGGCTAAATGTAACTGCTCAGGCATTGTGATTGACTTGTTCTGTGAGGGAAAGGTTTTGGCAAATTTGCAAAAGGTATTTTATTTTGGTCTGCTGCTTTAATTATGGTGCCTTGATTTGGAGCCTGTTATTATGGTATTTAGAATTTAGTTGTTTTTATTTGATAAAAGCACTCTCTGCCATCTTAAACTCTGTTTGTCACAATCAATAAGAATAACTGGTAAGAAGAAATGTGGGATAAAATGTTTACGGGGAAAAAAGAAATAAAATGCAGTATTTGTTTGAATTGTGTTAAATAATAGCTTTGGAAATAGCAGCTACATGCACTGTCATCTTCTCTCCCATTCTTAGGGCTTGAGATCAGCCACACAGAAGTTCCATTTGCTAGCATTTCCTCTTCCATTGGCTTAACAAGAAAACCCTGTACATTTTGGAACTTAGCTGATTTGGACAAACTGTTCCCAATAGATTCCTTTGCACTATCGTTTCAACCCACTACTTTAATTCTGCCCCAATTTGTAATTCAGGAACAGAAAAATTTGGAACTTTGGACAGACAGTATGATAAATTGATGAACTCACAATTCAGTGGTGAGAAATATTTCCACGAGCAGAGATTTTTTTCATACTTGCAGTGATAGGTGGAGCTCATGACTATGAGCTCAATTGGGAAGAATCAGATGTGGTCTAAATCTAATTAGTCAATTGGATCTCCATCGTGCATGTTATCAGAAAAATGCTTAAGTTGAGCGATACAATGTTTTATCTTTGACTAAAATTCCTGTGCAGCGATTCACATATGCCACAGCATGCTTATTTGACAATCATTATCATGGCATAAGTTGAATTGCTCGTTCTTTTTCTATATCTCGCTGTCATTATAAACTTGTCAGTATCATTTTGGTGTTAAATTGTGTTTGGGAAAGGGGAAAAGGGGAGGGGGAGAGGAACATAAGGGGAAAAGTAACTATTAAAGTTTGTGAATCACACTCAAAGATGGTACATTTTTACTCTCTTTTTTTTGAACAGCAAGATGGTAGATTTTCTTCCTTTACTTTTTGAAACTTTGAAATTGCATACAAAGGTAAGGATCACACACTCCTTCCCGTGCTGCCAAATTTCTTCCAACAGTTCTCCACAATTAACATACTTTGACCACATTTGACAGATCTCAACTTGGTTGGAGTTGAAAGATAGATTGATTCCCAATGGTCGCATCATGGTGAATTGTGGTGGTATCAATGAAGAATCTGATTGTACAGATGCAACTTTATGCTCTAAATCAGTTGATGGCATGTGGACCAAGAATTCTACCATCAAGGTTTTGTGCAAAGTATTTCCTGGACAAGTATGGCATCTCCTTGGTTTGATTAATCTTTGAACATTCATAGGCACTACAACTATATCACTGAATGGATTTCATAATTTCGTTCAACTTGTATAAGAGGATAAATTACTGATTGATTTTACTTGACTTGGATTATATAAAAATGATTTGATCAATAAATCCTAAAACCTAAATTTGAGAGTAGCAGCACTGGGGATTGACTTTCACTCCTAATTTTTCTCAATTGTAGTATCTCAAGCATAAGAGTTACTATTTGCACAAGTTAATTCAGATAAAACTTCTATCCTAGAATGGTTAGTGATCCATAACCGTGAGAGGACTTAAGTCTTAAAGCCTTTGCATATGAAAGTTGTTTATGGATCAACACAGCATAACTGGGTTTGGTGGCTATTGTTCTGCACCAGTCATCAAGTGGACACAAGGTTTCATATTTCTGGCTGTGCTTAGATTACTGATGCATGAAAGATAGCAACACATTAACAGTTGGAAATTTCACCAACAGGTGAGCTGGAATAGAATGCCAGAAAGCCACGGTGCAAATTATCTTGCCCTGACCGGGCCTTTGCCTGATTTAACCTCATGGTCTGCTGCAGTCCCCAAACATTTGAGAGTGAGGCAATGGAAGCTTTGTGACCCCAGTGGATGACAAATATTTTCTCTTAACTGCTTAGTTCTTTGAAAGGCCATATACAATCCAAGGTAAAATTCTTATCAATAGTCATAATGATTTTTATTAGAAATTCATGCTCTACGGAATTTTGATTTTCCAGGCACAGAGCAATAGACCCTCTTGTGCTCTATCCTCAACTTATCCTTACATGCTGTTTGTTTAATTATTTTCATCTATGGACAGTTGGGTAATGGTGATTCTGAGAATGGAGATTTGTCTAAATGGATGGCTTGATGTTGAAATCTGCACAATGGGAGACATGGCCATCCTGACTTTCCCTAGTGTTGCGGGTTGTAAATTTCTTCCTTCTGTTATTGAATGCAAATACTGTAGGAGTCCGCCCTCCCTTGGTATTACTCTTGTTCTCCCACGCTTTACTTCTATTATGGTCAGCAAGGCATCAGAGAGATGATTTTTTTTTGTTTTTTTTTTACTCTTTTCTTCTGTTAATTCTCATGAGGCATAGATGGTTTTGCGTGCAAGACAATATGGGAAGCTTGTGCCCTTCCAGATTGGCTTTTCTGAATATTTCCATAAGAGGCTAATTATGGTCTAATCAATCTGTCCTGGTCTTGGTTAGAAGAGAACAACACTGCTTTAGAAGGCAGCCAAAAAGGTTGGTCCTAATGAGCTTCAATGTAAGACAGCCCAGGAATCGCAGCCAGAATGTCATAAGCAAAGTTATCAAAAAGAAAAAAGAAAAATGGTGATTAAAAAAAGGAAGAAGCAAGATGTGGCCCGTTGTTGCCCATGTAACTGTAGTCTGTACGTTCTCATCACGTCGAAAGACCTCTTGTATCCTTTTGCGAATTCCTTATCCGATGCCATTGTACGGCAAGAAAAGAATTAATAGGAAAAGATGCATTTGTCGTTTCACCCTTTTTGTTTGTGACTTTGTCCATCGATGTTAGTTGAATGCTTTCTTTTGTGCGCGAAGGTGAAATAGGCTTTAAACTGATGGCTACAATGCAAGCCCAGCCCTTAAAGATGGATTTAGGATGAGAGCTGGTTTGAATTCTCAACGCTGCTAAGGAATTCACTCATCATTTAAAACAGTTACCTAAAGTGAATTTACATGATGGTTTCATATATAGGTTGAGGAAACCATTGCCTAAAATCTATTGTAATGCTCACAAATTTAGTGAGCTAAGAACCATTGCCCTTTGACTTTAAGCAGTGATCTTATCCACAGTAGCAGTGGTTTTGGCCCGCTGCCACAAGTCATTTATGGCATGGTGATCTCTGGGTGTTATGGGTTTCAAAACTCAAAAACCATAACATTTCCTTTTGTTTGCCCGCCCTACAACAGATTGCTCATATTGATAGTACAGCAACTATTTAACTAACTGCTTTATGCAGCTTCTTCTGAATGCTGCTTTGTGCTTTTCCACCTTAAAGCGACCACTTCCCTTTTGATTTTAAACAAAATCAGAAGAAGCGACTTTTCCTTTTGGTTTTAAACATCACTATTATTATTGCCTTTAAGGAATTAATAATTTCTTTATTTCTTTTTCTTTTTTGTTTGTTCGCGTATGCAACCTTCCCACTATTGCTTTGAGCATCATTTTTCATGCATATGGACATATTAAATAGAAGCAGTCAACAACATGAACATGATTTATAACCTAAATAAATTAAGTTCTTCAATGACATTCATTTTCATTTAGTCCTAAGTGCATAATACCCAGATTTATGGTTTTCTCTTTTCCTTTGTGTGGTGCGACAACTGGCCATAACTAAGGAACCAAGACCTTCTCATCTCTCTCTCTATTATTTTTTTTTTTTTAACAAATAAGCCCAAAGTTACGTGTATATACGTGGCTTAAAATTACTGTACACACCATCACACATGCCTATGCAAATCATCATTCATGTGTGTATATCCACACACACACACATGAGCGTCTATGTGCGTATAATTATCCACCATACATGACAAATTGTAAGCACAAAAAAGACTTACTGTTGTTTGCATGCAATCCACAAGGCAAAAGCACGAGTGACAACCCAACTTTGGTTGGTTTCATGTTTTCAACTACATAGAATTTGCAATCCAACCACAAAGACCAAGTTGTCATGGCATAAAATACTAAACCCTTCTTGATCTAGTTTTTCTTGTATGAAAAAACAATTTTCAACTTTACACCATAAGGTCTGAACCAATAGTGGCCAGAGCATACCTTACCAAGAAAAGGCGGCATTGGTTTAAGACTAATTGTCATAACTCTTAGTCAAGTTTTTTTTTTTTTTTTTTTTTTTTTTTAATTCCTAGCATTTCTTTTGCCACCAAGTAGCCACATGTTCACCCTGACAGATTCCGTGTAGTACACAAAGAACCCATTCTAGTCCTGTAAAGTTGGATGATAACCACACAATAACCCTCTTCTGTGAGGAATTGCCAGCCTACGACATCTTCAGCATCCAATGAATGAATGAAATGATGCAGCTGATGATTGAAAAATAAATAAATAAATAAGAAGAAAGAAAAAGATGAAGCTACTACACAGTTTCCACAACTTGGATCCATGTACGCATATAGAGGAAATGTGACTACTGGGTATTCGAACACTTCTCTGAAATTATGGTTGCCAGACGGCTTGATTAATAATATGTAGCCTTTGTACGCCTTCCCCTTAGCTAACAGAACAACCAAGGTGAAGACAACGTCGAGGAAATTGTCCAACATCTCGTGCTCTAACTACAATACAACAATCCAAATAATTGATCGACGTTATTCAGTTATGGGTACTTCAGACCCTTCAACCCATAAGCCTGGAAATGTTACATTGACACAGCAATAAAACCATGCCACTGTCTACCTGGATTCAAGGGCATAAGTTTCTGCGCCTCTCAGAAATGATCGGCGCCACCAAATCTGAAAGGCTTTGCTAAGATTAGGACATTCAGCTCCACGTTTGGAGAAACACCTAAACCACTCCATAAAATGCATGTACTGCAGTTTTAGAGGAAGTGTAAGAAGAGTTTGACCCATTGCATCTTCCAATGCCTTCATGTCCAGCCCTTTTTTGCATCTCTGTAACCAACCAAAGTCCAATAGCATTGGCCCAAACCATGCCTGAAGAAGCCCTGCTCTTGCTTCTGAGTGGCACTGCAGCTTTCTAGTCCCTATTGCAATGAACAAAATCGCAGAAATCCGGCTGAGCTCATACCTAATCATTGGAGATGCATTCTTGTGCATTTTGAGCAGTTCCCCTTGATCTGCCCACATATCCACAAATTCCTTGCCTATCTGCCAATCAAGAAGAATTTCCAGTAGCCAGTTGATGTTGTCAACCTGCTTACAGATACGTTCAATCAGAGGCTTGCCCGTGTCTCCTTTTGCCTCTTTCACATGGGGTGTTGTGTCAGAGGCCTCCTCCAAGAGGCTGACCAGTGAACCTAGGCAGGACTGACAAACAACATAAAGGTCCTCCTTGCTGAGATCTGGTTGGTCTTTCTCATAGACTGAGCTTTTGCAAAGAAGGCCCCTAATTAATGATTTCAGTTCATTCCTGGCATTGGCATCAGAACAGGCAGTGATGGACCAGACAAGTTGTTTGGCTAAGTTTTGTTGGTAGTCTAGAGAGCTGCGCAGGGAGAGTCTCGCCAAATATCTTCACTGCTTGTCTCAGCAAACTTATGTATTGTAAACATGCTCCTCAATTTTTCCTCTTCTTCCTCAGTCCATGGAACTGCCTCCAGGTATTTTAAACAGGAAAAAACACCTTTAGAAAATCCAATGCCAGCTGATACCTAGAATTGTTCCAAAAGATGTTAAATCAGCAAACCAATAGGTAAAGGCAGACAGGCAAAGTTGTGGGCAAAAACACAGGACCATTTGCATTCTTCAAAGCATGGTTATACAAAATAAAACTCAAGTCCCTGAGAATCATGAGCGATACAAGCTATGTCACATGTACATTGCTGCAGGTTGTGCAAGAAACTGCAAAGTTAACAGTAAAAAAAACAAAATATTAGGTAGGTTGTGCCACAGCATTGTGAAAGCCCTTACAAGTTCTCAATTGAAACCTAAAATGATCTTGGAACTATTCTTTGATAGCCATGAATCTGTATACTGGCTTAAACTCCTCCCTCCAGGGTGTTTTTTAAGTTTTAAGCACACTTAGAGTTTCTTGGTTGATATGAACATAAAACTTGCATTGACACTATGAATTCTCCATCTTTTCAACCACTAACTTGGTACTGTGAGGATCAAGGCTGTTTAGCTTTATTCTCCATATTTGCCTCAAAAAATAGGACACCCTTGAGCAGCTAAAAGGTCTTAATCTTTCTACAATTTAAGATCCAGTAGGGTCATATAGCAGAAGCTGGATGGTTAATACAAACCATAAAACTTTGATGTCATGTGCAGCTACGAATTTAAAAACAAAACACCTATTCTTTAAAGTGTGTTTGTTACACAAACAAGATAACATAAGATAGGCTAGTATAGGATAGGGCAAGTCACTAGCCATTCTATAATCCATGTTTGGAGTTACATTAAATAGGATGGTCGAAATATGTTTAAACATCATTGAGGTATTTATAAGTGTTGGACAAAACTTTTTCTCAAAAAATGAAAACTATTGGACAAAATTTTCTGTATTCATAGCAGCGAGCAGTGGTGATGACTCGTGGCAGTATTAGTGGTGGCACACAGCAACCACTGGCAATGGTGGTCATGGATGGCTGCTGGCATGGTAGCCAGTGGCAGTGGCAGTTGCTGATGGTGGCAGTGATGGTGGGTGGTGGTGACAAGAACAAAGATGAGAGGTAGAGCGGGGAAAAATGAGTTTTGCACTAATATTGTAGGCTTTACATTAAAGAATATTTTGGAGTTGGGCTTAGCTAATGTGATGAGATAATCTAGGCCAAGGAGATTGTGGGATTGGATTAGTTCATCATGGTGAAATAGATCTCATATTAGTCCATCCAAATAACCTCCCAAAGCCTAGCCTATCCTACACCATCTCATCTTGTACATGCCAATGCACCAAATACACCATAAGAGCTAAAGTGTTGATGGATTAACCTGATAAATAAGGAATTTATCGAGTTAAGGAATTATGCCTAACCTGGTATGACAACTCATTCACCAAAAAGGAAACTCAAAAGCACTGATAAATTAAAGCTTCCCAGATTAGGTTGAAAGTACATTAACACATCCCAAAAAGGGATAAACCACACAAGCATTAAATGACAATTATGACTACTAAAAACACTTATAGCCCTTGAAAGTAGCTTTATTTGAAAGTTGGGTTACTTTCAAAAAATCCTAAACAGTTTAACATATATATCCTCACCTCAGACTCTTAGTCCAAAAGCTGCTGTAAGTTTCAAGAGCTATTTTACACGTTCAAAACATGGTCGCAATTCCCATGCACATTAAGCCATCTAAAAGGAATGACTTCACAGAGCCAAAAAGACACAAAGAAGAGGTAAACCAACCAAATGCAAACAAATAAAGGCCAAATTCTTTGGTTAATATAAGTGTACACATCCCAGCATAACACAAACTCTAACTTATCAACAAATTTAACCTAAATCTATCACATATTTCCTTGCTCGGTCAAGCTGGTAAAATGAAACATTTGATGTGGAGTTCCTAGGATTCAAGGGTACAAATAGCATGTCCATCACAAGAAAGCGTCAAATCTTCATGTTGCACAAAAATTCTCCATGCAATGCCATTGTATTTTTATCGCACAGTAACCAGGTTAGCCAGGCAAATTCACTCGTTCCAATCCATGATGCCGGAACATACAAACCCAAAAGAGTCTGAAGAGGAAAAAACGTGTTAAAAAAAAAAAAAAAGAAAGGAAAAAACCGCCAAAATAATTCACGATAGAGGTGCACGAATGGCAAGCAGTAACCTCAAGTATGTCAATGGCTCTATGAGCCCCAATGTTCAAGAGCCTTTTTGCAATATCCTCCTCAAACATCAACTCAATGGTGTCCTTGAAAACCCCTAAATTCTCCACATCAGGGACCTCGATTCTATACATCCCGGACGAATAACTATCTCCATCGCCGGAATTATTGCTCTTCCGCCCCAAACCATTGCGACATTCTGAAATCAACCCCGCAAAAACCTCCGAGTTTGCAATCAGAACCTCGGAGCTCATCTCCAAGAACAAGCTACCTCCTTTCCTCCCTCTCAAGTTCAGTCTCACATCAAACATGCCACAACCAGAGCCGGAACCCGAAGGCCACAAGGACCTCTTGTTCAGGCCCCGGAAAGAATTGGACCTCGATTTGGGCGCCCAAGCAGCTGCCTCCGATGGGTCAGGTTCAGGGACCAATTCTTGAACGGAACCAATAGTTGGATCGGATTCAATGGGGGAGACGCGGCCTGGAGAGAGGATACGGCGGGGATCGATCCGACCAACGAAGTTTAAACTGGACTTGGAGCTCTGCGGCGAGCTGGGCACTGAACTGTTTCCCCGCTTGAGGGCAGATTCAGGTGACTTCTTGAGTAGGGTCTTGCGGATAATAACGGGATTCTCGGGGCTCGGAGGAGGAGAGTGGAGGGGGCAGCACCATGACCGACGGCTGGTGCAGCGAGCGGGGGGCTGCCGCCGAGCGTAATCAGACATTGGGGATGAGATAAACACAGGTCTAGACTGGGCAAGTGGCAGCAGCAGCAGTAGCAGCAGCAGCAGCAGTAGTAGTAGTAGTAGGAGTAGAGAGCAGCATTACTACAACAGCTAGAGAGGGTTGCGGGAGCAAGAAGTCATTCCTCCCACCCCCACAAGAATTCTAGCGTTTTGGGAATGCGTACTGTTACAATCAATCGAACCTATGGGTGTGGATGGATTTGACGATCCTTCCAATTCTTCTACCACTACCACTACTACTACTACTACTACTACTACTACTACTACTACTACAAATCAGTAGTTTGTGACATTAAGAGCTAGAAATGAATCGATTTTTTATTTTTATTTTATTATTATTATTATTATCAAAATTCTAGTTTTGGGTTCTCAGATGATTTTAATTCTGATTTATTTCAGTTATAAATTGATTCTTCCATACCATTTTTACTTTCTTCTTCTTCTTCTTTCTTTTTTTTTTTTCTTTTACTTTTTTTTGAAAAAACTTAAACAACAAATGCATCTTGACTCTCTTTTTTTTTTTTTTTTTTTTTTTTTTTTTACTTTCCTTTCATCTTTTCGTGTAATTATCTATTTGAAATATTATTTTGTTTCTTTCATCTCACATTTTGCACCATTTGATCAACGACGCACCCTCAATTTTCATTTTGCACCGTTGAATGAACTTTCCATCTTCTGGGAAGAATATATCTCTTGGCGTTATAAAAATGTTTTGATATTATGGAGAGAATATTAATTTAAAAAGCAATAGATAATAAAAATAATAAGAGGGGTAATGGGTCTTCTCATTAATGTTTGGGTATTATTGTAAAGGGTTGGACAATTAATTAATCACAAGACTAACGATTGATATTCCAACCATGACATTAAGGTTTCGAGGAGGAGAATTTTGAGGACGTGTTGCTAAATGAGTGTATTAACTCAAATCATAATTGATTATCTATCTATCTATCTATCTTTTACTATATTTCATGTTTAAATGAATTTCAAAGGATATACTTAATTAAATTAAATCGCGATCCAATAAAAAGGGATATTTAAGCGTTCGTCCAACCGTCTCCATGCAGCGTTGTTATTCTGCCCTGCACAATTTCGAATCCCCCCCCCCCCTCCCCCGTCCCCCGGTCCCCCGTCCCCCACACGCGCACGCAGTAATTGACGCTGATCTATTCTTTTTAACTTTCACGTGCTTTCTTTATATTTGTGAGAAAATAGTACTTTTCTCTCTTTTTTTTTTTTTTTTTTTTTTTTTTTAGATTTTTTAGACCAGCCTAGTGTGACGAAATCTTAAAAAAAAATAAAAAATTTTAAAATAACTATTCTTTTAATTTTAATTTTGATAATTCAAACAAAGCTTTCCTTTGATTTTCTTTTTTTCTTTTTTATTATTTTTATTTTTCCAGCGAGAAAATTACAATGTGTTTGGGAAAGGGCGCTAGCCGTATTTTTTTAAAGAAAAAGGTCAGCATCTTTTGTCTATAACTGAATTGACCGCAATTTCATTGGCCCTTTTTTTGTTTTTTTGGTCCAGCAAAATTGCTATGGTCTTGCTCTCTCCCTTTTTTATTTTTTATTATTTTTTATATTTTTTGGAAGGTGAAGGTGATGGTGGTATTCTTTTCTTTCGCATGCATACATACATACATACATATATATATATATATATATATATATATATATATATATATTCTCTCACTTTATGTTCACAGTCATTCGTTTTTTTTTTTTTTTTTACTTCATTTAATAGTTGTTGTATAATTTTTTTAATTTAAATTCTCCAAAAATATCGAATTTTCTTTTACACTTAATTTATATTATTAGTTCTTTTTATTTTATATTAATCAAATTATTTAATTTTTAAATATTAATTTTTATGTAAACAATAATTCTTAAAAATAATAATAAATTTTATTTTACTTTTTAATTGATTACGCAATTACAATTTCATTCAATAGATTCAATACAAGTTTAAATTTAACATTTTTTAAAATAACTATAATATTGATTATTATTCATAATTAAATTAATTTTAATTTTATTTAAATATTCTTATTAAATTTAAATTTAAAATAAATAAACAAATAAATATTATTAGAAATATAATTTAAAATTTATTGTTTTAATAATTCATATTACAAATATAAGGATTTTGTTGGATAGAAAACAACAATGACTATATATAATGTTAGCGTAAAGGGGAAGAGGGGCACTCGATCGTAGGGCTCGGCCCAACCCCTTTGATGATTGTATACTACGGGTGTCAGCCCACCTGCAAACCAGCCGAAACCTAGGGCACTTTCTTACTGCCGCGGCTTCCCCTCTCTCTCTCTCTCTCTCTGTGTGTGTTTGGCCCCCAGCCCTTGTCCTCTGTTATTCTTCTTCTTCTTCTTCTACGCCGCCCCCTGCCCGTCCTTGATTCACCATCTCTCTTTGGGCTCTCTTTCTGTTGCTTGTTGCTTGTTGCTTGTTGCGTAGTTGGACAGAGGACCGGCTGTTTAACCTTGCAGCAGAAAAAGCCTACAATCGCTAATCCTCTCGAAACTGATCCACGGCCAACGGTGCGGATTGAGCGATCGGTTACGGTTGCTAAGAAAAAACCGAAAAGTTCGTATTCTGTTTGGTTCGTGACAAAAGTTCCTCAATCCGACCAAACCGAACCTTGTTGAGTTCTCTTTTCACCGGGTATTCCGACAGTTATTGGTCTTGTTCTTCTTGGATGTTCATATAAACAATTTTTATGTGTAATTCCTATGTTTCGTTTTGTTGTTGCAGATAATAATTGATTGCTAGATTGGAGAAAAGGGGGGAAAAAGTTATAGCAACAGAAAAGGCAAGAGGAGAATGGCAGACCGGTTGACGCGTATTGCCATAGTCAGTGCTGATAGGTGTAAGCCCAAGAAGTGTCGCCAGGAATGCAAGAAGAGCTGTCCCGTTGTCAAAACTGGTAATATATATATATATATATATATAAAAGTTTATGACTTGAATTTTGAGTATGACTCTGATTGCTCAATGTGAGTGTCTTTTTCGTTTAGCACATCAGAGGAGTGATAAAGAAATGAAGGGAAAGAATTTTGTTTTGGTGTTTTTAAGGGAATTTGAAGTTTCTCATATTTGATTTACTACAAGATTAAATATTTTTTTATTAGTGTCTCCATGATGTACAATTTATTGCTCTTCTTTTTTTGGTCAATTTTTGGGAGCACAAGAAGGTTGATTTGTTGGGCACAAATTGCTGTTCCTTGTAGAACCTGCCATTAGCAATTTTCCTTTTCTATATCATGATATATTTGTCTGAGCAAAGGGAAACAAGCAAATCACACTATTTTCATTAAAAAAAAAAAAGAATTGATTAAGTACAATTAGATGGTGGCCTATAAGAGCTAATCAAATTTTGGCAGTTAGGGGGCAAGAAAATACTTTTGGGAACTTAGACTGATACTTTTACACTTGGAAGCCTTGCCTTAGGTCCTCCACTTTTATTCCTTGCTGGATCACTAGCCTTTGATGCCCATTTTTGGGTGGACACATAAATAACAACAGGATTAATCTCTTAGAAAACAAAGAAAGCTTCCCACGCAAAGAGTTAAAAGCACACTAAGCTTTGAGGTTTTCTTAAAAATGGAAACTGAAACAGTGATTGGATGACTGCATGCCATAACAATTGTCTGGTTGTATTATGAAGCCATTTTGGACCCAATCTGCGTCCCACTTGTTTTTCAAATATGTTGAGTGGACTAGGCATGTTGTTGCTAGGCCTAAAAGCTTGTGGGCCATTTGATATAGGAGTTTGGTTGCCTTATTTGTGGCATATTTTGAGCTACTTCAGCTTGATCTTGGCTCATTCTGAATTTGAGATGCCCTGGGTGCAAAACCTGTTTTTTTGGTTCATTAGAAGGTCCATTGGGCCGTGTGCTACACAATAGGATAGCTCTCCCCTTTATCATAAGCCTAGTTCCCCTCCTAGTGTTTCGAATTTGAGACCTCCAAATGAATTTCTAGGCACTTATCTACTTGGGCGTCCCCTTGGGGACTGCAAGCCTCAACTATGTATACTGTTGCCTAAAGTGGCCCGCATCTCATGATTGAATTTTTCTTGACCAAAGTGGATGCTATCATTGGTATTTGCTATATGGTTGTGTCCTAAACACCTACTTTTCTTATGTCATGCAATATATAAACAGGGAAGCTGTGTATTGAGGTTACTTCTGCTTCTAAGATTGCTTTTATCTCTGAAGAGTTGTGCATTGGATGTGGCATTTGTGTTAAGGTATGGTATTCTAATTGGATTCCTCTTGGTTTTTGTTTTTCAGTTTACCTGTGCTATAACTGATGAATTGATGTACTGATGCAGAAATGCCCATTTGAAGCAATTCAGATTATCAACTTGCCAAAGGACTTGAATAAAGATACGACCCATCGTTATGGCCCCAACACTTTTAAATTGCACAGGTTAGTTAATATCATGCTTTGAGAAATTGTGGGCTTGTGTTTGTTGAAGTTTGACATGACTGGATTTTGCAATTGCAGGTTACCAGTCCCTAGGCCTGGGCAGGTTCTTGGTTTAGTTGGAACAAATGGGATTGGGAAGTCAACTGCCCTCAAAATTTTGGCAGGAAAATTAAACCAAATTTGGGTCGTTTCAATGTAATGCCCTTAGTTGCAGTTTCCCTCGCTGCTAGAATCTGTTTCATATTGTTTATGGTTCTGGATATTCTTTTCCTCTTGCAGAATCCTCCAGATTGGCAGGAAATTTTGACATACTTCCGTGGGTCAGAGCTGCAAAATTATTTTACTCGTATTCTAGAAGATAATTTGAAGGTATCTTTCTATTTGGACATCCATATGGCCCTGAAATTCACCTCAATATTTTTTTTTACGTATGCTATAGAGTTGGAAAATCAATATTTTACCAGCTAAATTACATAATTCATCACTTGTTTTCATTGTCATCACTCAACTCTTATTTATTACATTTAAATGGTTCAACTTCAAATTTGTTTCAATTTAATCATTTTGTCACTCTATTAGATTAAACAGTATAAAATTTATCTGCTAAAGCATACCTTTTTATGAAATTAAGTTCACTACATTTACTTTTGTTCAATTAACATATTCAGATACTAAATTTATTTACTTCATTTCAAATCATGCAATGTAATTTCAATAATGGTAATTTTGAAAAATTAAAAACATGTTCTTTGCTTTTTTTTTTTTTTTTTTTCAATTTTTAGCATTTGGAAGTTCTAAAAAGGTATGTTTTTATTAATATTTGAATGAAATTATAAATTTTGTATGTTTTAATTTTCTTCATCACCATTGCACTATGTAATTTGAAATGATTTAAATAATTTTAGTATGTGAACATGTTAATTGAACAAAAGTAAATTTAGTGGACTTAAATTCATAAAAATGTATTCTTTAGAAATTTTAACAAAAAAAAAGGATAAGTTCAGTGATGAATTATGTAAATGACCTATGTTTTGCCTTCTCACTGTGGAGAATGTTATTATTCTATTCCTTCTGACCTTTTGAAATGATTTTAAGAGATGAAATAGATAGGAATACTGTATGGGCAATGAGTGAAAGATAGGACTTGACTTGCAATTTGATTTAATGGTATCACATGTGAGTCATTATGCATTATATACCAGAACTGCATTGCAGGGGTAAAATGACTAGTTAGATTCCTTGATGTTGGAGACTTATTATGCAATCTCCTTCTACTGTGGATAAGTTGTGTTCAGTTTTATTATTTACTTGAATTCTAGCAGCATATTAGGTGCCTCATTTGTGACTGCTGAATTTGCCTTTGTGCAATATGAAATTTGGTGGTTCTAAACTTTCTCAGTTGGGACAGCTTTTGGATTCTTGATTAAATCATAAAACGTTTCATAAAACTAGATTGTTGTGTTAGTTTTTTCCACCAACTGATACTTATTAAGACTTCCTAAATCTGCTATCATGTATCTGTTTGAATTTTGTCTCATGATTAGTTATATTAATCGTTTTCCAGCTAAGGACACATTTAATCTTCAACAGGCTATCATAAAGCCTCAGTATGTTGATCACATACCAAAAGCTGTTCAAGGCAATGTAGGACAGGTGCTAGACCAGAAGGATGAGAGAGAGATGAAGGCAGAGCTTTGTGCTGATCTTGAGCTAAACCAGGTCATAGATCGTAATGTTGGGGATTTGTCGGGTGGTGAACTCCAGAGATTTGCTATTGCTGTTGTAGCAATACAGAATGCAGAGATTTATATGTTTGATGAACCTTCAAGTTATCTCGATGTCAAACAGAGGCTTAAAGCTGCCCAAGTTGTCCGATCCTTGCTTAGGCCTAACAGGTTTTAACTTCTCCTTTATTGCACTGTTACTCAGCCTTTTGCTGAACTTGCAGTGGAGGTTAACCACCCCAAAAATATGTGTTGCAGCTATGTAATAGTTGTGGAGCATGACCTTAGTGTTCTGGATTACTTATCCGACTTCATTTGCTGTCTGTATGGGAAGCCTGGTGCATATGGTGTTGTGACGCTTCCCTTTTCAGTGAGAGAAGGTATCAATATTTTTTTAGCTGGATTTGTGCCCACAGAGAATTTACGATTCCGAGATGAATCTTTAGCCTTCAAGGTAAATTTGCCATGTATTGTGATTGTTGAACTTGCTCTCAATATGTTGTTACTTGTTTCTAAAATTGTTTCCTGTTTTAGGTTGCTGAGACTCCACAGGAGAGTGCTGAGGATATTGAAACATATGCACGATATAAATATCCCACAATGACTAAAATTCAGGGCAATTTTAAGCTTAACGTGGTTGAAGGTGAATTTGCTGATTCTCAGATCATAGTTATGCTGGGTGAGAATGGGACAGGGAAGACAACTTTTATCCGAATGCTGGTACATCTATTTATTTGATTCTGTTGTTGTTTGTAACTAAATATATCTTGCTCTTGACAATAGTGTACATCTAATATTCAGGCTGGTTTACTGAAACCTGACATTGTGGAGGGTTCTGATGTGGAGATACCTGAGTTTAATGTTTCTTACAAACCCCAGAAGATCAGTCCTAAGTTTCCGTCGACTGTTAGAAACTTGCTACATCAAAAAATACGCGATTCTTACATGCATCCTCAGTTTGTGTCAGATGTAATGAAACCACTTCTTATTGAACAACTAATGGATCAAGAAGTAGTTAATCTATCTGGTGGTGAGTTGCAGAGAGTTGCATTGTGCCTCTGCCTTGGAAAGGTAAATCATTTTCATTTCATGTTTTCTGATTTGTCCATTCTGTCTGATTGATGGCACCTAGTTGCCTGCGTTGTCAATGCTTATATCAATTATACTGGTTTTTATAGAGAACTTCCTTTTGCACTTGATTCTCCTGCTAAAGTATGCATGCATACAATGCACTTTGTGTCGTGCACAGTATCCTCTGATGGGTGGCTGGCTTTACAGTTTCATTTCAGGTTACAGGAATTTTATTTTTCGTCAAAAATGATTTACCATGTAGTTACTGAAGGCCTCCTTACTAATAAGCTGAAGGTTTTGATTGACATCAATAAGGCTGATTTTGTACTTTTATAGATGTTTTTGGGATTTAGAGGCTCTAACAGACTTTGGCTGTTCCACAGAGGAAAATCTCTTCGGATCTCTTTTATTGTTATTAGTAATTATAATTATCTTGATTATAGATTTTGGTTTGTCTCAACCTGCAGCTTTCCAGGAGACATTGCCAGGAGTCTCCCCTCCCCAAACACGCATGCACAAAAACAAGTCACATGGTCAAAATGGTTAATATTAGGAAATCTTATCCAATGGATTAATTGGGGAATGTGTGTGTCACTGAGCAGGACTCCATTTGGAATTACCTGTGGAATAATTAGTATTGACAATGTGATGGAGGGTGCATGGTAGACAGCTAGACTAATAAGAATTACAATAAGCCTTTGGAAATTATTGCTTAAGAACAACTGTGGTTTGTTTAGTTTGATAGATGAATTAGGAATCTGAAAGGAGCATTGCAATTGCAAAGCCTACTAGCTTCAGGATGATTAGGGTTCTGAGAATCACTCTAAAGAAAAAAAGCATTGCACTTCTATTGAAGGATAATTCTTTTTCCAGAAATTGAAATACTGCATTCATTAAAATTGCAGAAGTCAGATAGAGGCTTGTGACAATACTAATACCATCAAAATGTCTCATGACAACAATTCTGTGAAATGGCTCTCAACAGTCCTAACAAAATCTGACACTTTTTGTTCCCCTTCCTAGTCTTTAAGTTGATTCCCATCCAAATGACTAAAAGCTGCTGAAAATAGAGAGTTTCAATCGTCTTTGAATTCTATGCAAAAATAATTAAGTTTTTTTTTTTGTGTTTACTTAAGCTTTGATTTACAATTTTTTTTTAATAATGCAGCCTGCAGACATTTATCTGATTGATGAACCCAGTGCATATCTTGATTCTGAGCAACGTATTGTTGCTTCAAAAGTCATAAAGAGGTTTATACTTCATGCAAAGAAAACTGCATTTGTGGTAGAACATGATTTCATAATGGCAACTTACCTTGCTGATAGAGTTGTTGTGTATGAGGGAAAGCCATCCGTGGAATGTACAGCAAATTCTCCCCAATCATTGTTGACCGGAATGAATCTCTTCCTATCTGTAAGCCCAGCAAGCTCTTTTCTATTGTTTGTGCTTTAAATAGGCAATCATAAGAAGGGGAATTAAATTTTGAGCTTACAGTCAAGTTTTTGGGTTGTGTAATATGGATGTAGCTCAATCAAAGTACTGCTCTTTTCAAGGGCAAAATGCCTGTTCTTTTTTATTCAGGCCAGATGATATAACAGCTATTTCTCCTCTTTTCCCTCTTTCTTTTTTTTTTTTCTTTTGTATAGCTTCATAATTGTTCTGTAAAGCTTCCAGCATGGTTTTCATTTTGGGATTTTATTATTTTTTTTTTATTTTGACTTTTTGGCCTTCAATCTTGTGATGGTTTCTGGTGCTGTACAGACTACGTTTTGGCAAAATGTTTTGGGTCATTGATTCATAAATGTTTTTTTTTTCTTTGAAGACTTTCCTGCTTATTTACTTTGCCTTGCATCATTTTCATGTGTTGTTTAACCCATGGTTTTTTCTTTTCTTGTCTTGCTACTTGTTTATGCAGCACCTGGATATCACATTTAGGCGGGATCCTACTAATTATCGTCCAAGGATCAACAAATTGGACTCAACAAAGGACAGGGAGCAGAAAGCAGCTGGTTCATACTATTACTTGGATGATTGATGTGATGATCCACAGTTCTGCATCATTCATTCATTCATGGCTGCCCACTTTATTAGCAAAGCCTGGTCTCTACTGGATTTCAAATTTTGCTGGTCATGCGAACTCGTGGGCATAGAGATTTTAAGTGCCTCTGTGACGGCGTTTGAGTCATTGCCTCCCATCGGGAAATGACCGGAGGGTATTCCGCCGGACGAGTTGGGCCATTTTTATAATCTCTCTCTCTCTCTCTCTCTTCCTTTTGGAATCTGTTTTGGAGTGTTTTGATTAAATGAGTCGACTGGCCATATATGATGCCAATAACGATGAGTCAGTGTTTCTCCTAAGCGCTGGCCGTTTTGGTTAGACAACCGTACTCCTAAGCGATGTGATGCCCTAACACTCATAATCTCCAAGGGGGGTGGAAGCCATGATGTCATTAAATAATCCTATCGTTGGACTTGTCTGATTGCCCTTATGTTTGTCAGAGTGCGAAGCTGGCCACAATGTCTCCCTACTAATCAATTCGACATCTCTTAAAGACCTTTTATCGTATTGGATCTATTCCATCTTCCTCTTTGTTAGTCAAAATTTGTTCTCCAATAGATTACATCTAAAATCTCGTCTCAAGATGGCCTGAAAAGCGTTTTCCTACTTTTAAGTCTGGAATAAAACTTACGCACAACATCGTTAGGACGTATAATCCTCGAACACAGAAGCACCGTGCATTGGTGTTGCGCTTTTTGTTAATCATGTCTTAACAATTAGGGAGGTAAAAAAGTGGAGGTGAAAAATTTTAAAATTTTCTTTCTTTACTCATTAAATTTATTCCTCAATTTGAAAAGAAAATTTATGGATCCCTTATAATTCTTATTGCTAAAATTCATCAATTTTTTTAGTACAATTATAAAATTAGAATTGTGACAAATATCATCTTTTTACTCTTTTCATAGTAAAAAAAATAAAAATAACAATGTTTTGAGTCTTTCTTACTCGCACCACCCTTTTTTCAAAAGATATTGAGAACGAAAATCTTTCTTTCAAAAGATACAAGCAAGCAACGTGTCATGGCCTGCCCAATTGATAGGAACCTGGCCTAAATGATGACCCAATTATCACATTTTGCATAAGCGTTTAGGTAAGCGCTTTTCTTAGATAAGCGTCTCATTTAGGTAAGTGCTTAAGTATTCTCTTTTGTAAATATTTTAGATATTTTAGAACTAGAAAAATTGTAATCACATATTAAGGAGGTGAAACCACTATAAATACCCTTACTCCTCTCATTTGTAAAACACCTTTCCATTCATTCAATATAAGTTCACTTGCAAAGCTTTTGTGCTCTCTCTCTCTCTCTCTCTCTCTAACTCTCTCAAGTTCTTCTTGTTCAGTTACTTGCCTCCTACAAGTCTTCCGTTGGTTCGTTCGAACTCTTCAAAGCTTACTTAGCATCTTCTCTTGCATGATCGACTAAGTGTTGCGCAGATTAGCACGTCTAAAGCACGTCCAAGCCTAACTCCATGATCGGTGGTATCAGAGCAAGGTAATCCTAGTCCTTACTCTGTTCTTGTTTGAGTTATGACTATGGCAGGTGAGGAAGGATTTGTTGAGTATGACTGTTTATTCTGAGGAGAGATACGCTCCCTCAATCAAGGTATGTCCAATCTTCGTGAGTTTGTTGAAGGAGAGATTCATACCCTTTGTAGGGAGATAGAGTCCTTTCGCCGAAACAACTCACTTACTAGTACGGTTGCCACTACTAGCACTTCCACTGCAGTACATGGCTTGAAGGTCCCGAAGCCTGTCATGTACAACGGCACACGAAACGCCACTACCGTGGAAAACTTTCTGTTCGGCCTTGAGCAGTACTTTGAGGCCATGAGGGTTGTCGACGATCTAGTTAAGATAGGCAACGCCCCAATCTTTTTAAGAGATGCTGCCCAACTCTAGTGGAGACTGAAGCACTCTAAACAGGAGAAAGGCTTATGCATCATCGACACTTGGGAACAATTCAAGGCTGAAGTACGTAGGTACTTTGTACCTCACAATGCAGACAGTAAGGCGAGAGGGAAGTTGCGTCGCTTTTGTCAGATAGATAGTATTTCTGACTACATCAAAGAATTTACTACCCTCATACTTGAAATCGAAATGTCCGATAGGGAACTACTCTTCTACTTCAAAGACGACTTAAAGGACTGGGCAAAAGTCGAGTTGGAGAGGCGTAATGTGCACACCCTAGATGCTGTCATTACTGTTGCGGAAACTTTCGTCGACTACTCTGCTCACTCCAAGAGTAAAAAGCCGAACTCTGGCAAAAGTGGGGAAGAGAAGGTTGGGCAAAAGAAGCAGGACTATGGTCGCAATGAGGGTGGACAACACAGGCTCTCAAATGACCGTCCCAAGCATGAGAAGAAGTCTGGAGGTAAGCACAACTCGACTAACCCTCCTAGACCTTGTTTTATTTGTGATGGACCACACTAGGTGAAGGACTGCCTCAAATGCAAAGCCATGAATGCGATGATGGTGGCACTCGACCTAGAAAAGGCCGACGAAGAAGCCCAAGCGGACATGAGATCTATCTAACAATTGGGTAATCTCTCGAAGCGTTTCTCCCCAACAGTCGCCAAGGAGAAGGGATTGTTGTACGCTGATCTTGCCATCGAAGGCAAATTTGCTAGTGCAATGCTGGATATAGGAGCAATGCATAGCTTCATGGATGCTGAAGAGGCCAAACATCTAGGCCTCAAACTGACGAAGGGAAATGACACCATCAAGGTGGTAAACTCGGAAGCAAGGCCTGTCTAAGGCATGGCAAATGGAGTTGCTATCCAGATCAAAGAATGAATGGGTAAGTTAGACTTTATCGTTGTTCCCATGGATGATTTTAATGTGGTGTTAGGTCTTGCATTATTTTGCGGAACTTTGGCTTTCCCTGTGCCTGCTACACGTTCCCTTGTGGTTGCTGACAAACATAAGATCCGTGTAGTCCCCTTGAAGTATAAGGAGATATCTTAACCAATGATGATCTCAGCCTTGCAATTCAAGCGGGGTCTCAAGTCGGGTCTTGGCTATGTCGCTACCATATGAGAGCTAAGCGATGGGGAGGATGTAGCAACACCAACTCCCACTCTACCATAACCAATCTAGGCCGTCCTCAACAAGTTCAAGGACGTCATGCCTTCCGAGCTACCTAAAAAGCTTCCACCAAAGTGAGATGTGGATCACCACATTGAGCTAGAAGTCGGTGCCAAACCTCCTGCCATGACTCCTTACAGCATGACACCTTCGGAGCTCGCTAAATTGAGGAAGTAACTCCATGATTTGATCGATTCGGGCTACATTCGACCCTCGAAAGCCTCATTTGGTGCCTCAGTCCTCTTTCAGAAGAAGAAAGATGGATCACTTCAGATGTGTATCGATTACCGAACCTTGAATAAGGTTACTATCAAGAACAAGTATCCAATCCCCTTAATAGTTGATCTCTTCGACCAACTTGGGAAGGCGAGATACTTCACTAAGATGGACGTATGATCGGCTTACTACCAAGTTCGTATATCACAAGGTGATGAGCTAAAGATGACCTGTGTGACACGCTAAGGAGCGTTTGAGTTCTTGGTCATGCCATTTAGTCTCACCAACGCACTAGCCACCTTCTGCACACTCATGAACCAGGTACTACATCCTTTTTTAGACAAATTTGTGGTAGTTTATTTGGATGACATCATCGTGTATAGCAACACACTTGAGGAGCACGTAGAGCACCTCAATCAAGTCTTTCAAGCTCTACGAGTAAATGAATTGTTCGTTAAGAAGGAGAAGTGCTCGTTTGCCAAGCAAGAGGTGGACTTCCTTGGTCATCAAATCAAGGATGGTAAATTGTTGATGGATCCAGCGAAGGTGCGAGCCATCCAACAATGGGAGCCTCCAACTAAAGTCCCAGAATTGCGATCTTTCCTGGGACTTGTCAACTACTATCATTGGTTCATCAAGGGATACTCTGCCTTAGCCGCACCCTTGACTGACTTATTGAAGAAAGACCGCACTTGGCATTGGACGGAAGAATGCCAAGCTTCCTTTGAGATATTGAAACAAGCAATTTCCGAGGAACTTGTTATGGTGCTGCTGGACTACGAAAAGCCTTTCGAAGTCCATACTGATACATCTGACTTTGCGATTGGAGGAGTCTTGATGCAGGATAGGCATCCCATTGCCTATGAAAGTTGTAACCTCAATGACACAGAGAGACGGTATACCATCAAGGACAAGGAGATGACTGCCGTCATCCACTGTTTGCGCACCTGGAGACACTATCTCCTCGAAAGTAAGTTTGTAATCATGACTGATAATATTGCTACAAGCTACTTCTAGACTCAGAAGAAACTCATCCCCAAGCAAGCTCATTGGCAAGACTTCTTGGCGGAATTTGACTACACACTGCAATATAAGCCGGGCCAAGCCAACGTAGTTACTGATGCGTTGAGTCGAAAGGCAGAACTAGTAGCCCTTGCTACTAATGCTCCTACAAGCAACCTCCTTGAATGGATCATGGAAGGTATTGGGCAAGACAAACTAGCCAACAACCTGTTAAGATTGGCTAGTGAGGGGAAGACTCGTCAATTTTGGGTGAACGATGGAGTCTTGACAACAATCGAGAATCACGTCTTCGTGCCAAAGTGGGGAAACTTGTGGAAGGAGATCCTCAAGGAATGTCACGATTCTTTATGAGCTAGTCACCTAGGTATGACACGAATCCTTGCTCTTGTCCAACAACATTACTTTTGGCTGCATATGCATGCAGATGTCGAGGCCTATGTGCGAACTTGCTTGGTTTGCCAACAAGACAAGGTAGAACAGCAGCCACCAGCCGGTCTACTTGAGGCACTACCCACTCTCGAAAGGCCTTAGGAAAGTGTCTCGATAGGTTTTATTGTGGCTCTACCAAAGTCTGAAGGGTGCGGAAGCATCATGGTGGTAGTTGATTGCTTCAGCAAGTATGACACCTTTATTTTAGCACCTGCTGATTCCAAGGTGGACGAAGCTGCTCGCTTATTCTTCAACAACATGGTAAAGTTATGGGGAGTGCCAAAGAGCATCATCAGTGACAGAGACCCCCACTTTACAGGTAAATTTTGGGGCGAGCTATTCAAGTTGCTGGGAACCGAATTAAACTTTTCGACAAGCTTCCATCCTCAAACCGATGGGCAAACTGAGCGAGTCAATGCCTTGCTCAAACAATACCTGAGGCACTATGTTAGTGCTCACCAACGAGATTGGGCAAAGCTACTCGACGCTGCCCAATTCTCATACAACTTTTAGAGGAGTGAGGCCATAACTAAAAGCCCGTTTGAAATTGTCATGGGACAACAACCACTAACACCAAGTGCTATTGCCTCTTCTTACACTGGCAACAAACCATCTGCCTTTAAGTTTGCAAAGGAATGACACGAGGAAGCAGATATAACGAGGGCTTGCCTTGACAAAGCGGCCAAGAAAATGAAACGATGGGTCGATGCTAAGTGACGCCCAAAAGACTACACTGCGGGAGACATGGTAATGGTGAAGTTACTACTCAACCAATTCAAGTCTTTACGCAAGGTACATAAGGGCTTGGTATGGAAGTACGAAGAACCATTCCCCATCATCAAGCATATGGGAAAGGCCGCCTATCAAGTCCAACTCCCTCCGAAACTCAAGATCCACAAGGTCTTCCATATAAGTCTTTTGAAGCCTTTACATGGAGATGAAGAGGATCCAAGCCGAAACGAGTCAAAGTGTGCACCAACGGCTGTGGTCACCGAATTCAATAAGGAGGTGGAATGCATCCTTGCCGATCGAGTGATCCGAAGAAGGGGAGTTCCCAACTATACTGAGTACTTAGTGAAATGGAAAGCTCTGTCAGACCACGAGGCTAGTTGGGAATAAGAAGACCGGCTTTGGCAATTTGCCGATCACATCCAGCAATTTGAGGCTGAAAATACGATGAGGACGTTGCAGAATTAAGTGGGGGAGGATGTCACGACCCGTCCAATTGATGGGAGCCTAGCCTAAATGATGACTCAATTATCACCTTCTGTATAAGCGCTTAGGTAAACGCTTCCCTTAGGTAAGCGCTTAGGTAAGCGCCTCTTTTAGGTAAGCGCTTAGGTAAGTGATTCCCTTAGGTAAGCACTTAGGTAAGCGCCTCCCTTATGTAAGCGCTTAGATAAGCGCCTCCTTTAGGTAAGCGCTTAAATAAGCGCCTCTCTTAGGTAAGCGCTTAGGTATTTTCTTTTGTAAATATCTTAGATATTTTAGATCTAGAGAAATTGTAGTTATACATTAAGGAGGTGGAACCATTATAAATACCCCCACTCCTCTCATTTGTAAAACACCTCTCCATTCATTCAATACAAGTTCACTTGCAAAGCTCTTGTGCTCTTTCTCTCTCTCTCTAACTCTCTCAAGTTCTTCTTGTTCAATTACTTGCCTCCCACAAGTCTTCCGTTGGTTCATTCAAACTCTTCAAGGCTTACTTAGCATCTTCTCTCGCAAGATCGACTAAGTGCCGCGCGGGTTAGCACGTCTAAAGCACGTCCAAGCCTAACTCCGTGACAAACGCCTCTCTAGGAAAAAGACATCACAAGCAAATCTCATGTCAACCAAATTTCTTTTTTCTCGTGAGAGGGCAAGCATGCAAAGGGTATCATAAGCACCTCCTACCATTCATATTTGATATTTGACTTTGAAATGGATTTTGCTTTCATTCGCATCCCTCCCTCCCTCACCCACCCACCCCCCTTAAACAAAAAACCCAAGAAAAGAGATATATATCATACAGAATTTTCTTTTCTTTTATTGGAGATGCAATTTGCATGAATTCTTATAGTGAAGTTTTAAGAATTTTAACAATCCTTTGAAATGGATTTTTTTAAAATATTAGGTACACTTAAAATGAAGTTTCTAAAAAATTTCATCAATTGAGCATATAATAGTTGCAAAAAAATATATATTGAAAGGGAAAAGATATATAATACCAAGCTACTATTTTTCATTCTTTTAGCCTGTTTAACTATAGAAAATGTTTGGATATGCCTATTTTAACAAATCAGATTTGCCTTTGCTCCTCAACATTAGTGAACCATATATATATATAATTCACATGCAAACCAACTTAACTTAGACATGGATCCTAGACATAATCAAGGTTGGCTATACACACCCAAACCAAATGATATAAATTAGAAACTTGAAATTTGAATGAGACAGGAAAGTAGGATAGTTTATTTGATGTGCATGTGAGCCGAAGCTTCTCTTAATAAGTAAGACGTATTAAGATAGTGTTAGGTATCTCCCTTATGTAGAGTGAACCTTTGAAAAAAAAAAAAAGAGAAGGTTGACTTGACGAGGTATAAATACCTTGTTAAGAATTAGGTTTTTTAAAAAGGTTGAAAAACGTGAGAGGTTGAGAGAGAAAGAAAGAGGGGTTGTCCGACGGCCAAAAGAAAGAAACAAAAAGAAAAAGAGAGAGAGGCGACTAAAAGAGAGAGGTTGCCCGATAGCCCGATCGAAAGAGAGAGAGAGAGAAAAAAACAAAAACGAAGGAGAAGAAACCAAAAAGAAAAGGGAAGAGGTGAGAACTGTCGGCAGAATGTTCTTTGATCTTACGTTTGAAAAAGATATTAGTGATCGATCAGTTTAAAATTTGGATTGTTGATAGAGGGCATTTGGTTCTTATTTCTGAACGGTGGAGATTTTGTTTTGAGCACTGTAAGTCCTATTTCTCTTTAGTTTACGTAGGTTTATTTTCTAGGCAATTTTCTATGTACAGAATTGGTCAACTGTGTATTTGGAAGATTGTTTGTGGTCCGATCGAGCTGATTTTTGGTCAATAGTTGGAGGACACATAGATCTTCTTTGTGACGGTTGGATTGAGTTTCTGTGAACTACAAGGGCAGGCATTCCATTCGAATTGAAACCTCTCAATGATGGTAACTTTTTACTCTCTCATCTGTAGCAGAATTGGTAAACCGTATGAATGATTATTGACCCGTGGTCCGATTGAGTTGAAATTTGGATAGCTAGTAGGAGACATCTGGGGGTTCATTTTGAACGATTAGATTACTGCCTTGAGGTCTGGTTGTTGAGTTATTATTAAAAGAAAGTGTCTTTCATGTTGGTTAACTCATTTAGCCTCTCACTTTGGTTCAAATTGAGTTTAAGTTATTTTATTTGTTATTCAGTTAACTTCTCACATATTCAAACAAGTGGGAGAGGTCTCTTGGGTAATTTGTATTCCGTTGCTCCTCTCCTATTAAAGTAGTATCAGAGTCTGGTTACCTGGTTGGTGTATTTGGCTTGTTTGAGTGATGGAGTTGAATGTGAATAGAATGGTCTGTTTGAATGACACGAATTATCATATATGAAGGAGTAAAATAAAGGATCTCTTATTTGTGAAGAAATTACGTATGCCAGTATTTGCTACTACAAAACCTGAGTGTCATTATTGAGAGAAGATGGGTTACATTCAGAAAAAGTATTACAAGTGGAAGAGAGAATAAAGATGACAGTGATAAGCAAGAGAAAAAGAATGTGAGTAATAATTGTGTTACTACTGCATCAACTTCTGGTATTGGTGACCTTATTGTTGTTTCTGATGAAAATGTGATTAACCTGACATCTTATGAGACTGATTGGGTTATGGATAGTGGTGCTTCTATTCATGTTACATCACATAAGGAATTCTTCTCTACATATACACCTAGAAATCATAGGGTGTTGAAAATGGGTAATAATGACTTAACAGAAGTCATTGGTATTGGTGATATTTGCTTAAAGACTGGCAATGGAGCACAACTGACATTAAGGGATATTAGACATATCTCTGATATCTGTTTGAATTTGATTTCAACGGGAAAGTTAAATGATGAAGGTTTTTGTAGTACCTTTAGTAATAGCCAATAGAAGCTTACCAAAGGTTTCTTAATTGTGACACGAGGTAAGAAATGCTCTAATTTATATTATATGCAAGCTTTTATTATTAAAGATGCTGTGAATGCAGTGGAGAATGAGAATTTGATTAATTTATGGCATAAACGACTTAGCCATATGAGAAAAAAGGGGATGAATTGTTTAACAAGGAAAAACTAGCTTTCAGGTATGAAAAGTGTAGCTTTAAAGAAGTGTCTCCATTGTTTGGCTAGGAAACAAAATAGAGTTATATTTAAGAGTCACTCACCTTCAAGGAAATCAAAGTTGCTTGAATTGGTGTATTATGATATATGTGGTCCTTTGAAGGTACGCTCACTTGGTGGTACTCTTCATTTTGTGACTTTTATTGATGATCACTTAAGGAAACTTTGAATTTATGCATTGAAGACTAAAGATCAAGTCTTTGATGTATTTAAACAATTTCATGCCTTTATTGAGAGACAGACTGGTAAGAAGTTGAAAGCTGTCTAGTGTTCTAGGGTTAAATGTCTTCTCTCAAAAGCCTTGGATATAGTGACATATGTAATTAATCTGTCTTCTAATGTTCCGTTACAAGGTGATGTTGCGGACAAAGTTTGGTTTGATAAGGAAGTCTTTTATGACTATTTACGAGTCTTTGGATGTAAGGCTTTTGTTCATATCCCTAAAGATGAAAAAGGGAAGTTAGATATGAAGACTCGGTAGTGTATCTTTCTTGGTTATGGTGAAGATGACTTCGTATACCGTCTATATGATCCGATTGAGAAAAAACTTGTAAGGAGTAGAGATGTTGTGTTTGTTGAGGATCAAAATATTAAACACATCGAGAAGTTAACTCCTCAGGTTAATAATAATCCTGCTGACATTGTTCCACTTCCTTATACTCCTTTAAGTGATCCTAATGTTCATGGTGATATTCAAGAACGTGATGAGAATGTTTAACAGGATCATAATATGTAAGGTGCAGGTGATATTGATGCTTCAATAGAAGATCATCCGCACATACCTTCACCTCCATTTCAGCCACGAAGGTCCAATAGAATTCCAGTACCTTTTACTCGGTACTCTCCTGATGAGTTTGTGATGTTAACTAATGGGGGAGAACCTGAATGCTATACAGAAGCAGTTGAAAGTAAGGACAAGTAGCACTGGATCGATGCTATGACAGATGAGATGAAATCCTTATATGATAACTTTGCTTATGAGTTAGTAAAGTTACTTAAAGGTAAGAGGGCTTTGAAGAATCGGTGGATTTACAAAATAAAACAAGAAGAAAATACTTCATGTCCACGATATAAAGTCAGATTGGTTGTTAAAGGATTCAGTCAAAAACAAGGCATTGACTTTGAAGAGATCTTCTCACCGGTGGTGAAAATGTCTTCCATTCGAGTTATGTTGAGTTTAGCTGCTAGCCATGACTTAGAGATTAAGTAGATAGATGTGAAAACAGCTTTCCTCCATGGTGACTTGGAAGAAGAAATTTATATGGAACAACCACAGGGATTTGAGGTGGAAGGAAAAGAGAATTATGTATACAAGTTGAAGAAAAGCTTGTATGACCTAAAACAAGTTCTGAGACAATGGTATAAGAAGTTTGAGTCTGTTATGGGGGAGCAAGGTTATAAAAAGACTACTTCTGATCATTATGTTGTTGTTTAAGATTTACCGATGATGATTTTATCATTTTACTTCTTTATGTTGATGAATGCTTATTATTGGTCAAAATGCTTCTAAAATTAACAAGTTGAATAAGAGTTGAGTAAGTCCTTTGCCATAAAGGACTTGGGACCAGCAAAGAAGATCTTCGGCATATCAATCACTCGAGATATGAAAAAGAAAAGGTTGTACTTGTGCCAGAAGTAGTACATTGAAAAGGTACTTCAGAAGTTTAACATGTATAAGACTAAAGTGATAGGTACTCTTCTTGCTACACACTTTAAATTATCTATTAACCAATGTTCTTTCACAAAGAAAGAAAAGGAAGATATGCAAAAAGTTTCATTTGCATCAGCTGTGGGCAGTTTGATGTATGCAACGGTATGTACGAGACCTGATATAGCTCATGTAGTTGACACAGTTAGTAAGTTCCTTTCAAATCCCAGTAAAAAGCATTGGGATGCAGTAAAATGGATAATGAGATATTTATGAGGCTCTATTAATGTCAAACTTTGTTTTGGGAGTGAAGCGCCTACTCTTATTGAATTCATTGATTCAAATATAGCTGGTGATATTAACTCCAGAAAGTCTACTTCAAGCTATGTGATTACTCTTGCAGGGGGAACAGTGAGTTGACAATCTTGATTACAGAAGTGTGTTGCATTGTCCACTACAGATGTAGAGTTTATTGCAATAACTAAAGCGTTTAAAGAGTTGCTTTGGATGAAAAGGTTTATGAAGAAACTTGGTTTTCAACAATCAAATTATGTCTTGTATTGTGATAGTCAGAGTGTCATCTATCTTGGTAAGAATTCGGCTTTTCATGCTAGATCAAAGCATATTGATTTGCGGTATCATTGGATATGCGATGCTATTGATTTTAAACAATTAGCACTTAAAAAGATTCATACGGATGATAATGCTACTGATATGTTATCTAAGGTATTACCAAAAGGAAAGTTTGAATTGTGTTGTTCGTAGGCTGAGATGGTCAACACCTCCACGTAGTCGGGAGGGGGAGAATTGTTAGGTATCCCTCCTACGTGGAGGGAACCTTTGAAAAAAAAAGAGAGAAGGTTGACTTAATGAGGTATAAATACCTCATTAAGAATTAGGTTTTTTAAAAAGGTTGAAAAAAGTGAGAGGTTTAGAGAGAGAGGGGTTGTCTAGCGACCAAAAGAAAGAAACAAAAAGAAAAAGAGAGAGAAGCAATTGAAAGAGAGAGGTTGCCCAGTGGCCCGACCAAAAGAGAGAAAAAAAAAAAGAGAAAAATGAAGGAGGAGAAACCAAAAAGCAAAAGGAAGAGGTTAGAACTGTCGGCAGAGTATTCTTTGATCTTATATTTGGAAAAGATATTAGTATCCGATTAGCTTAAAACTTGGATCATTGATACAGGGCATTTGATTCTTATTTTTGAACGGTGGAGATTTTGTTTGGAGTACTGTAAGTCCTACTTATCTTCAATTTTCGTAAGTCTATTCTTTGGGCAATTTTCTGTGTACAGAATTAGTTAATCATGTAATTGAAAGATTATTTGTGGTCCAATCAAGTTGATTTTTGGTCAGTAGTTGGAAGACACAGATCTTTTTTGTGGATAGTTGGACTGAGTTTATGTGAACTGCAAGGGTAGGTATTCCATTCGAACCAAAGTCTCTCAATTTTGGTAACTCTCTGCTCTCTCATCTGTGGCAGAATTGGTAAACCGTATGAATGATTATTGAACCGTAATCCAATTGAACTGAAATTTGGATAGCTGGTAGGGGATATCTGGGGGTTCATTTTAAACGATTGGATTATTGCATTGAGGTCTGGTTGTTGAGTTATTATTAATAGAAAGTGTCTTTCGTGTTGGTTAACTCATTTGGTCTCTCACTTTGGTTCAAATTGAGTTTGTGTAATTTGGTTGATATAATTGAAGTTGTATACTTTTGTTGTATTCACTTATTGATTATAGTGAAGTTAATTTTTAGACCGTTATGTCCCATAATTTTTTTTCTTTACTTTGAAGAGGTTTTTACGTAAAAAAATTAATATATTATTGTATAATTATTTAAATTGTCTTATTTATTATTTAGTTAACTTCTCACGTATTTAAGTGAAAGAAATTTTTTGAACAGTTTGTATTTTGCTGAACTCTCTCGTGAGATAGACCTAATACGTATCAAGATAAACCCCTACTGGTTTCACTGTAAAAAATCTGTAGAAGAAAACAAAAAGGAAATTTTGGTAACATGACTTCGAATGATTGATAGAACCAAAGTGAAATTCAAGCATAAGTCATACAATATATTTAACGAGATGTGATTTGGGGAAAACCTGTGCTGAAAATGACAAATGCATGGCAAAGCCATTCACTTCTTGCCTTTTACGCAACCTCGTAGTTACCATGTCAACTGTTCATATGTGAAGCAAAAGACAAACAAAGCAATTATAATAACACGTTTAAATTACCTTAAACTGCATTATAAAAAAGCCCATGCAAAAAAGATATTGCGTTTAATCAACAAAATGTCTTCAAAGGGCAAGCAATTTTTCAGTGCCCCAAAGATTGTACAAACTCTAAAGTTAAAGAAACAGAAGGAATGACAGAGTTTACTACCCCAACGTAGCAAAAAAAAGAAAAAAAATCAACTAAAAGGCACTACCAACAAAGTGTTTCTGTAAGTGCTCTTGCAATCGCTTCTTGGAGTTCCTTTGGTGCTCCGACAATGACTGAAAGCAAAAAACACCAAAACAATTAAATAAGATGCACATAGACAGAGACAGAAAGACGACAAGCATAATAAATTTAAATTATAAGATTATCTTAGCTAGGAAACAACTAGAAATTCACTATCAATGAGGTATGCACAACAAATGATAGTGATCAAGAGCATCACAAGGATTCAGAAATCCTACGTAATGGCTTGTGAAGTAAACAACTTCTCAACCCAACTTCTCTCCTCTTATATGGATCATTTTGCTGCACATGCAGCAACTTTCTAGAAAAGTGAACTACTTCTCAAACATCCAAAAAAAAAAAAAAAAAAAAGAAAAAAGAATAGTGAAAAAGATAAAAGGGAAAAGCTAAATGACCTCGGTACCAGACAAGATAGTAGGGATATCGAGATTCTCCTCGAGCAAGACTTTAATTTTTCCAGGGGTAGCAATAACAACATGAGAAAAAGAAAAGGAAAACCACGATCGGCACCATTTACCTATATTGTCATCGTGTAAAGTTTCTTCAGAATAGAAATGGCGTATTCATTATACGAAGTTAGAAAGAAACCGGAAGGTCGGAAAACAATTTGACAAAGAAAAAAAAAAAAACGAAGCAGACCCATACAAGGCAATTAATTGAACAAAATAACACAAATTGAACATAAATTTTCCCTTCTTCTAGCTCCCTTCCTCTGGGTCACTTCTGCCTCCACCTCCACCACTAACTTTCCCACACTTCCCCTTTCTCAGAATTCCCCAGGACTAAACCATGAACATATTAACAAATACCATTCAATCAATTTGGGTTAATTTTCTCTTTCTATAAAAAAAAAATAAAAAATTTTGGGTTTGTCTCAAAATTAAGTAAAGGTAAGAAACTTTGACAGTAACCATGAAGAAAAACGACTCTTTTTTAACCTCCATTTTTTCTCTGGGGCCTTTTCTTTTTCAAAGAAACTTACCAGTCTTTGAGACGCGTTCCCCTGAAGTTAAAACCCCACCACCACGTCCACATTTATATATATATATATATATATATATCATATAACGCTGTATTGGCACGCGTTTTCACTTTGACTCTCTCTTTCCCTTTTTTTTTTTTTTATTTGTTCTCTTTCTCTCTCTCTCTCTCTCTATATATATTTATTTATTTTGGGAAAAACAAAAAATGGGAAATGCCACGTCATGTATGTTAATCCAATCACCACCTGCCGCATCCTGATGAAATCGGTCCTTCTGGCCTCAGGCTGAGCTGCTTGTCACTTTATACAGTGGGGCCCATTCTCTCTCTCTCTCTCTATCTCTCCCTCCCTCTCTCGCCGGGTGCTCATTTCCTCTCCTCTCCGCATAAAGTAAGTCTGCAAACAAAACCCAAATTCAAACTTCTCTACTTGTTGATGAGTCGTCTCTGTACCCACGCATAGTCTCTCTCTCTCAGACAAAGTCTTCTTCCCCTCTCTCTCTCTCTCGTGGGCTTTATTTTATATTTATTTTTTTCCCATGCCTGGTTGGTTTAGTAAAAAGGGGAGCAGGAGCAAAGAGAGGAGCCAGCAGCAGCAGCAACAGCAGCAGCAGCAGCAGCAGCAGCAGCAAGATATTAGTATTAACCCACATGGGAAGAAGGATCTTATCAAGAAAAAGAGCAGCAGCAAAGACAAAGGCAAGGCCAAGAGCTTTGATGAGGCGGCGGCTTGGACGCCTCTTCGCAATCTGATTTCCCCACGTGGGGAACCTTCTGCAAGTGGGGGGTTCTCGGGTTTCGATTCCGATTCTAGCGAGAAGAGACGACACCCGTTGCCCAGGCCGTTGCTTGGTGATCATGAGGTCGTCGGGTTCGGATTCGTTTCATGTTCGGGATCCGTTTCTAGCGTTAGCTCTTCCGGGTCTTCCGGGGATGATCATCCCATGATTGGTGGGAATGATCATCGTGCTAGTGCTAGTACTAGTCATTTAGGTGGTTACAACAGGTCGGCCTCTCTCTCTCTCTCTCTCTCTCTCCCCTCCTCCTTTCCTTTTTATTTTGGTGCGATTATAATATCATAAGGAATTAATTGATGATTGAGCTTTCCCGGTGGGCTGCAGCTTATCTTGTCATCCGGGATGAAGTATAATGTAATTGTTGTACAGTGGAGGAGAATTCTTTTCTTTGATTGCTGCTGGCTTCAGAATTTACCATTTATTTGGTTGTCAAGTGAAGGGCTTTAAATTCGTATGTGTTTTATTACCAAAAATGGCTTTTTTTTTTTTTTTTTTCCCTTAACTGTTGTGTTCCGGTTAGATTTCTTGCTCTTGTCTCTCGTCTGTCCCTTTTCCCTCAATCTTCCAGTCAAATGAAATCTTTTTTTTTTTTTTATGGTCCATCAACTGAAATTTTTTGATTGCTTTGAATTGGAGTTTTTCTTCACTTTGTATACAAATACTCGATGTAGGACTAATTTTTGTTCTGGTTTCTGAGTTGCTTGGCCGTTGTCTTACTATTTTCAACCTAGGATTGTGTTCCCGTATTTTGTTTCCATTTGAAAATGGCAGTTAGCAGTAATTTTATTTTTTGGAAAAAAAAATCGGTTATTGAATTTGAGTTACTCTGGCTAGTTACTAGTTCTAGCTGTTTGCATTTTTGCTTTTTGCTTCATTGGTAATATCAAGGGATTGTTTTGCTCCATTGAGATTGTCTATGGCAACTTGAATTAATTAGTCCTTATAAACATTACATGAATAGTTCCAATTTGGTTTGCAAGTGGAACTGCTTATTGAAACCCAGTTCATCTCTCAAACACAGAACAAATGGTGAAATCAAGTTTAATATCAGATCAATGAGCCCTGGACCAGGATCGAGAAGTCCTGGTCCCAGGTCAAGAAGCCCTGTTCCTGGGTCAAGGGCAGCTAGCCGACCAACATCTCCTCTGCATCCACAGTTGGGGGCTACAAGTCTAGATTTTGCATCAGCGAAGCCAGAAGATGGAAAGAACCAGTGTCATCCACTGCCTCTTCCCCCAGGTTCCCCCACTACTAGCTCATCTTCCTTTACAAGTGCTAGAACTAATGGAATGAATGAAAATGCACCTGTCACACCATCAAAATGGAAGAAAGGAAAGCTTCTTGGAAGGGGAACATTTGGACATGTTTATCTTGGATTTAACAGGTGAGGGGGATTAAGCCCAAACTGTGCAATAATTAAGGTTTAATTGATATCATCTTTTGAAATAATAGCAATTGTGCTTTGACTGTTTCATTTACATTAACTTCAAGAATATAGTGGTGTTGCACACATGTACATGGTTATATTCAGCAACCTGCAGTAGTTGCTTTCCTTCAAAAGAAAAACTAACTGGTATGTACATCTATTGATTTCTACTTGCAGTCTACCAGAGAAGAGAATATTTAAGAGAGTAAAAAAAAAAAAAAGAACAGGAGGGTGACTGTAAAAAAGTGTCAGCATGTTCTTTTTGCCTCATTTCTGGTCTTTCTCAGTTCTTTTCTAAGATTTCTATTATTTCTTAAACAGTGAGAGTGGGCAGATGTGTGCAATAAAGGAAGTAAGTGTTTTTTCTGATGATCAGACATCAAAAGAAAGTCTCAAGCAACTAAACCAGGTAATTAACATATGCTATTGAAGTCAAATGACAGGCAAGGCTGTAAAATACATGGTCTATCTAGTGTACACTAGAGTAAGCATTTCCATGTTTTCCCTTGGCTGTTTTGCCATTGTTATATATCTGTGCTACTTTTCCTTGTCAACAGGAGATAAATTTGCTTAGTCAGCTTTCACATCAAAATATTGTTCGATATTATGGAAGCGAACTGGTATGAGTTACCTTTTGCTTGAGTGCCTGCAGTTGTTGAAGCAGTCGTGCATGTTTTCTATAGAAATTTTTAAACCTGTTCAAACAAAGTGGTTGGGTGTGACTTTTAGTACCCTGTTTTGTGATTATTTTTCTTTGCCATTTCTTTAGAGTGAAGAAACACTTTCAGTTTATTTAGAGTATGTGTCTGGTGGCTCAATTCACAAATTACTTCAAGATTATGGGCCCTTCAAGGAACCAGTTATTCAAAATTACACCAGACAGATTCTTTCTGGGCTTGCCTATCTACATGGAAGAAATACAGTACACAGGTATATAAGTTTTATTGCTAGCTATGGACAGTAGTTTTTTTTTTTTTTTTAACTTTCTTTCTTTTCTTTTTATCTGAAAGAAGCAGCCTTGGCATTGTCCTAGCATGTGCAATTTGCTTTTGTTGGCAGGGATATCAAAGGTGCTAACATATTAGTAGATCCTAATGGTGAAATAAAGCTGGCTGACTTTGGCATAGCTAAACATGTAAGTGTCATTTTTCTGCCACTAGAGCATATTTCTGCAAATTGGAAAACTTTTAAAGGGTTTTTCCAGTTACTAACTTACACAACTATAAAGGAGTAACTGACCGAGGGTAAGGAATAATGTCAATGTAGATGATACTTCTATTGATGGTTAAAGAGGACATGTTGATCAATAATATGTTGTATTGGCCTGAAACCCTACAGTCAAAATGGTTTTTGGGGTTTTCTTTTCTTTTTTGGTTAGCTCCCTGCATATAGCATTACTATATTTATACTTCTTTTTCCCATTTGTCATTTTGGTTTGTTATTGATAGTTTCTTCCATTCATGTTTCCCTGACACAGATTACTGCTTGTTCATCAATGCTTTCTTTCAAGGGAAGTCCCTACTGGATGGCTCCTGAGGTACCCACATCATGTGCCTTTTATCTATCTAACCTTGAGCCACTTTCCATCTGCCTTCCATAAATAAATAAAAGGAAAAGGAAATCATCATCCTGATTTTTTTAGTTTTATTCCCTTTTCTTTTTAACCTTATTTTACCGATTGTTATCCAGTATAGGTCAAGGTGTACGTTGCTGACATTAATTTTATTCTGAAAATTGGTCTCAGGTTGTGATGAATGCAAATGGATATAGTCTAGCGTTAGATATATGGAGCTTGGGATGCACAATTCTTGAAATGGCTACATCAAAACCACCATGGAGCCAGTATGAAGGGGTGCGTTTTTAGCAAGTGCCAAGCAAGATTAGCAGATATTATCCTTTTCTGACTCCATCTTTATAATGTTTGTTTTTATTTAACAATCATAATCTTTGCAGTTGTGTTGAATTTGACAGGTGGCTGCAATTTTTAAAATCAGTAACAGCAAAGATATGCCTGATATGCCCAATAATCTTTCTAATGATGCAAAGGATTTCATAACCCTATGCTTGCAACGTGATCCATCAGCACGGCCTACAGCAGCACAATTATTAGATCACCCTTTCATTCGTGATCAAGCAACAACGAGAGTTGCTAACATCATTAGTACTGGGGATGCCTTTTCCTTTGATGGAAGCCGTACACTGGTAAAGCACGAATCTAGTTCTTATTGTGATGAAGAGATCAATGGAGATTTTGATTATTGCAAAAAATTTTTACTTGCTCATAAGAAAACATAGTGAGAAAACTCTGTAACTATCCTATATAACTTGTTCAATTATTTAGTGAATTATATGCACTCAGAATACTGTTTTGTCCTGTAAGCTTTGTTAAATTGTTTTTCATTTCATTTTTTTATGGGTGCATTGTTTTTAATTCCTCTGGACCAGCTTAATTGGCTGTTAATTTTTATGAGCAAAGAAATTATACTAGTTGAATGGCTCAACAAAGAAGTAAGTCCAGTTGTCGCTGACCCTGCAGTTCTGTCTATCTGTTTTAGCTTAATAATGCAGTCTACTATATGCAACAGAATGAAGTTCAAGAGGCAGGGAGTTAAGGCCGATACCAGACTACAACTTTCTGATGTTGCACCTGAATATTATTTGACTATTTATTTTTAAAAAAATTTTATTTGACTACTTTAAACAATAGAGTTCGTTTGCTTATTTTGCTTGCATTTGACCTTCTTGTAACTTCTATCAGGCACTTTGTATGTTTGTGTGTCCTTGCACTTTTGTATTTAGGAATGCACTATACAGATTTTGTTGATTTGGCATTTTCTACAAGTCTAAATAGGTGACTATAATTTTGCCATTTAAAAAGATTGGGTGCCAGCTAATGGCTTAACAACTTTTTGAGCAGCCAGTATTTGAGCCTCACTCCATCACAACCAAAAGTACTTCAAGTAATGGAGACCATGCAATGAACTCAGTTGTCTCTAACAAGGGAGTGCTGAGGAGGTAATGGCATCCTGCCATCCATAACTTTACATGTCTCTAGCTATGGTTGACAATTATTGGAGTATTAAAGTGATTTTCACCTTTTTTCATGTGTAGGGATGATGCCAAAATGATAACCTCCTTGCCTGTGTCTCCTTGTTCTAGCCCAATGCGATGCCATGGACGAGCTCACAAGAGTTTTCTTTCCCCTCCTCACCCAGCTTATACTTTGGCTGGACAAAATGGTTATAACTTAAATGACTACTCATTGTATCCTGTAAGACCAAGTAAAATTCATACTCAAGATCCTATCTTTGATGTCTCTTTGCTAAAGGTCCAAGCACCTGGTGCATCTCCAAGAAGAAGACCCATTTGAGAGAGTGTAGATACCAACCAAACTAGAAAAATATTCATCATAGGTCCCTGAATGTGGTACACTGGAATCCCAATGGTGTGATTCCTTTGTCGTTGCTATTTGAATAACTTGGCGGTAGATTTTAGTCACCTCTTGACGGACATCCATAAAGGAAGCATTTTGGTTAGGAACACGGTGCACTGAAACTTTTGATGCATGAGAAAGGTGTTAAACTTCTTAATCCTGAATGAGACTGTCCTTGAGTCTTGATTGTTGTAAATCATTGGTTGATCATTTTATTTGTAAAATTCAAGTTGTAGTCTAGTTTATTGTATGAGATCATTTGCTTATGCTAACATTATGTGGTCTGGGGCCTTTAGTTTCTCACCCCAATGAAGTCTTCCCAATGCTGTTTAGTGATATTCATTCATATTTTGCAACTGGCGATGGATAGATACGATTTCTTGTTCAAGTAGAAATAGTAAGAAGCAAACACAAAATGGAGGCTGCTTTGACCTAATGGTAATTAATGGGTTTTACATCCCATTACACAAGTTTATTGGTTTGGAACCTCTTCTCTTGGAGTTTGATAATTCCAAATAGATTCTATGCTTTTGTCATTTTTGTGTTTCTATGCTTCTTTGAAGCTGCTTGACGATTCGATCGGTTTGGCCAGTCGGTTGTTTCTTATATTTTGCCAATTGCTAACTTTGTCAATATCAATAATTGTAAATCTCTTGTTTGTCTTAAAATAGAAAAGAGGAGGGAAGCAGCCCGAAATGATAAATTTCCATTTTCTATTTGGTCTTAAGAATTGAACTAGCCTCTATATATGTTTTATATTTTAAAAGCTTCGAATGAAAAATAAGGTAAATCTCTTCTTTGAAGTAGCAACTTTGTCTTACATTTTTAGTCCAATTAGTTAAAAACACTCACTAAAATATTTTAATTTTATATTCAAGTTTTAAATTTCTTTCTATTCACCCTAGCCGATTTTTTGAACTTCCCTTATAACCAAAGCAGAATTGCCACCTTCCCTCGATAAAGCAAAATCATAGTACATCATCCGTGTGATCTTTTGTATTTCAAATCATACATTTTGTTTTTAAATTATTAGAAGGTTCACTGGATTATAAAACACACAACGAGTAATTTTCCTTCTCGTACATGTAAATTTGGTTTTCTAAATCAATGTACACACTATTTACTGATGAGGTGTTGAAATTTTAATATATATAAAATTTTTAGAAGTATTTTTATAAATTTAATAGTAAATCTTATATTGTATAGAATATTGGAGAAGTTAAGAAAAAATTCTCTCAACTTTTTTGTGTTCATAGTAAGATTTGATGTGGTAGATATAAAGTTAAAACATTAATAAAATTTAATTACAATAAATAGAGGCGACAAAAGGGTGTGCCGAACTAATTTAAAGTTATATTATTTTGGATTTTAGGTTATTTGAATTTTAAGTAATTTAGGTTTGATGTTATTTAAATTATTTGGGTTCTGAGTTATTTTGAATATAGTTTATTTGGGTTTTAAGTTTGGGCTTGGATCGAGTTAAGTTATAAGTTACAAATTTTTTACTTAATGCAAATTAGATTGAGTTGTCAAGTTATTTAAGTCAATTTAGTTTTTGTTACATTTTTTTTATTTTTATTTTTTTGGTGTTAGTAGGAATGGCTTAGTCACATTGGAGAGTTAATTCACCAAGGTTTATATTCACGATAAGATGTATCATGAAGACATCGTTGATAATATGTTTTTTTTTTTTTTTTTTCCAACAGAAGGAGTAGATGAATGTTGTAGGTGATATGGGATAGAATCATATACTAATTATGAATGTAAGAGGATTTTGTCAATTTTTAAAAGGGAAAAATGATAGTTGGAGACATTGTTTTGACTCTAATTAGTTTCAAGTAATATATTTCACTATGTAACCATGAGTTAGGAGAATTATGACTTCTTTACTATGAGCCTATGGCAAATCTCTCTCATCCACTTGTAACTTATTATGTCTCAAAGTTGGAAAACTTAGAGTTTGATTTTGAAAAGGAGGAAAAAGATTCTTTTAAATTGCTAAAAATTTATTTTACTAATAACAAACAAAAGATGACCTTGTCCAATAACATTTTTTTGAAGGCATTGGTGGAGATGATTATAAGAGATACTTTTTATAGATATAAAACCTTTATAATAAACATGTTGCAAAGATTCCTTTTTAAACACTACGAACTTGTCAATACTCTCATCTCACATTCTTAGTACTCCTTTATAAATTACTTTTCATCTTTTAAATGCATTTTAATAGTTTTTCTAAAAACTCTTTATTTGCTCATGCACTTGGTTAAAAAATACATCTTTGTATGCTTATCCATTAACCATGAGTTAATGCTTTTATGTGGTATTAGAACCCTATATTACAGTCTTGATTATAGATAATAGAGGAATATTATCAACAATTCTTGAGATCCTCCTTTCATTTTCTACGTCTTTAATCTCCACCTAAAGATATGTGTTTAAAATAAGGAAACTAAGATGTATATCAACTTCTATGTTTAAAAAGTCTTTAACTTTTCACTTAATGTTATGATAGATCCTTACACCAATCCAATCTCATAGAGAGATATTAAAACCATCCTTTGTAATTAAAATGGGTGAATCTAAATATTCCTCCTTAAGCCTTTTTCCAAAATGTCATTTACTACTATGATAAATGCATTAATCTTAATAGTGGGGCATTGCCTAGTCGTTATGTTTAATTCTTATGCCATTAATAAGTTTACTATGATGTGAGAAATGATATGAATTGTAAGGACTTAGAGATCATTAATGATGAGTATAAGTCAAACAATAAGGAAAGGGAATCTATCTAAAACTAAGAGTTACTAAAAGAAAGGGATGGTAGTTGCAATAAAGTTTTGTGTGGATAAGCTAGAGTTAGGCATTGTTTTATGGTCTTTTGTAATAATCTTATGAAATTAAAATGCTTGATTATAATTTTCTTAATGTTTAAGCATCTTATACGTTGAACACATCCTTTATAAGCATAACAAGTGCAATTGTTCACTTTAACATGTCAAATTTTAAAGTTACAATAAAATAAACATTAAAAACTCAATAAGTAAGATGCACAATCTTGACAAGATCTCATACACAAAAAATGGTGAAAATAGCAGAATAATTGTTTAGTTGTATGGGTGGAATTCATACTTCAATTGAAGATTTACAAGAGTAGATGTAATAAATAGCTTTAGCACTTGCAAGCGATATAATTCCTTAAGTGACTTCACTTGCTATAGTAGGAGGATTATTTTAATCAACCCTAATGTTGAGACATCTCTAATACTTTTTACTTATCATTAACCAATGACACATTTGTCTCTTAGGCAAACAATAATTGCCCAATCATTTAACATTAAAACTTATACTATAAAACTCATGCTTAGTGAATTCAAGACCTTCTATGAGGTAATAGATAAAGCCATAGGGGTCAATGAAGATTCCATGAAAAAGAAGATTGACTTATTACAAGAGGAAGTTAAGGCTATTAAAAGGAAAGATATTTATGTCTCTTTAAGTGCCTTAGATCTCAATTTAGTGCAAGGTATAGTTCTTCCACTAAAATTCAAAACTCTAAAATATGAAAAGTATGATGGTATAAAGTCACTAATAAACCACATAATTACGTACATTTGTAAGATGACAGCATATACTTATTAGGAAACTCTTATTACATAGCTTCTAGAATAGCTTGACAAGTATAGCAGCCAGTTAGTATGTTAAAAAAGATTGAAAGAATGTTAGAATTTGGAAGGAAATGGCATAAGTTTTTAAAGCCAAATTCTTAGTTAGATCTTTAAGCTATGAAAAGAAACTAATAGAGACCTTTAAACAATATGCTTAATGTTGACTTAACATGACAATTTAAGTTTAACCTTCTTTGTTAGAGATAGAACCAATCTTTAGTTTCCTCAGTACCTTAAAATCTCTATAGTACGATAGGATCGTAGGAAATGTATTTGGATGCTTTATTAACCTAGTAATCATAGGTTAAAGAATTAATGAAGGGATTTGTAAAGACAAGATTGCTAATGTTTCTTATGACTCCTTAGAAATTAAGGAAGCTAGTCTTAGAAAAAAGAAAGAAGGGAAGGCTTATATGACAAAATAAGCTTTATATATTGGGAATATGTCCACCATAAAACAATCTTTAGGGGCAGTTTAACCCTTGTCCAATACACTTAGCCCTTAACCTTGTGGTGCCATTCTTATATTAAAGGGAGCATGTGAGACCTCTTTAGGCTAATATCAGGTCATCAATACCTATTAATAATCCAATTAATACAAAGAGATATGAAGGAGGAAATATATTCCTATTCTAGTATCATACTCAAAGTTGTTACCTTAATTCATCAAAAATGATCTAGTCATTATAACGAAGAGGAATTAGTTGTAGCCATTGTATCCTAATGATATAATGCCACCAAGAAATGTGATAACTATGGAAGTTAAATTAGATACTTAATGGATAATTGTTAAACACTTAAACATAGAGTTTAAGAATTGATAGATGGTGATTAGATCAATTTTTCTAAAAAGGAAAATATGTCATATGTTAACTTTAACTTACTCTTTAATCATCAGGTGGTTAATTTCTTGGAAAATTATGTGGATAAGGACTATCATAAGGTAAACACACTTGGTATTAACATAATAGTATAAAGGGGCTTCCTTTGAGGCATTAAAAGTACTTAAAAGTTCCCAAAATATTTCAATTGGCAATTTCACTTAAGGCAATCTTATGGAATCACAATTGCTAAATAGATGCTTGAGGTATGACTCTTTCCATTAAACACCCTAATATATATAGAGAAACTCAAGCAAAAGAAGCTAAAAGGTGTAGTAATTTCTAAGATGTTGAAGAAATTCATCTTGAAATTGCCCAATAGGCATTGCCATTAAGGAAGCAAAACATTAAGTTTAAAGAAATAGTTATTGACAAAAATGATAGACAATTTCTCAAATATATTAAACAAAGAAAGTACAATGTAGTTGAGTAGTTTAGTCACACATTAGCTAAGATTTCAATCTTGTCTTTATAATGAACTTTATAGCAAATTATAAGTCTTTGTTATATGTACTTAATCAAGCTTATGCTTTTTTTTTTTAATATTTTGCTTGGTAGTTGTGACCATATTGTTAATAACATAGTGATAATTAATTGCATCTCTTTCTTTAAGAAATCCTTATTAAAGGGAAAGTCTATTTTAAATCATTACATATTTCATCCATATGTCATGGCTATAATATGTCTCATGTGCTTGTTAACAACAATTTATCTTTAAATGTTACTCTTAAGAGAATTTTAATTCATTTTTTGATTGAGATTACTATTATGACCCAGAGTCATATGATTGTTTAAACATTTGATGATACCAAGTAAGAAGTCATAGGGACTGTTGAGCTTCCTATATAAATGGGACCTTGCACTTTCAATGAATAATTCTAAGTCATGGACGTCAAAACTACTTATAACTACCTATTAGATAATTTATAGATCCATTCAATAGGGGTAGTTCCTTTAACCATATGTTAGAAAGTGAAATTTATTATAAGGGATAACTTAATAATGGTTAAGGAAATTTTTGGCCTATTGATCTTGAAACCTCTAAAAACAACATATGTGGAAACAATAGAGGGAGAATTAGATTATACCTTTTAATCTTTTGATGTAGAAAATGTCACTTATTACTTATATGATTCCTTTCTTTAAAAAATACCTCAGTCATTTGAGGTTTTACTAAATCTAGTAAAAATATTGATAAAACTTAGTTATTACCTAGAGAAAGGGATTGACAAACATCTTAAAGGTATCATTAGATAGCAAGGATGTTTATAAATTAGGTTTAACCATGATAAAGATCCTTTTAGTGACCTTTTGTTCCCTCTCACTTATAGGTTTTAAAATGTAAGATTTATTAGTCAATTGATAAGAATAAGGATGAAGGAACAAAAATGGTTATAGAATTCAGCACATTGGCAATTTGTATCTATATAAAAAAGGAAGAAGATGAAAGTTCCTCCTGTACCCCACTAGTTTCCCCTTATAGTTTAAGGCCTTGATAAATAAATGGCGAGTTCAAAAGATTCCTCAATCCTATAAGCTTATAGTAGAGTAATGTAGCCTTATACCCCTTTATTTGTTTATGCTTATAACATTAAGAGAATAGCTATGTAAATAAATATATAACCTTTTAACATATGATGATTAATAATGTGTGCTTATACTAGTGCATTTGCAATAAAATAATCCTTTGTCTTCATTTAATGTCTTAATCATCTTTACCTTTCACATACACAATTCTACCAACTTTTGTCCATTTTTAGCCTTTGTTTTTATTTAGGACCTTAAGAAATGAGACTGATAGCATGACTAGTACTTGTGTGGAAACTTTATTTGAATTTTCTCTCAAAGAACTAATCCCAAAAGACTTTTAAAAGGAGCTAGTTTTGATGGATTTTCAATGCTTGGTTAAGCAAAAGTAAAAGCAGTCTATAGTTAAAAAAGAATTGATTTAATTGATTAATTTAGGTTTAATGAAAGACCATAAAAAATTAAAATTAATGAAAGATTTGTCTAAGAAAGCTTACCAAACATGATTTAGCATTTAAAATAATACATAGATGTGTTTGCTTGGTTATATCAAGATATTTCAAGAACTAACATAGTTATAATAATGAAGAGGTGACCTTTTCAGTCAAAATGTAAATTGATCAACAAAAGCTTAAAGGAATGAAGCTTGGAATTCTATTAAAGATTAAAGAATAGGTCAAAAAGTAATTGGACTCAAGCTTTCTTCCAATAGCAAATTACCTAGAGTGAGAAGCCAACATTATGTCGGTGCTTAAGAAAGATGGAAAGATCCACATGTGTGTAAATATTTAGGACTTGAATAAGGCGAGTGATGTATTCATATTTTGCATATGTTATTAAGGTGTTAAGTTTTGGTTAAATAGGTAATTTATTGTTTTAATTTCTATTTGTTTTGTTCTAGCTTTGAATACCTTTGATCTAAAAAGAAGAAAAATGCTAATTTTTTTATATTACACATTATGTTTAGGTAATTATACTTATTTGGCAATTAGGAGAGTTAGCATATTAAATTGAAGGTGAAAAGATAAAGAAAAGTTAGGGCTTAGGTGTGTGTATATTGAGAATGGGCTTGTTTGCATTTAGATTTTTTAGGAGTTGCTTCAAATTAGGCATAGCTATGTGTTTCAAAAGACATGGCTGTGCCTAGTCAAAAGTTCTCCATGTGAGAATGACACCTTAACAGGTATGGTTGTGTCTCTAATAAGCATACATATGCCTGATACCTTTAAGAGGGCTTTTTTGCCCTTTTTCTCTTTTTTAGTTTAAGAGGATATAAAACAATGTCTTTAACTCATTTTTGGGAAGGGACATGAGGTTTTTGTTTTACTAACTGCCTTAGAACTAAGGACAAGGAGAATAAATGAATTAAAGAGACTTGAAGAAGGGAAACCAATTTTAAAGCAAAAGGCTTAAAGATTCAAGATATGAAAAAGGGTTTATTTTCACGTGATTTCCATATTTTTTTCCTTTTAAACTTTTCAATTTATTAGCTTGAATTGTCATGGGTTTCCTGTTATCTTTGAGTTGGTTCATATATTTCAAGATCATAAATGACTAAATTCCTCTTTTAGGATTAAATGCTAACTATAAATATGTATTAAATGATTTAACTTTATTTTATTTTGTGAATCAAGTAGTAGTTTGATTCAATGTTTGTGTTCTTAATATGTATAAATGATTGGCCACCATTTATATGGGTTTAGATGTTTGAGTAATTGAATGAGAGTTGAAACTCATCATCGGACCTTACAAATATTAAACCTAGGTTTTGCATCATTATGATATGTGTAAACGTTTAGGGATAAAAGGATATCTATGAAGTTAATGAGCTATGATCAATGAATTACCATAAGAATAGGTGAATGATTTATTTTAGTATGCCTTATTCACTTTAAGAAAAGGTTATGATGATTTAGGGATAATCCACCCTTAACTTTACTCATTCATAGATAAATATAAGTTAAATCATTATATGTATAGTTGTCAAGGAAAGATTAACCCCAAGGCTTTAATTCTCTAAATTAGAACTAAACTTATATATATAGATAGATTTTTTATTTTCATTTGGTTATTGCATGGTTTTATTAATTGGTTTCCTAAATAATTGTAGTAGCTAAACTTATAATATTCATACCTTAGTCTCAGTGGGATCGATAACACTTTTGAAGTTTCCTATTTCACCCTAAGATCTATTAGTCTATAATACTGAGAGAGGGGGTGAATCAATATTACACCCCTTCTTTTTAATTGATAGGTGAACAACTTCAAACTATTCTAAGAAATGAACTCTTTTTTAGATTTAATTAAGGTAGATCTATTATTACCTACTAGTCACAATAGTTCTCAAAGTTACATTTCATACACTTTGCCTATTAAATGGATTGATTGTTCTTGATTAGGTCTTCTTTTTGGTTATGGGTTTGATGATTCTTTAGTTGCATTCACAACTCAATTCAAAACACAGAATGTAAATTCAAAGTAAGGACACAAGAGATTTACATGGTTCCGTCAATATGAATGGTGGCATGGATTCTTCCTCTACCAAGACAATCCACTATACTTGAGAACACCGGTGTGGTATCCCCTATGATTACAATGGATGTCTTAATCTTCTAATCCTTTCACTATTGAAAATATAAAGCAATCACAATAGAAAGAGTGTTACTTATTATGTCTACCCTTCTTCTAACTTGTGTTGCCTCTGTGTGATTTGAATAGGCTGCTTCACTACTGCTTGGAAGATCACCAAAACACTCTTTAACCTCTCTTGAGGAAATATGGAAATACGTTGAGTTCTCTCAAATGCTACATCGAATTTCTTCTTTAGGTTATCTCACCCAACTCCTGGTCTCATCGTCTCACCGTCTCACAACCTGCACTCACACTTCAGGTTTACCATTTCACGTCTCACGGTCTAGTTCATGCTACTGGTTTGGCATTTCATGTCTTATGGATTGCCTCACGCTTTTGGTTTGTCATTTCACATCTCTCGGCTTGCACCACTCTCTTGGTCTGCTGTTTCAAGTCTCTTGGCCTGCATAATGTTTTTGGTCACTGGTTCATGTTTCTCGGCCTGCCTCACACTTCTGGTTTTGCTAGTTCATGTTTCTTGGCCTGCCTCACATTTATGGTCTGTTAGTTCACGTTTCTTAGCCTGCCTTATGCTTCTGGTTTTGCTGGTTCATGTTTCTTGGCCTACCTTACATTTATGGTTTGCTCTCACTGTTTCTAGTATGTTATTCCCCATTGCACGTTCTAGTCTGTCACGCCCCGTCGCACATTCTGGCTTTGCTGGTCTTGGTCTGCTCTTACTGTCACATGGATACCAGGTTTGGTCTCTCACCTCACATTTCTAGGTTCACTGTCTTCTTTGATTTCTTTTCTTACGGTGGTGCGTTTCTGGTTTTCTCTCCTAGTGGTGTCACAGATCTGATTTCTTCTCTTATAGGTGGTTTTATGGATATTAGGTCTGTTGTCTTCTCTTTCGGGTGGTCTCACCAGGTTTTCTGTCTTCTCTTATGGGTGTGGTACGTTTCTGATTTCTTCTCTTACGGGTCTGTATCCGTGTTCCCTTTTTTTGGTGTGTGTGTGTTACCCTAAAAAGAGATAGTCTTGATTTATATACTCCCTTCTATGAAAACCTTAGTAAGGTTTACTGTAGTTGTAGCAAATTTCCTTTCTTGCCCCTCCATGTGGCTTCATATTACTATTCCATTCAAATTTCAACATTATCCTCCTTATTAATTTATTTTCTCAAGCAATGCTATGTCACATTAAGACTTAAGCAATGCTAAACTCCCTCTCCAAGTTCACTCTAAGGAGATCACTCACTTTATGAGGTTATTTGACATGCTAGTCTTATCTTGTAGTTCCTAAGATATAAGCCACTTCTGCTTGCACATTTAAATCTAGTTGACAACAATTACAACCCACACAAGGCTGTGGGAACAACAATCTCCCCCTTTGTAGTTGTTGGCAACACTCACAATAAAAGCCATTATATAGCAGTCCTTTATAATCTTTTTAGAGTAATAATCCAGAAGTAGATGGATTACAACTCCCCCTAAATATGCACTCCCCCTTCCTTAATAGCTCCCCCTACATTGTTGCTTCTCTATCCCTTTGCCAACCAATTACAAATTTGAAAAACCTGTAAAGTAGAGATGAAGGATTTACCTAAACTTTAAGCTTGAGTAGGCATTTGCATAGACAGACTCATTCTGTGTTTTTCAAATAGATTTGTGGACAGAGCTTTAGTTAGCATATTTGAGATTTGATCTTTAATGTCGACATACTCCAACTGAATCCTGCCCTCTTCCACTTGATCCTTGATAAAGTGATATCGAATGTCAATATGCTTGCTCCTTGAATGTTGAACTAGATTCTTGTTGAGATCAATTGCACTTTGATTATCACAAAGTACACTTACTGGTAACTTCACTTCAACACCTAAATCTGCCAATTATCTTTACATTTATATCATTTGAGTACATGTTGCACAAGCATCCATATACTCAGCCTTAGCTATGTTCAAAGCAACATTGTTTTACTTTCTACTTAACCATGTAAAACATTTTGAACTCAAGTAGAAGCTATAGCCATTGGTTGATTTTCTATCATCTACACTTCCTGCCCAGTCTGCATCAGTGTATACTCGTAGTTATAGAATCATGGCAGAATACCACAAACCTATTTCTAGTGTCCCTTTGAGGTATCTTAGGATTCTTTTCACTATGAACACATGAGATTTCTTAGGATTAGCTTGGAATCTGCTAGCAATGCACACAGCTTGCATAAGATCAGGCCTTGATGCTGTAAGGTACAGAAGGCTCCCTATCATTTTTCTGTATTATGTGGGACTTGTACTCCTTCCTTCTTGATCTTTTGTTAACTTGTAGCCTACTGTTATAGGGGTACTGACAGGTCTGATATTCTAAATGCCAAACTTTTTTAGCATCTCTTTGACATATTTTGTCTTAGAAATAAAAATGCCTTCTTTACATTGTTTTATTTGTAATGCAAGAAAGTAAGTCATTTCTCCAATCAATGACATCTCAAATTCCTTACTCATCTTTTGTGCAAATTCTTGGCATAGCTTAAAGTGATTCCCTCTAAAGATGATGTCATCTACATATATTATGGTTATCAACTGGCCTTTCTCTGAGTTGAACACATATAGGTTATTATTAACTGTTCCTCTTCTAAAGTTCAACCTTCTCAAATACGTATCTTACCTACTGTACTATGCTCTTGGGGCTTGTTTAAGGCCATATAAGGCTTTTTTCAGCTTGCACACGTGTGTCTCATCCTTACTAATTTGTACTCCATTGGGTTGTTCAATATACAATTTTTCTTTCAAGAGCCCAATCAGAAAGGCTGATTTCACATCTATCTGTTAAACTTTATACCTATTATGTGCTGCCAAAGTTAGGAACATTCTAATAGTTTCTAACCTTGCCACTGGTGCAAAAGTTTCATCAATATTACCTTCGATTTGAATGTAGCCTTTGCAAACCAGCCTAGCATTGTTTCTCACCACCTTGCCATCTTTATTGTATTTATTCCTAAACATCCATTTTGTTCCTATGACATTCTTGTTAGTGAGTCTTGGAACCAGCTCCCATGTATCATTCTTTTTGACTTGATCCAGCTTTTTATTGATAACTTTGACTCAGACTTTGTCTTATGTAACCTCTTTAACAAATTTAGTTCAACTTGTTAGAGCAAAGCAGTAACTCCTATAATTCTTCTTCTTGTTGTAACTCCTACTGATGGGTCACCTATGATCTGATTTCCTTGATGAGCACTAGTCCATGTTTTCTTTATTTATCTCTCTTGCGCAGTCTTAGTTGCAAGAGAATCTTTTTCTTCATCTTCAGACTCACTCTTCTCTGAGTCTGAACTTACTTCTTTTCCCTCTTCTTCATGTTGGTTTGATTCTTCATCTATCTTGAAGTCATCTTCATTATTGTCCTCAACTTCTCTATTATGCATTGTTTTCTAGTTTTCATTTATTCTCACATTACTAGAAGTGACTACTTTTCTCAGTTTATGCAAAAAAACTATGTAACCTTTTATCTTTGTTGAGTATACTATAGAGATGCCTTTATTTGACCTAACATGGATTTTTCCCAAGTTTTGCTCCTTGTGCTCATAAAACATGGGCTGCCAAAGATTCTAAGATACTTGGCTATTGTCTTCTTCCCACTCTATAGCTCATATGGAGTCTTATCAGTATTAAGCCTTAGTAAAACTCTGTTTAGTAGGTGCACTACTGTAAATGTTGCTTTTGTCCAAAATTTTGTGTGAAACTTGGATTCCAGTAGTAGAGTTCTTGCCATTTCAACCATAGCTCTATTTTTCCTCTCTACCACCCTATTTTGTTGAGGTGTTCTTGGTACTGCTATTTGATGGTGAATACCATGCTTCTTAAGGTAATCTTTAAAAGCTTCATTTGTAAATTCAGTACCTTGATCTGACCTTAATACTTTGATCTTCTTTCCATTCTCATTTTCAGCCAATCTTTTGTATCTCTTGAAGCATTTCAAAACTTCTGATTTGTATTTAAGGTACATGATGTAGGTCCTTCTAGAATAATCATTAACAAACAAGATGAAGTACCTTTCACCATTCAACCCTTTTGTTCTCATCGGCCCACATAAATCAATATGTATAATGTCGAGCATTGCTTTAGAGCTAAACTCTTTGCTCTTATACTGCTTTCTAACTTGTTTTCCTTTAGAGCATGTTGAGCAGACATACTCCCTTTCTCTCTTAAGGTCTAGAATGTCTCTGATTACATGAGTAGTGGTCAGCTTCCTCATGTTCTTCTGTGTTAAATGTCATAGTCTTCTATGTCAGAGTTGATTTTCTTCTTCTTTTGTAAGTAAACAGCTGTTTGTCTTGTCCTCATCAATCACATATAAATTTCTAACTGTTCTCTTCTTGGCTGCAACAGTATTGCTTCCTTTACTCTTTACTTGGCAACTTGTTTTTATGAATATCACTTTATGGTCTTCATTGCATAATTAGCTGACAAATGCTAGATTATATCTAATTCCTTCAACGTGCAGAACATCTTTCAGCTTTCCTTTTCCAATATTTACTGACCCTTGACCACTGATATTAAGTCAATCATCATTACTTGACTTTGTCTTCTCTTAACTTGTTCAGCTTTGATAATTTACTCTTGTCTCCTGTCATGTGTGAAGTGCATCCACTATCAAGGATTCACTGCTTATCCTTGTAGTTAGCCTTTAGTGTAATTTCAATTATATTAGCCACCTCCCTTTTAGCTTTGTATTCCTTTTTTTGAATTAGCTTGATGATAGCTTTCTATTTTTTCTCAGCTTTGATTGCACTAATTGCTTTCACTATGCCATTGAGTGCTTTCTCTTACTTAGGGAGAAGTGTCATGAATTTCTTGGCATTATGGTCATCCTACTTGCACCTTTCACACTATTCCAAGTCTGCCAATATAGCAAACTTGTTCTTTGAAATCACTGGTTTGGACTTCCACCAACAATCCTTGTTAATGTGTCCTTACTTTTTACAGTATGTGCAAGAACTCATGACAGGTGTTCTCTTTTGAATTTTGCATTGTCTCCCCCTGTATGCAACATCAGATCTTCTTAAGTTGGAGACGTATAATGGCCTTGTCTACTAGCATTTACTTACCTTATGACCCCAAACTCCGCAATAAATATAATAACCTTGAAACGGCCTTTTTTTGGTCTAATCACAGCCTGTTTTCTTTTGTTCATTACTTACTGTGTAGGCAAGGTTACTAGTTTTTTTGCTTGTGTGGCTTTCATTTCAACCATCTTCTTCTTCTTTTTCTGTTTAGCCATTGCCCTTGGTTGGCTGACTTTCTTTTCTTCAGTTTTGTTTGTAACCCTAGGTTGCTTCTTCAAATCTTCTTTATTTTCAGCCTTCACTATTCCTGACTAATTAGTCTTTTCTTTCTGAGACGTAATAGTCATGGGTTACTACTCTTTAACCACATACATCATTTTTAGCATTGGTTTTGGTTTGAAAACTGTGTTCTCTTTTTCAGTTATCTTCTTCTGAGTCACGACCTTCTCTTTCAACTTTTATGGCAAAGTCTCATTCTCTTTAGGCAGTGCAACCTCAAATTGCTGCACTTTCTCTTCATTCTTCTTTTCTCTTGCAGAGCTTATTTCTCTTACCACTTCAAACTTCTATAAGTTCTCCTCACTCTTTTTGAGTTGTTGCTAAAGTCTCAGCAACTCTATCTCCATTTCTTCAATTGTTAAAGTCTTTGAGCCAAGCTCTATAGTAAGGTCTTCACATATTTTGATATATTCGTCAAATCTTCTCTTCAAGTCAATATGTTTAGCCCTTATTTCATGCTTTTGACTTTTTGCTTCCTCAATCTTTGCTTCAACTTGTTTTATATGGGCCTCCAACCTTCTTATGGTTCAGCCCCTTTTGATTATCTCCTTTGAAGATGTTTCTAACTCAGCTTCAAGATCTGGTTCTTCTTTATCAATCTCCTCTTCTTTTTCAGAGGTTGAACTACCACATTGAGTTAATGTCATAAAGGCATACTTATCTAATGAGTTTATATTTTCCTTCTCATTGGCTTCTTTTGTCTGGCTTACATAACTCTTGAATGTGTCTCTATTCTTCTTCTGTGGGTTGACAATCTTTTTGTTGGACTTCCTTGACTTAAATGATAGTCTTCTCTATTTTGAATTCTACTCATCATTACTATCCTTATCTTCATCATCAAGTTTCACTTTGCACTGAGAAGCAAAGTGTACACTCTACCTACATCGATAACATCTCAAGGATAATTGTCCTTTTCCCTTCTTAGACCCCTTTTTGAACTTTCTTGTGAAGTAAGCCAACACTTTACCTTCACTTTTTTCCTCCTCCTCATCATCATCCTCACTGGATGATTCTTCCTCTTTTCTTATCTTTAAGTGTCTCATAGCTTTGAAAGCTGCCTCCTTTGGTAACTTTGATGTTGAGGAGCTTTTAGTTGACTTTATTTTCATATCATATGCAATGAGATTGCACTAGATATCATGTAATGACATAGAATTGAGATCTCTATTGTCCTTTATGGTTGCCACCTTTGAGGCAAACCTCTTAGGCAGAATTCTCAGAATTTTCTTCACAATATATGAGTCCTTCTTGTTCTTCCCATGACTTCTAAGGTTGTTTACAACATCAATAACCCTAGTGAAGAACTCTTGAACTATCTCATTCTTCTGCATTCTGAGGGATTCATATCTCTCCTTGAAAACTTAAAGTTTGGCCTCCTTCATTTTGCTATCACCTTCATAAAGCTTCTGCAATTTGTCTCATATCTCCTTAGGAGATTTGCAGTATATAACTTTATCATATTCAGCATGTCATTGCCAAAATGATGACATTTGAGGCCTTCCCATTGATCTCAAATTGCCTTAATTCCTCTGGGGTTGGATCTTTGCCTTCTTTTAGAGGCTCAAAACTCTCTTATACAGATTTTACCACGTTCATGCCCATGGTTGCAAATATCAGCTGCATTCTCTCTCCCCACATATGGTAGTTGGTTACATTAAAGATTGGAACCTTCTTGCTGTAAGTAGTGCTGGCACTGGTACCGACATCCATTTCTCAGTATGCTGAATAAGTTGAAACTTCAGAAACCCTTCAAACTATTACACCAAGCTATTAACCTTTAAATTGGTGAACTTGTGCTCTGATACCAATTGAAGTTCCCTACTTCACCCTAGGATCTACAAGTCTGTAATTTTGAGAGGGGGGTGAATCAATATTACACTCCTTCTTTTTAATTGATAGGTGAACAATTTCCAACTCTTCTTAAAAATGAACTCTTTCTTAGATTCAACTAAGGTAGATCTATTATTACCTACTAGTCACAATAGTCCTTAAAGTTACCTTTCAGACACCTTACCTATTAAACGGATTGGTTGTTCTTAATTAGGTCTTCTTTTAGGTTATGGGTTTGATGATTCTTTAGTTGCATTCACAACTCAATTCAAAACAAAGAATGTAAATTCAAAGTAAAGGCACAAGAGATTTATATGATTTTGTCAATGTGATGTACTCTATGGTGGTAGGTATTCTTCCTCAACTGAGATAATCTACTATACTTGAGAACACCAGTGTGGTATCCCCTATGATTACAATGGATGTCTTAATATTCTACTCCTTTCACTATTGTAAATACAAAGCCATCACAATACAAAGAGTGTTACTTATTGTGTCTACCCTTCTTCTAGCTTATGTTGCCTTTTTGTGATTTGAATAGGCTGCTTCACTACCGCTTGGAAGATCACTAAAATACTTTCTAGCCTCTTTTGAAGAAATCTAGAAATACATTGAGTTCTCTTAAATGCTACACCAAATTTCTTCTCTAGGGTGTCTCACCTAACTCCTAGTCTCACCATCTCATGGCCTGCACTTACACTTCTGGTTTGCTATTTCACATCTCATGGCTTGCCTCATACTACTAGTCTGGTGTTTCACGTCTCATGGATTGCCTCACGCTTTTGGTCTACCGTTTCACGTCTCTCGGCCTGCACCACGTTCTTGGTCTGCCGTTTCATGTCTCTTGGCCTGCACCATGCTTCTAGTCTGCTGGTTCATGTTTCTCGGCCTACCTCACACTTCTGGTTTTGCTGTTTCACGTCTCTCGGCCTGCACCATGCTCGTAGTTTGTTGGTTCACATTTCTCAACCTACCTCACACTTCTGGTTTTGCTGGTTCATGTTTCTCAGCTTGCCTTATGTTTTTGGTCTGCTGGTTCACGTTTCTTGGCTTGCCTCGCACTTCTGCTTTTGCTGGTTCACGTTTCTCGGCCTGCCTCATGTTTCTGGTTTGCTTTCCCTATTGCACATTCTGGCTTTGCTGGTCTTAGTCTGCTATTATTGTCTCATGGATACTAGGTCTGGTCTCTTACCTTATGTTTCCAGGTCTACCATCTTCTATGATTTCTTTTCTTACGGTGGTGCGTTTTTGGTTTTCTCTCCCAGTGGTGTCATGGATCTGATTTCTTCTCTTGTAGGTGGTCTTATGGATACTAAGTCTGTTGTCTTCTCTTCTGGGTGGTCTCATGGATACTAGGTCTGATATCTTCTCTTACAGGTGTGGTACATTTCTGATTTCTTCTCTTATGGGTCTATGTTTATGTTCCCTTTTTCTGGTGTGTGTGTGTGTGCTACCCTAAAAAGAGATAAGTGTTGGTTTATATACTCCCTTCTATGAAAACCCTAGTAGGGTTTACTATAACTACGACAAATTTCCTTTCTTGCCTCTCCATGTGGCTTTATATTACTATTCTATTCACAATTCAGCATTATCCTCCTTCTTAATTTATTTTTTTCAAGCAATGCTATGCCATACTATGTTGTTCCCGCAACCTTGTATGGGTTGTAATTGTTGTCAACTAGATTTAAGTGTGCAAATAATTTGACATAGAGTGGCAAGAAAGTAAAGCCACATAGAGGGGCAAAAGAGTAATTTGAAGATACATGGCAAGAGAGTAATTTGAAGCTATATGGAGGAGGGGCAAGGAAGTAAAACCACACGACAACCTTACACCATCGGTAGAAAAGAGAGAAAATTAGAAATAGCTGGGTGTGGGTGGACGACAAAGAAATATACAGCTAAATCAGAGTGATGGCGAAGGAGAGGAAAAACCCAACGAGGCCAAAAATAGACCACCAGGGGATGAAGAGAAAAAGGAACGACCAAAAAGAAAACAGAACAAATACAGCTGAGGTAGGGGTGGACGGTGAGAGAGATCCAACTGCAAGGGAAGAAGAGAAATGGATGACAAGGAAAAAGGGGGCTGAACAGTAGAATGAAGAGCAAATAGTGAAAAACAGACAATTGGTTAAAGGAGAAAAAACCCAGAACGGCCAAATAGAGTGACCAACTGAAAAAGAGAAAACGACATACGGCCAAAGAAGAGTGATGGCAGAACAAGGGCTGGACAACAGGACAAAGAAAAGCAGATCACCAATAGAAAAGGGAGGACATCCATGACGGCCAAGTGGGTGAACATAAAAGAGATGATTTGGGCAAAATCAGATTGGGGCTTGATAGTAGAACAAGGGTTACAAAAGAGAAAAATCAAAGATGGCTAGATAGTTTTAAGTGTGCAAGAATGTAAAGCCACATGGAAGGGTAAGAAAGTAAATTTACTGCATAAGGGCAAGAACGTAAATCCACCATGTAAGCCCTATTAGGGTTTCATGAAAGAGAGTATATAAAGACCTTGGAAGACAAAACTAGAAAATAGGCCAACAAAAAAGAAAGCATCTGATAAACACAAAGAGAGGGAGATTGGCCAAAACAGAAGTGTGTATGATCGGCCAAAAAGAGAGAGCACACAAAAAAACCCTACTCGATAGAATAGTACATGGCAAAAGGAAGACGCACTGGACGGTAAAACACAAAGGAACGACAAAACCAACAAACGACAAAACCAGCACAGTAAAACCTGGGAACGACTGAAGGTGGGCGGACGACAAAGACATATACGGCCAAATCAGAGTGATGGTGCAGGAGAGGAAAAACCCAACAAGGCCAAAAATAGAATAGGGAGAGGAGAGAAAAACCCAATATGGCCAAAATCGAGGTGGATGGCAAAGAGGTGAATGGCAAAATTAGGAGTGGGCGGCAAAAGAAAAGGGAGCTGGACGGCAGAATGAAGAGTGGACAATAAGGAGACAACATGACAAAGAGGTGGACGACAAAATGAGTCAACGACAAAATAGAGTGGACGATAACAAAGATATGGCTAGATGGAAAAGGAGAGAAAACCAAAGAAGAAAAAGAAAGAGCCGGCAAAATCGAGGTGGATAGGAAAAATAAAAACCACTGGTAGAAAAGGAAAAATGATATACGGCTAAAGAAAAGCTGCCACCATAAACAAAAAGCCACCATTGTAAGAGAGAAAGCCACCACCGTAAGAGAGAGACAAAACACCGGCACACCAATGGCAAAGCCAAAAATGCACCACCCATGGAAGAGAAGAAAACCAAAATGTGTAACAGCGTGAGACCAGGTGCTATGGCGTGAGACCAAAACGTGCGTCGGTGTGAAACCAGAAATGTGCGTAAGGCATGAGACCAGCAAAGCGGGCAAACCAGAAACATGCGTGAGACGTGAAATGGCAAACCAGAAATGTGAGGCAGGTCATGAGACGGTGAAAGTAGGAGCTGTGTAAGATAACCTAAAAAAGGAATTCAGTGAAGCATTGAAAGAACTCAACGTATTTTTAGATTTCTTCAAGAGAGGTAAGAGAGCATTGTGGTGAACTTCTAAGCAGCAGTGAAGCAACCATTCAATTTAACAAAGGCAAGACAAGGTAGAAGAAGGGTAGACATAGTAAGTGACACTCTTTGTATTGTACTTGCTTAGTATTTGCAATAGTAAAAGGAGTAGAGAATTAAGACATTTATTGTAACTGATATTTTCAAGTATAGTGGATTGTCTCGGTAGAGGGAGAGTCCCTACCACTATGGATGTACGTCACGTTGACAAAATCACGTAATCTTGTGTGTCCTTTATGTGAATTGAGTTGTATGAATGCAACAAAAGTATCAGCTAACCCATAAACTAACAAAGACCTAATAGGCAAGGTGTCTAAAAGGTGACTTTGGGGATTATTGTGATTAGTAGGTAGCAATTGATCTACCTTAGTCAAATCTGAGAAAGAGTTCTCTTTTAAGAAGAGGTTAAAGTTGTTCACATATCTGCGAATTATGGTGATATTGATTCACCCTCCTTAGTATCACAAACTAGTAGTTCCTAAGGTGAAGTTGGGAACTTCCAATCCATATAACAATAATAATGATATAAAAATTAAACTTTTTAGAACTCAAATAATGACAATATTAGATGAGCAAGCAAGCCTCCTATGTTTAAGGAAAGCAAGTTTAAGCCCATGTCCTAAATATGGAAATTCACACTTGAGAGAGAGTATTGGAAAGAAAGTGTTATGTTAACAAACAAAGTTTCTTATTAGAAATGAAAAGAATGAGTGTGCAACATATAAGTGACAAAAACTTATAACTCAATATTTTAAAATTTTGATTAAAATATGGCATCCAAATGCCAATCAGATGTTGTTTGTTATCCAAGCCTGCATAACAAGGATTGCTCTTCGTATATTGGGCCCAAGCTTGCATAACAACAAAAATAACCATAATTTTTTGATATTATTTACCCTTTCTAAGTCACTAATATCTCTAATTTATTTTGATATGATAAATTTGTTATTTACCAACATGCTTAATGCTTAGATTCAAAATAAATTGGTCCATTAAGACTTATTGAATTTAAGTTGGTCCATTAAGTCATTCGCATTTACATTAAGGATTCTCTTTTCAAAATAAAGAATGGAAGGGTCATCGTATAACCTTAAGGTAAAGTCCAAACTCTGACAACTTAAGCTAAAAGTTGCCATTAAAAAAACAAAAACAAAAGGAAAAAGGCTACAAGCTACCTTGAAGGAGACCACAAGAAAAAGCATATTAATCTAGTACTAAAATGAGATAAAAAAAAAAGTTATATTGTAAAGGATACAAAAGACTGGAAAAGGAAAATATTGAATTGGGACAACATTTGTGTTTATTCTCTTGTAAAATAAAGTGTGATGGAAATTCCTTTTTTTTATAATACGTATTTAACTATGTTTGTATTTTATCATCTCATTAATTTGATTATACATATTATGAATGGTGAGTTGCTAAGGTGTTCTATTTTGCTCATTCGTTTATAGCGTTTGATCTCTTGGAAGGTCTTTGTAACCTTTATTATTTTTAATATTGCATTAAAGTCTTCAATTTCCTTCTAAACATTAAACAAAATCATCATTCTAAGTATTATTATATGCATCATTTTATTGGAATAACCATTTAGTATTTTTCTAAGATAATTTTATTTAGGAAAAAGGCATATTGATGGTGCCTTTTGGACAGTGGCTTGACCTAATTGATATTATAAAGTGGATCCCATAAAGATTTTAATTTTTTTTTTCTTGAGAAACATATAATATGGATACAACTAAAGTAAAATATGTTAGATAGATGATAGAATATGCATATAGCTATCAAAAAGTGCATTTAGCATATTGTTGTTGTGTGTTTGCACAAATCGTCTTAGTTGTATATGTCTTATATTTTTTATGGAAAGAAAAAAAACACTTATGGGACTTGTGTAGAACATGTGCTTGCCACATTACACACATTAGGGCCTTGTCCATGTAATAACATACTTTTATCTAATGAGTAGAATCCTTAATTGAGCAACTTAAACATTACAATATGTATATCTTATTTAAGGTTTCTTAGAAAATGAGCAATGATTGGGCCATATAAGAAATATGAAAACTGAGAAAATATATGGATGCATTCCATAGCTTTTTGTGCCCAAAGTGTGTCATTACTTCATAAAGTTATATGCATCAACTTAACTTCAAACACTAATGTATGGAAAATTTTGGGAATAGGTGTGGAAGTTTTTTTTTCAAGTTTTTATAAAATCTCAATTGAAACCAGTTAAGGAGTCTTTATTTGGCAGTGATAGACTTGGTGCTTAAGATGTTATTGTAAAAAATTTCAATGAGTCTTTGGGAAAACTTTGCTTGTATTTTGTGCTAACTAGCATGTTTAGAAGTTTAAGAGTCTTTCCTAAGTGTTAAAAAAGTTACCATATTATGGAAGTTTGTTTAAGTTATTTATAAGTATGAAAAGCATGCTTTTATGTAATCATTAGTAATGCTTTTCTTTCCCTATATAAAATAGTTAAGATGAATATAAATATGTTTAAGTTGTTCTCTATAACTTATCTCTCTATTTGTTTCAAAATCGTGTTTATTAACACTTTTCAATATCACAAATAGTTCCTTTTTCTCTTCTTATTTTTTTTCCTTTTTTCCTTTGAATCCTAATTTTTCACCCATAACCATAAAGAATGAATCTATAAAAGAGGTTAGTGATTATAATGTAGACCAAAAGCTTCCATGTAGAAATATTGCTAAATCAAATGCGATAATGAGTTGGAGAACAAACCATATAGTTTTGCAAGGGACATTCAGGGTTAAAGACACTATTCATGGAACTAGGTAGTTTACATAATTTCTTTGATTCTTGCTTAGATTAACAAATATAAATTAGTTACTTTAGTTTTATGTCAACCAATGGATTGGTTAATATAGAATAATGATACTTTTATGTATAGTTTTAGTTAGCTTTTGTGATGTTTTGATATGTTAATTTTGGGATTGTTTTAATATCAATTGATAAATTTAGGTGTTAGAATAAATTATTAGAAGAATTTAAACTAACTAGCGTATCATCATTAGATTTTCAAAGTTTTATTCTTTTTCTTTGTTATTTCATTTAATTTAGGTGAATAAAAGGTGTAAGTGTATATATAATACCTTCTTTTTTTTTTAAAAGAAATTTGATAACAATTATGAATTATAGTCTCTTTCTCTATCTAACCTAAATCGCTTAATTTTTTTTTTGTTCAAATAGTTTTTTTATTCACTTTTATATTTGATAAATGTATCATATCTCTCATCTTTGTTTCTTAACAAAAAGATTTTGGTATATCTAAAATAGTTATCTATAATAGTCACATAATAACATTTACTTAATTTAGTCATGGTATTATTTAAATTACCTAAATATAAATGCATTAAATTAAAAAGTTCAAATTTTCTATCAATTACTTTCTAACTCTTCTTAACTAATTTGATTTCAACATATGCCTCACATTTACTCACATTACTATGCAAATTTTTAATCAAATCAATTTGTTTCATCTTCCTAACATAAGAATCACTCACGTGTTCTAATCTAACGTATTACAAATAACAGGATTCAACAATATAAGTAAAAGAAATAGATGCATTTTCATTATTTATAACATTAAATATATTCAAAATAAAAAATTCCTGGTTAAAATATTTTTTTTCCCATAAATACATCATTTTTAGACAATAACAACTTAGATTTTTAAAAAACTTTTATTCTAATCTTTCCTAACAAGGATATAAAAACCAAGTTAATACATATCTTTGGGACATAAAGTACATTATTTGATAATAATAACTCCTTTAGATGTAAAATTGATAAGAACTATACTTTTATACAAAATAGGTATTATTCTTAAGTTTTTCATGAAGATATTTTCTTCTCTATCCTTTATTAATGTGTAAGAGGTGAATACACTTCTATCCTTATAATAGGCCTTATAATACCAAATTTATTACTCACTTTTTTTTAGTTGGTGTCAACGTTAGTTTAAAAAATAATAATAACAATAATATCTGCTTTCACCAAATTGATAATTGGTTTGACAGATATGTTATTTTCATTTTTATGCTTATATTAAGAGCCATGATGTCCTAATTTTCTACACCAAAATTTATTCTCCTCTTATTTGAATTGGTAGCAATGTAAACTTAGAAAATGATAGCAATGATAATATTTGTTTCTACCAAATTAACATCTGTTTGAAAAATATATTATTCTCTTTCTTATACTTGCATTGAGAGGCATAATGTCCTAATTTTCACACATATAGCAAACACCTATTTTTAAAGGTTGAAAAGACACTTTCTTCTCTAACATTTATTAATATGTAGAAAGTGAATAAACTTCTATCCCTATAAATGTACTACCTACTTTTTTGAGTTGATGACAATGTTAACTTACGAAATAATAATAACAAGAACATCCACTTCCATTAAATTGACATTTGGTTTGGTAAGATACACAAGAGATTTTGGGTTAGCGGTAAACTAATTAAGGTTATATACTATGTCAGGTTGCATTAGGTTACTTTTAAATCTTTATTTTTATAAAATATAAGATAAATATGAAATAATATTTTTATTTTTTATTATGAGATAAAATACTTCTAAAATATTTTTATTTTCAACATTATGGTGTTTAAGAAGAGCTCCATTTAATTATGGAACTTAAGATCTTGCATTTTTTACTTTTGAATTGGTTTGTTTGATATTTGATAATGCTACTTTATAGGGTATATATTATGCAAATGTGGTGGTATCATTTGGATTGGTGGGATGGTACAAGAAGAAGTTTGGATATAATGCAGATAGTAATAATTGAATCAACATTTGATATTCCAATGCAAGATTTTTTAGGTAAGGAATTCTTGTCTATTGATTTGAAGTGGATCAAGTTTAGCACAACTAAGCACCATGATGATTTAGCTATTATCTATTCCTTATGAACAAGTTAGCATGTTTATAATTAGGAAATGCTTTAATATAGCATGCCTAATGCAATTTCCTATTGAAAGGGGAAGAAATGATTAATAGGTAACTTGCAAGAGTACAAGAATGATGAATATTTGGAGTACAAGTTATGAGTTATTATGATATTTGACATAACTTTTAATGTTATGTTGTTTATTTTTTGTGTATTGACATACTTAAATGCTTTTTTCTTAATGTTGCATCACTTTAATCTTGGTATCATTTATCATTTTGTGAAAGATTTATTAAAAGAACCACCCTATGGAGAAAAATGAAAAAGGAAAATATTTTTCTTATGATAATTTATTTGATATATCATGATACCTTGACATGTTCTTAAGTTTCCATCCAGCTCTTAAAATGTGTTGGATTGGTTAATTGAACATGATTCTGATCACCTAGCTTTATGTATGCATGTATGTAAGTGCAACACTATAGGAACTTGTTGGATTTGGTACATAATAGCTAAACAATTGTACCAAACAAATCAATTTATTCTAAATTTACATAAAAGTAAAATTTTTTGTTACATCTACAAGGTATTGGTGTTCATTTGGCCCTGAAAATTATAGGGAAAGTAGGAACATATTACCTAGTTAAAGATATTAGCTTTAACACTCAAAATTATGCTACTAGGCCTTAATCCATGTGTGGTTGTAAATACCATTTTATAGTGACACACTTGTATGCTTAACCATCACTTGCACTTCTCATATATAATGACAAACATCATGTAAACAAGTCTGGTTTTATCTACCATGGGCCACTTGACAAAGATGTTATTGGCCTTGGAGCCAAGAAATTCCTATATATTTGTAATGAAATTCAGTAGCAAACCATGTTTATGATCTATCTTGGAATTCCTAAAAAGAATGTATTAAAGAAATACATTAAAGGGATTTAAAGATATTGTGGTTTAAATTCAAAATTTTGCAACCTCACTTCATAATATGCTTAAAAACTTAGGATGATCATTAAACAATTTATGCATGAGTTGGATTTAGATGATCAAGTAAGGATCAAAATGTTGGTTGAATGCAATGAGAAGTCTATATTCTTTTATTAATATTCTTTAGAATTTGATCCTTCCATTTAGGTATCCAAACAAAATAATAGTTGCAATAAATGATTCATTTTGGCCATTATAATCTAATTGTAGTTGATCAACATTAGGGATTGAGAGACTCAAGGTATATGCTTTTCTTTATCCATTTGTACATATATGATAAAACATGTAAATGAAGAACAAATGATGAAAATTATGACTAGTTAGGGACCTGTAGGAAGTATAGAAATTGATTCATTTGTTATTCTTCTGTGGATTCTATAATGTAGCATTAGTATTATTGTCTTGAGGGATTTTACAAATAAATATTATTATTATAAGGGTTACCAATTATATTATGTAGTTTCTATTATAATCAAGGCTATGTTTAGTGATCTTCATTATACCTAATATTCCTTTTATAATTGGGACTCGATGTTCATTTAGAGTGTGCTTCAATGTTTAAAGTTATAAGAAGGCTATTGTTATTCATTTTTTAGACATTTTAAAACACAATTGATTCAAAGATCCTATCATGCATCAAATACTAACTTGATATTGATGTCATAATTTTGTATTGTAGTAACCATTATGCACATTTCTTATGTTTAATTCAAGGTAACATTCCTTCCCCATTACATGAGTTATAACACATGATATTGCAAAACCAGATGTTGCTAAGTGCATGAATGTTTTCTACTTAATTGAGCTTTAAGTTTAGAATTTAGAATGAACATTAATTGATTTCTAATTGATGATGCTACAATTGAGATTGACCTCATAAGTTATAGTTCTTTTTTTTTCTTTTTGGTTTTAATGTTTGTGTTGAGTTAAAGATTTTGGTTCACAAAGCATGACAGTCTTAACATTGACTTGACTTACAAGGATATATTTAATTACCCTGTGCTATTTTCCTTCTTACAAGTTTGTAGAATATACTTGATAAATATTGTGAAAAGATGTAGTAACATTGAGGTTCAATATGAGATATTCAAACATTTAGGAAAAATGCTATTGATGGTTTTTAAAGCTTTAACTTGCTTGGATCTTACTGATATCACTAATAAACCTTTTAAATTTTAAACTAAAACTACTGGAATTTAACAAAGAATTTTAAGTAAAAGAGGTTGTAAAAGTAAGTAACCTAACTAACTTTGAAATTTTAATTGGAATTCATTCTAGGCATGCTTTCTTCTAGCCTTTCTTTAGTTTTCCCAAAAAAAAAAAAAAGCACCTAAACCTTCACTCCTCCTTAGTACTTCTATTTTGTAGACCAATGGCAATTCTAAACTCCTCAAACCTTGATATTGGTAAATTCTTTCTTAGGATGTCAACTAACTATTCTTTAGTGCTATAATATACTAGCTTCACTTTATCAACTTCTTGAACCTTGTATGGGTTGTAATTGTTGTCAACTAGGTTTAAGTGTGCAAGAAAGTAAAGTCACATGGAAGGGTAAGAAAGTAAAGCTACATGAAGGGGTAAGAGAGTAATTTGAAGCTACATGGCAAGAGAGTAATTTGAAGCTACATAGAGGGGCAAGGAAGTAAAAACGCACAAAAATGGTAAACCCTACACAATCGGGTGGGAAAGAGAGAAGAAAAAAAAGAACGGTCAAGTGAAAAATTGGGGGGGCTGAACGAAGAGATACTGATGGCAACAAACATATCAACTATCGAGAGAGAGAGAAAGAGGACACAATCTACGGCCAGGCTGAACGAAGAACAACTGTCGAGAGAGAAAGAAAAAAGAGACGGTCGGGCTAAATGAAGAATGTGGTAAGCAAAAATAAAGAAAAGAAGAGACGATTGAAGGGGCTGGATGACTGGATGGTAGACCAGAAGAGCGAAAAGGCAAAGTCCTATTCAACCAACCAAGTGAGTTGACGGTAGAATAAGGGAAAGAGAGAAAATCCAACATGGCCAGAACAGAGAAGTGGACGGGAAGGAGAGAGAAAAAATGGCCAAATAAGGGAAAAGGAGAGAAATTTTGGAACGACCAAAGAAGGGTGGACGAAGAGAGAGAGACCGTCGGTAGAATAGAGGAAATCCTGCTAGACGGTGAGAGAGAGATCCAGCTGGATGGTGAGAGAAATCCGGTTGGATAGCAAGAAAGAGAGAAACGGATAGGCAGGCCGTGAGACATGGACGATAAACCAGAAAAGTAAGGTGAGCCATAAGACAAGGAGACGGGTGAGACCGTGCGATGGTGAAAGCAAGAGCTGTGTGAAACAACATAGAGAAGGAATTCGGTGAAGTATTAAAGAATTTAATGTATTTCTAGATTTCTTCAAGAGAGGTTAAAGAACGTTGCAGTGAACTTCTAAGCGGCAATGAAGTAGCCTTTCAATTTAACAGAGGCAAGACAAGTTAGAAGAAGGGTAGACATAGTAAGTAACACTCTTTGTATTGTACTTGCTTAGTAATTACAATAGTGAAAGGAGCAAAAGATTAAGACATCCATTGTAACTAGAATTCTTAAGTATAGTAGATAGTCTCAGTAAGGGAGAGTCCCTACCACAGTGGATGTACTTCACGTTGACGGAATCATATAAATCTCGTGTGTCCTTAATTTGCTTTACGTTCTGTGTTTTGAATTGAGTTGTGAACGTAGCTAAAGTATTAGCCAACCCATAACCTAACGAAGACCTAAACAAGAACATCTGAATTGTCTATTAAGCAAGGTGTTTAAAAGGTGACTTTGGGGACTATTGTGATTAGTATGTAGCAATAGATTCACCTTAGTCGAGTCTGAAAAAGAGTTTACTTTTAAGAAGTGGTTGAAGTTGTTTACTTACTTGTGAATTACGAATTGTGGTGATACTAATTCACCCCCCCTCTCAGTATCATAAACTAGTAGATCTTAAGGAGAAGTCTAGAACTTCAATTGGTATCAAAGCGCAGGTTCACCAATTTGAAGCTTAACAGCTTGGTGTACTAGTTTGAAGGGATCTAAAAGTTTGACTTGTTCAACATACTGAGAAATGGAAGTTGGTACCAGCACTAACACCACTTACAACAAAAAGGTTCCAATCTTTAATAGAACCAACTACCATATGTGGAGAGTAAGAATGCAAGTGGTATTGGCAACCATGAGAATAAACGTGGTGAAATACGTATAAGAGGGTTTTGTGGCTCCGGAAGAAGGTAAAGACCCAACCCCAAAGGAGTTAAGGTAGTTTGAGATAAATGGGAAGGCATTAAACGTCATCATTTCAGATTGACAGATGCTGAGTATGCTAAAGTTATGGACTACAAATTTGCCAAAGATATATGGGACAGATTGCAGAAAGTCTATAAAGGTGATGGCAGAATGAAGGAGGCTAAGCTTTAAGTGTTTAAGGAGAGATATGAATATCTTAGAATGCAGAAGAATGAGACAATTTAAGAGTTCTTCACCAGGGTTATTGACGTTGTAAACGACTTAAGAAGTCATAGGAAGAACAAGAAGGACTCATCAATTGTGAAGAAAATTTTGAGAATTCTGCCTCAGAAGTCTGTTTCAAAGGTAGCAGCCATAGAGGAGAGTAGAGATCTCATGTCTATATCTCTGCATGATCTCCAGTGCAAGCTCATTGCATATGAGATGAGGATAAAGTTAGTTGAAAGCTCTACAACAACAAAGGTATCAAAGGAGGCAGCTTTCAAAGCTATGAAGCACATGAAGATGAAAGAAGAAGAAAAATCATCCAGTGAGGATGATAATGATGAGGAGGAAGAAAGTAAAGGTGAAGTGTTGGCTTACTTCAAAAGGAAATTCAAAAAGGGGTCTAAGAAGGGAAAAGGATAGTTGTCCTTGAGATGTTATTAGTGCGAATAGACTGGACACTTTGCTTCTTAGTGCAAAGTGAAACTTGATGATGAAGATAAGGATTGTGATGATAAGCAAAATTCAAGATGGAGAAGATTATTACTCAAATCAAAGAAGTTCAGTAAGAAGACTGCCAACCCATAGAAGAAGAAGAGAGACTCATTCAAGAGTTATATGGGTCAGATAAAGAAGCTGATGAGGAGGAAGATAAAAAAATCATCAGATGAGCATGCCTTTATGGCATCAGCTCAAGGTGGTAGTTCAACCTCTGAAGAGGAAGAGGAGGTTGATGAAGAAGAGTCAAATCTTGAAGTTGAGCTAGAAGCAGCTTCAAAGGAAATAATCAGAAGGGGCAAAACCATAAGAAGGTTGGAGGCCCATATAAAACAAGTTGAAGCAAAGTCTGAGGAAGCTGAAAGTCAAAAGGATGAAATAAGGGTTAAACATATTGACTTGAAAAAAAGATTTGAAGAAGCAACCTAGGGTGGCAAACAAGAAGGAAGAAAAGAAAGTCAACTAGCAAAGGGTTACGGCTAAATAGAAGAAGGAGAAAAAGGTGGTTGAAATGAAAGTCACATAAGCAAAGAAGCCAGCAACATTACCTACATAGCAAGTGATAAACAAAAGAAGACAAGCTGTGATCAGACCCAAGAAGAGGCAATTTCAAGGTCATTGCCTTTATTGTGGAGTCTGGGGTCATAAGGTGAGAAACTACTGGTGGAGAAAGCCAATATATGTCTCTAACTTGAGAAGATACGATGCTATATACAGTGGGAGATAATACAAAATTCAGAGGAGAACACCTATCATGAGTTCTTGCACATACTGTAAAAAGCAAGGACACACTGACAATGAGTGTTGGTGGAAGCCCAAACCAATGGTTTCAAAGAACAAATTCGTTGTATTGGCAGACTTGGAATAGTGTGAAAGGTGTGGGCAAGATGGCCATAATGCCAAGAGATGCATGACACTTCTCTTTAAGCAAGAGAAGGCACTCAATGGCACGGTGAAAACAAGCAAGACAGTCAAACTTGAGCAAAAGGAGAAAGTTGTCTTCTAGCCAATTCAAAAAAAGGAATATAAAGCTAAAAGGGAGGTGGCTAATATAGCTGAATTGCACTCAAAGCTGACTATAAGGATAAGCAGTGGATGCACTTTATACATGATGGGAGACAAGAGTAAATTGTCAAAGTTAAGCAAGTCAAGAGAAGGCAGATTCAAGTTTGGCAATGATGATTCACTCAACATCAATGGTCAGGGGTCAATAAACATTGGAAGAGAAAATTTGAAAGATGTTCTACACGTTAAAGGACTTAAATATAATCTAGCATCTGTCAGCAAACAATGCAATGAAGACCACAAGGTAATATTCATAAAAACAGGTTTCTAAGTAAAAAGTAAAGAAGGCAATACTGTTGCAGCCGAGAAGAGAACAGCTGGAAATTTGTATATGATTGATGAAGAGATCTTCTTGCAATTAAGATTGTGTAAGAAAGAAAGCCAAAGAAAACATATACCAGTGCTCATCAAGAAAATCAAATCATAGGTGACCCATCAGCAGGAGTTACAATAAGAAGAAGAATTGTGGGAACTACTGATTTACTCTCATAAGTCAGACCTAAATCTATTGAAGAGACTACACAAGATCTAACTAAATCTCTATCCACAGAGCTGTTTGAAATGCACATAATGAGTTTGTTTATGAGAATGCCTCTTCAAGTCTGAAAATTAAGTGAATCCTCCATCTCTACTTTGCGAGTTTGTCAGATTTATAATTGGTTGGTAAAGGGGGAGAGAAGCAATAGTGCAGGGGGAGCTGCTAAGAAAGGGGGAGTGCATATTTAGGGGGAGTTAAAATTGCTGCATAATGGTTTTTGTTATGAGTATTGCCAATAATTTACAAAGGGGGAGATTGGTGTTCTCATAGCATTGTATGGGTTGTAATTGTTGTCAACTAGGTTTAAGTGTGCAAGAAAGTAAAGCCACATGGAAGGGCAAAAAAGTAAAGCTACATGAAGGAGCAAGAGAGTAATTTAAAGCTACATGGCAAGAGAGTAATTTGAAGTTACATGAAGGGGCAAAGAAGCAAAAACACATGGTAATAGTAAACCCTACACAATCAGGTGGGAAGGAGAGAAGAAAAAAAAGAACGACCGAGTGAAAAATTAGGGGGCTGAACGAAGAGATACTAACAGTAACAAAGAAATCAACCGTCGAGAGAGAGAGAAAGAGGGGACAGTGGACAGCCTGGTTGAACGAAGAACAACTATCAAGAGAGAGAGAGAAAGAGGAGACTGTCGGGCTGAAAGAACAAAGGTTGAGGGAGAGACAAAGAGGAGACGGCCTGGCTGAACGAAGAATGTGGTTGGCAAAAATAGAGAAAAGAGGAGATGGTTGAAGGGGCTAGATGACAGACCAGAAGAGCAAAACGGCGAAGTCCTATTCGACTAACCAAGTGAACCAATGGTAGAACAGGGGAAGGAGAGAAAATCCGACATGACCAAAAGAGGAGTCGATGGGAAAGAGAGAGAAAACACGACCAAATAGGGAAAAAGGAGAGAAAATCTGGAACGGCCAAAGAGGGGTGGACAAAGAGAGAGAACATCGGCAAAATATAGGAGAACTGGCTGGACAATGAGAGAAATCCGACTAGACGGTAAGAGAGAGAAATTTAGCAATAAGAGAGAGAAATCTGACTGGACAGCAAGAGAGAGAGAAATGGACAGGTAGGTCATGAGAAGTGGAACAGCAAACCAGAAACGTGAGGTGAGCCGTGAGACAAGGAGACGGGTAAGACTGTGAGATGGTAAAAGCAAGAGTTATATGAAACAACGTAAAGAAGGAATTCAGCGAAGCATTAAAGAATTCAACGTATTTCTAGATTTCTTTAAGAAAATTTAGAGACCGTTGCGATGAACTTCTAAGCAGCAGTGGAGCAGCTTTTCAATTTAATAGAGGTAAGACAAGATAGAATAAGGGTAAACACAGTAAGTGATACTTTTTGTATTGTACTTGCTTAGTAATTGCAATATTGAAATGAGCAGAGAATTAAGACATCTATTGTAACCAGAATTCTCAAGTTTAATGGATAGTCTTGGTAAGGGAGAGTCCCTACTACCATGGATGTACATCACGTTGACGAAACCACATAAATCTCATGTGTTGTTAATTTGCTTTACATTCTATGATTTGAATTGAGTTGTAACACATCTAAAGTATCAGCCAACCCATAACCTAACAAAGACTTAAACAAGAATATCTGAATTATCTATTAGACAAGGTACCTGAAAGGTGGCTTTGGGGACTATTGTAATCAGTAAGTAGCAATAAATCCACTTTAGTCGAATCTGAGAAAGAGTTCACTTTTAAAAAGAGGTTAAAGTTGTTCACTTTCCTGCGAATTACAAATTGTGGTGATACTGATTCACCCCCCTCTCAGTATCACAAACTAGTAGATCCTATGGAGAAATTGGGAACTTCAGATGTCAACTATTCTTTGGTGCTATAATATACTAGCTTGACTTCTTCAACTTCTTGTGCCTCATTTACAAATTGTAGCTTAACATTAAAGTATTTTTTTTCTTTCATGTTGCACAGTTGCTTAATAAGATTATTAGGGATAACAATAGTAGATTAATTATCACAAAAATTGAGAGTTGATTCTATTTGCTTGAGCTTATGATTAGAACAAATTTTTCTAATCTAGATTGCATGGTTGATTATTAAGGCTACTACAATGTATTTAGCCTCCGTTATAGATTATGCCACTATATTCCGCTTCTTGGAACTCTAATTAAAGACGCTTGATTCAAAAGAAAACACAAACCCAAATTTGCTTCATATACCTAAGAGTGATCCTACCTAATCATTGTTAGAAAAGCTAAGTTGATGTATAATAGTCCTTCTAAACATTACTCCTAAATCTATAGTTTCTTTGATGTATCTTGAGATTCTTTTGATAGTTTTGAAATGAATTTAATGTGGAGAGTGCATAAACCTTGACATTAAACTTATTGAAAACATGATGTTTGGTTTAGTGATAGACAAGTATAAAAGGCACCTAATGAGGCTTTTGAATTAAGTCTCATATACCTTTGGTGATACATCTAGCTTGTTGAAGTTACTTCCTACTAGTAAGAGGGTGTGTGAGCTTTTACAATTCTATATACCAAACTTCATCAACATTTGATTTGTATATTTCATTTGATGTATCAAGATACCACCTTCAGTTTATTATACTTCCAATCCCAAGAAATAAGCTACCAAGGTTTGGCATATCAAATCTCTTTCCATGGTGATTTTGAACTAAGATATGTGTTTTGGTGAATCCCCAACAACAATTAGATCATCAATATACATAAAAACATATAAGAAATGCCTTTCCTCTCTATTAACATAAATAGTGGCATCATTGCAGCTTTTAGAGAAACATGAGCTTGTTAAGTAGTTATGAATCTTTAAGCACTAAGCTCTAGGAGCCTACTTTAATCTATATAAGGGCTTTCTTAAGAGATAAACTTTATCATCTTCTCTTGATTTAATAAATCCTTTTAGTTAGCTAGCATAAACACGTTCTTAGAGCTTAACATTTAAAAAGGCAAACTTGACATCCAAGTGATGTACTAGCCATTTATATTGTACAACAACTACAAATAGTAATTTTATGGTATTAAGTCTTGCCATTGGAGCAAAGGTGTCACTATAATCTTCCCTCACTTGTTATATAAAGCCCTTTGCAACTAGTCTGACCTTTTACTTTGTTAATAGTTCTATTTACATTGTACTTGGTCCTATATATACATTTCATAAGGTTTCACTATATTTAAAGTACTCTCTCACACCAATGCTTAAGTTGTTTTAGCATATACTTCACATACCACTGAGGATCTTATGGCTCTAATACCATTGATGGTTTCTAGAGCTTTGGCTTGCTCAAATATCAATAATGGTTTTTGGATTATAGAAACAAACTAATTTTTCACTTGGATTTATATTCAGTGTTGGCCTGTTGTGGAATAAGTGAAAAGGACAAATAATTACTACCAATTATATACATAAAAATAAGGTTCAACAATAGAATTTGATATTCTGGATTTGTAGTAGAAGATTTTGGTGGCAATAGCATGAAAGGAAACAAATTAATTGAAATTTGGCATACAACTTCATCTTCTTTCTTATTAATGTCAATCCTCATTATATAGGAGTATTTTCAAAATATAAAATTTGTATTTGATACATTTGTCAAATCCTCAACAAATATAATTTAAAATTCAAATTCATATGATTACACATAATAACCTTTCAAATAAATTTTTAAAATTTGAAATTAAATTTGTTGAAACTTGATAAAACATAATTGCATATTAGAGAGGGAAAAAGAGGTTGTTGCAAAAGTAAATAACTTGACTAACTTTCAAATTTTATTTTGTAACTATTTTGAGCATGTTTTCTTCTAGCCTCTCTTTAGTTCAAAAGCACCACTAACCTTCAGGTGTAAAATATTTTGGACTGAGCTGATACAGCAGCTGCTTTGGAAGAAATGACTCGTCATTTTATGGATCAGACCACATTTATAGGATATTTCAAAGCCATTTGAATGCCTAAGCTCGTTTAGAGGCCTCTTCTATGTTGGCATTCCCACATCATGGATGTCCTATTGTAGTCATTGTTTCTAAGAATTTTGCTTTCTGTTGCTTGCTTAACATAAAAGTAGTTCTCAACAACGAGATGTCTTCCTCTTGCAAGCCAAGAAGCCTCTGGTGCAATAGAAGTTTATCGTATAGAGCTGAAAGTCAAATTATTTTATGAGTCCCATCTTAGTGCACTCCATAGAGTCGATTGGTTGGTGCATAAGCTGACAACTGAGCTGCGTTCTTGCTATTAGCTAGATAGGTATACAGACGAAAGTGATACTCTCCAAAATGTTGAGGAATATATTGCGGCCACTTCATGGCACAGGGCACTGCAAATTCCTGATTCTGCTGTTACATTTGATTATAAGGATCGTCTCTTTGCCAAGGTCTTAAGTCAAAAGGATGGCAAATTGACGCACACTGTTTGAATTCATGGATCAGAGTTTGCTTTTTGTGATTGCACGTGGTCATTGCAAGGAAACCTTTGCAAGCGTGTCATCAAGGTCACTTGATCTGTGACCACTGCGAAGGTTATTGGCCTTCCATGTATTTCCATTCATTCATTTGAATTCATGGATCAGAGTTTGCTTTTTGTGACGTGGTCATTGCAAGGAAACCTTTGCAAGCGTGTCATCAAGGTCACATGATCTGTGACCACTGCGAAGGTTATTGGCCTTCCATGTATTTCCAGTCATTCAAAGAGCTATTGACTACTCTTTGGAAAAAACCTTTGGATTACACGATTGATCTAAACCTGTCAGTGGCTTGGACTCGCCAGATGCTTGGACAAATTGAACAGCTCGTTGAACCGAATAGTTCGAATGATATTCATGATGTGGTAAATAAGCTGCCGTTGAAATGGATTTCTAAGAAAGGAAGGACATCTGTGGGCATACCCTCATCAGTTCACATAATTCCTTCTAGTTCCAGGAATGGTACAAAGGATAGAGCGGCAAGTAAAAAGAGTAGAAAGTGCAAAAGATTGTCAAGGTTGACATGTAAGGTGAGCTGTGCGATAGGTGTGCTTCATTGATCTTGTTGCTCATACCTCTTTGCTGGTTCCAAACATGGGGAAGTTCTGATCACCGTAAACCCCTCCTGGCAGGTTTGTCTGAATGCTGGTCTATCTTCGATCAATTAAAGATGAAGAACATCCTGCTGCCACCATGGTTTTATCAGGCGGTGGCATCTCAGGGTGCAGGGTTCACGTTGAAATCAAAGAATTTGTTGAATCCTTGTTTTCATTCAGAGTCCTCAGGACATCAAAGGAGATCCCTCCTGCTTTGCTTCACAATTTAGAAGGCATTCTTTAGGAATTGTTATTCGCTTCATCCATTCTCTCCTTCCCTGCAGTGCGTATAGTATTCTTCTACAAAATTTTGTAGTGGACTGGGAAAGGTTTCATCTTCACGTGATTTTGGAGTGGGCTCAAGAGGACCCTCGAATGCACTGCAAAATTGGCCAGAAGGAGCATAGTTTGCCAATGGAAGTGAGTTTTATCCCAACCACAACCTTTTATCACACATATCCCCTCCTACACATCACTCCTTATCAGACAAACCAAAGTGTTGACTAATTAATCATCCTCTCTCTGCCATTAGGCTCGCGTTTGTTAACCAGAGCTAGGAGAAATCTCTTCAACATAAAGACGTTCTTTTAGAGAATGGCAGCTATGAACTCTTCATCCATTCGTTATCTGAAGAACATGTTTGTGTTATTCCTTGCCCCCTTGTTCTAGATCTTTGCTCAAATTCAAAACCGTAGCACCACCACAATGACTTAATGCTCCTTAAGTTACAGTTTCAGGGTCTTCAAGGGAAATCGTAGTATCAATGCTAAGCTAATGCGAGAAAACTAAGTTGTTTGCCATGGCATGATCCTGGTTTCTCAGGCAGACTTTATACTTGCCCCTATTATGTCCCTGATGATCGGTTCTTTAAAAAAGACATGAGATCAAAAATATATCGATAAGAACTCGTTTGGCACCTGACCCGTCATCAAATATGTCTTGTATTATTCATTTGTTTATTTTCCCCGATTAGTTAGTTGTGATCTCGATTCCCTAAGAAGTTTTTTCTTTTTTTTTTTTTTTTTGGAGCACGGGTAACGCGATACAAACTTACTTTTTCTATAGGCTACAATTTAGCTTGATTGCAGAAAACATAAAAGAACTAGAAAACCAGGAAATGCAATCAGTCATGGATTGCTTAGCCTTCGACGGGAGACCTCAATTCTTATGCATATAACTCTGTCTCTCTCTCCCCCCTATATTTGTGTGTGTTTGTGTGTAGATGCACAAGCAAGCGTATATATCTGGTGGCAGTCTCCTGATTTACCATCTCATATTTTACGTGCGTGCACCTGTAACTAATAGCTCACAAAGAATAATTGACTCCAAAAAAAAGGGAACCTTCGAATCAGCTGCACCAACTGCAGGCAAGCTAAAGCTGCAAAAGACAATCACCTAATTGCCAAAATCATATCTGGCACCAGCCAGTCAGTGGTATGCCGAGAGCCTGCCGCACAAGCAACTAAATATTAGGCCTGAGCGAAGAAAGAACTCACCAGCAGCTTCATGTAGAACAATCAATAACATTTTCGGGTTAATCCATTCCATCTGCGTCCACAATGCAGTTCTATAATTTTGATTTTCTCTATGAAGGCCCACCTGCCGGAAGCAAATGGAGTGTTAATCCAAATTTAACTCGGTATTCCAATCTGAATTTGTCTGAGGGAGCTCAACTGTTTGAACAAGAAGATGAAGAGAAATTGTTCTGCAACTGCAGACAGGGTGCTGGAGAAACATCTCCAGCAGAACCTGATACAAATTCACAATGCCATATCTCAGAAGAATTTAAGCCCAAGAGGCTAATATTCTTCATGCATAATCCACTAAAAGGTGCTTCCTCAATGCCCTGCAACCGTGGGGCTTTTGTTGAATTAGAACTGATCACATCACTAATGGAAATACCCTTCACAATCGGTATAGCCTTTGGATCCCATCTTTCATCAGGGTGATCATTTGAGCCTATACTTATCCGTAGAGGAATCATTACTCTCTCCATTACTATATGCCTTATTGTGATATTTGCTATATATCCTCCTCTGCCTTTGTCAGTCTTTATTCTTACACCAGCGGCTGAATCCCAGATATTCAAATCTTCAATGGTTACATTAAAAATCCCTCCAGACATCTCACTACCAATTCCAACCCCAGAACAAGTTGGGGTAGTGCCCGAAACTCCCCTTACTATGATGTTTGAGCTTGGGCAAGCCATCTTAATGCCATACTGGTCCCAACCACTCTTCACTGCTACAAGATCATCCCCGCTTTCAATGTAAACATCTTCAATACATACATTGCTACTTGAGTCTGCACGAAGAAATGAAATGGGGAAAATGTTATGGTGCTTTTTTCTCCCATGTCTCAGATTCAATAAAATTCATACCCAAAAGAAAGCAAGAATATTCAATAGCATACCTGGATCTATACCATCAGTGTTTGGGGCATTAAGAGGAGCCAAGATTGTCATGTCTTTAATAACAACATTACTGAGTCAATACAAGAACATTAATTCTCCATTACATCACCCAAGTTCAACTGATAAGCATAAGTTTCGCTAATTGTGTGACCAGCATTAACAAAAATTACAGAATGCCTGGGATGTTATACCTGCAATAGACAGGATGCAGAGTCCAAAAAGGAGAATTGCAAAAGGTGAGATTGGAAATGGCAATGTTATGAGAATTCATTAGTTCTACTAGGTGGCCTCTTGTGTGGTCCAATGTCTTGTTCCACCATAACTCCCACCACATTCTTCCTTGTCCATCAATTGTTCCATTATTTCCTGCAAAACCATACTATCTGGTCAATTTTCTTGCCTCTGACTAATGGTTCAATTGGACACCAATGATTTACAAAGCATATCCTCAAACTGGCGTTTAGCCTGGGGTTAATTCATTAGCTCTTCTTCAATACAAGTTAATCGGCTTTTGTGGCAGACCAATAAACCTACAGTTGACGGTAGGACATGCTACTCAGTCTCAGCTTTCTATAAAAACCTTGGGGAGTTTATAGAGTATGCAAGTTGTTCTGAAGGTGTTCTCCTTGCAATTTCTTAATTGCTAGCCAACCACATTCAGTATGAATGAAGCACCATTAGTTGGTTTTATGCCCATAATGAATCCCAGTAAATTGATCTAACAACCACATGAACATTAGAAATAGATGCAATTATTATGTCATGAAGATTCTTACGACTTCCTTCCATCACCCTAAACACACCAAGTATAGAAGAAGTTCCTCATTCTTTGTGGCAAAATGCCAATTATAAGTACTGCCAACTCAGCAAAAGAAAAAACAATTAAGCCTGCTGCCTCCATGGTAGCAGTTCAGTCACTTCCACACAAGGTGTGTCTCATGTTTCTTGTCAAGTCCTAGACTCCTAAGGATGCTTGTATATATAAGCAAAAAAATTCAGCCAATATAATATTACAGAACGTACAAAATTACCAGCCTGCTCTTAGAGGTTTGACATATGAAAATGACTTTATTATTATTTTTTTTTGTTGCTACATTTTGGTGACATGAACCATTTCTTCCTACGACTTTAAAGCTGGGAGAAAGAAAGCATCCGAAGAAAGGCCACCAGTAGAAAATTTGGTGTTAAGAAAAACAATATGAAAAGTGCCAGGTGGTACCTGTAATGACAACATCTATTAGACCATTTCCATGAATAAGGCTGATATGTCTTCCCCCTAATCTCTCTCTTCCTCTTCCATAAGAAGGCAGTGGCTCTACTATGGGCCATTCTTCTGGGTCCTAAGATCCAAGAACATTACTTTAAAAAAAAAAACATGATTACCCAAATGAAGGAAAAGAAAGGTTGCAGAATCCGCTAAATATGCAGTCTTGAAACTTGAAAGGTTCATTCCCCTCTCTTATTATCAATAATCACTGCATTATAGAACCTTTTTTGTTTTTTATTTTTTTTTTATTTTTGGGAACAAAAGTGCGACTTCTAAGTTAAATTTACCGGACTAAAACAATTAAAAGGTACATCTAATTTCAGAGCCAATGACAAAGTGCACGCATGCTATGCTGAAAATATTACACCTCAACCCATCTCAGCACCAACCATTCACAACCACCATCATAATCATTTTAGAAGCAAAGGCTAAGAAATGTATTCTTTCTACCCATAAGCATAAAACCTGCAGAGCTAGTAGGAAGTTGGGAACAATTCAGGAGTCCCCATTGGCAACCCAAACTTTTGACTAGCGACAATTCTTTCTTAGCCTTGTTTCAAAAAAGTAGGGCACTAATGACCAAAACTTCATGAATCACAATATCATATGCCCTAAAAAGGATTATAAAAATAACATAAAACTCATAGAAGAAACATTCCAAACAATTTCAATGGCGTCTAGCGATGAGAGAGGGACAACATGGGAATTAGGTTCTTGCCCAGAGGAAAAGCTAAGAACCAAAAACAGCTTATTGGACAAGGGAATCACAAAAAATAAAAAAAAAAACACGAAAAGAAAATAGAAAATAGAAAGAGTGCGCGTGAATGGTTAAGCTTTGAATTCAAATTTACTATTATCAAATCAAATAAAAGCTTACGACACAGCTCATTGACAGAAATTATGACGGCCGACCATTTAAAAGCTTCCCCACGAGTATTTCCTCTTTCTTTTCTAAAAGAGACAGAACATATATAATAATAATAATAATAATAATAATAATAATAATAATAATAATAATAATAATACTAATAAAATGCATTTAATAAGGAAATGAAGTTCCAAGAAACTAAAGGAAAAAGGAAGAAAATTCCATCTACTGCGTGTCGAACCTGAGAGCCCAGAATAACAGCGCCCTCCTCCAGAAACAAGGTGAAATTACTGGTCAGATTGAAGGAGCCCGTGAGCCACCTGCCCTTGGGGACATTGAGCTGGGACCCACCACTCTCGCCGAACCGTTGCATGTACCGCACCGCTCTCCTAAACGCGTCCGTGTTGGACTCCTTGCCGTCGCCAACCCCTCCAAAATCCTTGATGGACATCGCAACTCCTCTAGTGGGCAACACCAACCCTCTTCTCCCCGATGATGATCCGTAGAAACCCACACAGCTCTTGAACCGATCATCACCGCCGCCAGCTCCCTCAGAACAGCCGGGGCTCGACGGCGATGGCCCCCAACCGACACGCACCGGAAAAAGGTTCTTGGTGGTTATTTGGAAGGACAGAAGTGCTGCAACGGTGATCAGGAGGAGGAGAGGAGACCATGAAAGCCGTGTCGCCATACCGATGATTGCACCAAACTTCTTGTGCTTCTGCTCCTGGACATCCATATGTCCCATGCATGAAACCGCAACTGTATCGCACGTATAATTCAATTGTCTCTAAACGAACGGATTAAAGGTAAATGAAATATTGTTTTGAATTTCTGTCGGGGCTTCGTCGAGGTGGTCGGTTGGGAATTTGGGGAAGCAACACGAAAAAATGGAGATGGAAGGTGTGGATGCGCTCGGCTCGATGCGCAATCGGTGGCGTGGTTGGCATAAACACGACCGTCCCGCCGTTTAACTTTTACTCGTGGGTCCCGGTTCGGAAATTTCCAAGTAGGCATGGGCTTTCTCAGAAAGATTTGAATCCGGGTTGTCCGGCTGGATTTGCCGGGCCATGGAATGGAAATACTCAACGTTTGACCAGCAGCAGCAGCCAAGGAATAGGCTGTTGCCACATGGTGCTGCTCCCGGACGTGGCAGTTTTTTATTCGGTAGAGGATTCAAGTAAGTGTGGTGAGTGCTCCAGAGGATTTGAGTTTATTGAACGAAATTGAGTGACGTGGTGGAATCTGGAAGCCGTCATTCCCGGGTTTCTAAATTTAGGCCGAAAGCTGCAATTGACCTTTTTGACCTTTTGCTGCTTTTGAGATTATGGTCGCAATTTATTATTATTATTATTATTATTATTATTTAGAAAATTAATCTCTTACGTTTAAAAGAATGGTTTTTTCTTGTAGGACGGACCGATCTTGTCCTGGCAGGGATAGAGTTTGCAAGAGAGAAAAATAAATAAATAAATAAATAAATAAAAATTAAGAAATTTTGTTTTAATTTTTAAATTTTTAATTAAGAATAAAAATAAAAATAATATTTATATTTTTTTCTCAATTTCACTATTGATGTAGACTCAAATTATTAAATTGTAATTTTGTTCTTTATGTTATAATGAAATGATATTTTTTATAATTAAATAAATTAAAAACATATTAATTAAATTAAGTTATCAACGTTTTAAAATAATGATTGAATATATTGTACTTAAATTAATGACTAATTTATTGAAAATTAATATTATTATTATTATATGTGAAAAAAAGAAGAAGAATGGAGAGAGGTATGGGGGATGGACATCTCGATTCCTGCTAGGAGCAAAGATAAAATTTTAAATTTCCTTTCCATTGGAAATGAAAACAAAGAGGGGAATAATTATAAAATAAGGGCGAAAATTAGTGATTACTCATTCCCCCCGTCCTGTTGTTATCATTCCTCCTCCTTATGATTCTTTTTGTACGTAGTCCTCTTCTATTTATTCACCCACGTACATTCACTACTTAGCTATAAGACATTGTACTTTAATAATTAATTAATTAATTAAAAAAAAACTTAATATTCGAAACATTTTGACAGAAAAAAAAAAAAAAGAAAAAAAGGTGTAAAAATTCAAAACAAATCAAAATGTTTTTATCAAAAACCTAAGTAAAAGAAAAGAATTCCAGAAAATCAGAAAAATATTTTTAAAATATCTGGAAATTTTAACAAAGCTAGAAATAAAGTTCCGATTTCTTTTAAAAACTTCATAAATTCATAATAAAATTCAAGAATTTTTTTTGAAATATTTTAAAAAATCCAAAGTGTTTAACAAAATTTGAAAATAAAAGATCCAAAAATTAAAAAATCATAAATCTTATAAAATTAGAAAATTAAAAATAAAATCATAAATTCCACAAATCCTAAATTTTAAAAAATGAAAATTTTGAAAAAAAAAAAAAAAGAGTTAAAATTGAAGACTAAATGAAAATTTCTCTCCTTTGCAGTATATATCTTTCACTCTTTTTTTTTTTTTTTTTTTTGGTGGGGGGTTCAAAATGTTTTCAAAATATTTCAATTTTGTTTTTGAATTTTCAGATTTTACTTTCTGTTTTTGGATTTTTTTTTAAAAAATTAATTTTTAATTTCCAAATTTATTAATTTTTTTTTTTTACTTTTTGAATTTTAAAAATTTTATTCGGAACGTTTGGAGATTTTTTTAAAACTGTTTAATTTTTCTTCTGAATAGATCACTTTGTTTATTTATTTATGATTTGGGATTTATTTCAGCTTTTATTATTTTTCTGGTTTTGAGATTTTTGTTTTAAAAGTATTGCGTGATAAAAAATAATGATGTGACATTCAAATCAAGATCAACCAACTAACGTGACATACTACACAAGAACAAATTTGATAGGAAATGAACGAAAAATAATCAAAATTATTGACAAAGAAAAAAGGGGGAGACGAATTTAGAAAAGAATTTTGCAATCATGATTTAACCCCCCCCCCCCCCCCCCAAAAAAAAAAAAAAGAGCAAGTATAAGACAACACAATTGAGGCTTTTTTGCTTATAATTTATTTGAGGTTTAGTAAAGAAGAGGGGTAATGGGTTCAAAGACTAACGCAAGGGGGGGGGGGGGGGGGTTTGAGGGTGGAGGGTGCACACCACACCCTAATTTAATCAAATCTCATATCATAGGTTGGTAATTTGAGAAAAAGGGAGAATCGAATTTTCTATCTCAGTTTAAAGTCGAGATGGTTTTTGTTGACGCATTATTTTCTTTCTTCATTTTTTCATAGAAATAAATAAAAATTTCATGAAATTTTTGCATTAGACTACAGAAATCCTATTCTAAAAACCCCAATATTATTATTATCCTTCCAAATCAATTCATTTAACGGGCTGCAGGAAATGGGCCACTGAATGTGCCTCGCCAGTTGATGATGAATTCAAGGTGTTTCCGGGCCTCACCAGTTGGATGTCCGCGACAACTTGCAAGCAATCAAATTCTACAATAATGTCACTCTCTACTCAGGGTTAAAAAAGAAGCAACAAGCTTGCATGGCTAACTGAATTGCCAACATCATTGGGACTTCAATCTCGTACGTCCCCAGAAGTGTTTTTCAGAAATAGCATAAACCAGCTCTTCCCGTGTGATCCCGAATGGCAACCCCGGCGACTAGGAAACAAGGCCACATCTGTGTCAATTTCCGAAGACAGTTGGAAACCAACGCTGTAAGCCCATTATTTTGAGGCGACGGTCCCACGGTTAATTTAATCTACTGCCGAAAAGAATGGCGGAGATGAAGAGTCATGTATCGACAATCAACTGGGCAAAAGAAGAAGAAGAAGAAAAAAAATAAAAAACCACAAATTCCCAGATTTTTTTTTTTTTTTTTTGAGTTGCCCAAGTAAACGTCATGATTATTAAATCAAACTGATTTGTATCAAGTTGTCCAGCAATTTGCCGTCCCAACTCTCAAAACTATCTATAGCAATCTATCTTTCAAATTGGGTAGGCAAAGTGGAAAAGGAAACCACAACCTTGAAATGGTAAGACAATCAAAAGGGGCGTGTTTTGTGGCCTCATTGCAACCCCAAGCCTGTCACGCCCCAGTTCCAGCTGCATTTCATGTGTAGTACCAAACTCTTATTTGGGGCTCAGTTTTGTAGCCTTTCTAGCATGCCAAAAGAAATGCTTCTTCTTATTTGGGGCTCGCGAATGCCATACTCTTTTAAAAAAATACGATCCACATAGAAGTTCCAAAGGAGGAGGCCACATTTTGATTTCGGTAAGAGCTAGATGAAGCGAAATGTGCAGTGAAACTCCCCATTATGACTAGAATGCCCAATTGATTTATCTTCAAAGAGAACAGAAACTCAAAAGGCATGAAAAAAGATTTAAACACTTTCAGAAGGCAGGAAGGTAGATTCAATTATTTCCCTTCTTCACACTTGTCTATCCACATTAATAAGAGAGGCAACAAAATCTAGGTCACATATTGCACCAGAGAGAAGTTCCAAGCCATTTTGGGATGGCAGCCGCCAAGGGCCTCCCCAAAAGTGAACTTATTTGGCATCACCAATATGCCATCTCAAACCCTCCTGAAGAACTTATCTCGATTGTAAGATACTACACCAAACAAGTAGGGATTATGCCCAAGAATAGCTTGCAGAAAGGTGCCTCAAGGGTAGTAACGTGCTCCACGGACCTGGAAGTGAGAGACTGCTTGTTTATACCCAATCTCCATGATTGTTTTGCGAACATGGCAAGGTTAAAACAATTGAAGTTGTGAAAAACCAGGCTACCACTCTATTTCTAAGAACACATTTGTGACCAAGAAGACTAATGAATTTTAGTTTTTTAGTTGTACTGCCTCACCAGAATTATTAACTAAAACCTCCAATTCTTGACTGAATGTGAGTGGTAGTTTAAAACAACTTATAACATATGTTAATATCGTTGGGATAATAGCTTTAATTAAAAACCTCTTTGCCTATACGAAACAGACTATTTTATTTTCAACCTGTTAATTCTCTCTAAAATTAGATTAAAAGTCCACTTTTTAAAATATTAAATTAATTCTTGAGTTAAGAGAAAGATTATTAAGTCTTAAATGGAGATTATTGTGATTTATGGAGAGATTATAATATGATCATACATTATATTCTATGACCATATTTTTACATGTCTTCTATACTTAATTGATATTATTATTTTTTAAGTTTTGAATAGTTATTATTTTAATTTAGCCTTGCAATGAAAAGATCTTTAAAATTTAAATTTAATTTAAATTGACAATGATTTAAAATTTTTTTTATTGTAAAATCTCTATTTAAAAAAAGTATTAACTAATATTTTGAGTTATCTTGATGAAAGATAAAAAAATTTATGGACATTTAAAGTTGGTAGAAATTTAGGATAGGTTGATTTATGGTATTGACCAATCCTATAGCAAATATGAGAAGATAAGCAAAAAAGTTATAAAGAATTTGTACTAGTTAATTTGATATCAAAAAAAATGTAAAAAGAAGAAATAAATAATTTAGTTTGATTGATTAGACTTATGGTTATGGTTGAACAGACACCAAAAAAGGTGTAAAGAGAAGATACAAAGAATTAGAATTAGTTAACTAGACTAGTGATTTTGCTTAGTTAGACACTAGAGAAGGCTATAAAGAGAAATTACAAAAATTTCAAGTTGGTTAACCTAACCAACAACTATTAAAGCTTAGGAAAGTTATAGAGAGTTGAAATTTATTATTTAGTCTAAATGCTATAATTAATTGATGTCTCATATAAAAAAAATTTTATTTTGGAAATTGATTTTTAGTATAGAAAGGAATTAATCTTTAATTTCTAATTTGTTATATTTATTTATAAAAGAGTTGTAGAACTTTTTTGTAGAGTGTGGAAATAAGAGTGGAACAAATGTGAAAAATTATGGTGAAAAAAAAGCTAAATAGCTATTCATTATATACATTTAATGAAAAAAGTAAAGTAATTATATTTGATAGATCAATAGTAAGATCTTTAAAGAAAAGGGTTGAGATTATCAAATAGTAAGAGTGTTCTACGGAAAAGTGATAAAATATAAGTCTTTAAGTTTTAAAAAACCATTAGCTCTTTTGAAAGTTTCATGGAAGCTTTGTTGTTGTTTAGTTCAAGGTAACTTAATATAAAGAGTTATCTTCCCCTTATAAAAGAATAAAGAATTAGTTAAGTTAAACTATTAAGAGACAAACTTTAAAGAGTGGATATAGGCTTTTAGTTTAAGCCAAACCATTATAAATCGTTGTGTATGCCCTTTCTTCCTTATCTCTTTACTTTTAGTTATTTATTATTAGTTATCATATATTGTTTTTTGGAGTTAAGATTGAGTGTGGGTTGAGTAATCAAACTTAATAAATCTAATTTACCTCTTTTTAGGTTGTTATAGGGATTAACAAGTGATATTAAAGTTTGGTCCCTATTTATAAGCCTAATCTCTTAGAGTTTATCTATGACATGCGTTGTACGTATGTATCACTATGAAGGTGGAAACACCCTTAGTTCTCTCATCTTTGATAACTTTAACTACAACTACCAAAGTAATAAGATGACCATGTATATCTAATTCAATGACTATAAACTTTAAAAAATAGCTAATAATGACTTTAAGAAAGTTCCAAAAGCAAGTACTAGTGGGAAAAAAAGTAAATTCACCACAAAGTCCAAAAGATTCAAAACTCTTAACTACAAAACTATTCATATGCTTTATTATGATTTAAGTGTTAATGAATAGAATAGGGCATCTTTATATGAGATAGCAAAGAAGATTTAAGAGAAATTCAAAGTTATTAATGAGGGCATAATAGCATAAGTAAAAAACATAAAGATCAACGTGCTTATGCTTGCATACAAACTCTTTTAAATGAGGACTAATGAGAGAATCTTAAAGATGTATACAAAGTTTACTAATATTACTAATCTATTTAATAACCTTATAAAGGAGATTGAGATGAATGACTTTGTATAAAATGATATTGAGATCACTTTTGAAGTTTTGAAACCCTAAGATAATAGTAATTATTGAATCAAAAGACTTATTTTAGCCTTGGATAAGTTAATAAAGTCTTTAATAAATTATAAAATGACCTTCACCAAAAAGGTTATTGAAAAGAAAAAAAAAATGTCACTTTTAAAGTCTCTTCTTCCAAAGAAAATGATGATGATGAGAGTGATTAATACAATTAAGAAGAGGAGTTTGCCATGCTAAATAAAAGGATCACATGACTTTAGAAAAAGAAGAAACAAGTAACAAAAGATCCTTTAAGAGGAATTGAAATACATATGAGATCATTTGTTATAATTGTAGCAAGTTTAATCATATTGCTCATAATTTTCCTACAAAAAAAAAAGGATAAAAAGTAAAGAAAGCTCTTAAAGCTAATTAAGATGACCCAAGTGACTTAAAAAGTGATTTTGATGATATTGGAGTCAACTTAGCACTTATGGATATAAAAGATGAGACAAAATCTAACTATGATACCTTTAATGATAATAAGTCTTTAATTAATGAATTGTATGAAACTCTAGATTGTATGGATAAGTATGCATTCATATTTTACATGCATTATTTATGTGTTAAGTCAAGTTTTGGTTGAATAAGTAACTTATTATCCTAATTTCTACTTATTTTGTTTCAGTTTTGAATGCCTTTGATCTAAAAAGAATAAAAACACTAACTTTGTTCATTTTGTGCATTAATTTTAGGTAATTATACTAATTTGACAAATGAAAAGTTAATACATCAAATTGGATACAAAAAGATGAAGAAAAGTTAGAGCACAAACATGTGTATACTAGATATTTCTTAAGAGTTTTTGCCAAGATTTAAGCATGGTCGTACTTGGTCAAAAGATTTTTTAAGTTCCCTACTTCTCTCTAGGATCTACTAGTTTGTGATACTAAGAGGGAAGGTGAATCAGTATCACCACAATTTGCAATTCGTAAGTAAGTAAACAACTTCAATATCTTCTTAAAAGAAAACTTTTTCTCAGACTCGACTAAGGTATCTATTGCTACCTACTAATCATAATAGTCCCCAAAGTCATCAGACACCTTGCCTAATAGACAATACGGATGTTCTTGTTTAGGTCTTCATTAGGTTATAAGTTGGCTGATACTTTAACTACGTTCACAACTTAATTCAAAACACAGAACATAAAGTAAATTAAGGACACATGAGATTTACGTAGTTCTGTTAACGTGACATACATTCACGGTGATAGGGACTCTCTCTCTACCAAGACTATCCAATATACTTGTGAATACAAGTTACAATGGATGTCTTTAATTATCTGCTCCTTTCACTATTACAATTACTAAGCAAGTATAATACAAAGAGTGTCACTCACTGTGTCTACCATCCTTCTAGCTTGTCTTGCCTCTGTTGAATTAAAAGATTGCTCCACTGCCACTTAGAAGTTCACCACAATGCTCTTTAACCTCTCTTGAAGAAGTCTAGAAATACGTTGAGTTCAATGCTTCGTTGAATTCCTTCTCTACATTGTATTACACAATTCTTACTTTCACCATCTTACAATCTTACCTGTCTCTTTGTCTCACGATCTCACTGTCTCACGACTCGCTTGTTCGTTTCTCTATCTCTTGCTGTCTAGCCGAATCTCTCTCTCTTCTCACCAAATTTCTCTCTCTTCATCCATCTTCGATTCTGCCAGTGGTTGCTCTCTTTCTGATTTTTTTCATCTTTCTCTCTCCTTTAGGTTAGAAGAATATATATACATCTTTAACTTATTTTCAAGAGGACATAAGGGTTTTCTTTTATAGCCACCTTAGAGCTAAAAATAAAGACATAATGAAAGAATTAAAGGGATTTGAAAAGGAAAACCGGTTCTAAAGCAAAAGGCTTGAAGATTTAAGAGATGAAGAAAGGATTTTATCTCAATTCCATCTCTTTTTTCTCTTGAACTTTGTTGTTCATTAGCTTAAATTACCATGCATTTCCTTGTATCTTTGAGCTCTTTCATGTATTTTAAGACCGTAAACTAAATTCCTTTATTAGGATTCAATCTTAACTGTAATTATATATTTAATGATTTAACTCTATTTTATTTACAAATGAAATAGTGGTTTGATTCAATGTTTATGTTCATAATATATATGAAGGATTAGTTACCATTTATATGATTTTAGATGTTGAGTGAAGGAATGAGAGTAAAAACTCATTATTAGACCCAACAAACACTAAACCTAGATTTTGCATTATAGGAATATATGTGAACCTTTAAGGATGAATGGATATCCAAAAAATATAATGAGCTATAATTGGTGAATTACTATAAGAATAAGTGATTGATTTGTTACAGTATGTCTTATATGTTTGAGAAAAGATTTAAGAAAATTGAAGGATAATCTACCTTTAACTTTATTGATTCATAAAAAGATATAAGTTAAATTGTGATAAGTATAGTTGTTAGGAAGAGACTTAATCCTTTAAGTTAAAACTAAATTTATATATATAGATAAATTGTTTATTTGTGTTTGGTTGTTTCTTAGTTTTACTTCAATTTGTCATATTAATTGGGTTCTTAAATAATTATAGTAACTAGATTCATAGTACTCAATACTTTAGTCCCTGTAGGATCGATAACCCTTCTATACTACTTTAAATATGCGTGCTTATGTATAAGTATAAGTAAGACTTATCAAGTTTTTGGTGCCATTACTGAGGATTAGTGCTTGTATTGATATTATTGAGGATAATGAAGGATTACTTTAAGAGTTTCTACTTCTATCTTGTTTCATCCACTTTTTTTTTTTCTTCAAGCACCTTTCATATATGCGAAGAATGTAGAGTTGGGAGTTTGCACCATTTCATCTTAAGGTTGAAAGAATGCTTTTAGTTGCACTTTGTGAACATAAAGAGGCACCACCACTAATCAAAAAAGTACCAATTATAGTTGACAACTATCATAATCATAGGCCATTACTAGATTTCAAAATGCTGAATACTTTTACATCAAGGAAGTATAGTGAGACCTATGGTTATAGCCAACAACTTTGAGATGAAAATAGTCATTATTCAAATGGTGTCATAATCCCAACTTAAAGGCTTAACAAGAGAGGATCCTTATGCCTACCTTATACAATTCTTTGAGATATATGATACTTTTAAGATTAATGGAGGTTTTAACGATGCTATGAAGCTTTGCTTATTCCCATTCTCTTTATGGGATTGAGCTAAATTATAGTTGAAAAGTATGCTACCTAATTCTTTTAAAACATGAGATGATATATGGTAAGCATTTTTGACTAAATACTTTCAATTAGGCAAAACTGCAAGGCTTCATAATGAAATCACCATATTTACTCAAAGAAGAGATGAATCTTTGTATAGGGCGGAATGGTATAAGGACCTTTAACAATAATCCTCCCATCATGGTTTACCTAATTGGATGATACCTCAAACTTTTTACAACAGGTTACATCTCTTAGTCAAGATCACAATTAATTTAGCAATAGGCAGTAACTGGTTAGAAAAGAGAGCAAAGGAGGCTTACAACATTTTGGAAGCAATGACTTTTAACAATTAGTGATAAGGATCAGATCATCATTAAATCAAATGAACAATAGGGAGGATTGAGCTTGATGGCATAAAATATGTTAAATGCTAAAGTTAATGCATTGATCAAGATGATGAACAAGTTTGGTTTGAATTTAGTTAAATCTTTTATGTAGGGTTGTGATTTTTATATATTCATCCATTTTTAGAATGTCAAAGTAGCAATATTTATTCTTTTGATAATGCTACAAAGTAAGTTAATTACCTTAACAACAATTTCATTTAAAAATAGCAAGGCAATCCATACTCTAATACTTATAATCTTGGTTGGAAAAATCATCCAAATTTTTCTTAAGGCAATTAAGAAATTGCTAGTAATCCTCTTTAACTTGTTAAATCCAAACCATTATTAGGTTTTTAGCCAAACAATCAATAATTTAACCTTTGTCCACCTCAAAAAACCAACTTAGAGATGTTAATGGAGAACTTTATGACATAGTGATTGGATATCAAAAGGCTAATAAGGAAATGCTAAGGCAATTTTTAACAAAGGTAGATCAGCTAGCTACCCACAACAAGATGTTAGAGAATCAAATTACTAAATAAGCTTTATCTTCTTCTTATGACAAGCAATTGGGCAAACTACTTAGCCAATTGGATTTTAACTCAAGGGAACACATTAAAGTTATTTCTTTAAAGAGTGGGAAGCAATTGCCTAAATGGTAAAAGAGTAAAGAAAACAATGATGCAAAAGGTGAGACCTTTATTGATGATAATAAGGATGTGGTAAAGAAAGTATCCCTAACAATAAAAAATCAAGGAAAAAGGTTGTATAGGATGTAAAAATGGGGAAAATGAAGGTAAAAGGAAATAATCATCTAAACCTTATGTACCACCATTGCTATATCTATAAAGGTTTAGGAAGGTAGGCTTGGATAAGTAATTTTACAAATTTCTCGAGGTTTTCAAGCAAGTTCACATCAATATTCAATTTTTTGAAACCTTACAACAAATGCCTACATATGTCAAGTTCTTAAAAGAGATTCTTTCTAATAAAAAAAGGCCAGAAGATTATGAAACTATTGTCTTAATAGAAGAATGTAATTCCATAATCCAAAATAAACTCCCTCCAAAGCTAAAGGACCTAACTTTTTTATCCTATGTTTGATTGGTAACCTTATCTTTGTTAAAACTTTATATGACTTAGAAGCAAGTGTTATTTTCACACCCTTGTCCATTTGTCAAAAACTAAATTTGGGGTAATTGAAACCTATTAAAATATCCTTGTAATTGGTAGATAAATCAATCAAATATCTAGTAGGTATTTTGGAGAATGTACCTATTGAGGTTAGCAAATTTTATATATTGGTAGATTTTATTGTGCTTCATATAGAGGAAGATGTGTAATTCCCATTCTTTTGATACAACTATTCCTAACTATTGTAAGTGCAATGATTAATGTTAAAAATGGTAAGCTAACTTTTAAAATAGGTGATGAGCAAGTTAAGTTCAATCTCTTCCATTTAGTTAGGCAATAAGTGGAGGAGGAGAATTGCTTTAAAGTTGATATGGTTAATAAGGTAACTAAGGAAGTATTTAAGAATTAGTATCCAAGCGATCCCTTAAAGCCATGCATTGTTCTTGGGAAAGTATTGGTATACGAAAGTATATAGGCAGTAGCTTATGTTTGTCTTTTGGAAGGAAGTCCCTCAGTTTCACCATCCAAAAGTTTGAAGTATATGTCATTACAAAATGATTATGATCCATCATCCTTATAAAAAAAAAGATATACCAAAGGTAGAATTAAAATCTCTTCCTTCTTAATTGAGGAAAAGGTTCCTTAGACCTAAGTCTATTTATCCTATTATTATTAATTTTGCTTTGAATAATAATTAGCTAATAAGTTAATTAGTCCTTAAATGTCATAGGAAAATTATCAGTTATTATATCTATGATCTTAAAGGAATTAAATCTTTAATTTGCATACGTCACATACTTATGGAAGATAGCTATAAGCCAATTATTAAGCACCAAACAAGACTTAACCCTTACATAAAAAAAGTTATTAAGGGTGAAGTCTTAAAACTACTTGATATAGGTATCATTTATCCAATTTTGGATAGTGCATGAGCTAGTCTAATGTAAGTGGTGCTAAAGAAAAGGGCTGTGATTGTACTAAAAGATGAAAATAATGAATTGATACCAACTAGGCTATTACAAGTTACAGAATGCACATTTATTATCATAAACTTAATAGTGCCACTCGTAAAGACCATTTTCCATTTTCATTCATTAAGCAAGTACTTGAACACTTAACCAATTATTATTTCTTTTATTACCTTGATGGTTATTTGGGATTATACCAAATCCATATTCTTCTTAAAGACCAAGAAAATACCATATTAACTTGTCTTTAAGGTACATTTGCCTTTAAAAGGATGCCTTTTGATTTTTGTAATGCTTTTACTACCTTCCAATATTACATTAAAAGGATCCTGACTTCTCCCTAGGATCTACTAGTTTGTGATATTGAGAGGGGGATGAATTAGTATCACCATAATTTGCAATTTGTAAGAAAGTGAACAACTTTAACCTCTTCTTAAAAGTCAACTCTTTCTCAGATTCGACTAAGGTACATCTATTGCTACATACTAATCACAATAGTCCCCAAAGTCACCTTTTAGACACTTTGCCTAATAGACAATACAAATATTTTTGTTTAGGTCTTTGTTAGGTTATGGATTGGCTGATATTTTAGCTACATTCACAACTCAATTCAAATACATAATGTAAAGCAAATTAAGGACAAACGAGATTTACGTGGTTTTATCAACGTGACATACATCTACAGTGGTAGGGAATCTCCCTTACCGAGACTATCTACTATACTTAAGAATTCTAGTTACAATGGATGACTTAATCCTCTGCTCCTTTCACTATTATAATTACTAAGTACAATACAAAGAGTGTCACTTACTGTGTCTACTCTTCTTCTAGCTTGTCTTGCCTCTGTTGAATTGAAAGACTCCACTACCGCTTAGAAGTTAACCGTAACGCTCTTTAACTTCTCTTGAAGAAGTTTAGAAATACGTTGAGTTCAATGCTTTGCTGAATTCATTCTCTACATTGTATCACACAATTCCTACTTTCACCATCTTACGGTCTCACCGATCTCCTTGTCTCACAGCTCACCTCACTTTTCTAGTTTGCTGTTCCGCTCGCACCTTTCACACTATTCCAAGTCTGCCAATATATCAAACTTATTCTTTGAAGCTACCGTCATCAGTGTTCTTGCCTTTTACAGTATGTGTAAGAACTCACAACAGGTGTTCTCCTCTGAGTTTTGTAATGTCTCCCCTTGTATGCAGCATTATATTTTCTCAAGTTGGAGACATATACTAGCATTCTCCATCAGTAGTTACTCGCCTTATGACTCCAAACTCCATAATAAAGGCAATGACCTTGAAACTGCCTCTTCTTGGGTTTGATCATAGCTTGTCTTCTTTTGTTCATCACTTGCTGTGTAGGCAAAGTAGCTAGCATTTTTGCTTGTGTGAATTTCATTTCAGTCACCTTCTTCTCCTTCTTTTGTTCAGTCGTAGCCCTCTGCTGGCTAGCTTTCTTTTCACCCTTCTTGTTTGGCAACCTAGGTTGCTTTTTTAGATCTTCTTTATTCTCAGTTATCTTCTTCTGTGTCACAACCTTCTCTTTCAACTTCTGTAGCATATTCTTATTTTCTTTAGCCAATACAACCTCAGATTGCTGCACTTTCTCTACATTCTTCTCTCTTTTTGCAGAACTTATTTCTCCTACCACTTCAAACTTCTGTAAGTTCTCCTCACTCTTTTTGAGTTGTTGCTGAAGTCTTAGTAACTCTATCTCTATTTCTTCAATTGTTAAAGTCCTTGAGCTAAGCTCTATAGTAAAGTCTTCACATATTTTAATCTGTTCTTCAAATCTTCTCTTCAAGTCAATATGCTTAGCCCTTATTTCATCCTTTTGACTTTCAGCTTCCTCAGATTTTGCTTCAACTTGTTTTATGTGAGCTTCTAACCTTTTTATGGTTCTGCCCCTTCTGATTATCTCCTGTGACTGCTTCTAGCTCAGCTTCAAGATCTAGCTCTTCTTCATCAACCTCTTCTTCCTCTTCAGAGGTTGAATTACCACCTTTAGCTGATGCCATAAAGGCATGCTTATATGATGAGTCTTCATCTTCCTCCTCATCAGCTTCTTTTGTCTGACTCACGTAACTCTTGAATAAGTCTCTCTTCTTCTTCTATGGGTTGGTAGTCTTCTTACTGGAATTCTTTGATTTGAATGATAATCTTCTCTATCTTGAATTATGCTCATCACTACCATCCTTATCTTTATCATCAAGTTTCACTTTGCACTGAGGAGCACAGTGTCCAGTTTGCCCATAACGATAACATTTTAAGGAAAATTGTCCTTTTCCCTTCTTAAACCCCTTTTTAAACTTCCTTATGAAGTATTCCAACACTTTACCTTCACTTTTTTCCTCCTTGTCATCATCATCCTCACTGGATGATTCTTCCTCTTCTCTTATCTTTAATTGCTTCATAGCTTTAAAAGCTGCATCCTTCAATACCTTCGTTGTTGCAAAGCTTTCATCTAACTTTATCCTCATCTCATATGCAATAAGATTGCATTAGAGATCAAGCAGAGACATGGAATTGAGATCTCTACTCTCTTCTATGGCTACTACCTTTGAGGCAAACCTCTTAAGCAAAATTTTCAGAATCTTCTTCACAACAGATGAGTCCTTCTTATTCTTCCTATGACTTCTCAGGTCATTCACAACATTAATAACCCTAGTGAATAACTCTTGGACTGTCTTATTCTTTTGCATTATGAGAGATTCATATCTCTCTTTGAACACTTGAAGCTTAGCTTCATTCATTCTGTCATCACCTTCATAGACCTTCTACAATCTGTTCTGTATCTCCTTCACAGATTTGTAGTTCATAACTTTAGCATACTCAGCATCTATCAATGCTGAAATGATGATGTTTGAGGCCTTCCCATTTATCTCAAACTGCCTTAACTTCACTGGGGTTGGGTCTTTACCTTCTTTCGGAGCCATAAAACCCTCTTGTATACATTTCACCACGTTCATGCCCATGGTTGCAAATACCACTTGCATTCTTACTCTCCACATATGGTAGTTGGTTCTGTTGAAGATTGAAACCTTCTTGTTGTACCTAGTGCTGGTACTGGTATCGGCTTCCATTTCTCAGTATGTTGAACAAGTCAAAACTTTTGTAACCCTTCAAACTAGTACACCAAGTTGTTAAGTTTCAAACTGGTGAACTTGTGCTTTGATACTAATTGAAGTTCCCGACTTCTCCCTAGGATTTACTAGTTTATGATACTGAGAGAGGAGGTGAATTAGTATCACCACAATTCGCAATTTGTAGGAAAGTGCACAACTTCAACCTCTTCTTAAAAGCAAACTTTTTCTCAGACTCAACTAAGGTAGATCTATTACTACCTGCTAATCATAATAATCCCCAAAGTCACCTTTCAGACACCTTACCTAATAGACAATACAGATGTTCTTGTTTAGGTCTTCGTTAGGTTATGGGTTGGCTAATACTTATACAATTCAAAATACAAAAAGTAAAGCAAATTAAGGACACATTTGATTTACGTGGTTCTGTCAACGTGACGTACATCCACGGTGATAAGGACTCTCCCTTACTGAGACTATCCACTATACTTAAGAATTCTAGTTACAATGGATGCCTTAATCCTTTGCTCCTTTCACTATTGCAATTACTAAGCAAGTACAATACAAAGAGTGTCACTTATTGTGTCTACCCTTCTTCTAGCTTGTCTTGCCTCTATTGAATTGAAAGGCTGCTCCACTGCCGCTTAGAAGTTCACCACAACGCTCTCTAACCTCTCTTAAAGAAGTCTAGACATATGTTGAGTTCAATGTTTCGCTGAATTCCTTCTCTACGTTGTATCACACAATTCCTGCTTTCACCGTCTTATGGTCTCACCCGTCTCCTTGTCTCATAGCTTGCCTTACGTTTCTAGTTTGCTATTCTATGTCTAACGGCCTACCTCATGTTTCTGGTTTGGCATTACATGTCTCATGCACGTTTCTGGTTTGCACACTGGTTTCACGCCTCACGTACGTTTCTGGTTTGCACGCCTTGTTGGTCATACGCCTCACCTACGTTTCTGGTTTGCACGCCTTGTTGGTCACATGCCTCATGCACATTTCTGGTTTGCACTTATCCGTTTAACACCTCCGAACAGCTTGGTTCAAGTCACACAACCTGCCCTAATGCCATTGCATGTCTGCTGGCCTGCACCACTCTTCTGATTTTTTTGGTTTAAGTCACACGGCTTGTCCATTTCTAGTTTCAGCCATCGCACATTCCTGTCTGTTTCTCTCCAGGTGGTGTTTACGTTTTCTCTTCCAGGATGTATTGTCTCTCACCGTCCAGCCGGGTGCTCTGTTTTTTGTGTTTTTTCGTTTTGCTGGTTTGCCGAGAGATCGTTTGGCTGGATATCCCCTATTTTGCCGTTTACTACTTTGGCCAGTTCCTCTATTTCGTGTTCTCTCTTGCCGTCCGTTCTTTGTTTTGCCGTGCTGTTTTGGACGTATGTCTCCTTTGGCCAGTCACTCTCCTTTGTCGTCCACTATGTGTTCTACCGTGCTGGTTTTGCTGTCCAGCCTTTGTGTTTTGCCAGTTGTCTCTTGTGTTGGATGGGGACTCTCTCTTCCTTTTCGGTGGTGTTCTTTGTCTTGTAGGGTTTTACTGAGTGATCACCTTGGTTGGCCGGTTGCTCTAGGTTTACCATTCTAAAGCTCAATTTCTAACTTACCCTTCTTCTTCCCATCAACAATTACCTTATTTGCTCTCTCTCTCTAGACTATATATTTTGTTACTATTCATTCCTTTTCACTCGGTCGTTCTCCACTTTCTCTCTCTCCCAAGGTTGGGTTTTTCTTTTTCTCCACCCTTTACTTGGCCGTATATGGTTTTTCTCTCCTCCTCCTATTTGGCCGTTGGATTTTTCTTTGTCGTGCTCTTATTCTTTTTGTCGTGTATTCAATTGTGTTGTCCTTCCCTCTTATCTTCCAATGTCTTTATATACTATCTTTCATGAAACCCTAATAGGACTTACTTGCAACAAATTTACTGTCTTGCCCCTCCATGTAACTTTTACATTCTTACCCCTCCATGTGGCTTTTACCTTCTTGCCTTTCTATGTGGCTTTACTTTCTTACACACTTAAAGCTAGTTGACAACAATTACAACTCATACAAAGCTATGGGAACAACAGAGATTATAGAAGTATTTATGGATGGTTTTTCAATTTATGGTACTTCCTTTGATTATTGTTTAGTTAACTTGTCTCAAGTTTTACAAGGATGTAAGGAAACTAATATAGTCCTTCATTAGGAAAAATATCATTTCATGGTTAACAAAGGCATTGTTTTTGGTCATTTGATTTCTAATTGTAGTATTAAAGTTAATTGGGCAAAAATTAAAATGATTGAGAAGTTGCCACCACCAGCCACAGTTAAAGGAGTCTAACGTTTTTTAGCCATGATAGATTTTATTGGCACTTTATATAAGACTTCTCAAAAATAGTCAAATTATTATGTAATTTACTTATTAAAGTTGTTCCTTTTGACTTTAACAAAGATTGCCTTCATGCTTTTTACAGGTTGAAAGAAGTATTCATTTCAGCACCCGTAATGCAACCTCAAACTAAAGTAAACCTTTTAAGGTAATGAATGATGCAAATGACTTTGCGGTTGGTGCAATGTTACGCCAAAGAAAGGACAATAAACCATACGTTATTTACTATGCTAACAAGTCTCTCAATGATGTATAAACTAATTATATAACTATTAAAATAGAGTTGCTAGTTGTTGCTTTTGCTTTCTATAGGTTTAGGTCGTATTTGATTGGTGTAAAGGTAATTATGTATACAGATCATATAGCTTTAAAATATCTCTTAAGCAAGAAAGATATCAAGCCATGATTCATCTGATGAATCCTTATATTACAAGAGTTTGATATTAAGATCTAAGACAAAAAGGGGTCAAGAATATGGTAATAGATTACCTTTTATAGCTAAATAGAAATATGGATAATGAGAGCATTGATGATGGGGTACCCATTAATGATTCCATCCCTAATGATCATTTGATGGTGGTGTCATCATTCATAGCACCTTAGTATGGTGATTTTGTAAACTACATTGTTGTGGATTACTCATACCAAATATGTCCTCTTAATAATGAAAACGATGTTTTAAAGATGCTTAATGCTACTTTTAGGATAAGTCATTTCTCTTTAGATATTATATAGATGAGCTTATCTTGAAGTGTATTCTAAAGGAAGAATTTGAGAGCATTATTTCTTATTATCATACATTAGAATATTAGGGACACTTTAAACTCTAAAAAACTATAACTAAGATCCTTAGTGTGATTTCTTTTGACTAACTTTGTTTATTGATGTAAGAAAATATGTTGAGTGTTATGATAAATGTCAAAAGACAAGGAATATTAGGAGATGTAATAAGATACCTTTGATGAGGACTGTTGTAAGTTTCACACTGAGAGAATGGGTGAATCAGTGTGAGCTATCTTCTTTTTACAAATTAATCTGGATTTAACCTTTTTGACATGTTAGAATTGATGATCCAATTTTTAATTTTCTTCGTTATGTAAATGCAACTGTATGAATAAAAATTAATACGCAAGCACCCAAAAATACATAATTTTTGGTATCAGAGCATTGGTTCACCAGTTTGAAACTTAACAGCTTGGTGTACTAGTTTGAAGGGATGTAGTAGTTTGACTTGTTTAGCATACTAAGAAATGGAAGCTAGTACTAGCATTAGCACCACTTACAACAAGAAAGTTCCAAATTTCAACAGAACCAACTACTATATGTGGAGAGCAAGAATGCAAGGGGTATTTGCAACCATGGGCATGAACGTGGAGAAATACGTACAAGAGGGTTTTGTGGCTCCGAAAGAAGTCAAAGAGCCAAGCTTAGAGGAGTTAAGGCAATTTGAGATAAATAGGAAAGTCTCAAATGTCATCATTTTAGTATTGATAGATGCTGAGTATGCTAAAGTTCTGCACTGCAAATCTGCTAAGGAGATAAAGGACAGATTGCAGAAAGTCTATGAAGGTGATGGCAAAATTAAGGAGGCTAAACTTCAAGTGTTCAAGGAGAGATATGAATCTCTCAGAATGTAGAAGAATGAGACAGTTCAAGAGTTATTCACCAAGGTTATTGATGTTGTAAACGACATCATGGGAATAATAAGGACTCATCGATTGTGAAGAAAATTCTGAGAATTCTGCCTGAGAGGTTTGCCTCAAAGGTAGCAGTCATAGAAGAGAGTAAAGATTTTAATTTTATGTCTCTGCATTATCTCCAATGCAATCTTAGTGCATATGAGATAAGGATAAAGTCAATTGAAAGCTCTACAACAACGAAGGTATCAAAGGAGGCAGCTTTCAAAGCCATGAACCACTTGAAGATAAAAGAAGAGGAAGAATCATCCAGTGAGGATGGTGATGATGATGAGGAAGAAAGTAAAGGTGAAGTGTTGGCATATTTCACAAGGAAGTTCAAAAAAGGGTGTAAGAAGGGAAAATGATAGTTGTCCTTGAGATGTTATCGGTGTGGGTAGACTGGACACTTTGTTTCTCAGTGCAAAGTGAAATTTGATGATGAAGATGAGCATGGTGATGATAAAGATGAGGATGGTGATGATGAGCCGAATTCAAAATGGAGAAGACCATCATTCAAATCAAAGAAGTCCAGCAAGAAGACTACCAACCCACAGAAGAAGAAGAGAGGCTCATTCAAGAGTTATGTGAGTCAGATAAAAGAAGTTGATGAGGAGGAAGATGAAGAATCATCAAATAAGAACTAGATAAAAGAAAAGAGGCAGTAGTTCAACCTCTGAAGAGGAAGAGGAGGTTGTTGAAAAAGAACTAGATCTTGAAGCTGAGTTAGAAGCAGCTTCAAAGGAGATAATCAGAAGGGCAAAACCATAAAAAGGTTATAAGCTCACATAAAACAAGTTGAAGCAAAGTTTGAGGAAGCTGAAAGTCAAAAGGATGAAATAAGGGCTGAACATATTGACTTAAAGAGAATATTTGAAGAACAAATCAAAATATATGAAGACCTTATAATAAATTTTGGCTTAAGGACTTTAACAATTGAAGAAATAGAGATAGTGTTGTTGAGACTTCAGCAACAACTCAAAAAGAGTGAGGAGAACTTGTAGAAGTTTGAAGTGGTAGGAGAAACATGCTCTACAAGAGAAAAGAAGAATGTGACTTTGCCACAAAAGTTAAAAGAGAAGGTTGTGACTCAGGTGAAGATAACTGAAGAAAAGAAGACAGCTATCAAACCAAAGCCAAGGCCAAAAATGATGTATGTGGTTAAAGAGTAGCAGCCCATAGCTACTACATCTCAGGAAGAAAAGAAAGTCAGCCAGCAAAGGGCTACGGCTAAATAGAAGGAGGAGAAGAAGGTGACTAAAATGAAGGTCACACAAGCAAAGAAGCCAGCTACTTTGCCTACATATTGAGTGATGAACAAAAGAAGACAAGTTATGATTAGACCTAAGAAGAGGCAATTTCAAGGTCATTGCATTTATTGTGGAGTCTGGGGTCATTATGCGAGTAACTGCTGGTGGAGAAGGCCAGTATATATCTCCAACTTGAGAAGATATGATGCTGCATATAAGGGGAGACAATACAAAATTCAGAGGAGAACACCTGTTGTGAGTTCTTGCATATACTGTAAAAAGAAAGGACACACTGACAAGGAGTGTTGGTGGAAGCCTAAACCAATGGTTTCAAAGAACAAGTTTGCTTTATTGGCAGACTTGGAACAGTGTGAATGGTGTGGGCAGGATGGCCATAATGCCAATAGATGCATGAAATTTCTCCCTATAGAAAAGAAGCCACTCAATGGCATAGTGAAAACAAGCGGTGCAGTCAAAGCTGAGAAAAAGGAGAAAGCTATCTTCAAGCTAGTTCAAAAGAAGGAATATAAAACTAAAAGGGAGGTGGCTAATATAGCTAAAATTGCACTCAAAGCTGACTACGAGGATAAGTAGCAGATCCTTGACAGTGGATGCACTTCACACGTGATAGGAGATAAGAGTAAATTATCAAAGCTAAATAAGTCAAGAGAAGGTAGAGTCAAGTTTGGCACTGAAAGATGTTCTCTATGTTGAAGGACTCAGATATAATCTAGCATCTGTCAACAAACTATGCAATGAAGACCATAAGGTAATATTCACAAAAATAAGTTGCCAGGTAAAGAGTAAAGAAGGCAATACTATTACAGCTAGGAAGAGAATAGCTAAAAATTTGTATGTGATTGAAAGACTTTGCAAGACTATGGACTAGCGCAACTATAACTATGCAAGAAAGAAAGCCAAAGAAAATGTAGACTAGTGCTCATCAAGAAAATTAGATCATAGGTGACCCATTAGCAAGAATTACAACAAAAAAAAGAATTTTGGGAGCTATTGCTTTACTCTCACAAGTTAAACCTAAATCTTTTGAAAAGGCTACACAAGATCTAACTAAATCTTTATCCATAGAGCTGTTTGAAAAGCACAGAATGAGTCTGTCTATGCGAATGCCTCTTTAAGAAAATTAGGTGAATCCTCCATCTTTATTTTGTGAGTTTTTCAGATTTTTAATTGGTTGGCAAAGGGGGAGAGAAGCAACAGTGCAAGGGGAGCTGTTAAGAAAGGAGTGCATATTTAAGGGGAGTTGAAATTGTTGCATAGTGGCCTTTGTTATGAGTGTTGCCAACTATTACAAAGGGGGAGATTGTTGTTCCCACAGCCTTGTATAGGTTGTAATTATTATCAACTAGGATTAAGTGTGTAAGAAAGTAAAGCCAAATAGAAGGGCAAGAAGGTAAAAGCTACATTGAGGGGCAGCCACATGCAATTACAAGATAGTAAATTCGCCCTATTAGGGTTTTATAAAGGAGTATATAAAGGCCAACATAAGAGAGTGAACAGTAAAGCCATCGGAAGAAGGAGAGAAAAAGAAAATTGAGCAAATTGGAGTAGACTGGCAAAAGGAGAGAAACCCAAAAGCCAAAAACACAAGGTCGGCAATTGAGCAAAAATGGAAAAACCTAAAGCAAAACCATTCGACAAACAAGAAGAGGAAGCAATCAGCTGACCAAAGAGAAGAGACGTCCAAGCAAGGAGACAACCGGCCAAACGCAAAGAAGAGACGTCTAAGCAAGGAGACAATCAGCCAAACACAAAGAAGAGACGTCTAAGCAAGGAAACAACTGGCTAAACAAGGTAAGCGTCCATACAACCTACACGGCAAAGCATAACCAACGACAAAGGGGTGGATGACTAGGCAAGAAGGAGAATGGCCAAGGCAAGGTGAATGACAATAAGAAGAAGACACAGCTGGACAACAACCAAAGGTGAATGGAAAACCTAGTGTGACCGCCAAAAGAGTATACACGATAGAAAACAAGTGCTGGTTGGGCAAAGAGACAAAGCAAAGCAAGAGGAGTCAACCAAAACCTAGAGCAATCATCCAAATCCAAAGAGGAAAACCATCCAAAGAGAGGAATACCTAGTGTGTGACTGGCCATAGAGAGAAAAACAAGGGAGGAATGACTAAACAACAAGTGATGGACGGCAAGACCCCCATCGGCTAAAAGAGAGAGGACGTCCAACCAACCTACATGGCCAAGTAAAAAGGTGAACGACCAAATAGGTGTAGACAGCAAGGAGGAGAACGACCAACCAAGAGCAGACAGCCAAAGCAAGGTGGACAACTAGGAGAGGGAGGAGAAACCGTGACAGAGGAGACCACCAGGAAAGCAAACTAAGCTGCCCGAAGGTGTGAAACGGACAAATGTAAACCAAAAATGGTGGTAAGGCATGTGACCAGCAAGGCGTGCAAACTAAAAACGTATGTGAGACATGTAACGCCAAACCAAAAATGTGAGGTCGGCCATGAGACGTGGAATAAGAGATGGGTAAGACCGTGAGATGGTGAAAGTAGGAGCTGTGTGAGACAACCTAGAGAAGGAATTAGACGAAGTATCAAAAAGAACTCAACGTATTTCCATATTTCTTCAAGAGAAGTTAAAGAGTATTGTGGTGAATTTTAAGCGACAGTGGAGCAGCCTTTCAATTCAATAGAGGCAAGACAAGTTAGAAGAAGGGTAGACATAGTAAGTGGCACTCTTTGTATTGTACTTGCTTAGTAATTACAATAGTGAAAAAAGCAAAGGATTAAGACATCCATTGTATATGGAATTCTCAAGTATAGTAGATAGTCTCAATAAGGGAGAGTCCCTACCATTGTGGATGTACGTCATGTTGACGGAACCACGTAAATCTCGTGTGTCTTTAATTTGCTTTACATTCTGTGTTTTAAATTGAGTTGTGAAAGCAACTAAAGTATCAGCTAACCCATAACCTAACGAAAACTTAAACAAAAACATCCAAATTGTCTATTAGACAAGGTGTCTAAAAGGTGACTTTGAGAACTATTGTGATTAGTAGGTAGTAATGGATCTACCTTAGTTAAGTCTAAGAAAGAGTTTGCTTTTAAAAAGAGGTTGAAGTTATTCACTTACCTGTGAATTGCGAATTGTAATGATACTGATTCACCCCCCTCTCAGTATCACAAATTAGTAGATGTTAAGGTGAAGTCGAGAACTTCACTCATTTTGCTAAAATAATAGCAATTGCTCTGTGACAATCAAACTCAAACTCATGGTGCACCTTAACTTTGTAAAACAACAAAGAAAGACCAAAAGAAACAAGTCAATGTTATATCTCAAACATTAAGCTAATGTTAAATCAATACATTTCAATATTATATTTGTTGTTAGATATATGTGTGATTGGAATTTAAAGAATATATATATTAAATAATAAATTGTCATAAAAAATAAAAAATACCTATAGCAACAATAAAACTAAATAAACATAAAAACAACATATATGTGTATATGTGTGTGTGTGTGTGTGTGTAATAAAAAGTAGTGGTGAGTTTGACTAAGTACCCTTAAATTTGAACTAACCCAAATCTACAAACCTTAATTTGCCTAAAATATTATTTTATTTTAAATCAAAGCCACCTAAAAAAAAAAGAAAAAAACAAAACAATTTAAACAACTCCAACAACTTAGAAGTAAAGATTAGATTAAAGCAAACATAAGAGTCCTAAAATCCTATTAAGAAACTTAACATTAAACAAAGTATAAATTTTGAAGCCCAAAGAATAAAAATAAAATTAAACAAAAATATATTAAAAAAATAAAAATAAAACCCAACCTCTGTAAAATACAAAAAAAAAATGTAGAAAAAGAGAGAGAGAGAGAGAGAGAGAGAGAGAGAGAGAGAGAGAGAGAGAGAGAGAGAGAGGAAAGATTAATTCACTAAAAGCCCAAAATCTTACTACCTCTTTATGGTGCATGCAACAATTCTCATGGCTGCCATTATCTTCAACTCACACTAATCAACTCCTCTTTGACTGATTTATCCATTCATATATACCATACGTCAATCTAAGACCAAAAAACCTCACCATTAGTAGTGGTTAGGATAAAGAAAGAGAAAGAGCTAAACAGCTCTTTAAGATCTTTCTAAAACCTAAAAGAAAAAAAAAAAGAAAAAGGATAAAGAAATTCGGGCTATTGAGCCTTTTGTCTTTTTTTTTAAAATTTTTTTAGTTGGTTAAATTAACTTTAACCAATTGACTAGTTTGACTAATTCTGATTTATGTTAATTGACATTAAGTTTGGTTAACCAACTTATATGGCTTGATCAATTTTAACTTTTGTTAACCAACTTATACAACTTGATTGGCTTTAATTTTCATTAACTGACTTTAACTTTTGTTGATTGACTTATATGGCTTGATCGACTTTGATTTATGTTGACTAACTTTGAATTTTGTTGACAAGCTTTTATGGTTTTAATCGGTTTTAACTAATTAAATTAGCCTTATTAACTTTGATCCATTTTTTAAAAATTTTTTATTTTCAAATAATGATAAGGATTATGATTTGAATAGTTATAACAATAGTGATAAAAGTCATATAATTTTTAAAATTTTAAGTCATTATTTTTAAAATTATTTTGGGCAATGAATTACTGTAAAAAGATTCCAAATTTTTTTTAAAATAACCTTCACTAATGAACTTTGAGTAGGAGTATTTAATAAAATTTTTTATAAACTTTAATCTTATTCTAATTGCATTGTCATTTTTAAACTATAGTGAATACTTATAATAGAAGCTTTCTAACCATACATCTTAAAGAAAGATAAATAAATAAAATATTAAAGTAAGAAGAAGCATTATTATATAATTAATGTTAAAGTCATAGTATCATTATTTATAATGATTGTTTGGGTTAGTCTTGACTTTTACTAAGCATAACCATAATCTGAAACTCCAACAAATTTGGTAAAGCAAACAAAGTCACCATAGTGTTCCAATTGCACCTAAAATGATTAATGACTACTTTGAAATCAATTAGTGAATGTTTCGATGCCTTTTTGCCCTAATGCATCACTTTCCTAAAAAATATAGGAAAAGTAGGGCCCCATACTAAATTTCTTGCCATATCAAGTTGTAATAGCTTGGTCAGGATGAAATTAAAAGTTAAGCTACTTAAATTTGATTTTATCTTAATGCTTATTACCACCTGCTTAATACTTTAGTTATTTTTCATAGAACATTTCACCAAAGAGCTTAACCAATTTAAGAAGAGGAATAATAACAAAGCTTCTCAATTAAAAAGGGCCAATAAGAAGATGAAGGAAATAAGGATTATAGTGTAAACTTCTAATCAAATGTAGGATGTCTTGTCTTTCCTAAATACAAATAGAGATTCTTTAGCAAATGACTCTTCAACTTCAAGGATAATTAAATGAGTTTAAGGGCAAGAAGAATGAGTTATTTGTCATAAATCAAAATTACAACTTAGCATTTTCACAAGTGAATGAGGTTATGACTAAAAATCAAAATCTTCAAAATCAAATGGATCAATGTAATGCCTAAATCCAATAATTAGTTAAGTTTAGTATAACAAGAGAAGCTTAAATTTTACATCCTTACAAGGAACATCTTATACCCTTCCTTATTATTAATGACTTTATTGGTCATTTTTTTTTAAAGCTTACTAAGCAAGACCTTTTAATACCATCCTTTTTGTAATTAGGTGGCCTGTAATATGGAATATGTATAGGGGTGAATTTTAGCTTTTACTATAAGTGATGGTTGTAAGCTTTTTGTTGTATAAAATATATGATGTATTTTGGTTTCATGAAAATTTTAGCTAAGATTCAATTAAGTAAATGATGCCCTTGCATAACATAATGTTGCATAATCATAACCTTATTACTATAATAACCCTTATTTCCTCTTTGTTTTGCATATTCATAACATGAAAGAAACAATTGCCACAACATATATATTAAAGGCTTTATAGCTAAGTAATATGGTCCACATATTGATGAAGGGTAATAGTTATTAGGCTACTTATAATTAACTTATGCTTGATGAGGTACCTACTCAAGGCTTCTTAAAAGGAGTTCTAATGGCAAATCATGTTTATGAAGAAATTTTTTTTGTTAGGACCATAGACAATGATTCTCCTTTCCAAATGATAAAATGTAAGACCATTGCAGATGACATTTAATTGAAACACCTCCTACCTACTCATGTAAAAGGTTTAGATAATTTTAAAAGGGAAAATTAATGGTAGGAGAGGTTATCTTGTCCCTTAAATAGTTACAAGCTTTGAATATGGATTTATAGTTTAAAGAAATATAAAGACCTTAAGTCCTTTATAGGAAAGCTTGGCAAGTCCAACTTGCCCTTTTAGGGTTTTGTATAAGCTAGAGTTTGAAGACTTTGGTAATGACCATTTTAGGTCTCACACCGAGAGGAGGGGTGAATCAATGTGTGATATGCTCTTTTTTACAAATTGATTTGAATTTAACCTCTATGGCTTGTTAAAGTCAATGATCCAATTTTTATCTTTCTCTTTTATGTGAGTACAACAATACGAATATAAATCAATACACAAGCACCCAAGCACATACGAAAATTTTTACGTGGTTTACCCACAATGTGTGAGCTATGTCCACAGTGTGATAGGATCCCTTCTAAATCACACAATCCACTCTTTTTATCAAAGAATACAGTTTGATTATGGAAAGATCACTCTTTAACCATTTACCATGATCTTTCGATCACTCCAAGGGTACCCTACCCTGTTGTTTAACAAATTATCAAGAGTTTAGGGAAAAACCTTTCCTAGAAAATGATCACTCAATGTGAACAAACTATTAAAGCAGAATACAGATCTTCTCTTTCCTTCACTATCGATACTGCCTCACTTGCCACATTGGCAGGATCTCACCTTTATTGCTAAACACGTTTTCTCCTCGACTGCTGTAAGTTGTCAGACCTACTGCCGAGCATGCTTTCTCCTAAACTATTGCAAGCTATCAGGTTTGATACTGGGTATGTTTCCTCCTCTACTGTTGCAAGTTGTTGGACCTATTATTATTGCTGCCTACACATTCTGCTACTACTACTAGCACATACAAACCAGTACGTGTTGCTATTGCTATCCACACGTGCTGCTATCACTATCCATACTCGTTGTCACTGCTATCCATATGTTACTGCTACTGTCTGTAGGTGCTGTTAATGCTATCTGCAAGCGCTATCACTACTGCGTGTTGTCCACATGCATGCATTGTGCTTGCTATCTGCATTCCTATTGTCCATGCACGCTGAACCTTCTGTTCGTGTGTGCAGTGCTTGTTATTCACACACGTTATGCACTATCCATGCTCTCTGCACCAACTATTTATGCTCTATACACCTACTATCAACGCGCTCTGCACTTGCTGTCCACACTCACTGTACAGCTATTGTTTGCACTCTCTACCTATTATCTGCGCTAGCTACACCTACTGTCCTCACAAATTGTGCCTATTGTCTGCACAAGCCACTGCTGCTGTCCACACACGTTGTTCCTACTATTCATACATGCTACTCCTGTTATCGGCTTGCACTGCTACTACTATCCATACGCGTTGCTATTGCTTTCTCACACCATTACTGCTCTTCCAGTGCATTCAAACAGTTTTTCTTGTGCTACTGTTGCTTTCCCTATGCATTACAGCTATTTTCTCATGCCACTACTGCTTTCCTTATGCATGTAGCTATTTTCTCATGCTACTACTGCTCTCCCTGCACATTGTAGCTATCTTCTCATGCCATTACTACTCTCATCGCATGTTGTAACTATTTTCTCGCACTACTACTGCTCTCCCTACGTACTACAACAGTTTTCTCATGCCACTGCTACTCTCCCTATGCATTACAACAATTTTTTCGCACCACTATTGGTTTGTTGGTCAGTTCCTAGGCCTGATGCACTTTTTGTAGGTGGCTGCTAATTCCCAAACCTACCACATTCTGATTTTTTCCTTGATTCCCAAGCGTGCTTCTGTTATTGGGATGCCTCCAAAGGAGCTGCTAGTGCTGGTATACCCTCTTGGACATATAGGGATGTGCTGCTGATGCTGGTACATCCTCCTAGATCTGCAAGGATGTTTGCTACTATTAGTATACCCTTCTGGACATGCAAGGATATTTGCTGCTGTTGGTATACCCTTCTGGACATACAGCGATGTGCTGCTGGTACTGGTATACTCTCCTAGACCTGCTACTGTTGCTAGAAAGTCTCCTGGATGTGCTGCTAGTGTAGGGAAGCCTCCTAGACGTGCTACTGCTCTCATCTTGGTCGGCTACTTTGCCTTCTCTCCTTAGTGGCTGTTGCACTCTCCTTAGCTAACTACCCCTTGCTTTCTTTCTTCCTCTCCTTGGCTAGATGTGTTGCCTTCTTTCCTTAGTGGCTGCTGTACTCTCCTTGGCCGGTTGCCTTGCCTTCTTTCTTCCTCTCTTTGGCTAGTTGCACCTTCCTCACATCTCTCTTTGGCCAACTCTCTTAATTTTCTGCAACACACACCTTTCTTGCATGACGTATAGGGGTATTTATAGAATCCTGAGATTAGAATCATCAATGATTATCATTAATTCCTATATGTTGCCCTACAATCAACAACCATATTTGATTATTAAAATTTAGGGTCAATAGTTGTCATTGGCTTTCTAAAATTTAGGGTCAACGGTCAACGATCAATGGTCAATCTTGACTTTTAAAATTAAGGATCATGATCAACGTTGACTACTCAACACCAGGATTGACTTGTCATCACTAGTTTCTCCCAATGACCTCACTATATCTCAACGGCATTCATAATATCAAATCAAGACATATAATCATGTAAGATGATGTTAACAACAAATCCAACATTAGTCATCAAAGATAAGCTCAATAAGCTCCCCTTTGGATTTGTTGGCAATATATTAAATCCAACCATGCACAACATCCCCTACATAAAGTCATTTGGCTCCCCTTACAACATGTATCTCCCTTAATCTAGTTTAACTCCTTCTTTCTGCTTCTCCCCTTTGACATGTTCTCCCCTTTTATCCATCAAGCTACTCCCACTTTTATCAATACATACTCTCTTTGGATTTATGCAAAATATATCCCTTTTTGACAATAAATCCAAAGAAAAATAAAAAAGGGAAGGGGAAAGAGGTTAGAGAATACCTCAGCCTTTAGGGTATGGCTAAACACTTAAGTTTAGCCTCTTTTATCTAAGATGTCCCAATCTTCTATACCACAACAAATTCTCATCTTTAGAACTTATGTAATATATGTTTTTGCTTTTGGAAACTTGATATAAATTTCCATTTGTTCTTTCACCCTTAGTAAGAACAATATCATCTCTGAATCTCTTTACTGTGCAGCCACTCTTGCTGAAAGTAACATTATGTCCATCATCATACAACAAGCTGACACTAATAAGATTGTGTTTTAGTCTTTCAACATAAAGCACTTTCTTTAATTTTAGCTTTTTTGCACCAATTTCAGCAACACTAATACCTTAAATCTTTAAGACACCATCATTACTAATTTTAACAGACCCTCCATCATATTTTGCTACTCCTTTCAACATCTTGGAGTCTCTTGTCATGTGTGAAGAGTAGACTGAAGTTCCCGCATCTCCCTAGGATCTACTAGTTTATGATACTAAGAGGGGGGTGAATTAGTATCACCACAATTCACAATTCGCAGGTAAGTGAACAACTTCAACCTCTTCTTAAAAGCAAACTCTTTCTCAAACTAAGGTAGATTATTACTACCTACTAACCACAATAGTTTCCAAAATCACCTTTCAAACACATTGCCTAATAGACAATACGAATGTTCTTGTTTAGATCTTCGTTAGGTTATAGGTTGGCTGATACTTTAGTTGTGTCCACAACTCAATTCAAAACACAGAACGTAAAGCAAATTAAGGACACATGAGATTTACATGGTTCCATAAACATGATGTCCATCCACGGTGGTAGGGACTCTCCCTCTACCGAGACTATCCACTATACTTGTGAATACAGGTTATAATGGATATCTTTAATTCTCTACTCCTTTCACTATTGCAATTACTAAGCAATTACAATACAAAGAGTGTCACTTACTGTGTCTACCCTTCTTCTAGCTTGTCTTGCCTCTGTTGAATTGGAAGGCTGCTCCATTGTCGTTTAGAAGTTCACCACAATGCTCTCTAACCTCTCTTGAAGAAGTTTGGAAATATGTTGAGTTCAATACTTCGCTGAATTCCTTCTCTATGTTGTATCACACAATTCCTGCTTTCACAATCTTACGGTCTCACCTGTCTCCTTGTCTCACGATCTTACTGTCTCACGGCTCGCCTGTCCGTTTCTCTCTCTTGCTGTCCAACCGAATTTCTCTCTCTTATCGCTAGATATCTCTCTCTTTGTCTGTCTTCGATTTTGCCAGTGGTTTCTCTCTCTTCGTTCAACTAGATCTCTCTCACTATCCAGCCAGATCTATCTCACTGTCCAGTTGGATCTGATTTTGGCCGTATCGACTCCTTTGTTCTGGCTGTCTCCTCTTTCTCTCTCTCTTGATGGTTGTTCTTTGTTGTTGTCGGTATCTCTCTCTTCCATGGTCACCTAGTTTCTTCTTTTGTCGGTCTACTTTTCTTCGTCCTGTTGTCCAACCTCATCTAGCCATAATTGGTTTTCTCTCCCATCCACCCATTTCTCTGTTTTTTCGACCATCTATTTCTCTCTTTATTGTGTTGTCTCCTCGCAAATCGCTGGTGTGCTGGTGTTGTGTCATTCCTCACAGGTTTCTCTCCTTCCGTCGTCAACTTATTTTGCCCAATTTTTTTTTCTTTTTCGGCCACATTTCCCTTAGTTGTTTCGGTCGTTTGCCCTATTCTCTTTGCCAAGCACTTTGTCTCCTTTTTCGGTCATCCACCTTTGCCTCCATTTTGCTCAATTTTCCTTGTCATCAATAGCTACGTTTTCTCTTTCCTTGTCATCAATGGCTATTCAATTTTTGACAACACTGTTCAATTTCCAACAACGCTGTTCAATTTCTAACAATACCGTTCACTACGACTACTCTTTTCTTTTGTAGGTGGTGTTCTTCTGTGTAAGGTTTGGTGTTCTTTTTGGTTGTTTAGTTGTCTAGGTTTTTCTGAATGCTCAATATTGCCAACCCCCTGTTATTTGTCTTCCAAGACCATTATATACTCTACTCCATAAAACCTTAATAGGGCTTACGCGGTGAATTTACTTTCTTGCCCCTCCATGCATATTTACATTTTTTCCCTTCCATATGGATTTACCTTCTTACCCTTCCATGTGGCTTTACTTTCTTGCACACTTAAACCTAATTGACAACAATTACAACCCATAAAAGGCTGTGGGAACAATAATCTCCCCCTTTGTAATTATTGGCAACACTCATAACAAAAGCTACTATGCAATAGTATGCACTCCCCCTTTCTTAACAGTTTTCCCTGCACTGTTACTTCTCTCCCCCTTTGTCAACCAATTATAAATTTGAAAAACTCATAAAGTAAAGAAGGAGGATTCACTTGATTTTTAGGCTTGAGGAGGCATTCGCACAGACAGATTCATTCTATGCTTTTCAAATAGCTCTGTGGACAGAGATTTAGTTAGATCTTATATAGCCTCTTCAACAGATTTATGTTTAACTTGTGAAAGTAAAATAGTAGTTACCATAATTCTTTTTCTTGTTGTAACTCCTGCTGATGGGTCACTTGTGATCTGATTTTCTTGATGAGCACTGATCCACATTTTCTTTGGCTTTCTTTCTTGCATAGTCTTAGTTGCAAAAGGATCTCTTTTTTCATCAATCACATACAAATTTCTAGTTGCTCTCTTCCCAACTACAATAGTATTGCCTTCTTTACTCTTTACCTGGCAACTTGTTTTTGTGAATATTACCTTATGGTCTTTATTGCATAGTTTGCTGACAAATGCTAGATTATATCTGAGTCCTTCAACATGCAGAACATCTTTCAGCTTTCCTCTTCCAATGTTTACTGACCCCTGACCACTAATGTTGAGTGAATCATCATTGCCAAACTTGACTTTGTCTTCTCTTAACTTGTTTAGCTTTAATAATTTACTCTTATCTCTCGTCATGTGTGAAGTGCATCCACTATCAAGGATCCACTGCTTATCCTTGTAATCAGCCTTTAGTGCAATTTTAGCTATATTAGCTACCTCTTTTTTTGCTTTGTATTCCTTTTTCTGAACTAATTGGAAGATAGCTTTCTCCTTTTTCTCAGCTTTGACTGCACCTCTTATTTTTACTGTGTCATCAAATGCCTTCTCTAACTCAGGGAGAAGTGTCATGCATCTGTTGGCATTATGGTCATCCCACCCATACCTTTCACACTGCTCTGAATCTACCAATATAGCAAACTTGTTCTTTAAAATCACTAGTTTGGGCCTCCACCAACAATCCTTGTTAGTGTGTTCTTGCCTTTTACAATACGTGCAAGAACTCACGATAGGTATTCTCTTCTGGATTTTGTATTGTCTTCCCTTGTATGCAGCATCGTATTTCTCAAGTTTGAGACATATAATGACCTTCTCCACCAATAGTTAATTGCCTTATAACCCCAAACTTTACAATAAAGGCAATGACCTCGAAACTACCTCTTCTTGGGTCTGATCACAGCTTATCTTCTTCTATTCATCACTTGCTGTGTAGGCAAATTAGCTAGCTTCTTTGCTTCTTTGCTGATCACAGCTTATCTTCTTCTCCTTCTTCTATTCAGTTGTAGCCCTCTACTGGCTGACTTTCTTTTCTTCCTTCTTGTTTGCCACCCTAGGTTGCTTCTTCAGATCTTCTTTACACTCAGCTATCTTCTTCTAAGTCACAACCTTCTCTTTTAACTTCTGTGGCACATTCTTATTCTCTTTAGCCAATGTAGCTTCAAATTGCTGCACTTTCTCTACTTTCTTCTTTTCTCTTTCTACAAAACTTGTTTCTCCTATCATTTTAAGCTTCTGCAAGTTCTCTTTGCTACTTTTGAGTTGTTGTTAAAGTCTCAGTAACTCTTTCTCCATTTCTTCAATTTTTGAAGCCCTTGAGCCAAGCTCTACTGTAAGGTCTTCACATATTTTGATTTGTTCCTCAAATCATCTCTTCAAGTCAATATGTTCAACCCTTATTGCATCCTGACTTTCAGCTTCCTCAAACTTTGCTTTAACTTTTCTTATATGGGCCTTCAACCTTCTTATGGTTCTGCTCCTTCTGATTATCTCCTTTGAAACTGCTTGCAGCTCAGCTTCAAGATCTAGCTGTTCTTTATCAACCTCTTCTTCCTCTTCAGAGGTTGAACTACCACCTTTTGCTGATGCCATAAAGGCATGCTCCTCTGATGATTCTTCATCTTCCTCCTCATTAGCTTCTTTTATCTGACTCACATAACTCTTAAATAAGCTTCTCTTCTTCCTCTATGGGTTGGCAATCCTTTTACTGGACTTCTTTGATTTGAATGATGACCTTCTCCATCTTGAATTCGACTCATCATCATCATCCTCGTCTTCATCATCAAGCTTCACTTTGCATTTAGAAGCAAAGTGTCCAGTCTTCCCACAATGATAGCATCATAAGGCCAACTGTCCTTTCCCTTCTTAGACCCCTTTTTGAATTTCCTTGTGAATTATGCCAATACTTCACCTTCACTTTCTTCCTCATCATCATTATCCTCATTGGATGATTTTTCCTCTTCTTTGATACCTTCGATGTTAAAGAGCTCTCAATTGACTTTATCCTCATCTCATATGCAATGAGATTGTACTAGAGATCATGCAGAGATATAGAATTGAGATCTCTACTCTCTTCTATGGCTGCTACCTTTGAGGCAAACCTCTCAGAATCTTCTTCACAATAGATGAGTCCTTCTTGTTCTTTCCATGACTTCTTAGGTCGTTCACAGCATCAATAACCCTGGTGAAGAACTCTTGGACTATCTCATTCTTTTGCATTCTAAGAGATTCATATCTCTCCTTGAATAATTGAAGCTTAGCCTCCTTCATTCTGCCATCACCTTCATAGATTTTTTGCAATCTATCCCATATCTCCTTGGCAGATTTGTAGTCCATAACTTTAGCATACTCAGCATCTGTCAGTGCTGAAATGATGACGTTTGAGGCCTACCTATTTATCTCAAATTGCTTTAACTCCTCTGGGGTTGGGTCTTTACTTTCTTCTGGAGCCACAAAACCCTCATGTATGCATTTCACCACATTCATGCCCATGGTTGCAAATACTACTTGCATTCTTGCTCTCCATATATACTACTTCCACCTTCATGTTGTAAATGGTACTAGTGCTGGTATCAGCTTCCATTTCTTAGTATGCTGAACAAGTCAAACTTATAGATCCCTTTAAACTAGTACACCAAGCTGTTAAGTTTCAAACTGGTAAACCTGTGCTCTAATACTAATTAAATTCCCAACTTCTCCCTAGGATCTACTAGTTTGTGATACTAAGAAAGGGGGTGAATCAATATCACCACAATTCACAATTTATAGGTAAGTGAACAACTTTAACCTCTTCTTAAAAGTAAACTCTTTGTCAAACTCAACTAGTATCACCACCTACTAATCACAATAGTCCCCAAAGTCACCTTTCAAACACCTTGCCTAATAGGCAATACGGATGTTCTTGTTTAGGTCTTCATTAGGTTATAGGTTGGTCAATACTTTAGTTACGTCCACAACTCAATTCAAAACACAGAATGTAAAGTAAATTAAGGACACATAAGATTTACATGGTTCTGTCAACATGATGTACATCCACCATGGTAGGGACTCTCCCTCTACAGAGACTATCCACTATACTTGTGAATACAGGTTACAATGGATGACTTTAATTCTCTGCTCCTTTCACTATTGCAATTACTAAGCAAGTACAATACAAAGAGTGTCACTTACTGTGTCTATCCTTCTTCTATCTTGTCTTGCCTCTATTGAATTGAAAGGCTGCTCCATTGTCACTTAAAAGTTCACCGCAACGCTCTCAAACGTCTCTTGAAGAAGTTTGGAAATACGTTGAGTTCAATGCTTCGCTGAATTCCTTCTCTACGTTGTATTATATAATTCCTGCTTTTACCGTCTTACGGTCTCACCCATCTCCATGTCTCATGATCTCATTATCTCACGGCTCACCTGTCCGTTTCTCTCACTTATTGTCCAACCGGATTTCTCTCTCTCACCACCGGATTTCCCTCTCTTCCCACTGGATTTCTCTCTCTTCGTCTGTCTTCGATTTTACTGATGGTTTCTCTCACTTTGTTTAGCTGAATCTCTCTCACTGTCTAGCCGAATCTATCTTACCGTCCAGTTGGATCAGATTTTGGCCTTATCAACTCCTCTGTTCCGACTATCTCCTCTCTCTCTCTCTCTCTCGATGGTTGTTCTTTATTGCTGTCAGTATCTCTCTCTTCTATGGTCGTCTGGTTTCTTCTTCTTTTGGTCTGCTTTTCTTCGTCCTGTCATCCAGCCCCATCTAGCCGTAACTGGTTTTCTCTCCCATCGACCCATTTCTCTATTTTTCCGATCATCTGTTTCTCTCTCTACCATGTTGTCTCCTCGCAGATCCTTAATCTATCGGCGGTGTGCCATTCCTTATGGGTTTCTCTCTTTCCATCGGTCTACTCCAATTTAGCCGTCGAGTTTCCCTTCTCCTTGTCAGGTTTCTTCTCCTTCCGCCGTCAACTCGTTTTGCTCAATTTTTTTTCTTTTTCGGCTGTCTTTCCCTCGATTGTTTCAGCCGTCTACCCTATTCTCTTTGCCGACCACTCTATCTCCTTTTTCGGCCATCCACTTTTGTTGCCATTTTGCTCAATTTTTAGATCGTTGATGGCGGTTTCTCTCTCCTTGCCATCAACGGCTGTTCAATTCCAATGACACTATTCAATTTTCGACAATACCGTTCACTACGGCTACTCTTTTCTTTTACAAGTGGTATTCTTCTGTGTAAGGTTTGGTATTCTCTTTGGTTAGTCGGTTGTCTAGGTTTTTCTGAATGCTCAATATTTCCTACCCCCTGTTCTTTTTCTTCCAAACCATTATATACTCTACTCCATGAAACCCTAATAGGACTTACGTGGTGAATTTACTTTCTTGTCCTTCTATGCAGATTTACGTTCTTGCCCTTTCATATGGATTTACCTTTTTACGCTTCCATGTGGCTTTACTTTCTTGCACACTTAAACCTAGTGGACAACAATTACAACCTATACAAGGTTGTGGGAACAACATAGACACTATCTAGGATCCATGATTTTTCTTTCTTGGAAGCTTTTAAGGCTACTTCCATAACTATAAATGTTTTTTTCCTCTTTTTCTTCTTTGGCTGAATGTGGGAGCTTATATAGGTGTTCTCCTTTACATTCCTTGACTAGGTAGCAATGGTTGGCGTGATGTCCTTTGCATTCTTTAACTAGGAAGTAATATCAAGTAGTCCTCAACAACGTATCCAACCCTTTCACATCTTCCATAGATCTCTCTCAGTAAATCAAAATTGTTTCTCGGTGGAATTTGACTTCTTTCCACCTAAGATTGTCTCCTTTCTTGACAAAGTCTCCATTTAGATTCTTGCCTCACATTCCTCTTCATTATAGGTCAAATATTCCAACAAGTATTAGCCTTGTGACCATACCCACCACAACTCTAGCAAAATCCTTTGAACCTTGATTTACTTCTCTTACCAAGTACATATCTTCTTTCTTTAGCAACTGGTGTGGCAACCTTCTCTCCATCTTTGACAATTTATCTTCTATGGATGGGAGTTTTCACCACATCTTTCCTAACTCATTTTAACTTGGGTTGGTCTCTCTTCTCCATCATGTCATTGTGCTTGCTTTTAAGCATAAACACAATCTTCTTCTTTTCTTTTACCTTCTCATTTGACTTTTCAATGTAATTAAGTCCTTTCTTTCCCATAGAATGAGGTCATTGATTGCTTAGATACTCATCCAACTTTCTAGTAGTATCCTCCTTGATGGTACTTACCAATGATGACTCTCCTTTCACTTCCACGGCCTATATAAAGCTTTCTTCATGCTTCTTTAGCTCAAGCTTAGCTTACAAAATTAGCACTTCTTGCTCTTGTGCTATCACCTTAGTGCCAAGATCTTCATATATCTTGCCTTACTCAACTTCAAGTATGATCAGCTCCTTAATCCTCTTTAAGTACTCCTCCTTTTTTGCTTCAAACTCCTTTTCTTTTACCTAGAAGTTAGAATTTCGCAAACAAGCTCTCCACTCATTGTCAAGTTGCTGCAACAACTCATCCTTTTCCTTTTCTATTGATTCCTCCTCACTTGAAAATTCTTTGTCATCATCTACTTAAGTGACCAGCACATCCTTTGCAACATCACCATCAGAATCATCCAACAACTTCTTCTTTAAAATCCTCTTTATCTAGCTCACTTAAATAATTTTTTCTTTTGAATTTAAAGAATTGTTTTTCCTTTAGCACTTGAATTTCTAGCTTTAGTACAATTGGATTTCTTTGTTCTCCACCTTAGGGTAGGCTCGTCATCATCATCACTGCTTGTTTCAATTCTCTTTGGGCAATCCATGGCAAAGTGCCCTATGTCACCACAATTAAGACACTTCAAGGGTAATTTTCCCTTGTACTTCTTTTTTCCTTTCCTTATATTGTAAGTGATATACACCAAAACTTTATCCAGTTAAGGATCACTGTCTTGTTCTTTAAAGCTACTGTTGAATTCTTCTTCTTGATCTTTAATCTTTAACTTCTTCATTACCTTAAAGGTTAGCTCCTTCTTAACCTTAGACATCTTTCTTTCTTCATTGGAACTATTCTCATTTCATAAGTCACCAATATGTTGTACAAGTCATTTAAGGGCAGCCTATTAAGATCTCCATCTTTTATGGAAAATACTTTGGCATTATAAGTTTTTGGCAAGGTTTTAAGTATTTTCCTTACTACAGTGGCATCGTGGATCTCCTCTCTATATCCTTTAATAGAGCACACAATCTTGTTGATTCTTGTGAAGAATGTATCCACAGTCTTATCATTCTATATCTTTATGTCTTCGAATCTGCTCCTCCAAATTTGTAACTTGGCTTCCTTTACAACCTTATCTCCTTCATAGATGTTCTTCAATTTGTCCCATATTTGCTTGGTTGTATTGCACCCCATTACCTTAGTGAATTCTTTATCTGACAGAGAAGCATGTAAGGCATTTCTTGCCATTCCATTACACTCCAAGTTCTTCTTATCAGCTAGCATCATAGGATCACCTTCAACAAGAGGGATGAAGCCACTAACAGTAGACTCAAACACATCAAAACCAAGGGACAACAGATATAAGAGCATCCTATCCTTCCATAACTAATAATTTTGTCCATCAAACATAGGGATGCCCTTGCTATTAATACTATACAAGCTATCCATCTCAAGTAATAGTAGAGATAGAAACTCACACGGTAATGCACAACCTCACTTCAAAACAAAAAAAATTGGATCAACAAAGGAATTGACTCTAATACCACTTGATGAGGACCATTTTAGGTCTCACATTAAGAGAAAGGGCGAATAAGTGTGAGATATACATTTTGTACAAATAAATCTAGATTATCCTCTATGGCTTGTTAAATCCGATGATCCAATTTTTATTTTTCTTCTTTATGTGAGCACGACAATACGAATATAAATCACTACATAAGCACACAAGCACACACAACAATTTTAACATGTTTCACCCACAATGTATGAGCTACATCCACAGTGTGATAGGATCCCTCCTAAATCACATAATCCACTCTTGTTATCAAGGGATATAATTTGGTTGTGAAAGGATCACTTCTTAACCACTTATAATGATCTCTCGATCACTCCAAGGGTATCCCACCCTATTGTTCAACAAATTATCAAGATTTTATGGAAAAACCTTTCTTGGAGAAAAATCACTCAATATGTATAGACTATTAAAGTAGAATATGGATCTTCTCCTTCCTTTGCTACTAGAGTTGTCTCACCTGTTGCCGGTGCTCCCTGACTTACTACCTTGGCAAGATATCTCCCCTATTGTCGGACACGTTTTCTCCTTAGCTACTACAAGCTATTGGACCTACCACTGGGCACGCTTTCTCCTTCATTGCAGCAAGCTACCGAACTTATTATCTAGCACGCTTTTTCCTTAGCTGCTGCATGCTACTAGACCTGTTGCTAAGTACATTTCCTCCTCTGCTGCTACAAGCTACTGGACCTCCTGCCAAGCACGCTTTCTCCTCTTGCTACTGCAAGCCATTGGACCTATTGCTATTGTTGCCTAAACACATTGTTGCTACTACTTGTACATTTTGCTATCATTGCCAACATGTGCTACTATTACTATCCACACATGTTGCTATCGCTATCTGTACGAGTTGTCGCTACTGTCCATACACACTGCTAATTCAGTCCGTACGTGCTGCCGCTACTGTCTGCACACACTGTCATTGGTACCTACTGTCCACATATACTATGCCTGCTATCTACCCTTTTGTTGTCCGCGCACGCTACACCTGCTGTCCGTATACATGGTGCCTGCTATTCACACATGCTATGCCTATTGTCCATGCTCTTTACGCTAGCTATCCATGCTCTCTGTGCCTACTGTCCATGCGCTTTGCACATGGTGCTCTAGTTGTTCGCGCTCTCTACTTGCTGTCCACACAAGTTATGCCCGTTGTTCGTGCTAGCTACACCTATTGTTTGTATGAAACGCTACTACTCTCCACACACATTGTTCCTGCTATCCATGTGTGCTACTCCTGCTATCGGCTCACACCACTGCTACTATCCATGCACGTTGTTACTACTTTTTCGTGCCACTGCTGCTCTCCTAACGTGCTACAACAATTTTTCTCGCACCACTGTTGCTCTTCCTGCATGTTATAGCTATTTTCTCGTGTCACTGCTGCTCTCCCTGCTCACTGTAATAGTTTTCTCATGCCATTACTACTCTCCCTATGCGCTACAACAGCTTTCTCACATTGCTACTACTCTCCCTACATGTTGTAGTAGTTTTCTCGCACTACTATTAGTTTACCAATTGATTCTTAGACCTACCAGTACATTTTCTGTAGGTGGCTATTGATTCCTGAACCTATTGTTGCACATTCTGATTTTTTGCTTGATTTCTAGGCATGCTTTTGCTACTTGGAAGCCTCCTAAGGTGCTACTGGTGCTGATATACCCTCTTGGACGTGCAGGGACATGCTGCTGCTACTAGTATACCCTACTGGACATACAGGAACGTGCTATTGGTGCTGGTATAACCTCTTAAACTTGCAAGGACATCTGCTGCTACTAGTATACCCTCCTGGACGTGTAGAGACACGTTGCTGGTGTTGTTGCTTGGACATACTACTACTCTCTTATTGGTCAGCTGCCTTGCCTTCTTTCCTCAGTAGCTGCTGCACTCTCCTTAGCAGCTGCCCTTTGCTTTCTTTCTTCCTCTCCTTGGCCGGTTGCATCTTGCTTGGTGGCTACCTTCTCTTTACTGTTCACCTCTCTTTTTCCTTAGGTTTGTTGCTCACCTCTCTCTTTGGCTAGTTTCTCCCAATGACCTCACTACATCTTAACGGCATTCATAATATCAAATCAACACGTATAATCATATGAGATAGTGTTGACAAAAAATCTGACATTAGCCATTAAAGATGGGCTCAACAGACTTTTATTTAAAATATAAGGATGTTAAGGAAGAATTTTTCTAACCTATGGTTCTTGACCCTCAAGCAATCAATTCATCATTTCATATTGTCATTGACTTGTTATTGGTGGACATTGCCTAAATTATCACTTGAGAGGCTTTCTTAAGGCATGAAACTTTCATGATTAACAAGTTACAACTCATTCTACTAAAGTATATGGATTGGCATCTTTTATATCCATTCATAAATTACTTTCACATTCCAATCATGCATTTCCAAAACTTTCCAAAAGAAGCCCTATGCCTAATGATCTACTTGGCTAAGAAGTACACCGTAGCATGGTGATCCATCGACCATGGGTCAATGGTTACATAAGACATTGGGAGTAAAATCCATTGAATCATTCCTATTTATACATATGGTTTAGTCCTTTACAACAATAAAGAATAATTTTCAGTTACATGTAAGATCCTTCTTTTGTCTCTTATGTCTTTCATCTTTATTTAAATCTATGGGTTCAAGATAGAGAGACCAAGATATGCACATATTGTTATATCCAATGAATCTACACTTTTCTCATGAATGCTTTGATTGACTAATATAGCTTTCTAACAAGCTAGCATGATATCAAGACTATTCTTTTCACACAGAATGAAGTTGCTAATTGAATGCCCCCTTTGACAATCTTTAAGATTACAAGTTATCATTAGGATGGGCACATTTAGTTAAGGTATAAAACTTTTCCTCTATCCTACACCCAATTCCTTTACCAATAACTTGTTCATTATCATGGTAAAAAGAATGTTGATTATGAAGATCTTGATTTCCTTGAAGATGAGTACAAACCAAGTAAGGAAAAGTAACTAATAGTTAAAGAAGTATTGATGTAATATATAATTTACTAAGCTTGTGTAGTTTTTCCCATAGAATGCCTTATCTATACCTTATTGTAGGTTAAGAACTCACAAAATCCTTATAAATAAGCCTAAGTAATTTTTTGTATGATGGCATGGATTAGGTATTCTTCCTTTTTTTGTAGTTACTATTAAAAACCTATTTATAGGATATAATATTCAAACATATTAATTATAAAAACCTTTTTATAAATGTTTTGGTAACTCATGCATAACTTGCATATTCATTATTTATGCATTATGTATTTTTATGTCGCATTTTAGGTATACAAGTCCTAAAACCAAGTTGAACAAAAAAAGCAACTTATAATTGGCAACATGTGTAATCTTCACTTAATCTCACACATAAAGGATGGAGGAAAAAGTTGAGGACTTGGCCACTTTTATGAATGGAATCCAAACCTCAATTAAAAAGCTAAAGAATCAAATACAACAAATAACTTAGATGTTCAAAGAAAAGGCTATCATTAGGGACTTAATTCCTTTGGAAACTTCACTTATTTTGACAACAAGATTGTTTTCGTCAACCCTAAGGTTTAGTGTATCCCAAGCCCCTTCCACTTATCCTAATTGAAGGCACATTCTTCTCTAAGGCAAACGATGACTACATAATCATTTGGTACTATAATTTATAGACTAGATATTACTTTGGCACACTCCTTAATGGAAATCATACCCAAAGAATTCAAAATCAGTCCTGAATTAAAGGAGAAAATCACAAATGTCGATGAACCTTTTATAAAATTAAAAGTTAATCTCCTATAAAAGGCAATTAGGGCCATTAAAGGGAAGATATTCAGATACTCAAATCTCTTTTTCATTCAGGATATAATTTTTCCACCAATTTTAAGATCCCAGAATTCAAGAAGTATGATAGGATCAGATCACCAATCAACCACCTAACCATGTATATTAAAAAAATAACAGCATATGTTTATAATGAAAAACTTTTGATGCATTGCTTCTAAGACAATTTTATGGGGATGGCTTCTACGCTAGCACATTAAACATGATTAGAAGAATGCTAGGACTTCGAAAGAACAAGCAATTTCCTTTAAAGCTAGGTTTAAATATATATATCTAAGTTAAAACCTACTTAGATGGATCTTCAAGCCATGGAAAAGATGTTAAAGGAACATTTTAAGCAATATGCACAACATTAACATAACATTGCTGTTTAGGTTTAGCCTTCTTTGTTGGAAAAGGAGCACATCTCTACTTTTCTTAGCACTTTAAAAGCACCTTATTATGATAGGATGATAGAAAATACATCAAGAAGCTTTGAAAATTTGATAATTATAGGTGAAAGAATTGATGAGGGCATTCAAGAAGGAAAATTGTCAATGCCTCAATTAACTCCATAGCATCCAAGAAAAATGGCATAAGTAAAAAAAAGGAAGAGGAATTCTAAGTGACTAAATATGATGACTAGACAGGACCACAACCTTTTTATACACCTTTTAGTAATGCTTAAGGGCAATTTCACCCTCAACAATCCTATCAACTATATAATATGGTAGCCTTTTTTACATATTAGAACCCTCGATTATGACCCCCCTCAGCTTAATGCTTGCCCATTAGCACCTTTAAGGAATTAGGTCTACCTAATTCCATACCTATGCCATATTTAAAGTTGTTACTGAGGCTCATTTAAAATGAATTAGTAACCATTATTACAAAGGAACAATTAAAGTCACCCTACCTAAATTGATATAATGTTAATACTAAGTGTAAGTACTATGGTAGATAAATTAGATATTCTATTGATAATTGTTGGACTTTTAAATGTAGAGTTCAAGAATTAAGAAGTAAAGGGATCAATTTTTCATAGGTAAAAAAAAAAAGCCTAATGTCAACATTAATCCTCTACTTGATCACAAGACCATGAACTAGATTAAAGAAAAATATCACTTGTCAGTTTTAGTTTCTTAGAAATTGGAATTGTATAAATTGGGGCAATGGTTTGAAAATGTTTGTCATCTCATTACCACAAGTGCAATCAAAAATATTTCCATAAACTATATAGGCTACACTCCTTATCATATGTTTCATTATTAAAGTGATAAGGCAATCTAGTGGAACTATAATTGTCAAGTTGATTCCCAAAATCAAGTATTAGTGATAATTTAACATATACAAACACATTTAACATCACAGGAGTCAAGGGCATGACACAAAGTAGGAGATTATATACCTCAAAGTATCTAGAGAAACTTAAGCAAAGGAAATAAAAAGTTGTCATAATTTTGAACAACATTAAAGAGATCCCTTTGCAAGATGCTAGGAGAGTAAAATCTTCTAGTAAGTAGGATCCTAAATAGAAAGTAACCATTATTAATAAAGATGACAACTAGTTCCTTAAATCCATTAAGTAAAGTGAGTATAATATGGTCATACAATTTAGTTGAATACTAGCCAAAAACTCAATCTTCTTTTTATTAATGAATTTTAAGTCACATCAAAGATCCTTCTTACACATCCTTAAACAATCATAGGTTTCACTAGATATTTCATTAGGTAGCTTCGATCATGTTGTCGACAATGTTATGATAAACAACTATATCTCATTCTTAAATGAATAGGTTTCAATTGAAGGGTACAAAAGGCATTACATATTTTGGTCACTTATTATGATTTCAATGTGTCTTGCATCCTTATTAATAATAGGTCCTTATTAAATATGTAATATAATCTTTTTTTTTTCTTTGATTTATGCAAAAAAGAAAAACCTTTACAAGACACCCCCTCACTTTTAAATAATTCAAACTAAGAGTGTATCCCTTTGATAACTCATATAATTTTTTTCTAGTTTTTTTTATAAGAGATTCAATTTTGTAAATAACATACAGAAAGTATTGCCTCTCCTTATAAATTATTAGATGTCCCTAAATTAACTAGTATAACATTCATAATATCTTTCAAAGTTATATTCTAACTCTCTACTACTCCATTTGATTCAAGTGAATAAGGAAGTGTGACTTCATGTATAATACCCTCTTTTTCACAATAATTTGATAACCATTATGAACAATACTCTCCTTCTCTATCTAACCTAAGTCTCTTGATCCTTTTATTTAACTGGTTTTCAACCTCACTCTTATATTTGATAAATACATCACATAACTCATCCCTATCTCCTAACAAAAATACATTAGCATATCTAAAATAATCATTTATAAAAGTTACATAATAATATTTTCCTCTTCTAGTTATGGTATTCTTTAAATTACCCAAATCTAAATGCATTAAGTTATGAAGTTCAGTTTCTCTATAAATTGTTTTGCAACTTTTCCTAATTGATTTGGCCTTAACACATACTTCACACTTACTCATATTACCATGTAAACCAAATTTTTTCATCTTCTTAACATAAGAATCATTCATATATATTAATCTAACATGTCACACATTATAAGAGTTAATAATATAAGTAAAAATATATGCATTTTCATTATTGATAACATTAAGTACATTTAGAATGAAAAGTCCTTGGTTGCAATAGTTCTTTCCCACAAATACATCATTTTTTGTCATGACAACTCTATCAGACTCAAGAGAGACCTTTACTCCAACGCCCAAGAAAGACACATAAACTAAGTCGATGTATATCTCCAAGACATGAATTAAATCATTCAAGGACAACACCTTTACATATGTAAGTTTGATAAGGACTTTGCCCTTACCTAAAACAGATGTTATTTTTAAGTCTCTCATAAAAAAATTTTCTTCTCCATCTCTTATTAGTGTGTAAGAGGTGTATGCACTTCTATCCCCATAAATATACCTCATAGCACTAGAATCTATTACTCACTCTTTGGAGTTATTGGCAATGCTAATTTGGGAAATGACAACATCAATAACATTTGCCTCCACCAAATTAGCATTAGTTTGATAGGTATAACATTTACTTTCTTATAACTACACTGAGAAGCATAATGCCTTGGTTTCCCACACACATAGTAAACACCTCTTTTCATAAAGGTTAAATTACTAGTTTTAAGCTTATCATTCCTTCGGGATCTATTATCACAACTCTTTTTATTATAATTATTATAATGGTGATGACTGTGATGACTTTTGTCTCCTCACTTTTATTTTGCCACATTCACCCTTGATGTCATCTCTTTTGCCTTTATAATTTGACTTTTATTTACATCCATGAAAGCAAAAATAGAAATTATCCTTAAAATTATTAACAAAAATAAAATTATATTAAAATTTGGATGCAAAAAAAAAGCATATCAATCTAAAACATGCAAAAGCACTATCCTGAAAGATAATTTTGCTCCTATAAACAAATTGTCATAGTGCAATAGATTACAACAACTATCATCTTAAAATATGACAAATCTTTTCACTGGTGTGCATCCCACAAATAAGGTAATAGAAATAGTACAAATTTATTATAAAATCAATAATTAGTATTCAAAGTCCAAGAAGAAAGAGAAAATGCTTATATTATACTTGTGTTTTGGAAAGGAATAAAAACCTCTGTTTTTACTACTTCTAGTTTAATGTCTCATAAATATAAAATTTAAGGATAAAGATAACGACTAATGATTATAGCTAATGAATATTAAGAAAGAAGATGATAGCTATAATAGTTAATTTTTCAATAGTTAGTTTTTTAATAACTAAAAATGGTTAATGAAACTGACTAATATGACCAAGACAATCTCAAAAGTTTCAAAATGATTTTATGTTAGGTCGTGAGGTTGCATTAGGCCTCCAATAGCAAGGTTATGTTTGGGCCTTTTGCATATAGTCTTTTTTGGTCTTCATTTTTACCGGGTATAAAATAAGTAGTGTATTATAAACTTGTAATGTAAAACTTTCATTTATAACATAGTATTCGAATTGTTTAAAAAACCCTTATTTCCAACACTTTAACATTTCCAAAGATCTTTCAACGCAAACTTTCTAAATTCTCCAAACTTGCTTTCACATATGTGGCGTTGCTTAGACTAGAATGTGTTAAGGTCTAGTTAGTTTTGTCTTTCCTCTCATTCCCATAAACTAAAAGTAAACAAAAGCACACAACATTAATAAAAAAGAGTCTTTTAGCATCATCTAAAAATAAAATGTTTATTCATTCGACAGAGAGAGAAAACAAATGCCCTTGTGAACCTTCGAAGCGCATTTTATACATATATATATATATATTTGTTAATTGATTTTAACTAAAATTCAAACTTCAAGATTTATAATCTGGAGAATATTTCAATACCCTTGGGCTGAAGTTAATCGATAGCTCGCGTCCAACATCCCATATCATTTCTTCAACATGCTTGGCCATGGAATTACCTTAGATGACATTGAGAGTTGGTACCCAAACCTCCCTAAAGTTTCCCATATCATCTCCTCGTAAGGAGACTGCCCTTTTTGGCTCTTCACAATTGCCTACTTCACATTGACTCTAAATCCTTAGTTTGGCTTCTTTCTATGGCCGCGGCAGTTTATCCTATTGCATGCATATACACTGCCAAGTCAGTCAACTGCAAAAAGTCATGAATGTGGTACAGAGGGCACCATGGAAGGGACTTAAGGTTACTTTCTTGCAGAGTTTTGCTATAGTATCTGTGTACAACATTGTAGCAGGAAGGTTGTTGGTTTTGTGGGCATCTCTCTAGGAGGTAGAGGTGATAAAACCATTGGAATTGTGATTCTTGTCGTTCTCTTGATCGTAGATGTTGTGAGGTTCACGTACAACGGCTTTGCTTGTATTTGGCTAGCGTGCTTTTAGTTTTAGAAGACAGTTATTAAAGCCTTGATCATCAAGTGGAAGAACTTGATAAAAGGAATAGCAATTGCCATTTGCTTTACACTTGGAATACGTTTCATATCTATCGAGGTCTTATACGAGAGTTTTGTGTTGCTTGGCTGGCCGGATCTTAGAATGGCAACTAAAATTGGAGTTGGAATTCTCCGTTTCTGTTTGCTGTTTAAAGTCGTTCTGCTCGGTCCTGTCATCCAATTTCCGTGCAAATCCTACCATCATCAGTATCTACATGAGTCTTCCTTAGTAGGCCATGCCGAGAGCTATATTGTAGAGCATGCTCGCCGTGACATCAGGGACGTTCGACCACATCAAATCGATATTTAGTTGATGAAGTCAAATCTTTACGAAAGACAGCAGAAGCCCTTTATTAACTTTTTGTACGAGTATCCTTGTATCTGTTTTGGCCTATAGTCAAGAAGCTTAGACGACTCTTTTATTTTTTGATGAGCTAAATGGGAGCCAGGCTCTCCCTGCTTTTAATAATGAAATTGGATTCATTCATCAGAGAGAGAGAGAGAGAAGAAATACTGGGCGAGCAATGTGAAGCCTCAGGAACAATTTCTTGGAGTACGATTCACCAGAAACTAGAGCATTGAAATTCATGTTGGCTGCAAGCGTGCAACTAGCTGTTTCCACGACTAAAAAGGCTTTTGGATCTGCCATGGTAAAATTTTTGCAGTTCATGCTTAACTTACTTGCATTGGGCAGAACCGCTAGACATTCTAGCTTTGTGAGTCATTTTAATGGCCTAGCTGGCAAATTGGAACTAAATTAATTCCTTTTTGAATATGCTATTAGAACGGAAAATGCCTCAACGACTGAGTTTCACTAGGAAAAATGTAAAACACGCTTCCAAATATTACATTTAAGGTAAAAGATACAATGACACAAATGCTGTCTATATGCTATAGTCTATATTGATGGTAACAAGCAACCACGCTGAGGTGGGGAGATAATAATGATGGAGAAATCAAACTTCGGGTCGCTTGATCCTAGAGCTTTTTTAACTTTTAAAATTATCTACTGACTTCTATCTTTGGTAACTCTTCTTGAACAAAGCATGAAATATAATGAGAAATGCAGGTAACATTATCTCGGAATCATCTTCAAACCTTTATGAAACAGCAAACTTTTGTCATGTATGGCCAAGGGCAAAAGCTTTTACAGGCCCAATGCTCAATGACCTTACAAAGTCTAGTGGGAGTAGGTAAGCACTCATCCTCATGAACCGATGTGTTCTGCCATGTTCATTACCTCGTCCAACATTTTCTGTTATTGAACATCCAGGAAGCATAACTTGAGCTAAAGGTACAGCCTCACGCGATCTGTTATGCGTTTGTGGCACAAAGGGCAAGTTGAAATGGTTGCACCACATTCTTTGCAAGTCTTCCAAGTGGAAAAGAATGAGCAAACAGAGAGGCCATTAGTGAACACCAATGCTATAAACTCTGATTTACAGAACCCTAAACCTTAAACCCTCTACTGTTTTCCTATACGCATCTTATTAAAGCTATACATTTGGTGGTAATTAATTCTCTCAGTCAAGCCTCCTAGAAGAAGTCTAAAGGAAATATAAATGCAGCATAGCCAAAGTCTTATCAAAGTTCTTATTTCAATTATTTTATGATAACCCAATATTTCCATTTCTATTGGTAACGAAAATTGCTTGGAAAAACCACTAAATAACTCTTTCTAATCTCTTTCTTCAATGGTTGGGCATTTAACATGGTTTGACGACATTAAACAAGGGCCAAAGTAAGGAGAAGTGAACAAATTCCCATTGGAGGCCAAAGGAAAGGGAGGGGAAGGGCTAAAAGACCATTGGATGGGGTCATATCAAAAGTTTCAGTATTGTCTTATGCTGCAGCTAGTTTGCTTGATAGCAGAATGGAATTGGAAAAAGGAAACAGGGGATCCACGCTACTGACACCAAGTAGTTTGACACTGAGGCTTGGTTATGGTGAGTTGACAGGAGCTGTGAAGTTTACAAGAAAGGATTGTTAAGGGCATTGAACAATGGAGAAATTGCACATAAAACAAAGGTCGCTTTTACCAGGGATCATTGTTTTTACTTTCCACTATCCTAGTTCTCATTTCTTCTAGACCATTTTTAACAAGTCTAGAAATGCCTCTGGAGGACATTGCTTAGGACAATATGAAAAGTTTCAGGATGTCACATGCCAAAACATGGGTCCAATTCTTAGGGGGGTTAGGGAAATTTTTGGTCCTAAAACTTTCAGTTTTTTACAATGTAATCCAAAACATTTGAGAGGTTTTAATTAAATCCTAATCCATTTGATTTCTTTTCAAATGAGTACAATGGAAAACAATCAAACTGCTAATTTAGTACATTAACCAAACAAAAAAACAATAAAATAATCAAAATATGTTATTAGAATCATATTTCCCAACCAAAGCCAACCCTTAGTGTGTTTTGAAGCTTGAATGTGTTGGAGAATTGCTGGGATTTTCGGTTGAGGGTTTGAAACCTGAATTGGAAGAGAAAGAAAAGAGGAGCTGGCACCATTGGGAGCCTCTAAGATGTGATAGAGACAATTGGCATAGGGAGTTTATTCAAGAAGATTGGGGGTTTGACCTTGAAAATTGATGATAAATTGATATTGATGATTCAATTTTTGAGTTAACTGGATTAAGTAAAAGCTTTTAGGGAAGTTGAATTGTGTGTTAGGGTGGTAGACATTAGGTGATTATGTGAATTTGGAATGAATGGGAGACAAGGACAGCTTATAGGAGTGGGATTATGGGCAGCCGGAGGGGATCTCCAGCTGGTGGTATCACCTTCCAGTTGCTGGTGGATCCACTACCGGGCAACCTCATGCCTTGAATTATTAGTAAATCCTCATGGACAGAAAAGAAAAGAGATACCGTTTCTCTGATATCCTCACCATGTAGATCCTGCAAAAATATTGAGGAACCTATCCAACAACGAAGAATCATAATCCACAAACTTATCATCTTCTTTAGCACCAATAGTCTCAATTGCGCTGATACAAGTATAACAGAAGACAGTTCTGACAATTGGGGAGCTAGGAGATGCAGAAAAATGTTGAAAAGGGAGTGGAGGATCATGATATAAGATGAACTAGAGACAGCCAAGCTGGGTTGTTTTGAGCAGAAAAATTAGTTGAATACAGTTAGGAGAGATCTAGAGTAGCTATGATTGATTCCATGTAATCTCTACAGATTTGTTTGATGATGATCATTGCAAATGTTTCTATAAATACTGTAAATAATATTTGATGACCATATGATAATAAGAAATTCAATTCCAATCTCCATCACTCAATCTCCTGTTCTTCTGGTCCTTGAGGTATTTTGGTCAAATACAAGTGATTGATCTGAATTCCAAAGACTCTGTTTTTGTTCTTTGTTGTTGTTTCAAGGTCCAAACTAATTAGCTTGTATCATGTGCGTCTACACTTCTCCAAATTCTTGGAAGCCGTCTCTCTCACCCTCAATGTTTTACATCATTTTTGGTTTTCATGTTAGCAGCTTTTCAGTTATTGAACAACACAGAAGCTCTCTGTTCCACTCTTTCTAAACATTATGAAATGCTAACAGAGGGCTGGAGATCAGGTGCCAATCGGATCCAAAAAAGGGAGAACGATGATCAGCAAATTGGGGACAAAGTAAGGGTTTCTATGTTGCCTTGGAGTATTTGGGTTGGAAATTTGCTTTTAATAATGTATTCTAAATACTAAGTTAATGGTTTGAACGTTATCTGTTACTAGTTATACTCAATTGACAAAAAAAAAGTCAAAATGTTTAAAACTTAATTAAAACCATTCAAACATTTAGGACTATATATTAAAAAAAATTGAAAGGTTTATGATGAAAAATATGTTTGTCTCAATTATTGGGAGAGACTTTTGTTTGGGTATTGAATACCGCTATACATGCTGTTTCTGTTTGAAATTCCTTTCAATCAAACCCCAAAACAGAGATAGCAACTTAATATAATGCCTTTTAATTAGAACTCTGCGTAACTAATTTGATTTGAGTGCACTTACCATATGACCACATCCGAAAGCCATGTCTCTTGGGTTTGTCAAGCAAATGGGGCAGACCTTTAACGACAAAGCTCATATATGTCAAAAACACGTCCACCAATGAAGGAGAGATTCAAAGGGATAAAAACATACCTTTTCCACTCGTGTTGTTGGTTCAACTGTTTCAAAGCTTGTGAATTGTGGAACAGATTTAACTTCATTATCATGATCAATAACTTCACGTGGAGGAGGAAGTAGCCTTGTACATGGACCCCTATGTGCACTGGATAAACACAATGGTCTAATTAGGACTCCTCAAGTTGATGGTAGGTATTAACCAGAACTTTCAGGGGTGGCTTACTTGACATGATTCAAAGTTTGAGTGGCTCTATACTGAAAGGGAATTTCCATGAGAGCAGCAAGTGCAAAGGCTGTTTCTTTCTTAGACTGTTCCAAGTCCCCAGACATGATTTTTGTGAAGTTAACAAACTGAGAAAGGAAAACAAAAATTAAAATGAAACAAAGAAATGGACTAGATGGCACTAGGGCATCATAACTTAAGAAAATGATGCAAAACAATCACATTTCAAATATTGAAAATAAATATAAAACAATTTATTTCAAATATCGTGATTACAGGCAATAATATTGGAATGGGTTGATGCTTTCCAAATGCTTACTTCATGTGAAACTTGAGAAAAATAGTGTAATAGTCTTCACATTAAAAGTCAAGCACTCAAAGAAAGGAGTGGTGGGGGGCCTCTAACACGAGGTTTTTTTTTTCATGTATGTAGTAATTAATGAATGTCCACAAACACAAACACAAAACCTCAACTGAAAAAAAAAAAAAGAAGAGAGAGAGAGAGAGAGAGAGAGAGAGAGAGAGAGAGAGAGATTTCATTCATTCAATCACAAATGATGCTATTCCGTTCTAAGATCTTCATGGGGTTCTAAAATTCATATGCCTTTATCATTTTGCATGTTAATGTTTACACGACTTATGATTTGATACATAAGACCCATACAAACTGCAACAGAACGACCTACATGGAGCAGTAAAATGTGTCAAAGAAATTCTGTAGACAGCAGTTCCAGATCAGTTCCATGAACAAAGATCAATGCATGTCTTACCAGAGAGAAGGATTCAGGTCTTAATCCAGTTTGCCCATCAGATATTACCTATTTTCTTTGAAAAATTTTTGGGATATACTGACACCACAGTTAAAATCCATGTTGAAACATCTGATTTAGGATAGTTGCTTGTTACTCGGTCATGTCTAACATACCTGAAAGTTGTCGAATGCCCGCCGAGGAATGTTATCATCAAATTGTTGCATTGCATCCCATGGTCCATCCCCCACTCCAACCAAAACAATAGAGAGAGGATACTGACTATTAAACAGATTGTCAAGGATTAGAGCATGAAAACCACAATTTTACATCTGGGATACAAATGGGCTTACTTTACCTAGCTGATATTATAGAGTTTATTGTTTCTTGTTCTTGTTGTCTGTGTCTCCCAGCTGGAGTGTCATGACTTCTGACCTACAATCCATCAATCATGAACAAAGAAAGAAGGTTCAAAATAAATTTGGAAACAACAAAATACAAAGGTTTGGTATAAAGCAAGATCTAAGCTACCTGTCCATCTGCAATAATAACAAGGACATGATATTGTCCATCATTTTGCTCCACAATATTGATTGCTGCATCAATTATTGGGGCGAAGGAAGTTGGACCTACAATGTGCACAACAAAAAGCATATGCTGCTAAACATAAAGGATTTCATTTTTCCTGATAGCTATGCATTAAGCAAAAATAAATAAATAAATAAATAAAACAAACAAACAAAAGAAAAAAGAAAGAAAGAAAATCCACGACAACTTTTAAGACCTCAAATTTTAAGGTGTTATTTTCCACATGGATGCCAGGGTTGACGGTAGAAATGAAGTATGCCAATACTCTAATATAATAGTGAAATAAATGGTGACACCTGTGGATAAAGTTTAAGTGACAAATACCTTACACCTGTGGAAATTTTTTCCAACCATGATTGCAAGAACATTAACCAGACCATTGAAATGTGCTCAAATCACAGTGATTAGTAGGCTAAATCATCTCTAAAGAAATTGTACTCACTATCCTCTTCAAAAACCAAATTATCCAGACCACTGAAATGGCAATCAACAATAACCTAACCATGACAGAATTCCAAAGCCACCTAGCAGCTTAAAAGTTTGATGGATGACTCCAGCAAAGAAACAGGAATATATAGAAGCAATCAAATTATGAAGGGAAAAATTAAAAAGATGCAAAACAAACTTTAGGAATAATAAGAAGAATGGAGAAGGTTGTAATAAACCTGATAATTTCAAGTATGGAACAATCTCTCTGTACCGTGTAAGAACTTCCTCAAACCCATGACATGGTCGATGATTAGGATAAAAGCTGAATACGTATTTATCACAAGTTGATGCTGCCAAAATAAAAGAAAACAAGAGGGAGAATAAATCAGATCAATCCACTAAAGAATTCAACGCAAAGTTCGTACCAGAGATCATTAAGTGCACTAACAGTCGCCAAATCCAAAACAGGGTATCAAGTTGTCTTCATCAAAGGGAGATAAAGTACGGCCAATGATAGAGATTGCCTGCTCATAGGGATTTGGTGAGTTGCCAATTGTATGGAGACTCTTGCGGCAAAATGAATACCTCCCTATAAATTAGGACAGAAATTTTTTTATTCCACTATTAGAATTAAAAAAAATTGCAAAATGTCTGGTCATCAAAGGAAAAGAACGGTCACCTGTCCACTCATTACTCTTAGTGAAGTCAATTCCAAGTATCAAATTTGATGATTCAAGACCAGCTTCTCTCAGTGCAGAAATAACCTGTGAATATCCCAAATTTTTTCACACTTGGCGGGTTCTCTTGCTGTTTTTTATGTACAAAATAATCTAACAACTATGTTAAACCAAATAAACATGAATCAAACATTTGTAGTTTTTGGATATTATTTTTTCCATTAAAATTTTGACAGCATTGTCATTCCAATTGAGCAAGTATTGTTTGTCCGGTCAATGGCATTCATCTTTTATTTTGGCTTACTAACAATAATAGCATAAATGTACTGATACCTTATCAAACAATATCCACTTCATAGTCCAAACAAGTCAAATTTTTAGCCTTAACAGATTATCAATGGGTCACTCAGCTATTTCTTATGGGTACAAGCATCAGGTAATCTTGGTCTCAGAGTTACCAATAATGTCCAGAATAAGGGGACGGAGACAACTCATTTGCATCCTGCACTTCCCTGCCTTGCCCCATGCCTCATACTACTCCATTCCCAGATGAGAAAAAGGAAAACAAGAGCAACAAACAGGAAAAAGGACCAAATAGTTCCTAAAATAATAATCCGGCACCATCGCTCCAAGGTCCTCTTCAATGCAGTTGGTTTATAATAATTAAACTCCATTTAGAAATTGTATTTTGACTTCACAAATGCAGACCACTTCATTGGCCTACACCTTGTTGCCTTCACTGAATTTCCCAACAGGAATCTTAAGAACTAAATTCCATTAACAATGCCACAAAATGCTACAAGTACACAAAAATCAGTACAGCTGGCATGATTTCTCCAATGAAATCGTTTCCCTATGAAGTGAGAATCATCAGTTTTTCCTGTTTTGCCTGAAAACCACCTAGGCCTAACATTTGCCCACCTTAATTAAATTATCCTAGCATTGTTTTGGAGGATGGAGGATAATTTTTGGCTTCCCCAATCATATCTTCCTCTTCCTGCTTCTTGCGGTCCTACAAAGAGTTCTTCCTGGCCTATCCAATATTTTTCGCAAGTAAACTCCAAAAGAAACTAAAAAATTTTGATAACCAACCCAATCTTCCAGCAACTTATAGTGTATCACCCTTACCGGGATATGCAAGAACAAATGTCAAATAATAATATAATAATAATAATACAAATACACAGCAACTACTTTCTCACCTCATCCAAGATGAGATTGTCAGCTGCAAAATTAATCGCAAATGGAACTACAAAAATGTTCTAACAATAAACAAATTACGGCCTCAAAAATGGAAAATGGAAAATTTAAATAAGGGTCAACTATCATCTATCAAAGTAATTTTCTCAGCCAATACGATCTAAATTTCAAATGGGATTGGAGAGAGAAAAAAAAAATTATTAACAGAAATATTGGCAGACAACGAACCATAAAAATCTCACAATTACCAACTAAAACTTTGCAACACTGACTAGAGAGCAAGACGCCATATTGAGCTCTATTCTATGTAACAAACATCTAACAAGGGAACTGACAATCTGTCAGAAACATCAAAGCAGACAGATACCAATATCTCGTTAACCCCAGGACCGAAAATAAACCAGAAGTTCAACAGAAAAGTGAGTGAGTCTCAAAAATGCAAATTACCTCTTCCAAGGAGTTGAAATTGTCAGCTATACAAGCGGGTCGCTGCCTGTTTCCGTAAATATTCCGACTATGAACATGGGCCATCGGATTTGAACCTCCCGCATAATAACTTGTTGGTTGTTCATGTACATGCACGGCATCATCAGAATTATCCAAACTCGATTCTTCGTTCCCCATATTTTCTCCCCCAACAAAAACTCTTCACTTTTTTTTGTTTTTGGGTGGGGGGGGGGCCTTTGGCTCGGTCCCTGTCAGAGAGAGAGAGAGAGATTGCAAAGCTTGAACCTTTTTAATTGCAAGGCTTTTCTTCCCTTTAGAGCCTGGTTTTGAGAAATGGTCTAATATCGTTTATATTAGTCGGACTTCTTCCCGTCGACCCTTCTCTGCCGCGTAATAATAGATGTTATAATAAGTTAAACAAATGAATCTCACGCGTGATCTTCCCCCCCCCCCCCCCCCCCGCCCTTCCCTTCGCATGCGACTTTGATTAAGCACTTCTCATTGGTGCCTGCCAGGACGAGTGCGGAACTCGGCGTTATTGAATATTCCCTTGTGTACTACTACTACTATGGCATTCTATGAATATTTTTGCATGTTTTAGGGCTAGGAATGAGAGTCACATTTTGCACCTCTTTTCCCCTTCTTTTTTTTTTTTTTCCTCTTTGGTTTCTTTTATTTATTGTACGGCACATTAGAATGAGTGCAAACGAACTAATTTGGTTCGTTAAAAGTTAACTACCTCAACTCAATAAGAATATTCGCTTAAAATTCTTTCAATTAGCTACACAAATGATATTTCATATTAAGCTCAAAGTTTATTTTTTAAACGAAAATTTTAAAGTTCATTCTAATTTTACAAACAATTTATTTAAAACTCATTTAAAAATTTTAATAAATGTATTGTTGAAAATAATGTTAAGATATTATGGAGTCTTGTTTAATATATTATTTAGGTCATAATATCAATAAGCAAAAACTTTATGTTCTTTAACCTTAAATCTCATTCTGGTCATTGTCCCTTGCACAACCCTAAACATTTCTCTTCCCCGCTCCCTTTTCTGTCTCGAATGACTTGCTCTTTAACTTGTCATTACTCTCGTAAGGTTGTTGCTACTTCCCCATGAAGGCTCTCTCTCTCTCTCTCTCTCTCTCTCTCTCTCTCTCTCTCTCTCTCTCTCTCTACCAACCAAATGTATTTCTCAATTCTTTTCTCTATTTTCAAAAGAAAACTTGAAGATTCGAGAGTATATATCTTTCTGCTTTTTCTTTCATCATCTACTTAATTTTTTTCTTAATGAAGAGTTCAATGAAGAGGATATACCCCAAGCTACAAGCATTGGGCCTGAAATTAAGGATGGATTTGAACCTTGCAAAATAATACACGACTAGTTGACCAGAGATAAGAGAAAACCTCCAAAATTAGTCCTCTGATAATTAAATCACCAAAGAACACAAGAAATAAAAGGGCATGAGAATGGTACTCAAGTCGTTACCTTTGCATGGATGTGGTCTGGTTCTATTTACATATTTCTTAAAAACTATAGTTAGCATGTTTTAAATGGCGACGAGACCTGGGGGCTGGACCCTCCAGGCATAAGCTAGGCCAGGTCTAGACCCCTAAACTTATGATGGGGATCATTAGTAGTAGATCCTAGCCTTGCCCTTAACTCGCGGAAGGGTGCTTAGCGTTTTTACTTGTGCCTGGACGATAGAAGGGATCTACTATCTCCTTTTTTTTAAGAGACATAATGAGAAATTTTTTAAGTTTAGGGATCAAGACATATTTTTACTTGTCAGAAGACTAAATAATTCTAAAAGACACAGAAAAGAGAGAGAGAGAGAGAGAGAAAACAAAAACTTGAGAAATTCATTTATTGTATCTTAGAATTTCCAAGATAGTGTACTTAAAAAACAATGGGGTAAAAATCATAAGAATGTAAAAACATTGTGATATACGTTAGAATGTGAGATTAGTAAGTTAACTTAACAATGTTTGGAAAATTAATGCTATTGTGGTTGGTATAAAAACAAAAAAAAAAAAATATTAAATCTTAATTTTACAATTATAAATACAACAAGATCTTTGTATGATAATTATCTATTCCATATATACTTGTTACCACCCAATGGATTAGTTGCATGTGTCAAGAGCTAAGGAGCTAATGTACCAGCAATTAATTAGCCATATAAAATTAGTCGAGGCATTGAGAATATCAAAGCGGTCTTCTGTAAGAGATCAGTCCAGGAACAACTGGTACGATGAACATTAACACTAGTGGGGATCCAACTCAATGGATATGTGGAGGAACTAGTAACGGAAGAATTTTCAGTCGAATTAATATAAATGGTCAAAGGAAACATCAACAGGAAATGAGGATAAAGTGTAATGCGATCAATTATTGATATGCTAGTGCCCTTACTTAGGTACACATGACCGACCTAGCATGGCACGCTTATGTGATAAACACATGGTCTTTCTACTTTTAATTGGGGAATTTGGTCGCAATCCAGCCAAAGTATGAGTCCCACTTAATCAAAACAAGTCAAAGTTTGAAGTCTTCTTCTTGCTTCTTTTATTATTATTATTTGAAATTTTAATTTATTTCATTCAAAATTACTAAATGTATAATCAAGATACCAAAATGTACGATTATGCATAACTTAAGATTTTTTTTTTTTTAAAAAAAAGGACAACTAAAGACAGGAGAATGTGCATTGAATATTTTAATTGCTCTTTGCCTATTTTATTATTTTAATTATATATCTATTAATTTTTTTACCTAAATTTAATTTTTTTTAAAAAATAATACTTTTTATTAATAATAAAGTCATGTTGTCCTCACTATGACATCACTCGGACCTTTCTAAATCCGAATCATCTGACCATATAATAATAAGACTCCTTTTAATTTGAATATTGTTCTCATCACTTGAGTAGTGTCTAGTTGCTTTTCCTTTGGACCATCAAAAATCAACAAATCATGCATAAAAACATACGAAAATTGTTTGTTCACTCATCCTAATTTTTGTTCAAAGAAGGTAAGAATAGCTGCCTCGTATGCAAATTTATGATCAATTATCCTAATTTTTGTTCTATTTTATATCTTCTGCGTATTCTTTCCAATATTTTTGCTCGGACTATTCATACAAGGAAAAGTTCCCTTTCCTTTTGAATTTTCTTTTATCTCCTTTTCTTTCACCTAATCTTTCTGTCGATCCAAACAAGTTCTAAAGCCCTCAAAGTAAGAAGAGTGGGGACTTCGGAAATACTTTCCGATGGATAAAAGGAAAAATGGGAAACAGGGTAACAAACAAAGCCTTTGAAATCTGAAATTAATATTTTATCAAAAGATAAAAGGGCATTCATTATGTCACATGGATATATAAGACAAAAATTTTAAGTCCGCGGATTGCGTAACCAGAAGAAGCTTATAACGGAGCAAATAAACAAAACAAAACAAAAAGCTACGCCACTGGAATGGCAACCCCGCAGAATTTCGAAGCTGTAATACACCAAACCACCTTCAACATTCCACTAAGCTAAGATTAAACAACATCCAAAGATAATAACCAACAACATTGAGAGAAGCTAGGATCCTATTCTAAGTAATCAATGCAGAAATTAAAACCTAGGGAAGTACACAGCCTGAAAAAAATGAGCCGGTAGATGATAAAGACACAGAGCTACCAATCACGCAGTACACTGTACACCGACGAAGTCCCTGTCAAGGAGTAAGGGAAGATAGTTTGGTACACTCAAACAGACTTGCCAGCTTCCAGTAGTGAAGAATTAAATCCACACCCTATGAGCATTCATGTCTAGGGTTTCCAAGCATGTTATGAGGATCCTCTTCACCAGGTTTCTTTGCATGATCTGAGGATATCAAGGTCGAAAGTAGAGACCAATAATTAGTAACAGCTTGTTTCCAATTGTCGGAATCCTCTGCAGATTCTTTCGGATGTAGACCTGCAAATTGTACAAAAGCAAAAGACAAAATATTAAGGCAGGGAACGTAGGACGGAAACATGGTGTCCTACTGTCCTCTGTTTCTAATTGTCATGTAATTACCATATATTGAAAGCTCACTTTGCTCAAACGAGGCCTAGAGGGCCAAGTTCTTCTCTCTTCAGTAGGGATCCTTGGCGACTGTTTGCTTTTTATTGTACATGCCGATGGTAAGGAGTTCCAATATGGTATCACTTACTGCAGAGAAAAGGGCCTGAACTAGACTTCCTAGAGATGAAGCAGGAATTTGTGCCAAGGATTATACTGTCCTCTATACGCCGTTGTTGATTCTAAAACTATTAGGCTAGATTAACAAAATAATTCTGGTCTTCATTGTTCTTGCCTTGATTTGGCATCCTCAGCCGACCGAATTTGCGATACTACCAGAGGGGAGTGGTGGGCGTTGCGGCAGCAGTAGTGGGGACAGCGACGTTGGGATAGTAGTGGAGGGAAATGGGGTCGGGGTTAAAGGTAGAGTTGGAAGAATAGGAGTAGAGGGAAGAGTCGGGTGATGGCGGCGTGCGTGGGTGGGGTCGAGAGTGGAGAGGAGGATAAAATTATGGTTGGAGAAAAAATAAGCCTTACAATAAATGAATGTGGGTGGGGCGGAATTAAGGAGACCGCGAGGGTAGGAAGGGAACAACGAGAGGTATTTCTCAATAAATTTGTCATTAAATTTTTTTTCTTATAAACATTAGCTAAAAAACTGTGGACCGGTTATTATGGAGTTCGTCATAAATATTAGTAAGAATTAAAAGGATTATTATTATAATGCATATAAAATTGCCTATTAAAATTTGTTACTAATTGATTTTTAACACCGGAATTATTGTAATTTGTACTTGACAGCCCATTAATTTTTAATCTGTTACACATTGATTATTATGCGGATGGAAAGAGAAAATTAAAAATTAAGTCCCGTTTGGTTACGAATGTTGAATTTTTGTCATTGTTTGATTTTCTGATTTTGTTGTTCGATGTTTATTACTTTTAACTTTTGTTACTGAGGATTATATTTTATTTTTAGTTAAAAGATCTTATTAATTGATTTATAAGTTAATAGACATGATATTTCAATTCACAATAAAATTAGAAAATTATATATCGATACCGAAAGTTGTTGAATCCTTCCATAATCAAACCATAATTTCTGCGATCCTAACATTAGTTTTCCCAAATCCCACCAGAGGGGGGGGGGGGGGGTGGGGGGTGGGGGGTGATCTTAGCCGTAGGAAAGCATTTTGTCCCAACAATCCAGCAGTCCAAATTAGCAATATACAGGTTCTTTCAATTACAGGCCACCAAAAGAAAGGAATAGAAAACTCTGTGGCCATTTTGCAATGACCAAAATAGACTCTTCGGTTACCCATCTTCTCTTTTTGTCAACAAAGCTACCATCGCCGTCGTCACTCTTCTCTCTCATGGAAACGAATGACAAGAGGGAAAGAAAAAATTTGCTCTCTCTACCGTGCTCTTGGTTTGCCGGTGACAGAGGGCAAAACGCTGCCGGAAGCTACAGTGGGGGATGATGCGAAAAAGCAGCACTTATCCTGCTTCCCTTGCCTCTCACGAGGATGTTGTCAAGGAGACAACCAACGTATGGCTATAGATGGATTTTGATATGGAATATATATGTGTATATATATATATATATATATATATAGAGAGAGAGAGAGAGAGAGAGAGATAGAAAGGAGAAAGGAGAAAAGGAAAAAAAAAAAAAAAAAAAAAGGAAAGGAAATATGAAAGAGAGAAGCAGAAGCTAATTTCTTACTACTAACTGCAGAAGCCAACGTGAGGGAGGGGCGGAGGTGTAGAGACACAGAAAGCAAGGCAATGAGAAAAGTTGGAGAGAGAGAGAGAGAGAGAGAATGGAGGAAGCGTGGAGAGAGAAGATGGAGAAATAAGAGAGCGAGATGCAAGACGAGGAGCGGGGGATGAGGTTTGAGATGGGGTAACATCATAATAAGGAAGGAATGAATCATTTTTTTATTTTAACAACCCGTTGGTTTTAATTCATTAATGATTGCTAACTATGCTATATTAACAATTTTTTTGCTCTTCTTTACAATATTTGTAATAAGATAAGACGGGGCGAGAACTTAGTACAAATAAGGTATATATTATTATTTTGTAATAAGATAAGATTAGGATGATATCCTATACAAACAAAGATAGATCAAACCCAAAAATTACACATTGAACAAAGGCCCCAAACTGAGGATCTCATGAAAGGAAGAAGAGCCCTATGGACATGGCGCTCCCCCGCGATCCCCATCTTATGATTGAACTATAAAGGAAGAAGAAGAAGAAGAAGAAGAAAAAACAAAACAAAACAAAAGGCTTCAGTTTCTTCCAGACGAAGAGCTGGCTGAACAACGGAAAGCCTCCTTCAGGATGTTATTTTTAGTCTCGCCGCGTGGCAGTGGGTACTTGGTGAAAGAACCGTTCCTGGTGGTGGTCGGCCCATTGCCCGAGATTGTTTTGGCTGGCTGGCTCATCTTTCCAATCGCCCCGCTAACTGCTCTTTGCACCCTGAGCTTCCACTCCGAAGATCACCGTCTTAAAGGGGAGTCCCCGGTGCCTTGAATCGGATTGACACAACATAAAAAGACCTCATTAAAAAAAAAAAATTAAAATTAAAAAAGGCTAACACATGGACCATCAATAATTGAGCCATCTCACATGCTTTGCTTACGTCAAAGTGACGGACTCGAAGGTGACTACGCTCCCAATTCAGTGAGGAAGAAGCAATTGCCGGATCTTACTTGAGACTCAAAAATTTTATGAATTTAAATAATTTTAATTTTTTTTTTGATTATGTATAAAATGTTTTATATTATATAAATACAAAATAAAATAGATTTATATTAATATTTATCATTCTGTTATACGATATTTTGTACGTAATATAATTTTAAAATTTATTTTAAATCTACAAATTTTGAATCTAATTAAATTTTCTCTCAAAATTTATAACATTATTTGCATAAATAACATTTTTTTATTTTTAAATTAAGTTTATATTTTCAATATCTCAATTATGCAAATCAATATTCCTTTTGTGAGTAATAAGACTAAGGGTCATCATTAAATGCATAATATTCTTTTAGTCTTTGAGGTCAATAATATGTTAATAAAATGAAAAAGTTACGTAGATGCAATGATTTGAACATATTTAAAATGTCAGTATACATATTACACTATCATAATTATTAATTATATTTTTTAATCTTTTTACATATGATTATACTTTACAATAAATATCATAAATGTATGCTTAATAATTATAATAGTGTAATATAAATTTTTCTTTAAAATATATTAAGTTGAACACATTAACATATTTAAAAAAAAAAACTTTAAAAGGAATTAGGTAATACATGCAAAACAAAAGTAAGTCATAAATATGAAAAAAAAAAACATAAAATTTTAGTTGGTATATAGATTTTACCACAATTATTTTTTTTTTAAAAAAATGAGATTCAATCATAAAATGTGCCATGTAAAAATAAGATTGTTTAATTAAAAATAGAAAAAAAAATTAAAATTTTTTATTTTGCATAAAAATTAATAATTCAATAGAACATAGGACCAACTAAACTTGAAGGTTAATGGCAAATTAGGTTCTTTAATTCTTGACAATGGATTTAGCCCCTTTCTCTCTTTTGCGCCTCTCTCTCTACCTCTTCATCATCCTCTTCTTTTTTTCTTCTTTTTCCATTTGATTTTTAATTTTTAAGTCCTATTTCTCCTTGCTTATATGAAATCACAATTATTAACAAATCTCCTAAGTTTATTTTTTTTATTTTTATAGGTCCTATGATATAATAAATTTTTATGATCTAATAGATGTTTGTTAAATGATATATTATTTTTACTTAAAGCAAATTGAAATTGCATTTAGATTTCAGCCTTTGTTATAATTGACAATTTGAAGAAATGTAACATTGAGGAAAGAGAAGAAATTGGTATTTAAGATGATAATTTCTTTCATCCATTTTCTATGTAATTGATTTTAGTTATCAATTTTGGGATATTGAGAACTGATTAATCAATTTACAAAGTCGATTATTTAGTTGCTATGACTTCATAAAATTAACACATTAAAATATTATTATCCATTTGACCAAGAAAATACTATGTAATGTGAGTTAAATATTGTATGTATTATCATTTTATAAAAATACCTGTTTTTTTAATATTTGTGTTCAAAGTTATTTAAAATGTTTATATAATAGATTTTTTTGTAAGATCAAATCTAACTTGGATTCATGCATAGTGCTAGTTAAAAAAATTAGTTTTAATTATTATTAAAATGGTCTTCAAATGAGCAACAACGATGTACTTTGTGATGCATATCTCTCTTTAACAAGACAATGATGTGGTCTTATGTTAAACCTAGAATTAAGCTAATCATAAAAATAGAGAGTTGAGATTGAGTAATAAAAAAAAAGTTGAATCAATAAGAAGTTAAATCAAAGTATAATGTTTACAATTAATAAAGAATAATTGAACCAAAGACAATCAAAAGATAAAACAAAATAATATATTTGATTACCCAAGGCAAGAGACTATAGAATGAGGCCTCTTTTGTTTTTTTTTTTTTTTGGCTATCTTTATGTGGAAATTTAGATTAATAAAAGTGGTGGATGAGTTATCATTTTATTACTTTTTAGTTCTATTGTTATCTAAAAAAATATAGAAAAAAAAAAAGGAAAAGTGATACTAAGGATCATTTTACTATATTTTTGTAGGTTAACAAAATTATATAAGAAAATTAGAAAAATACAATGAGAAGATCTAACTAGCATTATAAAAGTAATAAAATGATAAAAAGATGGCTTTTCTTTTATTAATGAGTACTTTATGTCTTTTTTTGTAAGCCTTAATCTTATATTGAGATTTTTTTTCTTGATTAAAAAGTATCCATTATTAATACTTAACCATTAAACAAAAGCCTAAAAAGATTTTCTTGCTTTTGTCAATTGTAATGTTCTCAGTTTGATTTGTCAATGTTTTTTTTTTCTTTATCCCTAATGCAAGTCATAGAGATATGTTTGATATCATTGAAAATGATAAAAATTATATAAAAAATTCAAAACATGGAAACTTGAAATGAAAAACGTTCTAAATAAAGAAAAAAGTTATTTTTAATTTTTGTTTATTTTAACAAACAAATAGAAGGCTTAGACTTATTAAAAGTTTTGGCATTTGGAGAAATATTTGGTTGTCTTATTTATAGTTTGTTGATAATACCATTCTCCTTAACAAAGCTAGGAATGAACATTTTTCATTAATAATTGCAAAAGAATTCTTAAGTACTTTTAATGTTGTACTTAATTAAAAATTAATTTCTATAATACTATTATTTATGGAGTTAAAGTGTGTGATGCTAAGGTAAACAATGAAAAATAAGGTGCTATTCAAGTATAACAAAGCAAGTATTCCCTAGATCCTTTGTAAGGAATCAGTGATCTAATGACTAAGGCAAGGACAAAGAGGATAAAGGAGGCTTTATAAGGCTTAATCATGGAGCTATGTGACAAAAAAGGTGTTCTAGAAGATTCCAAAGTTGTTTTAAAAGTTTTCAATGCTACATTAAGGATCATCACTTATCTTTATGTGTAAGATGATGGACAAGGTTTAGGACTTGAAGAACAAAACTTGGAACCTATAATATAAGTCCAAACTGTATGACTAAGATAAGGAAAGGCTTAATTGCATACTAAGTTGTATTAATGGGCCTGATTTTATGTTGGATTGTTGGGCTTTAAGTTAAGGCTGAATTAAATGTAGGAAAAACTTAACTTCTTAAGTTTATTTAGGCTTGTGCATTCAGTCGAGTCTTGATACATTAGTTAGGTCTTTACTTTGACTTTATATCATTAGTGGTAGTCTTTTTAAGAATTCTTAATCAAGATTAATTTAGGATTCTTAATCAAGGTAGATTTGTATTCCTTAATTAAAGGTATGAACTGTAATTAAGGTTTTCTTATATAGGTATGTTAAGAAACATCTTTTCCTTATTTAATTGTAATATTTACATGCCTATATAAATACTACAACTATGTAAAATGGAATAAACAAGATTGAAGTATTTTTTTTAGCAAGCTTTGCTCTACTTTCTTGTGTTTTTGGAAGAATATATTGTCTTGATTTATCAAAAGAGTGATCAACCTTTATGACATCTTAAGATTAGGGCTTTTAAGAATTAGTTTCCTTAGGGTTTAGATATGATCAATCCAACTTGTTTTCTAACTTTTTGGGGCGTGCATAACAAATTGATTCAAGGGTTCTTAGGGCAAGTTGCATAACGGGTTTTTTATTAGTTGGTACCAGAGCATTGGTTTTAAAAATAAATTACGTATCTCTTTTCCATCTTTGTTTAGTACTTTTCTTTGTGCTTTATTCGTTCCTTGTGTTTTTTTGCTTAGTTCTTCTAGTTTTTTATGATTAGCTTATTACTCTTGAAGTTATGTTAATTTTGTGGGTGATTAATTTGATTAAAAAAAAGTTAAAAAAAAGTAAAAAAAAAAAAGGAAAAAAAGAGAGAAGGTTGAAAAACAAAAGAAGAAAAAAAAAGAAAAAAAAGGAAGAAGAAGAAGTTGTATTTGAGTTGAGTAGTGGATTATCATTCTTTTAACCTATTGTTTATAAGGTTGTAGATTTTTTTTTTCTTTCTAACCATAAAAAGGATATCTTGAATTTCTTTTAAAAGTTCTAATTTTGAGATTTTCCACCATCTAATAAATTGCTTCTTATGATTTGTTAATCTTAAGTCTTTTAAGAACATAAAAGGGCCCAGTTTGAGTGGAAAAAAAGGCAAGAATGGTGAGATCATTATTGAGAAAAGCCAAAATAGAGTAAAACACAAGTGATAACAATTTGATCTTAATGAGGACCATTTTAGGTCTTATATTGAGAGGAGGAGTGAATCAGTATGAGATATATGCTTTTTATAAATTAATATGGATTTAACCTCTGTTGCTTATTAAAGTCGATGATCCAATTTTTATTTTTCTCCCTTACATGAGCGTGACCGTACAACTAAAAAATCAATGCTTAAGCACCCAAGAACACACAACAATTTTTACTTGGTTCACCTATAATGTGCAAGTTATGTTCACAATGTGATAGGATCCCTCCTAAACCACACAATTCAATCTTACTATCAAAGGATACGATAATGTTATGGAAAGATCACTCCTTCACCATTTGTAGAAGGACTACTCCTTAATCACTTACAACAATCTCTTGATCACTCTAACGGTATCCCATATTGTTTTTTAATAATTTATCAAGAGTTTATGCTAAAACATTTCCTAGAGAACAATCACTCAATATGTATAGATTGCTAAAGCAAAATATAGATCTTTTCCTTCCTTCGCTATTAGTTTTATCTCATCGACTATCGGTGATGCTTGCACGCGACGTTAATACTGTCTGTACGTGTTGTTGTTGCTATTTGCATGCGTTGCTAATGCTATCCACTACTAATGTTGTCTATATGCATTGTCGTTGCTGTTCATGTGCATTGCTCTTATTGTTTGTACATGGTGCCATTGTTGTCTGTGCATGCTGTTAATGCTATTTACATGCATTGTTGCTATTGTTTGTGCACACTGTTAATGTTGTCCACATACGCTGTCGCTACTATCTGTGCATGTTATTAATGTTGTCCGTGTGTGCTATTAATGCTGTTTGTGTGCGTTACTAATGCTGTCCATAGGCACTACTTTTGCTGCTACTATTGTTTGCATGCACTCCAAATGCGTTGCTTATGCTATTCGCATACACTGTGGCTACTTACCGTACACGTTGTTCTTGCTGTTCGCGTGTGCTGCTGCTTATGTCTACATGCATTGCTGCTATCCATATGTGCTATGGCTGTTATCCATACGGGCTATTCTTGCTATTTGATCACACTACTACTGTCTACTCGCCACTTGCTATCCACCCATACTGCTATTGTTTGCTCACCTCGTTGCTACTGTTTGCTCGTGCCATTGCTACTATTTGCACACATTGCAATTGTCTTGTCGCATTGTTGTTGCTATCCTTACGTGCTGCATTTGTCTTTTTACACCGCTATTATTTGCATGTTAGTTGCTAGTGCAAGACCCTTCTACTGCTACTTCACCTCTTGTTGGCTACTGCTCCTCCTCTTGCTAGTTGTTGCCTTAGTGGTTTGTTGATGTCAAACCCTTTTGCTGTTGTTTCACCTCCTGTTGGCTATTAGTCTACCTTTTACTGGTTACTACCTTGGTGGTTTGCTAGTGCGGGTGGATGCCATAGTGGTTCTTGCTGATGCAGGTAGCTACCTTGGTAGTGTTTGCCAGTGTGGGTGGCTGGCTACCTTGCTTTCATTCTTTCCTCCTTGGTTGGCTGCCTTGTTGCCTCCCCCTTGGTGGCTACTGCACTTTCCTTGTCCAACTACCTTGCCCTCTTTCTTTCCCTCCTTGGTTGTTTACCTTTCTGCCTCTCCTTAGTGGCTATTGCACTTTCCTTGGCTAGCTTCTACACCTCTCTTGACGGTTATCTTTTTTGCCTTAACATATCACTCTCTCATTTGGTGGCTACCTCTTTCTTTGTTATTCACCCTCTTCTTGCCTTGAGGTTTGCCATTCTCTCTCCTTTGGTTAGCTCTTTCAAAATTCTGTGGCACACCCTCCTCTTGCAAAATGCATATGGGTATTTATAAAGCCTTGAGATTAAGCCTATACAATCATTAACGGTTATTGTTAATTCCCACATGTTTCCTTATAATTAACGGCCAAATTTGAGTCCTAAAATTTAGGGTAAATGGTCAATGGTCAATAATCAATCTTGACCCTTAAAATTTAGGGTCATGATCAACATTGACTCATAACCGCCAAAGTTAACCTATTATCACTAGTTTCTCTTAATGACCTCATTACATCTTAATGACATTCACAACATTAAATCAACATATATAATAGTGTGAGATGATGTAGACAATAAAGATGGGTTCAACAATCTTCCCTTTTGGATTTATTAGCAACATATTAAATCTAACAATGCACATATAACAATTGTCAACATTTATTGCTCCCCTTGTATTGCCATTTATAGCTTCCCTTGAAACATGTATCTCTCTTAACTTGGTTTAACTCCCCTTTTTTGCTTCTCCCCTTTGACAAGTTCTCCCTCTTTATCCATCAAGCTACTCCCCCTTTTTATCAATTGATAAGGAATTGAACCTTAACTCCACCACAAAAGCTAGCTCAAGAATGGAGGGTTGACCCAATTCTTATAAATAGCCCAAAGACCCCTCAGGGACCGATATGGGACACATCATTCCTGACCCCTTTAAACTGCACGTCCCCATGCTGCCTCAGTCGGCGATCGGTATGGTGTTCTGCCTCAATCGGCAATCGGCACAATGGCAGGGAACCTTTGTACATGCGCCCACCGACCCTTTGAGGTTTGGCTCTGATACCACCTGATAAGGAATTGAACCTTAACTCCACCACAAAAGCTAGCTCAAGAATGGAGGGTTGACCCAATCCTTATAAACAGCCCAAAGACCCCTCAGGGACCGATATGGGACACATCATCAATATATACTCTCTTTGGATTTATACAAAATATCTCCCTTTTTGACAACTAATCCAAAGAATAATTGAAGAGAGAGGGGTTAGAGCATACCTTAGCCTCAAGTTCAGCCTTTTTTTTTTTTATTCAAGATGTCCTAATTTCTTTTGTCACAACAAATTCTTATCTTTGGTACTCATGTAGCATGTGTTCTTGCTTCTAGAAACTTAGTATAAGTTTCTATGTGTTCTTTCACCTTTAGTAAGAACAATATCATCTATTAGTCTCTTTACTATGCAACCACTCTTATTGAAAATAACTTCATGTTCATCATCACAAAGCTAGCTAACACTAATGAGATTGTGTTTTAGCTCTTTAAAATAAAGCACTTTCTTTCATCTTAACTTTTCTACACCAATTTTAGCAGAACTAATATCTTGAATCTTTAAGGCACCATTTGAGCCCATCTTTGATGGCTAGTGCTGGATTTATTATCAACACCATCTCACACAATTATATATGTTAATTTGATGTTATGAATAATGTTGAGATGTAGTGAGGTCATTAAGAGAAAATGGTGATGATAGGTCAACCCTAGTGTTGAGGAGTCAATGTTGAATATTAGCCCTAAATTTTAGGTGTCAAGATTGACTATTAACCATTAACCTTAAATTTTAGGAATCAAATTTAGCTATTGATTGTAGGGCAACATGTGGGAATGAATAATGACCATTAATGATCATGTAGCCTTAATCCCAAGGCTCTATAAATACCTTTTGGTGTCTTGCAAAAAGAAATTAAGGAGCTACAGAAAATTAAGTGAATGACAAAGAGAGAGGTTAGTAGTAAACCTAGGGAAAAAGGGAGGTGAACAGTAAAGAAAAGGCAGCTACCAAGCAAGGGCAGCTGGCCAAAGAGAGAGCAGCATCCACCAAGGAAAGAAGGTAAAGTAGCCGACCAAAGAAAGGAAGAAATAAAGCAATGGGCACCCAGCCAAGGAGAGAGCAGCAACTACTAAGGAAAGAAGGCAAGGCAGATGACCAAGGAGAGGAGAAAAGAAAGCAAGGGGCAGTTGGCCAAGGAGAGTGCAACAGCCATTAAGGAAAAAAGACAAGGCAACCGGCTAAGAAAAGAGCAACAATATGTCCAAGAGGCTTCCCAGCATCAGTAACATGTCTAGGAGACTTCCCAGCAATAGTAGCATGTCTAAGAGGGTATATCAGCACCAGTAGCACATCCTTACACATCCTTACACCAATGCACAGGCAGCATCGGCAGAAGGTGAGATAACATTGATAGCAAAGGAAGGAGAAGATCCATATTTTGCTTTAACAGACTGTACACATTGAGCAATTATTCTCCAAGAAAGGTTTTTCCATAAACTCTTGGTAGATTTGTTGAAAAACAAGGTGAGATATCTTTAGAGTGATCGAGAGATCATTGTAAGTAGTTAAGGAGTGATCCTTCCATAACCAATCTCTATCCCTTGATAACAAGAGTGGATTGTGTGATTTAGGAGAGATCCTATCATATTGTGGACGTAACTTACATTGTGCATAAACCACATAAAAATTGTTGTGTGCACTTGGGTGCTTGTGCATTGATATATATCCATACGGTCAGGTCATATAAAAAAGAAAGATAAAAATTAAATCATTGACACTAATAAGTCATAGAGGTTAAATCTAGATCGATTTGTAAAAAGAGGATATCTCACACTGATTCACCTCCTCTCTTAGTATAAGACCTATAACAGTCCTTATCAAGTGGTATTAAAGCCTGGTTCCTTTATTGATCTATTTTTTTTGCTTTGAAGTGAAGTTGTGCATTTTTGTGTGAGCTTTTATCTCTACTGCTACTTGAGATCATGGATAACATGAATAGTATTAATAGTAAGGGCATCCTTACGTTTAATGGATAGAACTATCAGTTATTGAAGAATAGGATGCTCTCATATTTGATGTCCCATAGCCTTGATGTGTTTAAGTCTACTGTTAGTGGCTTTATCCTTATTACTGAAGGTGATCCTATGATACTAGCTGATAAGAAGAACTTAGAGTGTGATAAAAAAGCAAGAAATGCCTTATATGTTTCCTTATCAAATAAAGAATTCACCAAGGTAATAGGGTATAACACTGCCAAGCAAATTTAGGATAAATTGAAGAACATCTATGAAGGAAGCCAAGCTATAAATCTAGAGGAGTAGATTTGAAGACATCAAGATGCAAAATGATGAGACTATGGATGCATTCTTCACAAGAGTCAACGAGATTGTGTGCTTCATCAGAGGCTATGGAGAGGAGATTCACGATGCTACTATGGTAAGGTAAATACCTAAAACTTTGCCAAAAGTTTACAACACCAAAGTCTCTTTCATAGAAGATAGAGATTTGGATAGATTGTCATTAGATGACTTGGTGGCTTATGAAATGAGAATAGCCCCAATGAAGAAAGAAAAGAAGTTGAAGGTGGAAAAGGAGCTTGCGTTCTAGGAAATGAAGAAGTTAAGGATTAAAGACCAAGAAGAGGAGTCCAATAACAACTCTAAAGAAGAAAATGGTAGCATACATCACTAGGAACTTAAGGAAAGGAAAAAGGAAGTACAAGGGAAAACTACCCTTGAAGTGCTTTAGCTATGAAGACATAAGGCACTTTGCCATGACTTGCCTAAAAAGAATAGAAGTAAGTAGTGATGATGATGATGAGCCTACCCCAAGGTGGAGAACAAAGAAATCTAGTTGTCCTAAAGCTAGAAATTCAAGTGCCAAAGGAAAAAAAGAAATTCTTTAGATCCAAAAGAAGGAATTCTCTAAGCAAGCTAGATAAAGAGGATTTTGAAAAAGAAGTTGATGATGATTCTGATGATGAGGCTGTAAAGGATATGTTGATCACTTAAGCAAATGATGATCAAAACTCTTTAAGTGATGAGGAATCAATAGAACAAGATAAGGATGAGTTAGAGTAGCAACTTGAGAAGGAATTGAAAGCTTATTTGCACAAAAACAACAAGCTGGAAAAAGAGGTAAAATATCTCAAGAAGCTGTATGAAAATTCTACTATTGATGAATTTAATCTCCCGGTGAAAGAAAAGGAGTTTGAAGTAAAAGAAGAGGAGTACTTGAAGAGGATTAAGGAGCTGATTGTACTTGAGTTAGATTAAGGAAAAATACTTGAAGATCTTGGCACTAAGGTGATTGCATAAGAGCAAGAGGTGTTGATTTTGTAAGCCAAGCTCCATGAGGCTGAGTCCGAGCTAAAAAAGCATTAAGAAAGCTTTATGTAGGCTATAGAAGTGAAAGGAGAGTCATTATTAGCAAATGTCATAGAAAAGGATGTTACTAGAAAGTTAAATGAGTGTCTAAGCAATCAAAGACCTTATTCTATAGGAAAGAAAGGACTTGGCTACATTAAAAAGCTGAGTGAGAAGGTAGAAGAAAAAGAAGAAAATTGTGTTTGTGCTTGAAAGCAAGCACAATGATGTGATGGAGAAGTGAGACCAACCCAAGTTAAAATGGGTTAGGAAAGATGTGGTGGAGACTCTCATCCATAAGAGATAAATTGTTAAAAATGGAGAGAATGTTGCCATACCAGTTGTTAAAGAAAGGAGACATGGACTTGGTAAGAGAAGTAATCTAGGTTCAAAGGATTTTGCTGGAGCTATGATAAGAATGGGCACAAGGCTAATGCTTGTTGAAACATTCAACCTATAATGAAGAGGAATGTGAGGCAAGAGTTTAAGAAGAGACTTTGCTAAGAAAGAAGACAGTTTAAGGTGGAAAGAAGTCATATTCCATTGAAAAATGGTTTTGATTTGCTGGGAGAGATTTGTGGAAGATGTGAAAAGGTTGGACACACTGTTGAGGATTGCTTGACATTGCTACTTGGTTAAAGAATGCAAAGGAGAACATGTTAACCATTGCTGGCCAGTCAAGGAATGCAAAGGAGAACACCTACATAAGCTCCATAATTTGGCCAAAGAAGAAGATGAGGAAGAGAAACGTCTATGGTTGTGCAACTAGCCTTAAAAGCTTCTAAGAAAGAAAAACCATGGATCCTATATAGTGTCTGTTCTTTACATATGACAGGAGACTCCAAGATGTTCAAGGATGTAGCAAAATATGATGGAGGGTCTGTCAAATTTAGTAATGATGGTTTCTTAAAGATTAAAGGTATTGATATTGTTGAAATTGGTGCAAAAAAACTTAAATAAAAAAAAGTACTTTATTTTGAAGGGCTAAAACACAATATCATAAGTGTTGTGTTAGCTAGTTTTGTGATGATGGACATAAAGTTACTTTTAACAAGAGTGACTACACAGTAATAAGATTAAAAGATGATGTTGTGCTTACTAAAGGTGAAAGAACCAATGGAAACTCATACCAAGTTTCCAGAAACAAAAACACATGCTACATGAGTACCAAAGATAAGAATGTGTTGTGGCATAGAAGATTGGGACATCTTGGACAAAAAATCTAAACTTAAGTATTCAGCCACCCTTCAGGGGTTAAGGTATATATCCAACCCCCTTCCTATTCCATCTTCTATTATTCTTTGGATTTGTTGTCAAAGAGGGAGATATTTTGAATAAATCCAAAAAGACTATATATTAATAAAAGGGGGGGAGTAGCTAGATAGATAAAAGGGGGAGAATTTGTCAAGGGGGAGAAGCAGAAAAGGAGAGTTAAACTAGGTGAAGGGAGATACATGTTTTAGGGATAGCCAAATGACTTTGTGAATGGTTAGATTTAATGTGTTGTTGAAAAATCCAAAAGGGGATATTGTTGAGCTTATCTTTGATGGTTAGTGTTTGATTTGTTGTTAACACCATCTCACATAGTTATATATGTTGATTTGATGTGATAAATGTCATTGAGATGTAGTGAGGTCATTAGGAGAAAATGGTAATGACAGGTCAACCCTAACGTTGAAGAGTCAATGTTGACTGTTGACCCTAAATTTTAGGGGTAAAGATTAACTGTTGACCGTTGACCTTTTGACCTTAAATTTTAGGAAGTCAATATTAACCATTAACCCTAAATTTTAATAATCAAATCCTATTTTTGATTGTAGGGTAACATGTGAGAATTAATGATGACTGTTAATGATCATGTAGCCATAATCTTAAGGCTCTATAAATACCTTTAGGTGTCTTGCAAAAAGAAATTAAGGGGCTACAAAAAATTGAGTGAATGGTAAATAGAGAAGTGAATAGCTAACTTAAGGAAAAAGGGAGGTGAATGACAAAGAGGAGGAAGCCACTAAGCAAGGGACAACCGACAAGGAGCGAGTAGTAGCCACTAAGGAAAGAAGGCAAGGTAGTCGGCCAAGGAGAGGAAGAAAGAAAGCAAGAGGCAACTGGCCAAAGAGAGTGCAACATCTACCAAGGAAAAAAGGCAAGTCGGCTAGCCAAAAAGAGAGTAGTAGCATGTCCAGGAGGCTTCCTTACACTAATAGCACATCTAGGAGGCTTCCTAGTAGCAACAGCACATCCAAGAGGGTATACTAACATTCGCAGCACGTCCTTATATTTCCTAGAGGGTGTACCAATAGTAGCAAACATCCCTATAGGTCCAAAAGGATACGCCAACACCAATAGCATGTTCCTACACGTTTAGAAGGGTGTACTAGCAATAGCCATATTCCTTAGTGGAATGTGACTCTTTTCCACTTGATATTGTCTCTTCTTGATAGAGTCTCTCCTTAGACTCTTGCCTTACATTCTTTTTTATTATAGGTTAAGTATTCCAACAAGCATTAGTCTTGTGCTCATACTTACCATAGCTCCAACAAAATCCTTTGAATCTGGATTTTTTTTTCACCAAGTCGATGTCTCCTATTTTCAGCAGTTAGTGTGGCAACTTTCTCTCCATCTTTAACAGTCTGTCTCCTATAGATGAGAGCCTTTACCACATCTTTCTTAACCCATTTTAACTTGGGTTGGTCTCTCTTATCCATCATGTCATTATGCTTGCTTTCAGGTATAAACACAATTTCTTCTTTTCTTCTACCTTTTCACTTGGCTTTTCGATATAGCCAAGTCCTTTCTACTTCATGGAATAAGGTCTTTGATTGCTTAGACACTCATTCAACTTTTTGGTAGTATCCTCTTTGATGGCATTTGTTGATGATGACTCTTCTTTCACTTCCATGGCCTGCATAAAGCTTTCTTCATGCTTCTTTAGCTTAGACTCAACCTTATAGAGCTTGGCTTGCAAAATCAGCACCTCTTGCTCTTATGCAATCATGTTCATGCCAAGATCTTTGTGTATCTTGCCTTGCTCTACCTTAAGTACAATCAGCTCTTCAATCCTCTTCAAGTACTTCTCCTTTTTTGCTTTATACTCCTTTTCTTTCAACTGGAGATTATATTCCTCAATGATAGAATATTCATACAACTTCTTAAGATGTTTTACCTTCTTTTCAAGCTTGTGTTTTTTATACAAACAAGCTTTTAATTTATTCTCAAGTTATTGCACTAACTCATCCTTATCCTCTTCTGTTGATTTCTCATCACTTGAAGAGTTTTGATCATTATTTGCTTGAACAACTAGCACATTCTTTACAACCTCATCATCAAAATCATCATCAATTTCTTCTTTAGAATCCTCTTCATTTAACTTGCTCAGAAAATTCCTTCTTTTGGATATAAAGAATTTGTTTTTTCCTTTGGCACCTAAATTTCCAGCTTTAGAGTAACTAGATTGCTTTGTTCCCCTCTTTAGGACTAGCTCATCATTATCCTTACTATTTGCTTCTTTTCTATTTGGACAGTCCACGACAAAGTGCCTAATTGCTCTACACCTGAAGCACTTCAAGGGTAATTTTCCCTTATACTTCCTTTTCCTTTCTTCAAGTTCCTAGTGATGCATGCCATGACATCATCCAGCTTAATATCACCATCTTCTTCATTAGAACTGTTGTCAAACTCCTCTTACTTTTCTTTAATCTTTAATTTTTTTCATTGCCTTGAAAGCCAACTCTTTCTCCACCTTAGACTTCTTTTTTTTCTTCATTGGGGCTTTTCTCATTTCATAAGTTATCAATATACTATACAGGTCATCTAAAAGTAGCTTATCTAGATCTCTATCTTTTATGGAAGAGAATTTAGCGTTGTAAGTTTCGAGCAAGGTTCTAAGTATTTTCTTTACCATAATAGTATTGTGGATCTCTTCTCCATAACTTTTGATGGAGCACACAATTTGTTAACTCTTGTGAAGAATGCATGTACAGTCTCATCATTTTGCATCTTTATGTTTAAATCTGTTCCTTTAGATTTGTAGCTTGGCTTATTTCACAATCTTATCTCCATCATAGATATTCTTCAAATTTTCCCAAATTAGCTTGGTTGTGTTATAGCCCATCACCTCGGTGAATTCTTTATCAGACAAGGAGCCATATAAGGCACTTTTCACCTTTCCATCACACTCTAAGTTCTTTTTATTAGCTAACGTCAAAGGATCACCTTCAGCAGTAAGGATGAAGCTATTACTAGTAAACTTAAACATATTACAACCAAGGGATATCATATATGAGAGCATTATATTTTTCCATAACTGATAATTTTGTCCATCAAAAGTAAGGATACCTTTGTTGTTAACATTGTTCATGCTATCCATGATCTTAAGCAGCAGTAGAGAAAAAAATGTACACAACAATAAGCAACTTTAATTCAAGGCAAAAAAATTGGATCAATAAAAGAACGGACTTTGATACCACTTGATGAGGACCGTTTTAGGTCCCATAATGAGAAGGAGATAAATTAGTGTGAGATATGTACCTTTTACAAATCAATCCAAATTTAACTTTTGTACCTTATTAGAGCCAATAATGCCCATTTTTATTTTTTTCCTTTATGTATGTACAATTGTATGATTAAAAAATCAATGCGTAAGCACCTAAGAATATATGACAATTTTACGTGGTTTACCTACAATATGTGAGCTATATCCATGGTGTGATAAGATCCCTCTTAAACTACACAATCTACTCTTGCTATTAAGGGATACAATAATATAGTGGAAGGATTACTCCTTCACTACTTATGGAAGGATTACTCTTTAACTACTTACAACGATCTCCCGATCACTCTAAGGGTATCCCACTTTATTTTTCGACAAATTTATCAAGAGTTTATGGTAAAACCTTTCCTAGAGAATGATTACTCGTGTACAGATTGATAGAGTAAAATATGTATCTTTTCCTTCTTTTGTTGCAGTGTTGTCTTACTTGTTATCGGTGCTGCTTCCATGTGATGCTAATGCTTTTTATGCGTGTTGCTATTGCTATCTACACTCATTGCTAATGTTTTCCGCATATGTTGCCGCTATTGTTCATGTGTGTTGCTCTTACTGTTCACGTATGGTATTGTTGCTGCTAGTGCACGCTACTAATGCTATTTGCATACATTCCCATTACTCCTATTATCTACATGAGCAGTTGCTGCTATCCACTTGCGCTACTACTACTATTTACATGCGTTTCACATATGCTACTCCTATTGTTTGTATGCACTGTGGCTACTTACTACATATGCTATTCATGCTGTCCGCATGCATTATTCATGTTATTCGAGTGCGCTGGTACTGTTTGCTCGCATTGTTGCTACTATCCTTGTATGCTATAGCTGTTTTCTTGCACCACTATTGCTATCCCCGTGCATTGCACTTGCTAATACAAGTGGCTAATTACCTTGCTCTCTTTATTTCCTCCTTGATCGATTGTCTTGTCCTCTTTCTTTCCTTCCTTGGCTAGTTGCCTTATTGCCTTTCTGTACTCTCCTTGGCTGACTTTTACACTCTTTTTGGCTGGTTACACCTCCCTTGGTGGTTGTCTACTTTGCCATAGCCAATCACTCTCTCCTTTGGTGGTTGCCTCTCTTTTTATTGTTCACCCTCTCCTTGCCTTAAGGTTTGCCATTCTCTCTCCTTTGGTTAGCTCTCTCAAAATTCTATAGCACACCTCCTATTTGCAAGATGCATAGAGGTATTTATAGAGCCTTAAGATTAGGGTTACATGATCATCTTTAATTCTCACATGTTGCCCTATAATTAACAACCAGATTTAAATCTTAAAATTTAGGGTCAATGGCCAACATTGACTTCTTAAAATTTAGGGTCAATGGTCATTGGTCAATCTTGACCCTTAAAATTTAGGGTCACGATTAACATTGACTCTTTAACACCATGGTTAACCTGTCATCACTGGTTTCTACCAATGATCTCACTACATCTCAACGACATTCGCAACATCAAATTAACACATACAACTATGTGAGATGGTGTTAACAACAAATTCAACATTAGCCATTAAAGATAAGCTCAACATATTTGAGGGAAAACACATGTAGAAGTGTGTAAGGAACAAATTTCTTTTAATTATTAACATGTTTTTGCAGTTGTAAACATGAGTAGTGAAGGAAAAGTGCATGATATAGCTATGAAGAATTGGACGAAAGCTATTACTAAGCAATTGAAGATGATAAATGTAAGGCTAGATGAGTTACAATCATTTAGCAAATCCAAATCCTCTAGAAGGCATGTGATCAAGGAAGAAGATTAGGAAGAGTTAGACTATGAAGAATCAAGCTCAAGAAATGGTAGGAAGGTTGTTTCCGAAAGAGATAGTAATTTGTGTAGTATAAAGATAAAGATTTTAGCATTTCAAGGGAAGAATGATCTTGAACATTAATTAGAGTGGGAAAGAAAAGTTAAGCATGTATTTAATTATCATATTTATTCTAAGGAGAAGAAAGTAAAATTAGCAACTATAGAATTCACTAATTATGTAAGTATTTGGTGGAACCAAATAGTGATAAGTAGAAAGAGGAATGGTGAGAAGCCAATTCAATCATGAGAAGTGATGAAATTGGTAATGTGCAAGAAATTTATACCTAGCTATTACTATAGAGACTTGCACAACAAGTTATAGGGACTAGTATAAGGGTCCATGAGTGTGAAGGACTACTACAAGGAGATGAATATAGTTATGACTAGAGCTAATGTAAAAGAAGACCGAAAGACTACCATGGCGAGATTTATTGGTGGTTTGAATAAGAAAATTATAGATGTAGTAGATTTACAACACTATTTAGAGATGGAAAAGATGTTGCATAAGACTATCAAGGTAGAGAAACAAATCAAGTCCAAAGGATTCAAATTTGGATCAGCTTCTAGTTCTACAGGGAATTCAACTTGGAAAAATGCCAAAATAGCCTCAAAGTCAAAAAAAGATGCAAAGCTAAAGGAATCAACTGCTATTTTTAAAGGTAAAACTAAAATGAAATCTTTTAAATCTCATGAGGTTTAGGTGGCAAGGACATGGACATATTGCTTCTCAATGTCCAAATAAAAAAGTTATGATCATGTTGGAGAATGGTGATATAGAAAGCATTAGTTCAAATGATAATGACATGCCACTGTTGGAGTATTGTTTTGATGTTGAAGTTGAAGAACCTATTTATGGAGATATGCTAGTTGTAAGGTGTGCACTGAGTATTCAACCTAAAGATGATAATGATAAGGAGTAACGTGAGCATATTTTCTATACAAGATGTTATGTTAAAAACAAGTATATAGCATGATTATCGATAGTGGAAGTAATACTAATGTTATTAATACTTTATTGGTAGAGAAGTTAAATCTGGATACCTTCAAGCATCCTAAGCATTATAAGCTACAATGGTTGAATGATTATGGAGAAATTAAAGTAACAAAGCAAGTTTTAGTTGCCTTTTCTATTAGTAATTACAAGGATGAGGTTTTCTATGATGTGACTTATAACAGATTTGTTCATTTTACTATTTTCTTGTCACCTTTTAAAGTTACTTATGGTTTTAATCATTTAACTTTTTAGGAACTTTTATCTTTGCGTACTAAAGAGCGTGCTAACATTAATGGTAAGAAAAAGGCAAATTTTGTGAAGGATTTACATGCCAAGGTTCAGGCTAACATTGAAAGGAAAAATAAGCAATATATTAAGTAAGTTAATAATGGGTATATAGAGGTTATCTTTGAACTTAGTGATTGGGTGTGGGTACATATGAGAAAAAAATGATTTCCCTTACAAAGAAAGTCTAAATTATAGCCTCAAGGAGATGGACCTTTTCAAGTCTAAAAGAGGATTAAGGATAATGCTTACAAGTTAGATTTACCAAGTAACTATAGTAATGTTAGTGCTACTTTTAATGTTACTAACTTATCTTTGTTTGATATAGGTGATTTAAGGATGAATCCTTTCAAGGAGGGGAGGAATGACGATGAATAAGGTGTTATTCAAGTACAATAAAACAAGTATTCCCTAAATCCTTTGCAAAGAATTGGTGATCCAATGACTAGGGTAAGGACAAAGAGGATGAAAGAGTTTTTACAATTTAATCATGGATTGTGTGAAAAAAAGAGTGCTCTAGAAGATTTCAAAGCTATTTTAAAAGTTTTTAATGCTACACTAAGGATTATCACTTATCTTTATGTGTAAGATGATGGATAAGGTTTGAGACTTGAAGAACAAAACTTAGAGCCTAGGATATAAGTCTAAGCTATATGACCAAGTTAAAAAAAGGCTCAAATACATGCTAAATTGTATTAATAGGCCTGATTTTGTATTGGGTTACTGGATTTTAAGTTAAGGCTAAATGACATATAAAAAAGGCTTAACATCTTAGGTTTATTTAGACTTGTAAGGTTAGCTGAGTCTTGATATGTTAGTTAGGTCTTTACTTTGACTTTATATCATTAATGAAAGTCTTTTTAAGAATTCTAATCAAGATAGATTTAGGATTTTTAATCAAGGTAGATTTGTATTCTTTAATTAGAAGGATCACCTATGATTAAGATTTTCCTATATAAGTATGTTAAGAAACACATTTTCCTTATAAAATTATAATATTTACATGCCTATATAAAGGCTATAACTATGTCAAATGGAATGAACAAGATTGAGGTATTTTTTTTCAGCAAGTTTTGCTCTACTTTTTTATGTTCTTGGAAGAATACATTGTCTTAATTTATCAAAGGAGTGATCAACCTTTATACCGTCTTAAGATTAGAGCTTTTAAGAATTAGTTTCCTTAGGGTTGTAATCTGATCAACCCAACTTATTTCCTAGTTTTCTAAGGTGTGTATAACAAATTGATTCAAGAGTTCCTTGGACAGGTTGCCTGACGGGTTCTTTATCAATAAGAAGCTAGACTCATTCTTGGAAATATGGTGTTCCTTTTTTCCTAAATCTTCATAAGATCCTATCATTTATAAGATGTAGGCCAAATCAACTAAATGGAAAGCTAGGTACTTATTTAAGGTTAAGTAATTGATTTTACTTAAATCTTACTTACAATCCCTTATTATTTACTTTATGTCTTTATTTAGACTTTCAAAAATTGTAGAGACTAAAATAAAACAAATTCAATGTTTATTTATTTATTTATTTATTTATATTTATATTTATATTTTTTATTTTTTGAGAAAATGAAGACGAAAGAAGGAAAATCTACCATGTAAGATAAGGCTTAATTTATAGGAAAAAGCAAGAAAAGATTAAGGTATTGGCAACATTAAAGATAGTAATTTAGGCCTCTTGACAAAATGATTTTGGAGAGTGGAAAATAATAATCAAGTAATATGGGTAAAAATCCTCAAAACTAAATATAAAAACTATTATCATTGATCATAAGAGTGACCCACCAATTTAATTAAGATGTCCCTTTTATGGGGAGATGTTTGTTCTATAACACATACAAAAGAAATGATTTCAAATTTAGTTAAGTCTAATTTTAGATTTTTACTTTGTAAAGGAAATAAAGTATACTACTAGTGGAAAATGAACCATTTAGATGAAGATTTTCTTATATATTTGCATTAGTTATGAATAAAACCACCCTATAAAGAATTTTGAAGTATAGGTGAATGGAAGATAGAAGTGGAAAATTTCATGGAGAAAAAGTCCTTATGATTGGGAGATCAAATAATACCAAATTTTTGAAAATATGATTGAAGAGTATTGCCTTTATCGCGAGGAACCTACTAGTTCATTTGGCAAGGTAAAATGATAGCAATTTTAAAGTGAAGCCATTTTGTAATTTAAAGGACATTATAGAAAGGAGTTCCCAAAGTTTACTCTTTGAATTTAGCAAGGCTTTAATTCTCCCAAAGTGAAATTTTTTTGATAAAAGTTGGTTTTGGGTAAATTGGCAATAAATGAGTATCTTGCATTATTGATTAAGGCTCCTATTATAATGCTAACCATTTTTTATGCTCTTTAGCTCTTAAATCCATCAACCATTTATTGCACCATTATACTTCTATTTAATAGGTTTAGTGTAATCACTTAAATTTATATGATTAGAAATAAATTAAAATAATTTTTTGACTAAATCATTAAGCAAAAAAGTAGTATAAATTGCATCGAAAGAAATAAAACTAATACCTATAAAATATGTTAAAAGTGATTGAAAACTAATCAATGTGATAGGATATCTTTTGAAGTAGATTTAATGAATAATAATAAGTCACTAATTAACCTTGTGTACATTAATCTATGTGATAAGAAATTCCTTAAAGTATATATTAAATGAATAATAATATGCTACTAATTAACCTTGTGTACATTATCAACACTACAAGTTTCTTTCTATAGTGTAAACAATGTAAAAATTTTAATATTTGAAGTTAAGTTATACTTTTAATGAATTTTTTAATTGTTATGGTGTATTATTAGAATGTACACTTAATAGATTCAACTATATCACAACAACAAAATAAGTCTCTTACAACATTTAAAATATATTACAAAATTTTTTAAAAAATCTCATTATAAATCTATACAAAAGTTTTTCACAAATGTTACCTAAATGTCACTTTAATTAATGTCACTAAGTGATATAGTGATATTTTCAAGAAGCATTATGGTGGTAAATATAGTAATATTTAAAAAATTTCAATATAATATATTATGTTATGACATATATAATTATCACTAAACACATATATAATTGTTATTATATGCCATAATTTTTATTAATTAATAATTTAATTCAACATATATAAAAATCATAATTATGTAAATTTGATATTTATCAAATTTGCAATGATATAAATTTTAAATTTATTGCTATATTCAAAAATTACAAATATTTTTAGTTGAATAATTGTTAATTATTACTCTAAAGAGTAAATGAAAACAGGAAATTATAACTATTCTTAGATCAAATATTATTTTTATTAATAATAACAACTTTTATTTTACAACTATAACCACAAAAAGACAAATCACATATTTGAACAATATCAAAACAATTTGAAACTCATTTATTTGTATATTCAAGACTTAAAATAGAATATCTACATAAAATAAATGCTCTTCATTACTTAATTCCTTTTTAACTTTCAAGTATCTTTAATTTTCATAAAATAAAAATATACAAGAGATAAAAGATCTAAATATGTTGATAAGAATAACACATATATATAACATGAAATTAAAATAATACAAGAAATAAGATACCTTATTGATTATGAAAGTCTTCACACCTTTAAGGCATGACATGCTTAAAACAAGAGAGTTGTGTAAATGACAACTCATTAAAAGAACCTATAAAGAAATTACCATTACTTTACTTATAATCAAACAAAATGGATTTGTTTTTTAACACAAAATATCTCAATCTTTTATCTATTTTATAATATGCTTTTTAAAGTTTTTAAATTTGAAAAAAAAATAATCGCCAAAAGAGGCAAATTATGTAAAAATTATTTGGTTAAAAATAAAAGAAATAGATAGATATGTAAAAAAGCTTTGATATTAAAATCTTTTGTGGGTTTTGCAAAATTTCTTGAATTATTATTTGTGCAAACTGAAAAAAATAATAAAAAATATAAAAATACTCAAAATTGAAGTTTGGATACCAAAATAGAAAATATAGCTTGTTGCTTGTCTAAAATCCAAAGAGTTCATGGATAGCTATGATTTTTAAAGTATGAATTTTAAGATCAACAACAAAAAAGAAGGCAATAAAGATGTATATTTGGAGTCATCCAAGTAAGCTAGTATATTCCTCTTATCCATCCTATGGACTAACTTTATACCACTTAAAAGTCCAAAGTAATTAACTTAAAAATCAAATATAAGGTAATGTTTATATGTTTAAGCATAGGTGCAAGAGCAAATAATAAAAATTCTACTTAAACTCAATTAGAAATGAAATAGAGAAAAGATAAAAAGAGAGAGAAACTAACTTATGTTCAAGAAAATAGAGTTAATAGCAATAAATCTATATCTTCGTTGTTGAATAACAAAACTAATAAGAGAATATGTGATTTTTTTTGATAGTTTTTTAAACAATAAGCAAAAATTGTGACAATTTATTTTTATTTTTTGAGTTAATTATCAAAAAATAATTTTTTATTAAAAAATGAGTCTTTTAATATATTATAGACTCTCAAATGACTAAAATAAATACATATAAAACAAAATTTATTTAAATTATTACTTTAAATAATCTTGAATATTGTATTCTTTACTTTCATTGATGTTTGTTTAAAATATCATCATAAAAATATTGCTATATATTTTTTTTGTTGTAATGTATGAGAGTGAAAAGGAAACACTCTTAGGAAATCGTAAGCAATATCTTTAGATCTCTCATGAAAATAAACCAAATGTGCACATAGCTTAATAGCATCTAACTACATTAAACAATATGATTTTAGAAAATATGACATGGATGTAAGTTTACTAATATTAATAAAGAAGTTATGGTTCATAAAAATTTTTATTTCATTATACTTCTAAATATCAAAGTTTGTATATTTTAATCTTCAATTCATAGCCAAAAGACATAAAATATGATGTATTATATTTTCATTAATTAATTAAGTAGAATTAACTTTTTATAATAGAGAAAATTTGTTACAAATTAATTTATTTTCAATGACTAATTACCATATTTTTAGACTCAATCAAGTAATTATTTATATGATTGTTGAAGTAACCATTTTATGACTGTTAAATTAATCATTATATATCCATTACTAACCATTATAATTTATAATAAAGTTAGTTATTTATTACCATTAGAATTTATGTTTAGTATTAACTTTATAAATTATTAAATTATAACTAATATAAATTAGTTTCTTTTTCTTATTTTTTAAAAGAATAGATATTATTCACAATAATTCATAATCCATTGTAGACTAATCAAAAAATTAAATTATTTCTATTATTTTGCTAATGAGAAAATTTGTTATATCTTAAGATAATTGTTGTTATGACATGTAACATTGAGATAATTTTTTATATAAAAAAAATTATTCTTAAAGATAATAACTAGTACGTTTCAAATATAATATTCTTTTATTAATTCATTTTTATTACAATTTATGTTATTTTATGAAATAATTTTCCATCATTAGAGTGGTAAAAATAAGAGAAGTTTTACTGTCATGACAAAAAGGTTGTATTTTCTCAAAATTTACTGGGATTGCTAATATAAATAAGATGAAACTTTTACTTATTAGAGAAGCCAGTGGTGCAATGAGGCAATTAAAGGGTGCTGGTAAAATAATATTGATAATTGAAAGTGATTTAAGTATAGTAAAGACTTGGTCGAACCATGTTGAAAAAATGACCAAGGGTCGAATCTTATTTATCTATGGACCATGTGAAAGTAACACATTTGCAAATGCTATAGCAAAGTTAAAGATTGCCAAGACTTAGGCTTTTGCACCATAGCAATGATGGTGTAGACCTTCATTAGGTTTATTAGTTTATTTAAATGGGTGTTGTTGGCCTTGTGATAAAGAACCCATTAGGCAACCTACCTTAGAAACCTTTGAATCAATTTGTTATAAACCCCTAAAAAAGTTAGAAAATAAGTTAGTTTGATCATATCAAAACCTTAAGGCAACTAAGTCCTAAAAGCTCTAATCTTAAAATGCTATAAAGGTTGATCACTCCTTTAATAAGACAATGTATTCTTTCCAAAACACAAAAAAGCAAAGCAAAACTTGCTGAAAAATACTTCAATCATGTTGATTCCATTTTACATAGTTGTAGCCTTTCTATAGGTATGTAAATATTACAATCTTATAAGGAAAAAGTGTTTCTTAACATGCCTTATAGAAAAAACTTTAATTAGAGGAAATCCCTCTAATTAAGGAATATAAATCTACCTTGATTAGGAATCCTAAGAAATACAAATTTGTCTTCATTAGGAATCCTTAAATTAGGTAACTAGGTATAACAGTTAAAGTAAAAACCCTAACTAATGTATTAAGACTTAATTAAACCTACAAACCCAACTAAACAAAATTAGGCCCTTTAATGACTTAGCATGCAAATTGAGCTTTTTCTTAACTTAGTCATGTAGCTTGAACTTATATCATAGGCTCTAAGTTTTGTTCTTCAAGTTCTAAGTTTTATCCATCATTTTGAACATAAAGATAAGTGATTATCCTTGGTTTATCATTGAAAAATTTTAGAACAGCGTTGGAATCTTCTAGAGCATCCTTTTTGTCATGTAACTCCACAATTAAGCTTCTTTTATCCTTTTTGTCCTTGCCCTAGTTATTGGACTATCAATTCCTTGCGAAGGATCTAGGGAATACTTGCTTTATTGCACTTAAATAACACCTTTTTCTCCATTATTCCTCCCTTCCTTGAAAGGATTTGTTCTTGAATCACTTATCAAACAAAGATAAGTCAACAACATTAAAAGTAATATTAACATTACCATAGTTGCTTAGTAAATTTAGCTTGTAAGCATTATCATTAATCCTCTCTAAGACTTGAAAAGGTCTATCTCTTCAAGGTTACAATTCAGACTTTCTTTGTAGGGAAAATCATTCCTTCCTCATATGCACCCATACCTAATCACCAAGTTTAAAAACAACTTCACACACCACTTATTAACTTGCTTAGCATATTGCTTATTCTCCTTTCAACATTAGCTCGAACCTTAGCATGTAAATCCTTCACAAATTTTGTCTTTTTCATACTATCAATGTTAGCACTCTCTTTAATAAGTAAAGATAAAATCTCCAAAGGAGTTAAAGGACTAAAACCATAAGCAACTTCAAAAGGTAACGAGGAAGTAATAGGATGAATAGATCTATTATAAGTAAACTCAACATGTTCCAAACACCATTCCCATTATCTTAAGTTCTTTTAAATGATAGCACGTAACAAAGTAGTCAGTATCCTATTAACTACTTTAGTTTGTCCATTTATTCTAGGATATGCAACAATAAAAAATAAGAGATTAGTTTTTAATTTATTCCATAAAGTGTGCCAAAAATGACTTAAGAACTTAACATCCTTATTGCTAATAATAGATCTTGGCAATCCATGCAAATGCGCCACTTTCTTAAAGAATAACTTAGCAATATGTGTTGGATCATTGATTTTAGAACATGCAACAAAATGAGTCATTTTGTTAAACCTATAAACAACAACAAATATGTTGTCCTTACCACTTTGAGACCTTGGTAATCCTAAGACAAAGTCCATAGAAATATCATTCTAAAGTTAATTAGGCACATGTAAAGGTGTATATAAGCCATACAATTTAACTTCGACCTTTGCTTGCCTACACGCGATGCATTTACCATAAATAAAATGCATATCATGCTTTATATTAGGCTAATAAAAATACTCATGCAATATATCTAAAGACTTCTGTACATCAAAGTGTCTCATCAAACCACCCTCATGAGTTTCCCTAACAAGCAACACACGAATAGAACAAATAAGCATACATAATTTATCCCTCTTAAATAGAAACCCTTCATGCCTATAAAAGTCACCAAATGCACACTTAACACATACATTCCATACTTGGCCAAAATTAGAATCATTCACATACAAGCCCATAAGCAATTCAAAACCAAGTAACTTAGTTTGCAATAAGTAATGTATACCTTTTAGATAATGCATCAACAACAACATTTTCCTTTCTATATTTATACTTGATCATTTAAAGAAATGTTTCTATGAACTCTAACTACTTAATATGTCTTTTATTAAGCTTACCTTAAGAATTCAAGAACTTTAAGCTCTCATGATCAGAATGAATGATGAATTCCCTTAACCACAAATAATATTTCCATGTTTGAAGAATTCATACCAATACATTGTTGAGCCCATCTTTGATAGCTACTGTTGGATTTATTGTCAACACCATCTTACATGGTTATATGTGTTGATGTAAGGCTATGAATGTTGTTGAGATGTAGTGAGGTCATTAGAGAATCGGTGATAATAAGTCAACCTAGGCATTGAGAAGTTAATGTTGATCATAACCCTAAATTTTAGCAGTCAAGATTGATTGTTGATCGTTTACTGTTGACCCTACCATAAAAGAAATCGGTGATAATAAGAAAACTGTTGTAGCACACGAGGAGAGCAATAGCGGAACAAGAAAACAGCAGTAATGCCCAGAGAGATCAGTAGCAGTGTGAGAAAAACTGTTGTGGCGCATTAAGAGAACAACAACAACATAAGAAAGTAGTAACAGTGCGCAAGGACAGCAGTCATCATGTGTGCAAACAGTAGTCGTGGCTCATGTAAATAGTAAGCACAATTTGTGCAAACAACAGGTGTAACTAACACTGACAGTGGGCACAACGCTTATAAATAGTAGGCATAGAGCACGTGGACAACTGGCAAAAAGAGTATGGACAACAAGCATAGAGAGCACGAATAGTAGGAGCATGCAGATAGCGGGCATAGCACATGGAGACAATGGGCACAGTGAGTGCAGACAAAGGCGTAAAGAGTGTAGACAGTGGTACACAGTGAGCGCAGACAACGGGTGCACAGTGTGTGCAGACAGTAGGTGTAGAGAGCATGTATAAAAGGTGTAAAGAGCGTAAATAGCAGTTGCAAAGAGTGTAGACAAAGGCACAGTAAGTGCAGACAATAGCAAGTGTAGCATGTGTAGACAACAAGCACAGCACATGTGGACAACAAGTAGTAGCAAATAAACACAGTAGTCCGTACGAACTACATTAGCAACGTGTGCAAACAGCATTAGTAGCATGTGTAGAAAGTAATGACAACACATACGGATAGTGATAGTAGCACATGCAGGCAACAATAGCACGTGTATGCAACAATAGCAGAAGGTCCAATAGTTTTCAGTAGCAGAGAAGGAAACATACTTGGTAGCAAGTCCGATAGCTTGCAGCAATCGAGGAGAAAGCTTGCTCAATAACAGGTCTGGTAGCTAATAACAGCCAAGGAGAAATCTTGCCTAGCAACAAAGAGAGATCCTGCCAAGGCAACAGGTAAGGTAGCACCGACATTGGGTGAGAACATTAGTAGCGAAGGGAGGAAAAGATCCATATTCTTCTCTAACAGTCTATACACATTGAGTGATCATTCTTTAGGAAAGATTTTTCTATAAACTCTTGATAATTTGTTGAACAATAGGGTAGGATACCCTTGGAGTGATCGGGAGATCATTATAAGTTATTAAGGAGTGATCCTTCCACAACCAAACTATATCCCTTGATAACAAGATTAAGTTGTTAGATTTAGGAGGAATCCTATCACACCATGGACATAGCTCACACATTATGGGTGAACCACGTAAAAAATTTCGTGTGTGCTTAAGTGCTTATGCATTGATTTATATTCGTACTCTCACGCTCACATAAAGGAGAAAGATAAATATTAGATCATTAGTTCTAACAAGTTACATAAGTCAAATTCAAATTGATTTGTAAAAAGCACATATCTCACACTGATTCAGCCCCTTCTCAATGTGAGACCTAAAACAGTTCTCATCAAGTGGTATCAAAGCTGGTTCCTCTATTGATCTAATTTTTTTGCTTTGAAGTGAGGTTGTGCATTACTGTGTGATTTTTTATCTCTACTACTACTTGAGATCATGGATAACCTTAATAGTGTTAATAACAAGGGCATCCCTACATTTGATGGATAGAATTATTAGTTATGGAAGAATAGAATACTCCTATATCTAATGTCCCTTAGTCTTAATGTGTTTGAGTCTGTTATTAATGGCTTCATCCATGTTGTTGAAGGTGATCCTATGATGCCAACTAATAAGAAAACTTAAAGTGTGACAGAAAGGTGAGAAATGCCTTATATGCTTCCCTGTTAGATAAAGAATTCACCAAGGTAATGGGGTGCAACACAGCTAAGCAAATCTAGGACAAACTGAAGAATATCTATGAAGGAAACAAAGTTGTGAATTAAGCCAACCTACAAATTTAAAGGAACAAATTCGAAGACATAAAGATACAGAGATGCATTCTTCATAAGAGTCAACGGAATTGTGTGCTCCATCAGATGTTATAAAGAGGACATCCATGATGCCACTATGGTAAGGAAAATACTCAGGACTTTACTAAAAGCTTATAACGCCAAAGTCCCTTCATTAGAAAATAAAGATCTAGATAAGCTACCCTTAGATGACTTGCATAGCATATTGGTGGCTTATGAAATGAGAATAGCCCCAATGAAGAAAGAAAAGAATGCTAAGGTGGAGAAGGAGCTGACATTCAAGGCAATGAAGAAGTTAAAAATTAAAGACCAAGAACTGGATGGTGATACTAAGCTGGATGAAGTTATGACATACATCACCAGGAACTGGATGAAAGGAAAAAAGAAGTATAAGGGAAAACTACCCTTGAAGTGCTTTAGTTGTGGAGACATAAGGCACTTTGCTGTGGACTACCCAAAAAGAATGGAAGCATGTAGTGATGATAATGATGAGCCTACCCTAAGGTGGAGAACAAAGAAATCCAATTTTCCTAAAGCTAAAAATTTAAGTGCTAAAGGGAAAAAACAATTCTTCAGATCCAAAAGAAGAAATTATTTAATGAAGCTGGATAAAAAGGATTCTGAAAAAGAAATTGATGATGATTCTAATGATGATGATGTAAAGGGTGTGCTAGTCACTCAAGTAAATAATGACAAAGAATCTTTAAGTGATGAGGAATTAACAGAAAAGGAAGAGGATAAGTTGTTGCAGTAACTTGCAAATGAGTTGAGAGCTTATTTGCAAAAAAACATTAAGCTAGAAAAAGAGGTAAAGCATCTCAAGAAACTGTATGAAAATTCTATTATTAATGAGTCTAATCTCCAGATAAAAGAAAAGGAGTTTAAAGTAAAAGGACGAGTACTTGAAGAGGATTAAGGAGCTAATCATACTTGAAGTTAAGCAAGGCAAGACATACAAAGATCTTGGCACTAAAGTGATTGCACAAGAGCAAGAGGTGCTGATTTTGTAAGCTCAGCTTTGTAAGGCCGAGTCCAAGCTAAAGAAGTATGAAGAAAGCTTTATACAGGCCATAGAAGTGAAAGGAGAGTTATCATTAACAAGTACCATTAAGAAGGATGCTACTAAAAAGTTGGATGAGTTTCTGAGTAATCAAAGACCTCATTCCATGGGAAAGAAAGGACTTGGTTACATTAAAAAGCTAAATGAGAAGGTAAACGAAAAGAAAAAGATTGTGTTTGTGCCCGAAAGCAAACACAATGACATGATGGAGAAAAGAGACCAAACCAAGTTAAAATGTGTTAGGAAAGATGTGGTGGAGACTCCTATCCATAAGAGACAAACTATTAAAGTTGGAGAGAAGGTTGCCACACCAGCTGCTAAAGAAAGAAGACATAGACTTGGTGAGAGAAGTAAATCCAGGTTCAAAAGATTTTACTGGAGCTGTGGTAAGTATGGGTACAAGGCTAATACTTGTTAGAACATTCAACTTATAATGAAGAGGAATATAATGCAAGAGTCTAGGGGGAGACTCTGTTAAGAAAGGAGATAGTCTTAAATGGAAATAAATCATATTCCACTGAGAAACAGTTTTGATTCATTAGGAGAGATCTGTAGAAAATGTGAAAGGATTGGACAAGTTACTGAGGACTGCTTAACATTGCTACTCAGTCAAAGAATACAAAGGAGATCACGCCAACCATTGTTACCCAGTCAAGGAATGCAAATGAGTACACCTATACAAACTCCTACATTCAACCAAAGAAGAAGAAAAGGAAGAGAAACATTTATGGTTATGGAAGTAACATTAAAATCTTCCAAGAACGAAAAATCATGGATCTTGGATAGTGTTTGCTCTTCACATATGACAAGAGACTCCAAAATGTTCAAGAAAGTAGCAAAATATGATAGAGGGTCCTTCAAATTTATCAATTATGATGTCTTAAAGATTATAGGTATTGGTATTATTGAAATTGGTGTAGAGAAGCTGCAATCAAAGAAAGTGTTGTATGTTAAAGGGCTAAAACACAATCTCATCAATGTTAGTCAGCTTTGTGATCATGGATATGAAGTTATTTTCAACAAGAGTGGTTGTATAGTAAAGGGTGAAAGAACAAATGGAAACTTATTCAGAAAAAAAAACACATGCTACATAAGTACCAAAGATGAGAATGTAATATGACATAGAAGATTAAGACATCTTAGGCAAAAGAGGCTAAACTTAAGTATTCAACCACCCACTAGAGGCTAAGGTATACATCTAACCTCTCTCCCTTTCCCTCTTTTATTATTCTTTGGATTTGTTGTCAAAGGGGGAGATATTTTACATAAATCTAAAGAGAGTATATATCGATAAAGAAAGGGGAGTAGCTTAATGCATATAGAGGGAGAACATGTCAAGGGGGAAAAGCAAAAAGGAAGAGTTAAACCATGTTAAGGGAGATACCTGTTTCAATAGGAGCTGTGATTGACTTTATGCAAAGGATGTTATGCATAGTTGAATTTAATGTGTTGCTAATAAATCCAAAGAGGGAGATTGTTAAGCCCATCTTTGATGGCTAATGTTAGATTTGTTATCAATACCATCTCATATGGTTATATGTATTAAAGTAAGGTTATAAATGTTTTTAAGATATACTAAGATCATTGAGAGAAATCGATGATGACAGATCAACCCTGGCGTTAAGAAGTCAATATTGACCATGATCCTAAATTTTAGGGGTTAAGATTAACCATTGACTTTAAATTTTAAAAAGTCAATGTTTACTATTGACCCTAAATTTTAGAAATCAAATTTGGTCATTAATTATAAGGCAACATGTAGGAATTAATGAAGATCATTGATAATTATGTAGCCTTAATCTCAAGGCTCTATAAATACCCCTATATGTCTTATAAGCAAGGGCTGTGCTGTAAAAAATTAAGAGAGTTGACCAAAGAGAAAAATGAGCAATAAACCTAGGGAAAAAGCAAGGTGAACAACAAAAGAGAAGTTAGCCACCAAGCAAAATGCAACTAGTCAAAAAGGAGAGAAAGAAAGTAAAGGGCAGCTAGCCAAAGAGAGAGAAGCAGCCACTAAGGAGAGGCAACAAGGTAGCTAGCCAAGGAAAGAAAGAAAAAGAGCAAGGCAGCTAGCCAAAGAGAGTGTAGTAGCCACCAAAGAGAAACAACAAGGTGCAATCGGTCATGGAGGAAAGAAAGCAAGGTAGTCAGCCACCCACACCAGCAAACTCTCACTAAGACATCCACTACACCAGTAAGCCCTTACAAAGGTGATAGCAATAGCCAGCCACCACACCAGCACATCCATAAGGCTTTCCAGCACATGTCTAAGAGGGTATACCAGCAGCAACAAATGTCCCTATCAATCTAGAAGGGTATACTAGCACTAGAAGCAGCACATCCAAGAGACTTCTTAGTAACAGCAACATATCCAAGAAGCTTTCCAGCAGCAACAATATGTCCAGGAGACTTCCTAACAGTAGTTGCACATCTAGAAGGGCATACTAGCACCAACAGCATGTCCTTGCACATCCAAGAGAGTATACTAGCAACAATAGACATCCCTACAGAGGGTATACCAGCACCAGCAGCATGTTCTTCCACGTCTATGAGGGTGTACCAATAGCAACAGCATGTCCTTACGTGTCCATAAGGTTATACCAATAGCAACAATATGTCCATAAGAATGTACCAGCACCAACAACACCTCAAGAGGCTTCCCCGGAGTAGAAGCATGCCCAAGAATTAAGTAAAAAATTAGAAAGTGCAATAACATGTAGGTCCAGGAATTAACCAGTAAACTAATAGTGGTGCGAGAAGATAGCTATAATGCACGAGGGGAGTAGCAGCAGTGCAAGAAAACTACTGCAGTATACAGGGAGAGCAACAACAGTGTGAGAAAACTTCTACAGTGTGCGAAGAGAGTAGCAGTGGCACAAAAAAACAACGGCAACGCGCAAGGAGAATAGCAGCAATGCAAGAAAAGAACAACAGCAGTACAAGAAAACAGCTGTAACACGCAAGGAGTGCAGCAATAGCAAGAGAAAAAATAAATCTTCAAATTTCTATAATAATGGAACAACCACACTAGGTAAAGAATATTTAAAGTCATTAGATAAAAAATAGACATTATTCTACTTACAAGTAGTTATTTTCTTGCAATCATAACACATTTAGCTTCACTTTTCCTAGCAAACACACTCACCTCCAAATCTTCACATCTATATCATGCACCTTTCCTTTGTAGGTGATTGTAACTCATATAGCCTTGCATTTATCATCTTAAATTGCTCAGGCGTTTATCCAAATCTTCACATCTAGATCATGCACTTCTCCTTCACTATTCATGTTTACAACCTATAGAAACAAATTAGTAATTCCTCACACACTCTTTCATATGTTTGCCCTAAAATTAGATTGTTATCACTTGTGACTCACTCTATTTCGGCTTTTTATGATTTGCCTTTTTCCACTTAAGCTAAGCCCCCTTTATGTTTTTGAAAAACTTAAAATCAACAAATCACAAGGAACAATTTATTAAATAGTGATAAATTTCAAAATTAAAATTTTTAAAACAAATTCAAGATATCTTTTTTAAACTTGAAAAAAAAAAAAAGATTTTCAACCGTACACAATAAGTTGTAAGACTAAGCCAGACATTGTCGCTTCATTATCACAGTGCAAAAGACGTGGCTCAAATCGATCGTGGCCGCAGCTTTATGTCAGGTGACAAATTTCTCAACCATTTTGCTTCTTTGCTCGTATTCTAATTCCATCTTGGAAACCATTAAAACAACACTTCCTACTATGGTCGAAAACCATCCGTACGTAGACTTATTATCTCACTAATACTGGTTACCGAGCCAACATCATTCGTATGTTAATTTATCATCACTAATACCAGTTATCGAACCAGCGTTACTATGGTCCTACTTGGCACCAGCCTAACATGCTAAGTTGTCCTGCCGGACTGCTTTGGTTCTTAAGGTCATCTTACTTTTCCGGAACTTTGTTTATAAGGTGAAGGCGGACTTCTCAGGCAATGCCTGTGGTACCCTTTGTTTCTTTTCTGTAACGTTCAAAAAGCAATCACACGGTTCATCGCGTCCAAATGGCCCCCAAATATGGTAATATTTGTCCAAAAACTGCATCGCTAAACCCTTCAGCCCAAAAAATCCACACATAATTCGGTTAGGGAATAAAAGCGCTTATCAGCCTAATCCCAAATCTATATATAGAGGCAATCGGCTGCGAAATATTTAGTGCTTTGACTTACATTTGTACACGAATAAAGGTGTTTTTTAAAATAAATTAAAAATAAAAAGAGAGGAAGAAAAAAGGGTAATAAAATCCCTACGAAACCGCTACGATCCTCAAATCCCCGATCCCCGAATTTGGAGCAGACAATGAATATAGGTAAATCAAAAGGGAAGAGCTGTACACTAGGCTATACACAGAATGGGGGTATACTTGCTTGATAAAATACCTTTTATCAATAATTGCTTGCGCTATGAAAATTGGTCCTGCTTTCCATTTGAATCTGATGTGGCGGGCGCAGGTGCTCTCACATGAGCAGGCTGTGGTGGTGGGGGTGCTGTTAAAGCATAGGTAAGCCTAGATGACGAATTCTCAATCAGACCAGCAATTCCTGCGGCAGCAGATTGGGCGCTCGAAGGAAGAAAGAGATCATGTTTTTGGTCTTTGTACGCACCCCAAACCTGCAGAGTAAGCTTCATCTCAGCAAAATTCACGATGTTACACCACAATTAAAGCTGGCTCTGTGATACAAAAGAATTGCACCGCACTACTGGGACTGCATTGGCACACATAGTGCGCCAAATTTACTAACTATAGAACTGAAAAAAAGGCAGTCAAAACATTACTCAGGTCCATCATTATGGCCAAAAACTTCGGGATCACTAATTCCTTGACCAGATATGACCACTTATAAAAAAAAAAAAAAGTGAATGTAGGTAAAAAGGTACTTGGAAATAACAGAAAAGAAATGCATGTGCCATCACTTACATCAGAGGCATTTAATATCTCCCGCACTTTACTGCAGTGTGCTCCTTCCGTTGCAAATGCATGCAAAACCTGGATCACCAAAATCGAATAAGAAGCATTAAACAGACTTGAAAGCATGGGAAGAAGATCCTAATTTTCATATGTTTTGTTCATTGCCATAATATTTGCCAACTTGCCACAACTATGAAATAGGGGCCAGCATTTCTAGCAAATGATGAATTATATGGCAGACCTAAATTTGCTTCTACTTTATGGGATTTTGAGAGCACCATGATATGTACCCATGCTATTTCTATCCAGAAGAAAATCTATTAAGAAATATTATAAAGTAAATATCTATGTACTACTATTTCTTTAAAAATCCTCACTGAGTCTTTGAGGAGGGAAAGATCAATCTCATGAAGTCTTATAATGGAGACTGGTTAATTCATCACTAACTTGTCAAACGGTGGGATCTTGTTCCTTGCAACAACACTTTTGAGGCATAAATGAGCATAGAGATCCAAAATCCAATGCATGTCAATTACATTCAATACACAAGAAATCTATTATGTATATATTAGTATTGGCAAAATTGAGAGAAAGTTAATGAAACACTTATGCAATAACATCTGTTTAATTTTAGGAATATTTTCTAATTTTCTTGGTAGACTAGCAGTATTGAAAATAACTTAACAATTAGTTTGTAATCATTTTTAGTATTTTAATAAAATTAAGATTTCAAAATAGCATATGATTTATTCAACTTACTTAGTTACAATCTAACATGTATTGTAATTTACTTAATTCATGTTAACAATTATTTACATATTTCTAAAATCTATACAGTGCAAAACTCATAATTTAAAAAAAAAATAATAATAATAATTTCTGAAAAAAGGCAAAATAATCTTAAATTTCTCCTGTTGTTTTATTTTAAAAAGAGGAAAAAAGGAAAAAGCATTTCCAAAATTTCTTGTTTTTAAAGAAAAACTACTCAAAATTTAAGTCCCCTTTTATATTTATTATTCATATAAAACACAAACAAAAATACACTTCTCAATAAATATAATAAACCCATGCAACAAATGGGTTTAATACTAATTCAAGAGAGAAGAGAGGAAAGGACAACTTCTTAAACCAAAATTAAGAACATCACCCTGCATATTTAATAACAAATCATGACTCCAAAGATTCTAACCTCAATTGCAAGCACCCTGCCAATAGATGCTTCAGATTCATTCCATTTCATCTGAGAGCAAAGTCCATTCCTTCCCCCTGCTCTCCAGTCAAGAAGGCCAAGGAGTACTTCAACAAGGCCAACCCTACATTATCAAGGCAATTTGCTCAAAAAAAAACATTAAAAAAAATCTCGGAAGCATTATACTGTGGGCAATGTATTTTAGATCTAAAATCTTAAATTGAGTCTCCACTGCAATTAGTCCATGCTATCATTGGAAAGGCAAAATCCAGAGTGATATTTATGCCAGCACGAAAGCAAAATCAATTTCAAATTTTCCACAAGAATAATTATTTAAAATCTTTTCATACCTGATCAGATTCCAAGAAACTCGAAAAATGTTCTGATCTTCTGCCAATAGTTATACAACTAATACAGAAGAAAATTGCAATTTATCATCTTTTTATCCCCATTTTTCCATTCATTGTTTTTTTGTTTTGAACATCTTTGGTATTATTGCCTTTAAAAATCCTTCAATTAGATTCAAAAGCACCACCTAAACTTTGAAGCAATCTTTGTACACAGTAAATCATAAACAATTTACAGGACTATAAGACCACGTAAGATTTGTGGTTTGTCTTGCATACTGACACTTTATTGTTCTGCCTTCTCCATTGATAAGGACATTCCAAGGGCCCTTAATGAGTTTACTTTTGTAATGATGTAAAACCTGGTTGGAAGTTTCTCAATGACATAGCAAAGCTACATCTATCGTGATGTAGGAGTCTGGTGGATGTAAGTTTAAATGTTACTAAAACTCCCAGCCAAATAAAACAACTACTAATTTACAACTGACCTAAGTCCTTGAGCAACCAGTGCATCCCGTGCACGGTTTCCAGCACCCACAACACGCTTCAAAGTCTCAAGGGCTAGTATGCTTCCACCTTGCCATCCTATAGCTTTCATTAGAAGAGGAACCACCTAATAACAAAAGGTTGTCACGATATAATCAGGGAATTGAACATAAATAACAGGAATCTCTCTCTCTCTCTCTCTCTCTCTCTCTCTCTCTCTCTCTCTCTCTCTCTCTCTCTCTCTCTCTCTCTCACACACACACACACACACACACACACAAATGCACATGAACATAAGAATTAACACCTATGTTAGTGCACCTGAGGAGTTCCTACACTAGTTGCAGCCATAGCTTCAGCACATGTTGTACTCGCTGCAAGTTGATGTAGAACACGCAAACAACTGAGGCGCACACGTTCTTGTGGGGTTTGGGCAGGTGGTGATGATCCATCATCACATTCAAATGTTTGGTCAGAACAGTTCCCATTTTTCATCTCTTCTGTTGCCATTGTTTCTCTTCTTCCCTCATATGCAACTGCAGCCACAAGTTTTGGCACATAACCAAGATACCCTACATGATCTGCAAGTGCAGGGTGAACACGAAGTAATGAAACCAAAGCAGCAGAAAGAAGCAAAGGAAGCTCAGGGTCAATGGCTTGTGTATCATAATGAGTGGCAGCAATGGATGATAGATATTGATCCAGTAGCCCTTCCAAGAATCTCTTAGGATTTCTAAGAGGAAATTTTGGATCTTTTAGGAACAGCCTGACATAGATTCCACCAACCTGTGTGACAATTAAATGTGAGTTGTATGCAGAATTCCCCAGAATGAATGAAGATATTATGCCTGGAAAAAAAAAAAGTTTCATATTATACCTGTGGCTCATCTCTCATTTCCTGCTGCCCCGATGCCTGCTCAGGGACATCCCAATCAACAACATGACCTTTCATTTGTTCTCGGTATAAATCTGATGCCATAGTTGCAACTTGTGCAGACAGGGATGCCGCCATTGCTGATGTCCACACAAGCTCTGGTGTTTCTGTTGTCTGTTCAAGAGCAGATACAACTGCCTCACCAGGGCCATCCCTAATTACTGATACCAAGCCATCTGGAAGAAACCTTGCTATTGTTATTGCAACTCTAGGCCCATGCATTGGCTGTCCAACAAGCTTCCCCAATAGAGAGGCTGCTGATGCTCTCTGCTGTAAGGGGATATCCTCTGTACAAATCATTTTTATCATCAATCAATGCCAACTATAAAAGGAGGAAATATGTAGAGAAAAGGGATAATCATTACTCTGCACGGGTAATAGAAGCTCAAGAATGTAAACCACGCCACCATGCTTAGCAGCTGCCCAAGCAAGCTCTGGCGTACTTGCCAAAGCATAAAGAACATGGAGGACTCCTTCACGACAACCAGGAGCAGAGTGGAGCATTTGTAATAAAAGTAGAAGACTAGATCCATCTGCAACCATGGCCTCCAGGCAGGGTGCATATGCAGTCAAGAGAGACAATACATTCAGGAAAAGCTGAGGAATGTTGCTTTCTGAAGCAGTAGCCACAGAGAAACATCTAAAAAGAGGTAATAGCTTCTCCTTAGATGAAAATATGGATGCTAAACTTGGGTTACTTGTCAGCAAGTTCTGTCCAATAAAGTTCACAATCATCAGATAAATACACAAAAAGGGACAAAAGTGACGTAAAAATGAAAAATATACCTTGAGTGAAGTCAAACCAAGTTGAAGGTTCTTAATCAGTTCTAGTTTTTCTTATCTTCTGGTTTTCCAGCAGAGCCTAGCGAAGAATCATCAGACACATGTTGTCCATTTACTGAAAGATCCACAGTATCACTTTGCATCTCAGATGGCTTCGGAGATGAGCTACTGGGAATAAATTTACTTTCAGCATCACACTCTGTACCTAACTGATTGTGTGCTAAAGATGATATGAATTCAATTAGAGCAACGCAGAAAGCTTCTGGTTCACTGATTTCGGAGTCCGGCTGGTCATTATAGACCCTCAGGTAAACATTTCCTACAAAGATTTCTTTGGAGAGTGCCTCATAAAAAAATGCATGTGAATCTTTCAGGTCATATGAACCATCAGGACCCACAGTAGCCCTCTGCCAATCTACAAATTTCAGCAGCTCTGCTCGAGTTGAAGAGTTCCAGATAATCTACAATGACACTCCATCAGTTAGTATACTCTTCAAGAAAATTGAATCCAGAAAATTGGGATTACAAATCAAAGTGGGTAAATGACTACAAAAAATCTTTTGTGCAGGAAAATAAAACTAAATATACAAAATATATACACACACATATATATATATTAAACACATTAAAATCTCTTATTCTTTTGAGGTCACATACTTCGCACCAACCAGACAAGCTCACTGCACTCAATTGACTCTTAATGCTCATCCCTGGCATACTACTCCCAATAAAAAAAATAATAATAATAAACAAAGCCCACTGAAGGAACAGATTGAAACTCTTTACTCATAACTAATAGAAGTATCAATACATAAAAAGAAGAGCAAAATAACACACATGCACACACAAACTGAGAGAGAGAGAGAGAAGCAGCAGCAACATGACCAAACAAAAATACAATACCAGCTAGATCAAAGACTGGTGAAAAAATTGACCAGATAACTAAACCTATTAAATGCATAAATACATTCCTAGAACCATTAATGACAAGTCACTCAAAAATCATAGAAATTAATTGACATTGGCCCACAAAAACAGGTTGCTGATAGCCCATCCTGCAAGAATAACCTCTCCAATAACTGACAGCATTTACCTCTGGAGACTCCAAGTTAGCGTTAACTTGGATAGTAGGTCCTTTGACACTTGATCTTTCAACATTCGTGCAAGTTTAGGAGTTAGCAAAGCTATGAGGGCATCAGCTGCAGCTGCATTGTAAGGTGTTGAACTCCTATCAGAGCACAAACCACTAAGCCTCGACAAGGCTTGTAATGCTCGCACAGCATGCATATTTTTAGCAATCTGGACACTTGAACCAACATTAGGGGACTCCATTTTGTTGGATTCCTCAGCAGTTGAATCATACTGAAGCAACAAAGGTAAAAGGTACCTACAAACCAAATATATATTATACATTAAAACAACATCAATCAGAGAGTAGTAACATGGGATTGAAACACAGAAATATAGCTTAACAAATTACTCCATTACTCTAGAGAATTTATTATCTTATTGATTTTGTCACCATTTGCATATTCTGTAAAGTCACATGCCCTACCATATCATATTTCTCTCTCTGTCTACTTGCATGGACAAAACACCCCCAGGCAAGTGAGCGCCTGAGTTACATGGGGCACATATCCTAAGCTCTCTCTCTCTCTCTCTCTCTCTCTCTCTCTCTCTCTCTCTCTGTGTCAGTGTACACCTGTGTGTTATGTGCACAAATAATCATTTGCATTTTTTTTTTCCAATAGAGATACTTTTATTCATCAATATGTCTATCCCATAAAAAATATGAATTGCTATATTATTTTTGATATATATGTTGACCACAGATATTAAGCTTAATTTTTCTATGTTGACTTAGGTTTCAACTGGATTAAAGATTAACTTTGCTTTAAGTTAAAACCCTCATTATTTTTGTTATCCATTTAGTGCTTGGTTACTCATTTTTGTATTCATTTGAGATCGTTATTTTTGTTATCCATTTAGTGCTTTGATTACTCATTTTTGTATTCATTTGAGATCATACCCTTTTCAGTTTTTCTATGTATATTTGATAAAAAGAGCAAGTGTACCCATTAATTTCATGTATTATTGTTATGGCATAAGTGTATTAGTTTACAAAAATTCACTATGAAGTTCAATGTGCAATCAGTTATCAGTTGAGAGAAGCAAAGGATATCTGATCCACATTTAGTGTATTGTAAGTCTAGGTCAAGAAAAGACAATGCTCCCTAGTTCTATGCCTTGCCACAGTGCAAAAATGGAAAAAAAAAAAAGTCTAACTAAAGGGGGAAAAGTCACGAAAGAATCAAAACTAAAAGGATCACATTATAAAGCATCTGAAGTTTAATCCAGCACAAACAAATCATTTCCTAGTTAGTAACCTTCCCTGGGTGCTCCATGTCTTTTATTAAAATGAGATCATCAAATGCAACTTAAAACACCCCAAGTGTGAAAAGAATAGTCTAAAATAAAAAGACTAACCGAAACAATGGTGTGTGAAAGAAGGCTAGCTTACCATAACACACCAGCCTTTAACAAAGTATCCTGCAATGCTGGGGACACAGAAACATGTGCGACAGCCTGGAGGGCAGCATCAACAGCTTCCGGTACAAGCTCAAGTTCAGTGCAATGAACAATGTCTTCCACTAGTCCAGAAAATTCAAGGATCTCATCCCTAGCATCCACAAACTGACTTAAAACAGAAAAGGTCTGCATCACATTGGTAACAATAATGGCAGATGGTTCAATAGCAGAGGTAGTTGGCTGAACGATGCACATGCAACGAGAAAGAAGAGTTGCAAGAAGTTGTATCCCACCATCCCTTACAAGCTCTTCACCATTTAATGAAGAGGACACACACCTAAATAAGGAGAAACAGAATAAATGGAAACTTGTCAAAGCACGTCATGATTCACACTAATTCAAACTAGAAAAAGGAAAAAAGTAATAATAATAAAATATATTAGGTGGGGCATTTACGTCAGCCAAATAAGCTCTGATGCTGCAACAAGCAAAGGTGCCCTCTCTGATGAAAGAAAATTGTTATCTTCCTTATCTACAGTAATTGCATTAAGCAACATTGGATAGCCAGCATATTTAAAAGGCTCCAGCAGACCTCCATGCCGCCGGTATAAGATACACTGCCCTCTCAACAGAAGCAATAGCCTCCAAGGCTGAGGACCTTGCAGACCTTGCATGGTGGCCTATTAACAATTCAGGTTAACATTAACAAATTAAAAAACTCAGGTGCACTGAAAAATTGATCCAAACAAAATCAAATAAGGCAAACATTCAATTATTCATTGTTATTGGTTTCTTTTCCAACTTTCCCCAACTCCACCAATGTCCCTAAAGAAAAATGAAAAAGTTAAAAGTTGGGACCAAGCAGTCACTTCCACCTCATCAAGTGACCATTCAGTATACATTTCACAGGTACAACCTGGCACTAAAAACAGGAGCTTCCTGGCCACTAAAGGACTCCCTAGGGCAGCTGACATAACAAACAAATGATGACACATTCAATTAAAGATTTAGAAAACAGAACAAATACATACCGGAAGATCAATAGTTCAAGGCATGTATGCAAGAGATGTGGATGGAGCAGTTTACCAAGGGGAAAGGAAAAGATGGAAATCTTGGATGTCAGCCACAACCCTTGATCAACAAAATTGAAGTATGGACAATATTCATGGGGTTCATATATTAACGTGTCTCACAAAGTCATCAAAATTATTTTATTCCAAGTATTCTGGAAATTTGGGTATGAAGCTTTTGGAGTTGAAAGTTTCTTGTAAGCTTTTGGAGTTGAAAGTTTCTTGTCAATAGCCTGAGCTAGAGAAGATATAGGATGACATTCCATTGGCACCAGTGCTATCAAAGGCATGCCTTAGACAGCATAAAAACATTATCCACTTCCAAATGATGTGTCTACTTTTCTAGTTTCTTGGAAAAAGAAAAAGAAAAAGCATCAAGCAGCTAAAATTTTGATCCTTTTTATTAATTTTCAGTTGTCAAAATTCCTCTCCAAGATAGCTTTCTAATGCAGATGCTTAAAGAATAACAAATATCTTAAAAATTATTTTAGGGCACTAAACAAATGATACTTATGATAATCTCCTATTATAGTCAAAGTTGCCCTTTTATCTTTAGAGATATTCTCCTATTTGACTTTTTAGTTTTCTCTTTTCTTGTCCTTCTGCTAGTCTATAAATAGGACTTAATGTTATCTCATTAGACAGTCTCGTTATAAGTATTGACCATTGATATTGACTATTTAGTTTCCCAACAAGTATCAATTCTTGTTTGCTTTTGGTTGTATTCCTGCATGTTTTCTATTTGTCAGGTGGAATCCCTTGTCTATTCTCTCAATTTTCTTTGTTTTTTGGGTTTGGAACCTGTCCTGCATCACTTTCCAAGCAAGTAATGTATGGCTTAAGAAAATTTTCGCCTCCAAATAGATTTTCCAGCATGGTATTGAGTTGCTGGATTAAACAAAATAATTTAGCATACCTGAAGTCGCTCATAAGCTTTCTGCACAGCAAGAAACTTCTCCCTTCCCGCAGGATTTTTGTCAGGATGGTATTTCATTGCAAGTTTCCTATATTGTCGCTTAAGCTTTTCTTCATCAATGTTCTCAATCTGTTTGGATACACTAGTTTTCTCCTCAGAAGTCCCAAAAGTTGAACAATTCTGTTTTGGGTCTTCATTTGATATATCTTCTAGGGATATCTCTAAAATTCTGCAAGCTTCTTCTTCAGAAAGATCCATGGGTCTACGTGTCAACTCTTCTCGCCACATCACTAATAATGACTGCAGAAACTCAACATGTTCAACAATTGGCCAGTTTGGAAACCGGATCTCATCACACAGGTTTCGGAGGTAATAGCGATGGCACCACATTTCATCTCTTAGTTCTGGGTAGGTCACTGGAGGCATCGGAGCATACTCATATAAAGAATGACAGTGCTGGGACAATTTCTGTGGAAAATCACCAAGATGCTGCAACACCTAAATGGAAGGAGGCACGGGATAAATGCTACATAAAATTTCCATAACCCAGGGGACCACATTAAAAACATCAGCAAAACAAAGCAAAGCAATGCAACAGGTAACCCACTGTGCCTCATTTGAAGTATAAAATACCTGACGGATAAGATTTTCTGCTCTCATTTTGTGTGTCCAAATAATCTCTGGGGTATCAGAATCAGAAACCATCGCTGTTGCAAATGCAGCTGGACCACTACGCTCCAGTACATACAGCAAGGATTCTGGGAGAAGCCCACCCAAGACACTGCGCTTCGCAAGAGGCAACGAAGAGGAAACTGCAGCTTCTTCACCACCATGAAATGCTTGACAGACATGAGTTGCAGAAAATAGTTGTGCAATGGTAAGGAGATTAGATCCTGGATACGCCAGCGCAAAGTAGAATGCACCTGTGCTGTAAAGACGTATCATGGCCTTGGGATTTCTAGTAACAACAGCTTTCAACAATGCTGCAGCTGTCTCAACAATACTTGGCTCCCCAGATAGCAAGGCCTTTTTTGCCAGAAAATGAAATTAGTTATAAATAACACAATTTTCAATTATGAAAAAGGGTATGTAATGCACAGTTAGAGATTCACAAATATACTATGAACTTATTATAGCTTCAAAAAATAAATGATAAAAATGTAAACCCAAAACAAAACAACTTAAGTTGGATAATAGAAACATATAAAACATTTAAGATATGTTTAGCCAACTGTAAGTGTAGATAATCAAATTTAAGGGAACAGAAATTTATTAAGAATTATCTTGAAATCAAACTCCATTAGATTGAATGATGTTCCATCAAAGTCTATTTAGCAAGAAATGTACTTTTCTGATTGTTTCCTAGAGTGTTCTTTTAAGTGTACTTCAAGAATAAGAGACACTCTTTAAGTTATATTTGCTTGGAAAACTAGATAAACTTTTTTGCATATTCATGGATAATTGGAGTAAAATGAAGAAGTACAGAGGGTTTTGCATAGGTTTTATTCCATTGTACACAACATTTTTTATGTACACCTAGTACACCTATATGAAGCATTTTGATTAACTCAAATTTCTGAGCAGCACTTTTCTTCACATTCAAAAACAAATAGCATGGACCACCTAAACGATATCAAACCCCTATAAGATGCAATTATTCCTTATACAAACCCATACATACCCACAATTGTAATATGTAAATTGACTGGCTGTCAAAACAAAGCATATTCAAATATATTAAACCATTTTTGTCAGTCACAACAAAGGGTTTTCTAAATATGATGGAGCCATACCATAAACAGCTGTTAAAGATAGTGTGGTGATTTAATCTGTGGAATGGCAAGGATACTGGCATATTTTGTTTTATTTATAGTTGTAATCCAGAAGTCTCTTTATAACAACTCTATACCTTGTGAACATGTATGAATAAAGCCTTAAGAAGGCATAAAGAAAACAACAATACTTTGTATTAGATAATATGAACCATAAAGACATCAAACTTGAAAGACAATAATACTGGTATTCAAAACAAATTACAGATATCGAAAAAAACCAAAATATGCCTCTAAAAAATAGAATAAAAAGAGTAGTACTAGGGATACTAGGTTACTTTTTTTTTTTTTTACCATTTTGGCCAAATGAAGTGGCAATTGTAAGACCAAACACATGTCATGTTAGATGACAGAGGCAACATGTAAGACAAGACATGATTAAACCACGACACTTTTAGTATAGAAGTCTTAGTACCCCCAGCCTTGCTCAAATAAAAAAGCCAAGTTTCTTTTAAAATCTAAACCAGACAGAACCTGCAAAAAGGGCCTAATAACCATCTATACACACTGAAGATAAAAGAATGTGCTCCAATGCAGACACAAGCAATTTTAAGGGTATTAGGCACAGCACAAAATAAAAGAAAACAAACTAGAATAGAGGGGGTTGGGGCAGAGGAGAGGAGCATCAATCTCAAAACTACCTGTGCAATATGTGGAAGGCAGCGTGGACTTGATAATATCCGCTTCACCCTTGGGGTTGGGGTAACTATCTCTCCAGCATCATCTATATCTGAATGCGCAGATACCATGCTATGTAGTATGCACAATGCTACATCCCCTACCTAGATGCATCCACAGTGAAGGGAAATTAAGAAAACTACTGAGACAAGGGGGAGATACTACAAAAAGAGATTTATGGTACATAGAGAAAAGAAAATCACACAAACACATGTACACTTACTTCACAGGCACAAGTAAAGCAGAATAAACATGTACACATGCATTCAAAAAATTGGGACACCTGCTCATATGCATGCTTGCCACCTCATTCAAGTTTTCAGAAATTTTCTATGGATAAATTGCTTATTGCAGACACTTATCAGAAAAAAAAAAAGGAACAAAAAAATCTATTGCAAACAGCCCATTTCAAGATTCCTTCAACTGACTGTAGTCATAAGAACAGATCAGATAAGGAGTATCCAGGACACCCACCACCCCCCAAACTTCTTTTTTTTATTTTTAATGTACATCATCCCAAAGCTAAATTGCCTTTCATGTATTTATATGTTTTTATAGTCATAGATTTTATGGGGTAATAATGGCCCCAATAAAGTAAATTCTTTTTATCTCAATTATGCATATAGACACAAGCTGTTCACACAGGTTACAACTGCCCCTATGCTTAATTAGGAAAATGATCTCTCCTTGCATGGCTAATTCTCTAATTATAAGCCTTGAATTGAAGATTGACGCAATCACTTTTTCCTTTTTTTTTTTTTCCTAATTGGAAAAGAACTCAAATTGTATTAGTTGTAAACTAGAAAAGCAGTTTTGAAATGTCATAAGTATTTACAAATATCTTAAAAGTGCAATTAATTTTGATGATTTCTTTTCCTACTCCATAGTTCTTTCTACTTGGAAGATAGAGAAACATTTCTCACTACATTTATATGGTTATAAAAAAGCACTACATAGAAATTCACAAAAAATTAATTATTCTTAAACAAAAGAAACAGAAAAAAAAAGATATATATACATATATATGTGTGTGTGTGTGTGTGTGTGTGTGTGTGTGTAGGATACAAGATTATAAGAGAACTCTAAAAGTCAAGACTTGTAAGTCTCACTAAACTGCAAACCATAGTTACCTATTTTATATTTTATACCATATAACCATTAATTGTCAACAATATGTGGAAAAAAAAACAAATTACTTTCAAATTTGGTTTCATAAGTACAAATCATGAGTTCTACCACCCACTCTGACCAAGAGTTAGTGATGCGCCTCAGCACCATGTAAAAACACATTCCTCTTTGAAGATTGCCACATGTATATACAGTAAGTGTTTCCCATTTTTAAAGGAGACCTAATTCCAACTCAAATGTGGATGTATGCATATTTGACTTTGTGTAAAAATGCAACTAAGCCTCATCACATGCAGAGACACAAAGGCACACAAACCAAGCCTCATCATGCATACAAACAAGAGACACATTACCACCACAAAACAAATAGTCAAGGCTGTTGTTGTGGCAAAAGTAAATGGTACCAACCTGAGATGGTGTCAGGACAGGAACACGAACAGCTAGTGCCCACCTAAGTTCACGGATGTCACGCAATCTCTTCCACTCTGCCATCCCAGGGGCCCAGCATTTTGTTGTCCAATCAATAGCATGTTTGGACCAGAACCTTCTGACAGCATCCTTTTCTACTGGTCCAACTTGGGCACCATCCTTATCAATGAGCATCCATTCTTTTAGAGGCTCCATGAAAGCAGTAGCAGCTAACAAATTGGATTGCAAAGGAATAGCAGTCCTTTCCAAAGTTTCATGGACCACTGTCAGCATATCAACAGCCAATACGCAGCCTCCAACATGGACACAATCTTCAACGTTGGATAAAACCTTCATTAGCACCTGCACAAAAAAGAAACCATAGACACTCAATTGCTTCTTATAATAACAAGACAGCAAGAAATCCAGATCAGTTTTGGATGCATTATTGATGCATTCACACTTCTTACTAGCCCATTCATGGGTTTGAACTTTAAATATTGTCTGCATAAAAGCTGCAGATTGATGTGGCTGGCTAATGTTATGCAACAGTGACAACCATCACCAAGGGGATTTTCAATTAGTAATTTGCCTCTAAATGCATACAGTTTTAAACACAATCTTAAAATGATTTAGATGAACTGAAGGTCTACCACTCAGATAAGTTTTTGGTGAAAGTGAAATAGAAGCTTTTGAATTTATGTAAAGTTCACAAAAGTTGACAAAATCTTTCATCCAGCAAACTAATGAGATAAATAGTTGGCAGAAAATACACAAAGGCAACAGTTTACAACCTAAAAAATGAAAAGATAAAAAGCATGAGGAAACAACAGGAAAAGAGGTAATTCATGCTGGAAATGACTAAATGTAAGTGTGGCACCTGATTCTTCAAGTTTAACATGTTATTACCTAAAATTATTAATAATAAGACAACATAGCAAATGTCTTCTATCTGAACTCGATTCAAATCTCAAAATAAATAAACAAATAAAAATGCAACAGTAATCTATATGTACCTTTAAGAGAAGGAGAAGACGGTGCCTTAAAGCTCTATCATCTGTCCTATCTAGAAGAACTGTAACATGTGCAGTACCATCAAAATGACCAATTGTGTTGTAATGCTGCTCATACACAATGGCCATTGCTCTTGCACACAGCTCCCTGACTGAAGAACCCCCTCCTCCTCCAAAACCATCCAATCGTCCCATATCACACCAATCATCAGATGCACCCAATTCATCAGGAACAGTCCCATCTACAGTAAGCCCAGTGTCTGCATCACATAAGAACCGATGATAGAGTGCCCTAAAAAAGGCAACTGGATCCCGCAGAGGAAAATCCTGTGCCCTGCCACTATCAAGCAGCAAACGCAAATAATATTGACCTACACAGACTTCTTTAGACAAGCTAGGGTAGCTCACAGAGAACTCAGAATAGTTCCATGATATCTGTAGCACACTATCTTGTTCTGTCATCATATCCACCATAGCACCTACTGGACCAATAACTTCAGTGCGTGCCTTCTCAACATCTAGTTTATTAACCTCAGCCTGCAAAGCTTCCCTCAATTCTTGCCTTGTGCGCTCATTCCAGATTAAATCAGCACGATTATGGTCAAGACTGAAAGCCCGCCAAAACTCATGCCAGTTACAAAGTAGCCGACCAGAACCCACAGGTGTATTCTCAATAACAACCTGTGCAGGAGCAGGAAGGCCTGTGCTCTGCAGATCAGCTACATGGGCATCTAAGTTAACTGAATTTGGAGAACTTTTCTCTGGCCCCTCATGTACAGTGGTTGAAAGCACATCAACTGAAGCAACAACAGAAGACTGATCATTTTGCAGAGAACCTGATGACAGAACATCACCGTTGAAATTTTCAAAAACTTGGGCACCAGGTGATTGTCCAGAATTTGAATCTAGAGCAGATACTTGATAGTTATCTGATCCTTTTAAAGCACCAACACTTGTCTCCTTCACAGGATCACCCATGTCATAATTGTTAGTCAAAGGTAACGAATGCTCTTGAGGCATTATTTCCCTCCCTACACGTCCTTTCCTTTGCTGAAGTAAAAGCCTCTGTCTTCTACTGATCAATGATCCTTCTTGATTCACATCTTCAAGTTGATGGCCATCACAACGTGTATGCAAGTAGGCAACAAGCCCTGGGGGGAGAACCCTGGACAGCAGGTCCAAAGCTGGTTGATATGAATCTGCCCAGAGAGCAACAAGTTGTTGACTAATCTCACGTCGCTCACCAGGAGGAAGGAAAAATGCCTGCAATAAATGCCTCAGCAAAGCACCATCACGCAGTGCAGCATCACGCATGGACTCTGCTGCAATTGCATCTTCTTCTGCAATAGTGCGCATAATTACAGCAACTGATTCCCTTACGCTTTCAGCCGGGTGACCAAACAATGCAAATAAGCGACGCCGCAAACCAGCAACTTGTCGTAACAATTCAACAAAAACAACATATTGGGTAGTCTCACCATGAGGTTCACATATCATAGCCTCAAGAACTTCAACAATGGCCATTGACAATAAAGGTGATACAGACACAGGTCTCAGTCTATTAACAAGAATAACAGCATAACCATTGTGAGAAAACAAAACAGACTTTGTGTGAATTATTGTGGCATGCTGTTCTCCTTTTGAATCTGTTGGTAGACTTGTATTTCCTGGACCACCACCTATGAGGGTGGCAACAAGCCCTGCAGCTTCAGCGGCTACACACTCAGATCCATTTCTCAGTAAACCCATTATTCTACCAACAGCAGCAGGAAAAGACAACACATGAGAAGCTGCACTTCTTGATGCCAATAATCTACGTAAACAAGCAATGAACCCCATGACTGTTGCAGCTGCTTTTGGAGAAGGTGGAGGCAAAGGAGGAGACTCTGGAGGAAGATTTGGAGTAGATGGAAGCATTGTAATCAGGGCCATCAAGGTTACCTCAGGCACCTCAATGTTAGGAGGAACTCCACTATATGGAACACATGCATTGAACTCCCTTATTCTACGCCACAGTTTGGCTTTTGAACCAGGGACAGAACCACCTTCAGCAACAGCATCTTTAGCAGCTGAAGCTAAATGCTTCAAATGCATGGATGCATTTTCCATGTCAGCAATTGGGCGTTGTGGGCCTAGTAGTAAATGGACTCTGCCGCATGGCGGATTAATACGGTGACCAGGCATTGTTATCCTTGGTAATACAGGCACTGGACATTGACCCTGCATTCATAGATGACTAAGGTAGTGAGAAGACATTAAACCTGCCCATGAATGCACACCATGAATGAACTTATTGATTCACCAAACCATGACCATCACCATTATAAATAAGATGCATCAAAGCACTGCATCTAAATCTACTTTAATGGACAGAGAACTAATTTTATCCAAACAAGGACCAGCTATACCTACTTCTGTTTGCAACAAATCCCAAACTGCCGCAAGCAAGCTATCCCGTGAAGTGCTTGAGTATATCTACATTCAAGGCAAACATAAGATACTTCATACAAAAGGATACCAGAATTCAAAAAGAAGGGCAAAAAAACCTCACATGGATGGGGCACCCATCATTGAACTCAATAGCAAACATTTGTGGCTCCTCTGCAAATCGAACAAGTGAGCTAACTGCAGATAAAGGACGTACAATAATGGCCTGCACGCATCTAATGGATATGATTCAGCAAAACAAAATCCACATAAAAGTCAAAATGCATGTGCTTTATCAAGCCTTTGTTGTGTAAATTTTCATCAACTTACTTCATAGTTTTGTGGCCTCCTTTCAACAAGTGAAACCTTTGTTAGAATCAGCTGACATGGGATAGCATCACCATTCTCTCCAAGTCCACCTTTTGGGCCAACTTCCAAACTCAATCCAGGAACATTTAAAGTTCCATGAGCAGCAGAACGCAACTTCATCACAGACCAACCACCATAGGGGGTTTCTGCTGCTCCAACAGCCTCCTTTGCTAAATAGGAAAAAGAAAAAACAGTAGAAAAGTTACCAAACCAGAAAGAACAGTCACGTGACAAAGAAAACTATACAGAATGAGCTACCTCTTCTCTTTACATAATCCGCCACAGTCAAGGACTGTGAACTGTCCACAGATAGTGACATACCCACCGTGGACTTGGCAGTTTTCGTCTGCAATAACATGCTCCCTGATGTTATACAAGAATTGGTGCAAGTAATATGTGTCACAGCTGAAAATGGTGCAATATCTGTCTCTGCGTGTGTGTGTTTTGGGGGGGGGGGGGGGGCATGCCAGAACAGCAAGAACAACTCCTATGATAAATGCAATAATAACAAAAATATTTAAAGGCATCATCCATACCAAATTTGAGATAATTGCAGCATTTGTGGTCCCAGAAGAAGCCTGAAAAGCTTTAGATTTTCTTCCATATAAAGGGCATAGAACAAAACCCCCCTGATCACTGCTTTGCCTTCCGTAGGACCCAGAAAGAAAAATGATAGCCGGGGAATCCATATCTCTGAAATCCAAGCACCAGCGAAGATCTCCCGATTTTAAGTCAATGAGTTCAACTCCAGCACAAGTGACTTTCAATTTCTGCGAATATTAACTTTATTGAGTAAGTGGTTTAATTGCAAGCACATATAAAGCTGCATGTAATCCCAAATTTACAAACTGTGAAACGATTACAACCAATATTATGTAAATGTGACCGTATAAATACAAGCACACAGAAACAAGCTAAAGCTGCAAACAAAACAAGAGAGAGATGATGATCATGATGATGGGTGATGGACGATGGATGATGATGATGAAGGAAGAATGATGACTTACATATGGGACCCACTCGCCATTTCGCCTCCGCAGATGCAGCACAGGGAACTCCGCAACAGCGCCGAGCCTATTCCAGTGAACTCTATGCAACACAGTCAATATACTGGCCCTATAATTGGAAGAGAACTTCATGGACTTGAATTTGCCTTTGCCTTCGGTCCTCACGCTCAAATTAAACTCAAAGGAATTGTCGTTGCGCCCGATGATGGGCGAGGCGCCCTCAAAATCGCTGGCTACCTCGTAAGAATTTGTGACAGAGAGGGTGCTAGGGTCCAGAGTGACGATCGAAGCACTGGACAGACAGAGAAGGCGCTTGTACCGGCCGCGCCACGAGTGTTTCACAACAAGGTAGCGGGCAAGGTATTCCGGCTCCTCCCGAAGAGGGGCGGCGGCAGCGGACGGAGGGGCAGAACTCGAACTAGAGGAAGGTTCCATGGGAGGCGGCCGGCGGTGATCCTCTGGGTGGCGGCTAACGGGTTGTTGCTGTTCTAGATAGTAAAGGGTGTGAGAGAGGGGGACATTGTTAGGGCGGAGAAAGAACCAAAGTCCCACGCCGGCTTCGGGGTGAGACCGCGACTGCTTCGCCCCCAGTTTCGGCCGTATTGACGGGGTTCAACCACTAGGATTTGATCGCTCACACAGCGGCCCGCGATCGACCTAATTGAACTCGCATAAAATAATTCAATACAAACGTAGTCCTCTATTTCTCACTCCCTCTGTGTCTCTGTCTACTGTCTATGTATAAAAACCTAATCGGGAATTGTTTGATGGCTTTTCATTTTGTAATTTCTTCCCTTTTTTTTTTTTTCTTTCTGGTTGAGATATAATGGATGGATGGATGGGAGAGGGAGACCCAATCGTAGAGAGAGAGAGAGAGAGAGAGAGAGCGGACAGGACAGCCTGGGGTGTCTTGAATTGAATCCTTAACGTAGATCGCTGTTGGTGTTGTTGGTGGTGGTGCTGTTGGTGCTGCTTATGTCTTTTTAGTTATTATCAATTGACTCCTTTGTTGTGCTGTTTGTTGGTCAGACGCAAGAGATCCAGAACACTCTCTGCCCCCTTTCTTTACCTTTTGCATCTTATTCACATTAAACACTCATTCTTCATTTTCTACCCAATTTTATTTTTTATATTCAATAGAGTTGTCATTTTTTAATGTCTTTTATAGAAATTATTATTTAGGTACTTTGATTTTTAATTAGAAAAGAATACAAACATTTATGAAAAAATTGAATGCTTTTTAGCATACCAAAAATAGAAAATTACCCCATTCTTTTGCCTTGACTACAATCATGGTTGCTTATATTGACCCAAAGGGAAGGATTTAAATGGGTTGATAAAAATAACAATCATAATAAGAAACAAGAAAAATTAAAAATTAAAAATTTGATCATAAAAAATTTTGCCAAATGCCACTTCAATAATCATATTCTCACTTAAAAGAGAGAGAGAAAAAATTATAAGACTTTATTTAGTTGAAAAAGAAAAAAAAGTCTAAAACATGATTTGGGCATAATCTCATTTATTTAAATTACTTTTAAAAAAATTGTTAAAATATTAACATTTACGTTGTCAAATTTTTACTATTAATTTTTGTTGTATAATGATATTATTTTGTTTTCTATTATTTATCTTATAATATTTTTTATTTACTTTAATTTTTGTTATTAATAATTAAATTTTATTCTTTAAAGAAATTTTCTTTTGAAAAATATTTATCATTATGTATTTGAAAACAAAATAACACAAAACAAGTAAAATATTTGATTAAATTTTTAAACAAAAGTATATGCAATATAGTCAAAAGTAGCATTTCTATTGCAAACCTTAAGAATTGTTAGTGTTGAGATCATGACTAAATGCAATTATAATTTTTTGTTTAATGTTGAATTTGTGAGATTGCACATTTATTAAGGACATAACTCTAACCCACTGATTATTACAAAATAAATAAAATTCAAGACCCTTAGCCAAGTCAATCTATATCGAGTTAATATAATTGTTTGAATTGCAATTCAGGGACAATATAATAGTAACATATAAAATAGCAATAAAGAAATTATTAGTTAACACTTTGGCATAAATTATTAAAAAAAAACACATTGAATGAAAGGAGATGGTTTAATGTTTTAGCAATTCTATCAATTATCAAGCTCATCAAACATTATATAATCTTTTTGCTCTATCATGTATTAAGAGGGAGAGTAAAAAACCTTTATCAAAAAAGTTGGAGGCAAATTGTCAAAACCTATAGTTAAATATTACACCAAAATATTGCCTGAAGGTTTTATGAAACCCACAAAAAAATGATTTGTTCATGTTGATAAACCTTATAATATATTATTTTTTTCAAATAAAGAATAATACTAATCAGCTCAAGATTACAAATTTAGGAAAAGTTAAAAGTAATAAAGAAGATAAAGGACTATGCTTTTAGAAAAATAAGTTTTAAGCAACTTTTCTTTGCATGTCCACAAAATTTATGAGGTTAGGTCTAATCAAACCGCTATTAAATATATGATCTTCTTTTTTATCTAAGTTGTTACCAATGATACCTAATAGTATATTTGAGAATGAAAAGTATGTTTGAAAAGAATGTTTCTTTTGGAATCCAAATGAAAGATAAACTAAGATATTTAATCAATTTCAAATATTTTATTTACTTGGGTAACTCCTTCCAACCATAAGTATATTGTTGTCTTCACTTGAATTAGAAAAGTTTTCAATGACAATATACTTATCCTAAGATGGTATTCTTTCATGGTTAATCTTCCAAATACATTGCCTCCTTTATGATGGCGTTCTTTTCAGCTAATAATTCTTTCTTTTCTTTTAGTAATCCTTTTAAATGTTCTTAAGAGTTTAGTATTTTAAACAATTATCAGAATTCTTATCTCAAGAAAAGAGCTAATAATTCTAAGGATTGAAAAAAGAAATAAACAAAATGAGGTAAATACATTAATAATATATTTTAAATGTTGTGATTAGTATAAGAAAGACCTAGTCCAATAAATTTTAGTAATATGTAAGAGGAGTTACTTAAAACTTAATTCTTCTAAGATTCACAACTTTTTTTTATCTCTCCTGGTTTTAAATTTTCTAAAATTCATAATTTTAAGTTAATTAATATCATCTCTTTTTAAAATAACCAATATATTATAAGGCTTAAAATCGCCATGAAAAAATTTCTTTTTATGGATTTATCTAAGACCATTGCCATCATTTTGATATAATATTACACTATAGGCTTTTGTAATTTTTCTCCACTCATCTTTATAAGGTCTTTTTAAATCTCTTATGACATATATAATAAGTAAGAAATTATTTATTCATTTCTTTTTATATTTAGTTACTTTTAATAAGTTTTATACTTATTTAAGCTTATTAGAACATATTTTTTAACTTAAGTATATTTTGTGAAAGTTTTAAGAATTTATGCTATCAATAGGCAAATTTTCAAAATTTTACTATTTTGACTTGTCACTTATTTTAGATTTTTTACTAATATAAAAGTCTAGATTAAATCTAAACCTAAATTCATTTAGGTCTTCAAACATGACTTTAAAGATAAGATAGAAAATAGAAGTCCAAATGTTAATTAGAGCAAGGTTCTCATTTAAGTATTGAGTATTTATATAGTATAACTTGGGTCTTATACATCCAAATTAGGTGATCTACAATCCTAAATTGAATTTCACCTTCAAGTTGACAATTCTTATAAAGAGCCTAAGAACAAATCAACTATTTAGTGAAAAAAAAAAAAACAAACTAAAAGTCACTACAAAATTTGTCAAAAGCTAGATTAAGTAAGTCTTGGTATTTATCTTATAAATTAAGCTTTAGGCATTCTTTTTAAAGCAAAATGGAATGTGTTAGAAAGTTAAAGAAAAAGGTTACAACTTTGACAAAAAAGAAAGATTTTAATTTAAACTATGTATACTCAAAAATTAGTTTTGAACATATCATATTTTTATTATAAAAATCAAGTTCATTATAACCTCGAGACTTTAAACTATTTTTTAGGAGTGCTCTAAAGTTTTGTTATGTGTTTTGCATATTTTTTTATAAGAAATAAATAAGGATCTTTTTAACTATTGATAAAAAATAAAATTAAAAAAAAAAGTTAAACATAAGGTGGGTGGTTTGTAAATATATATAGTTAAGGGTTTTCAACAATTTTGGGGATTTCAAAATATTGGTATTTTGATGAAATAGATTATTTAATGATTTTTTTCTCTTTTTTTTTAATTGCTCAATTTATTTTGATTAAATAGTAAATGCTTATTTGTTCAATTAATTTGGTTAAACCTTTTGAATTAATTAAATAATGGTTAATCACTATCATATAGGATTATGACTTATATTTATTTCATTTCTAATTATCAAATAACTCTTAATAATAAGAGATTATCAATAATTTTTCTTCTTATTGTTATAAATAACTCAATGCACATTAAATAATACAAGTTTATATAATTGTTACGTGAATTAACTTATTCTTTTAAATTTTAAGGTTACTAGTATTTAACCTTAAAGAGATTAATCATTAGAGTTTAAATGAAGAGTTCTACTTAACAAATATCTGAGAAAGGATTTAGGTAATAAAATTTGTTATCATATAAAGTTAATAGTTATAACAAAACTAAGACAATGTTATGGATAATAAAAAAATTAAATATTATTTTTACGAATGAACTTAAAACTATAATTTTGTTGATTAATATTTTTATAAATTATTTTATTTATTTTAATTAGCAAATAAAGTCATAATTTAATTATTTCTTATTCATACTAGTGTCTTTGAGTTTTTTTTTATCTAATAATTGAATTGATAGCACTCCCTATATGATCAATCCTTATTCATACTTTCTATTGTTGCATGTAGTTATTATCATGGATATAAAAATTAAATACTTTATTCTTAATCATTATACTTAAGCAAAAATTGATAGAACTTTTAATGGTTATATGATCAATAAAATTGCCTAAACATGAAACCATAACCTCGCATTTAAGGTGTTCTTTTAGTACTTTTTCCTCTTTTATAAAAAAAAAAAATTTTAATTTTTGTATACTTGATAGCCATGAAGAGGTTCTCTTTCATTTTGTAAGATGGATAATGTTGTAATCCTTTTTCGATAATATTTTCTCTTTGAAACTTTTAAGAGTATTAATAAATCACTAACTCAATTATAATTAATAAGGATAATTGTTGGTTAAAAGGGCTTATGACTTATAAGACAAAAAAATAAGGTATAAAATATTAAGTTATAACCCAATATAAGCACTCTAATGCCTAAGTTAAATGAGGTTTTCTTAAGGATATAGAAAACGAACACTTATATTAAACTTTACTTTAGATGGGTGTAATAATAGTTATTTATAAGTCCATTAGCCTACTCTTATTAGTTGATGTGGATCAAGTAACATGTAATGATTTCTTTTACGTATAATGTTAATTCGTTCTTTGGATAAGCCTACTAAGGTGATGAGTGTCACCCTATAAGGGATATAAAGCAAATAACACATAAGTTTAGCATAAGTGATTTTTATAAAGAAATTTGTCTTTTATACTCAAAAAGGGTTTTTCAATGGAGTTAATATTGAGATAAGCTATTACAAAATGATAAATAAGAAATCATGTTATGCACTATTTAACAATAGGTTAGAAGGAGCTTTGCAAATAAAATAATTAAACTTATATTATGCCTAAAAGAGGCCTATAATGATTATCCTTATCACTTATCTTTCCTTTCCCTATTCCCTCTCCCTCATTCCAATTAAAAAGCTATAACTTATTTGTCTCTTTGATAATTTCAAAATAAACCTACTCATCTCACTAGTTATCTTTTCAAACAACATATTTGTTAAGGCTTTTAATACTTAGATTAAACAATTACCTTTTTACTTTTTTATAAATTGCTCATTTAAGGTATGATAGTTTTTCATCCTATTTATACTTGGTTATTTATTCTATACTTTTATCATTCTCCTTTTTTTTTTTATCAAGTCTCATGTTTTATTTTATTTTAGTTTATTATTCTTTAGTTTTGTACAAAATGGCTCAAGAAAGGAAGGAAATGCCTCTTATGGAGAACATTCCTACAAAAATCATTGTACCAAATAAAAAAATATATATATAAAGAATAAATTTTCAAGAGATAATGTTCCTCCTAACAAATTTTTTCAGTTATAAAGCTCAAAAAAAGATAACCTTCTATAAGTTTTTTAAAATACTTATTAAGATTACTTAAATTAGATAAAGAACCGAGTTATACCTTTCCTATCCCTAAGGTTTTTTAAGAGTTTTATAATTTTACCTGATTACTTTAGGGTAACTTTATTCCATTAATTAATTGAATTTAATTTAAGTAAGGGAAACCATGTTTAACATTAAAAGTGGCCTCCTTTTTAACTTTTTCCAACTACATGATTTCAAGAAAGTTGTAAGGAGTTATAGCATACATTCTACCTCTTCCTAGTTATGCAAGAGGTTTAACTAAAAAGGTATATAAATAAGATATATTACCATTGAAAATTTATTTATTTTCAAAATAATAATCTTATTTTTCACCCTTATTTATAGAACCATAAAATATAGGTAAGAGAATATCCACCCATATTAGTGAATTCCAAACCATTATAAAACTTATTTAAAAGCAAGATCTACGATTTAGTACTACAAAGATTATTCCTAAGTTAATTCCTTTTAAGCCCTTTTCTTACATTGTCTAAGTTATTTCTTAAACCAACTAATTCTCTTATTAGGGTGGTAAATCAAAAAAAAAGCTTACTGATGGTAATGGAGAAGAAAGGAACAAAAGGAAAAAAGTCACAAATGAAGATGTTAACTTAGGTATTACCCCTTAAGATCAAATCCTAATTCACTTACTTTGTTACAACATATGATGTTACTATTAAATTGAAGAAGGATCATTAAATACTTTGTGAATAGGTCATTCATTAGCATTATCATGCCAAAAAGGCAAAGAAATAGGTGTCAAAACTTTGAGCAAAAGTTATTAATTTAAAAAATGAGTTGTAAGTAATAAAAGAAAGTATATTTACCTAAGTAGATAAAGAGCATAAGTACATGAAGAGATTAGCAATTACTCCCCTTCAATCAATTATGGAAGTAGCTTTTGATTATCAAATGGACAACATTCTTAATAAGCAATCAAACTTTGAGCTCAACCTATTTTATGCTAAACTCTTTAAATTTTTGCTACAACAATTGAGAGATAGCTTAAAAGCTAGAAGGATATATTGAGGTTAAGAAATATAGATCTTATTTGATATAAATATTTTTTTAATAGTTAATGTTAGCCCTTTTAGGATTGTAATTAAAGTTTAGAAATATTTGTCATACTAGTTTATTAGTTCGATTTTGTAATATCTTTACTCTTAGATTCTTTTAATGAAATTATACTTATTATTTCTTTTCTTCTATATTCTTTTATTAGATTTTCTCTCTCTTTTTTTGTTTTGGAAAATTTTTATACTAAAGTTCCTATGGTTAGGTTTTTATCTTTATCGTGTTTTTGAAAGTGTCTACCACTTATTATTTCCTATTAACAGTCATCATTCATATATAAAGGCTTTAATTCCTTTAATTTTTATTATGTTTTTTCTTAAGCAAGTGTTCTTTAAGGTATTCTATTTAATAACTTTTTGTTCAATAATTTTTTAATTTTTGGTGCTTTATAAGTATGGATTTGACTTTGTATTACAAGAATCATTAGTTGGAAACTCTTTATTATAATTAACTTATCACATAGTGTTGTGACATATAGCTTGAAAAATTGAAACCTCTAATTTAAATTCCTTATAACATTTCTTTTTTGTACCTATTCTCATTAGACATTTGCCTTATTAAAAAATAATAGGATTATTAAGGAAATGAGAGCACCTAAAACTGAAAAGAAATTCAAATATAGTCAAAGTAAGCATTTATAAGCTTGATATTGCATCTCAATCCAAAATTTTAAAACATAAGGTTTATAAGTTATTTTCATTTATATATTACTTATTACTCCCTTTTTCTTTCAATGAAATTTCTAACACAAACTCATACATTTACTTGAAATCCTAACATAGATAGGTAGACTATCCATTTATTTTATTATTTCTTTGAAGATACAAGTATAGTGGCATCTTGGCTTCAATAAGAGAATATATTTTTATCTTATTGAATATGTTGGCTTGTAGTACAAAAATTTGACAATTGAGATTACTTTTTGAGTACATTAAACTTTATAAGAGTTTTTATTCTTATAGAGATAACACTTAGCTAATTAGTTCTTAATTCTTGGATCATTTAAACTAGCTTACTGGTTTGGATTCTTAATGCTAAATTACTATTATCTAAATTATATTGCTTAATCTTTATCAAATAATGGCTTGCTCATATAAAGAAGATGAAGGATTTATACCATTAAAAGTGTAAGGAGTTATGTTAATATGATTACTTTAAAGGATAAAGTCATTGCTTAAAAAAAATAGAGAGAAAGGTATAAGAAATGACTATTTTTTTTTCAACCAATCTCTAAAGGGTTGTAATGTCTACTTTCATCATTGGTTATTAATACTTAAATGAGATGGGTGAAAGAAAACTATGGCTTTTGATCTTATCTTTATTTTTAGACCAAAAGGATATAGTGGAGTAAAAGATTATAAATGTTCAATTACACAATCAAAGGATCTATTAGTAATTATGTTTGGATACTAAATAAGGACAACTTAAAATGCTAATAAGCATTATTTTCAAGTAAATCTACTTAGCATTAATTGTATCTAATATTTTTAGATATTTATCTTCTTTAATGTAAATTTTTCTTTTAACAAAGGATTCAACTCTCATCTTACCATAACTAACATTATTATTTTAAAGTTAGTTTGCTTAATCTTAAATAAGAAAGTTATTAACCAAAAACATTTTAATGATATTATCAAAAAAGAGAATCTTATTAAATATATTCATGATAAATAACCTTTGCTGTAAAATCCCATCTGTGGGTATTTTAGAGTCATTATTAAGTTGTATAATGGTAAAATCATTAAGGGTGATACCCTTATTGTTCTTCTATAATAGTCACTTATAGTTATGGTTCCTCTTGATAAGAAGTCAAAAACCATTAATGCTAATGTCATTAGCAATGATCCTCCATTATCCTTAATTTCCAAAACTTTTTTTATAGGTACTTATTTAACATATAAATTCACATGAAAAATGGGATTCTTATAAGGACAAATTGTTCGAGGATCTAAGTATGTCAATTTCTACACAAGTTAGAGTTCATAAGAAGGAAAAAAGTTCTTTTATCATTGTGATACCTCCTTGAAGGTTATGGTGAAAGTTTTGCACATGGTATCATTTAAAAGTTTCATGTAAGGACATGAAAGTATACAACTACTTATGGTAGTTTGCTAGATTAAAGGTTCTATCAGAAGAGTCCAAATTAGGTATCTTGAACTTTACTTAAAGGGTATACTTGAGATTTTTTATAAGAATGGGAGCCAAAGGCTCTCTTATAAGGGAAATGTGCCTTATTTTATAGGCTTTAAAGCATTAGCTCTTAGACTTGTTTAATGACTTTATCTTCATGTAAAAAGATATTTTCACTCTTTTCTTACAAAAGAAGTTTTATATGGTAAAAGGCTTTTGTCATCTTTATATCTAGAAAATGCTATAAAATGCCTTTAAAACTTTTGTATTAAGGAAAAAGACAATCTTTATCTTATAATTTGTTTAAGAGAGTTGGTTACTGATGTTTTGGTTAATGGTAAAGGAATAATGTTATAATCAATAATAAGGTATTGGTTTTGGGTTTTAACATAGGTAAAAGAAGACTCTATTCACTTACTTTTCTTAATTAAAGGTGGATTTAAGAGTTTAGTAAGGTAAGTTTCTACACTTTTTAACTAAGGAGGTCATCAAAATAGTTATTGTCTTAATTTGTTTGTGCATTGTTTAGATTTGGTCTAATGAGATTAAAGGTTGATCCTTATTAATAAGGTTAAAGATAACAAATATAGAGATATTATTAAAGTGACAAGTAGCTTACAAGTTACTAAAAAAAAGATAAGTAAATAAATATTTTGATTAAAAAAAAAGAAAATATACGACAATGTTATGTTTCTTGTAGATTGTGCTAAATGGCTAAGATGTTTCTTTGTTAAGGGACTTTATGACCTACAAGGTAAAAAAGATACCATAGTGTCACAATCCATCCAATTGATGGGTGCCCCTCCCAAATGATGGCCCAATTATCACCTTATGTAAGCGCTTAAGTAAGCGTTTCACTTATGTAATCGCTTAGGTAAGCGCCTCCCTTATGTAAGCGCTTAGATAAGCGTCTCGCTTAAATAAGCACTTAGGTATTTTCTTTTGTAAATATCTTAGATATTTTAGATCTAGAGAAATTGTAGCCACACATCAAGGAAGTGGAACCATTATAAATACCCTCACTCCTCTCATTTGTAAATCACCTCTTCATTCATTCAATAAAAGTTCACTTGCAAAGCTCTTATGTTCTCTCTCTCTAGCTCTCTAAAGTTCTTCTTGTTCGGTTACTTGCCTCTCTCAAGTCTTCCGCTGGTTCGTTCGAACTCTTCAAAGCTTACTCAGCATCTTCTCTCGCAAGATCAACTAAGTGTCACGTAGGTTAACACGTCTAAAGCACGTCCAAGCCTAACTCCGGGACAGGTGGTATTAATCCTAGTTCCTACTCTGTTCTTGTTTGGGTTATGACTATGACAGGTGAGGAAGGATTTGTTGAGACCATTTTCGAGGAGCAACCAATGGAGCAAGAAGCTCGTGGACGTGAGGAGCAACGTGCTCCAGCCAAACGTGGTAAGTCCAAGGGTCCAGCCAAGGAGACCATAGACTCACGTGTTGATACCCTAGAGAGGAGTGTCCTCGACATAAACTCTCTTGTGGGAGATCTCAGTGATCAAGTCGATAACTTGGTCCATGATAATGCGAAGGTCACACGGGCTGCCAAACTTATGATTGAAGAGTATGGCCATTCGTTCAGGGGAGAGATACGCTTCCTCAATCAAGGTATGTCAAACCTTCGTGAGTTTGTTGAATGAGAGATTCATGCCCTTCGTAGGGAGATGAAGTCCTTTCGTCGAAACAACTTACTTGCTAATATGATTGCCACTGCTAGCACTTCTACTGCGGTACATGGCTTGAAGGTTCCAAAGCCTACCATGTACAATGGCACAAGGAATGCCACTACCATGGAGAACTTCTTGTTTGGCCTGGAGCAATACTTTGAGGCCATAGGGGTTGTCAACGATCTGGCCAGGATAGACAACGCCCCAATCTTTTTAAGAGATGCTGCCTAACTCTAGTGGAGACGGAAGCACTCTGAACGGGAGAAAGGCTTATGCGTCATCGACACTTAGGAACAATTCAAGGTTGAAGTGCATAAGCATTTCGTACCTTACAATGCAGACAATGAGGCGAGAGGGAAGTTATGTCACCTTTGTCAAACAGGTAGTATTTCTGACTACATTAAAGAATTTACTACCCTTATTCTTGAAATCGAAATGTCTGATAGGGAACTACTCTTCTACTTCAAAGACGACTTGAAGGACTGGGCGAGAGTTGAGTTGGAGAGGCGTAATGTGCAGACCCTAGATGTTGCCATTGCCGCTGTGGAAACCTTCGTCGACTACTCTGCTCACTCTAAGAGTAAGAAGCTGAACTCTGGCAAAAGTGGGGAGAGAAGGTCGGGCAAAAGAAGTAGGATTCTAGTCACCACGAAGGTGGACAACAAAGGCCCTCAAATGATCGTCCCAAGTATGAGAAGAAGTCTAAAGGTAAGCACAACTCAACCAACCCTCCTAAACCTTATTTTATTTCTGATGGACCACACTGGGTGAAGGATTGCCCCAAACGCAAAGCCATGAATGCGATGATGGCAACACTCGGACATGAGATCTATCCAATGATTGGGTAATCTTTCGAAGCATTTCTCCCCAACAGTCACCAAGGAGAAGGGATTGTTGTATGCTGATCTTGCCTTTCGAAGCATTTTTCCCCAACAGTCACCAAGGAGAAGGGATTGTTGTATGCTGATCTTGCCATCGAGGGCAAATCAGCTAGTGCGATGCTGGATACGGGGGCAACGCACAACTTCATGGATGCAGAAGAGGTCAAACGTCTAGGCCTCAAACTGACGAAGGGTAACAGCACCATCAAGTTGGTAAACTCTGAAGCAAGGCCTGTCCAAGGCATAGCACATGGAGTTGCTGTCCAGATCGAAGAATTGACGTTGTTCCCATGGATGATTTTAAAGTGGTGCTAGGTCTTTCATTCTTTTGTGAGTTTTGGCTTTCCTTGTGCCTGCTACACGTTCTCTTGTAGTTATTGACAACCATAAGATCCGCGTAGTCCCTTTGAAGTGTAAGGAGAGATCTCAACCATCGATGATCTCAGCCTTACAATTCAAGCGGGGTCTCAAGTCGGGTCCTGGCTATGTTGCTACCATAAGAGAGCTAAGCGATGGGGAAGACGTAGCAACACCAATTCCTGCCTTGCCGCAACCAATTCAGGCCGTCCTCAACAAGTTCAAAGACGTCATGCCTTCTAAGCTACCCAAGAAGTTTCCACCAAAGCGAGATGTGGATCACCACATTGAGCTAGAAGTCGGTGCCAAACCCCCTATCATGGCTCTTTAACGCATGGCGCCTCCAGAACTTGTTGAATTAAGGAAGCAACTCCATGATCTGATTGATTTGGGCTACATTCGACCATCGAAAGCCCCATTCGGTGCCCCAGTCCTCTTTCAGAAGAAGAAGGACGGATCGCTTTGCATATGCATCAACTACCGAGCATTGAACAAGGTCACTATCAATAACAAGTATCTGATACCCTTGATAGCTGACCTCTTCGACCAACTCGGGAAGGTGAGGTACTTCACCAAGCTGGACTTACGATCAGGTTACTACCAGGTTCGTATAGCACAAGGTGATGAGCCAAAGACGACCTGTGTGACACGCTACAGAGAATTCGAGTTCTTGGTCATGTCATTTGGCCTCACCAACGCACCAACCACCTTCTGTACACTCATGAACCAGGTACTACATCCTTTCCTGGACAAATTCGTGGTAGTGTATTTGGATGACATTGTGGTGTACAGCAATACACTTGAGGAGCACGTTGAGCACCTCAAGCAAGTCTTCCAAATTCTACGGGAGAATGAGTTATTCATCAAGAAGGAGAAGTGCTCGTTCGCCATGCAAGAGGTGGACTTCCTTGGTCACCGAATCAAGGATGGTAGATTGTTGATGGATCCAGTGAAGGTGCGAACCATCCAACAATGGGAGTCACCAACCAAAGTACCAGAACTACTATCATTCCTTGAACTTGTCAACTACTATCGTCGGTTCATCAAAGGATACTCTGCCGTAGCCGCACCCTTGACCGACTTGCTAAAGAAAAACCGCACTTGGCATTGAATGGAAGAATGTCAAGCTTCCTTCGAGAAATTAAAGCAAACAATTTCTGAAGAACCCGTTATGGCGCTGCCAAACTACGAAAAGCCTTTCAAAATCCACACTAACGCATCCGACTTCGCCATTAGAGGAGTCTTGATGCAGTATAGACATCTCATTGCTTATGAAAGTCGCAAGCTCAATGACACGGAGAGATAGTATACCATCCAGGACAAAGAGATGACTACCGTCATCCATTGCTTGCACACTTGGAGACACTATCTCTTCAAAAGTAAGTTCGTGATCCTGACGGATAATATTGCAACGAGCTACTTTCAGACTCAGAAGAAACTCAACCCCAAGCAAGCTTGTTGGCAAGACTTCCTTGTGGAATTCGACTACTCACTACAGTATAAGCCAGGTCAAGCCAACGTAGTTGCTAATGCGTTGAGTCGAAAGGTAGAACTAGTAGCTCTTGCTACTAGTACTCCTACGAGCAACCTCCTTGAATGGATCAAGAAAGGTACTGAACAGGACAAGCTGGCCAATAATCTGCTAAGGTTGGCTAGTGAAGGGAAGACTCGTCGATTTTTGGTGAACGATGGAGTCTTGACAACGGTCAGGAACCACGTCTTCGTGCCAAAGTGGGGCAATTTGCGGAAGGAGATCCTCAAGGAATGTCACGATTCACTATAGGCTGGTCACTTAGGTATGACACGAACCCTTACTCTTGTCCAACAACATTACTTCTGGTCACATATGTATGCAGATGTCGAGACCTATGTGCAAATTTGCTTAGTTTGCCAACAAGACAAGGTAGAACAGCAGCCACCAGCCAGTCTACTTGAGCCACTACCCACTCCCAAAATTCCTTGGGAAAGTGTCTCGATGGATTTTATTGTGGCTCTACCAAAGTCTGAAGGATGCGGAAGCCTTATGGTGGTAATTGATCGGTTCAGCAAGTATGACACCTTCATTCCAGCTCTTGCTAATTGCAAGGTGGACGAAACTGCTCGCTTGTTCTTTAAGAACGTGGTAAAGCTATGGGGAGTGCCAAAAAGCATCATCAGTGATAGAGACCCCCGCTTTACAGGTAAATTCTATCGCGAGCTATTCAAGTTGCTGGGAACCGAGCTAAACTTTTTGACGAGCTTCCATCCTCAAACCGATAGGCAAACTGAGCGAGTTAATGCCTTGCTCAAACAATACTTGAGGCATTATGTTAGTGCTCACCAACGAGATTGGGTGAAGTTACTAGACGCTACCCAATTCTCATACAACCTTCAGAGGAGTGAAGCCACGACCAAAAGCCCATTTGAGATTGTCATGGGACAACAACCGCTAACACCAAGTGCTATTGCCTCTCCTTACACTGACAACAATCCGTCTGCTTTTAAGTTTGCAAAGGAATGGCATGAGGAAGAGGATATAACGAGGGCTTGCCTCGACAAAGTAGCCAAGAAGATGAAGAGATGGGCTGACGCCAAGCGACGCCCAAAAGACTACATTGCAGGAGACATGGTGATGGTAAAGTTGCTACCCAACCAATTCAAGTCTCTATGCAAAGTACATAAGGGCTTGGTACAGAAATACAAAGGGTCATTCCCCATCATCAAGTGTGTGGGGAAGGCCGCCTATCAAGTCCAACTCCCTCCAAAGCTAAAGATCCACAACGTTTTTCATGTAAGTCTTCTAAAGCCTTTCCATAATGACGAAAAAGATCAAAGCCAAAACGAGTCAAAGCGCACACCAACGGCTGTGGTCACTGAATTCAATAAGGAGGTGGAATGTATCCTTGTTGATCGAATGATCCGGAGAAAGGGAGTTCCCAACTATACCAAGTACTTAGTCAAATGGAAGGCTCTGCCAAACCACGAGGCTAGTTAGGAACGAGAAGACCAGCTTTGGCAATTTACCGATCACATCCAGCAATTTAAGGTTAAAAATGCGACGAGGACGTTGTAGGATTAAGTGGGGGAGGATGTCGCAGCCCGTCCAATTGATGGGAGCCCAGCCCAAATGATGGCCCAATTATCACCTTATGTAAGCACTTAAGTAAGCGCTTCACTTATGTAAGCGCTTAGGTAAGCGCTTCACTTATGTAAGCGCTTAGGTAAGCATCTCCCTTATGTAAGCGCTTAGATGAGCGTTTTGCTTAGGTAAGCACTTAGGTATTCTCTTTTGTAAATATATTCGATATTTTAAATCTAGAGAAATTGTAGTCACACATCAAGGAGGTGGAACCACTATAAATACCTCCACTCCTCTCATTTGTAAATCACCTCTTTATTCATTCAATACAAGTTCACTTGCAAAGTTCTTGTGTTCTTTGTTTCTAACTCTCTCAAGTTCTTCTTGTTCCGTTACTTGCCTCTCCCAAATCTTCCGCTGGTTCATTCGAACTATTCAAGGCTTACTTAGCATCGTCTCTCGCAAGATCGACTAAGTGCCGTGCGGGTTAGTACGTCTAAAGCACGTCCAAGCCTAACTCCGTGACAATAGGGTGATGAATTGTGACCTAAAGTTAGCACTCTGATGTTTAAATAAGACAAATGGTAAAGATAATTCTTGATTAATAGGGCTTATGACTTACTAGACAAATAAGAGACTATAAGGTGTTAGGTTATAGCCTAGTGTTAATACTCTAATGCTTAAGTCAAATAAGGTTTTCTTGAGAACGAAAAACACTTATATTATAACTTATCTTAGAGTTATCATTATTACTTATTAATCCTTTAACATGCTGGTATAAGTTAAGATGGATTGAAAAGCACACCATAAGTTTTTTTTGCATATAGTGTTAATTTGTTTTCTTGATAAGTCCACTAAGGTAATAAGCATTGCCTTACAAGGGATTATAAAGTAAGCAGTACATAAGTTTAATAAAAATGACTCCTTTAAGAACATGAATCCTTTGTACTTAAGGAAAGTTCTTTATTGGAGATAAGAGTGAAAATTCATTAAGCAATAATGAATAATAAGCTAGGTTATAGACAAGTTAGCAACCAAGTAGAAATAACTTGTTGATTAGAATAATTGGACTTATATTGGGATTAAGATTGACCCATGATGATATTATCCTTATTAATAATTTCATGAAACATTAAATTTATGTGTTATACTTTCCTTTGGAAGTTGGTTTCAATATATATAAACTTAAGGTTGTAGTATTTCTATTCTATAATTAGATTTAAATTAAAGATTATAGCATGTTTTTCATATAAAAATTTAGAAATTTTGTTCTATTTTCCTTTGTTTAATTTTCTCAACAAATCATTGTACATGAAATATCCATGCATATAAGAATGTGGATTACGTTACTTTCTTTGCTTGCTCCTCTTCATCTCTTGTTTGTTTTCTTTATCACTTTTTTATCCACCTAAAAGTTAAATCACCATGAATACAAGGTATTTTCTCTAAGCTTTCATCCAATTCTTGATCTTTGAATTTAAATGGACCACCACTTTTTTATATTTTTGAAGGTTAACACATCAAATCATTAGGGTTTCAAAATTACTCTTCATCTCACAAGAAACTTCAATTTTTTAACATATAAAGAGATGACTCACTAACACTATATCTTATATATTTTAACTATATATAAAGCTTAAAATAATGGATCAAGGGTCATGTGTGGGCATAATAATACATTAATAACTTCATTGTTTTGCATGAAAATTGACATTAATAAAAAAGTAAAAATGAGAAGATATGAAAGAAGGGTTCATTTAATTAAGATGTCAAAAGAGCCCAGTTCGCCTCGGTGACAAACATGAAAGAAAGTCAGGGGCAGGTGAAAATTAACTTATTGGTGGATATAGAAATTAGAGATGAGATAGTCACAACTTGACTTTGCCAGCAAGCATAAAAGCCTTATAGGTAATGGATCTAACCAATTGAGGCCCACCCCAAGCATTCTCCAACTCCGTAACCACCTTCTGAGAAAGCAAATCCACACCCTGGTCCTTGGCTGCAATGATTGCTGACCATGACCTCAACATCTTCAAATATCCCTGAAAAGACAGCTTCTTTGGTATGTCCAACTCTAGTGGTTGTCCTTCAGAACCCAATCCTACACTCTCGAAGGGAAATGGAAGTTCCCTATATCCATCAAACAAGTATTGGATATTGGGGTTCCAGAAAGGAAGCGTTGTATCGTGGAACATCTTCATTATGGGATCAAATGTGGGGGAAACAACAACATCGTTGTAGCACCAGACAGCAAGCACACCACCAGGCTTTCTTAGCAAGCGCATAACAAGCGAATAGAATTTCGGAAGGTCGAACCAATGGACTGCTTGGGCTACCGTGATCAAATCAACTGACTTCTCACCTCCAATTAAGCTCACTAATTCATCATCAGATATAGAAGATGGCGTGTGGATGTATTGAATCCGAGGATGCACCATTGCATGACTTAATTGTTCTTCACTCAAGTCAGTTCCAATTACTTGTTTATAATACTCGACAACCTTGCAAAAACAAAATATATGAAATTAAAATGGCACAAAGTGAGGCCAGCGTGAACAAAAACCATCCAAAATTCATTACAAATTCGATAGAATTGCATTACATATGAATCATCGTCTTCCACAAGCACTAAGTCCATAGCAGCAAGACTTCCCCCGTCCCCACCCCCCCCCCCCCCCACAATCCCAAGTTTATAATATCGTGCTATAAGGACAGAAACCTATTATGGTAAATCATCTGAATCTAAATCTTGAACTTCTGTTCTCTTGAAACCAAAATGCATTTGATATGCAACCATTCCAATTACCAGCATACTAGAATTCAGTTAATAATATTCCACAGAGACAATAGTATGTTAGTTAATACCTTACAACCATATATATATATATATATATAGAGAGAGAGAGAGAGAGAGAGAGAGAGAGAGAGAGAAATTCGTAACCTAGACAAATTCAATTCAGTTGTGCCCCTTTTCCTACTATAAGTTCAATATGATCTAAAAAACGATCGAGGAGAGAACCATCTCCTAAAACTGTAATAGCAACTTCGAGAACAAATGCACGATGACAAAGTGATAATTATATTATATAACACCAGAAGGTGAAGAATTTAAACAGGGAACTGATGATGAGGTTCTTACTCAGTTAATAATTTAAAAAAAAAAAAACGAAAAACAAAATGGAAAAGAAAAGACATACTCGGACCCAAAAGCAAACGAACCAGCGTAATAAAAAATAATAATAATAATAATTTTAAAAAAAATCAAAAGGTGGCTTTGTGGGATCAAAAATCAAATCAAGTAAACAATCAATCGGCTAAGAAAGAAAAGCAGAGGAGAGGAGGATCGGGAGGAGGAGGAGGAAACATGGATACTAACGCCAAGAGCTGCTTGGCCATTGCCAGTACCAACATCCCAAGCCAAAGAGTGATGAGGGGTGAGAGCAGCCAGCATTGAATACCATTCGGTTGGATAGTTTGGCCTTGCATCCACGTACAGATCAGCCTGCTTATCAAACAGTCCTGCCATTTTCTTCCTCCACTCCTGCCCCACTCTCGCTCTTGCTTTTCTTCCTCCCCCTTTTCCGCTAGCCCCGCCCCGACCAAACTTCCTCTTTTGGGCTTCTTTGATGGAGTGGGCACTTACTATCATAAGACAGATCCGTCTTAGTATTGCGTACCTGCGGCTGCCTGCACTCAATTCTTTATACATTTTAATTCTATGCTGTAAAGAAAATTCAATTTAATTGATTTAATAATTAAATTACAATTTTATTTTTTTATATAATTTTTTAATAAATAATTTGAATTACTTACTTTTTAGGGGCCGCCAATGGGTCTCAATAATATTCAACACAGTTCTTTTCGGTCGGATTTAATAACAGTTTTGTCTTCTGACATACATATATGTCTGGACTGAATTATCCCGAAAGCTAAATAATAATATAAAATATTTAAATTCATTTTATCTATATTTAAATTGCAATTGAGAAAAAATCCTAATTGTTTTAATTTTTGCCACATAATAACTCCTCCTTAATTCATAAACTAAGAAAAAAGAAAGATAAAATTATTTTTTTCTTAAAAAATTTGAGATTTTAGTCCCTTTCTATTTTTTACTTTTTTATTTTCTTTAAAAAAAAACAATTAATTCCATATTCTCCTTTCTACTTTCTCTATTATTTTGGTTTTCTCCTTATGAAGAAATTAAATAAAAACTTTTTTATGTTTCAAATATACTTTTTAATTTAATTCTGATATACCTTTGTTCAAGTGTAAGTGCCATTTCACAATTAACCATACAATTGCAATAACCTTAAACACTATTATGGTTATGTGTATGTTGATAACATTACCTAAGGTTTTTTTTTTTTTTTTTTTTTGTTAAAGAAAAAAAAAAAGCCTTCATTATTCTTTTGTTCTTTCAATTCAAATCAAATTCTGAGTCAAGTCTGCATTTGCCATTTTTCTGATTTCATTTCCATTTATTCTTACAACTAGAACTTTTACGAACAGTAAAATATGGGTTTGTAGAATGTCCGTGCCTGCACGAAGAGCCGGTTAGTGAGCTTCAGAAGGACTCACTGAGAACTCATGATGGCCATGATTTGAAACTGTTGGTTTAAAAACTGGAAGGCCAGCATGAGGAGGAACAGGTCCTTTCGTGTAATCTCTTATGTAGGATTAGTATATTAGGTCATTCAGAATTCAAGAAGCATGCTTCAGACTTTATTGTATGGAATCATACGGCAAAGTTCATAGATCATATGCTGTTTTTCACATCTGGTAACTGTGGTTTGCATCTCTGCCCAGGGACTAATGATTTATATAATATGGCAAGTTTAGAGATCATATGCTGTTTGTCTATCTGGTAACTTTGGCTTGCATCTCTTATAGGGACTAATGACTTCTAATCCGATTCGAATAGGGTAGGAATAATAGTAATTTGTTCCATGTAAATCAATTAGCAGTAGTCAACCTCGATGCCCACTATTTTCTGTTGATAGGATTTTGCTCCGTCTCATCCACCATGTCAGTGGCCCATGGCCAGTTGAATACTAAAATGTGTCACAATAACATTTTTCACTAAAATCGTACAAGCTTGGCCCCTCCAGGCAGCAAGCTGATGCTTAGGTTCCTCAATTTGATGTAGGTGTAAATATGTGCTTTACTGTGGACAGTTCCTCTTGCCGAAATATAACTGTGCTTTTAGCATCACGTTCCTATTATGCAAAATCTTACTTTCATGAAGAAATGACTTGTACCTTTGCTTTTTACTTGCCTAGGGCTTGTTGTTGTATTCTGGCCGTGGATCTATGATTGACAAGTTATCTGGTTTACTTTTGATCCTGATGTGCATGTTGAAAGGGAACAGTCAGATGTGTTGCAATCTACATACAACAAAAATCACTCATCAGCCTTTTAAAGATAAATTGCATGAAACTCCCGCCGGTGAAGGGTGGGTAGAAGCAAAGGGTCCCAGATACTGTCCTTCAATCTAAGATCAGGTATGGTCCATCATCAAATGGATGAAAACAGTTCCTCCAGTTGTTTACAGCTTGCTTTGGTTTTGACATACGGTCTGGCATTCTGTTTTACCTTTATTTTCTTAAAAAAGAATGATGCAAAGTAATACGCTGTACTTCGTAGTCATTGGGCACGACTATGGTCAGTCTCAACACAAACACACACACACACACACACACACACTCTCTCTCTCTCTCTCTCTCTCTCCCCCCCCCCCCCCTTTTTTTTTTTTTTTTTTTTTTTTTGACATCTAATGTGATCCGTGAAAGTAGCAATTAATTTATTTTGAGGAAACAAGTTGATCTTGGCCAGACAGAAGTAACAGTTAATGAATTTGTTTCAGGGGAACAGTGGAGTAATAAGCGAAGGTCTTCTTTTCAGTAATCTCTAGGCCGATGGAAACCTGAAATGGCAAATTTCCTGGGACAAAAAACGCGATTATTAGCGGCTGGAGGCAATTCTCTGTTACCGCTGGTAGCTGCCATCTCCCAGTGACGAACTTGTGTTGGATTTTGTTGCCTAAAAGAATTGGAAGGTTATCAGGGAAGTCCATTCTCCGACGGCGAAAGGTTATTCTAAGAAACGATTTCGGGAACGTTGAGTACGTGCCCCACATTCCTGAAGAATGAGCGTCGCCCCTCTTGGCATGTAATTATACAATGTCTCTCTTATTGCTTAAGCTTTTGGTGCTTCCGCCGCCGCTGCCAGGGCTACAAGGGCAATGATTATTCCCAAGCTAATTTAGAGTCCAATTTCAAAAACAATTTGAAAATGTTACTGTACCGAAAGAAAGAAGATTGGACAACTCAATTTATATGTCTGGTACGATGATGGCAATCCCAAGTAATAATAATAGATGTGCCCTTTTAAATTACGTAACGACGAGCAATTGGTGGTCTCTTACGGTGCACAAATATTATACTTGTGTCTTTGGTTGTAATAAACATAATAATAAATCATACATACACCGCTTCTCTGTCTGTTTCTCTCTCTCTCTCCTCCCTCCCTCTCTCTCTCTCTGTCTCTGTGGTTGGTGTGAGTTCTTAATTAGCGCAGACCATTTATTGCGTAAATAGCCCTTTGAATATGTCCACCCTGTGAAATCCGATTAGGCCCTCCTCTTGCATGCAACGAGAGAAAATTGCAGAATCAGACTTCAAATTTCATGCAGGGATTCTTCACTAAAACTTCAAAGACAATCTCTCCTACGCACATATCCAAGCCGGTGAAAGATAATGGACGATGACACAGACGACATCTTGACGACAGTTATTTGATTTTGTTTCTTTTTTTTTTTTTTCTTTGTATTTGCACAAATGCCTGTGGCGGACCCTATTTCCGGGCGATTATTCATATGGCTCACCACTTGTTTGTTGTTCATGTCAATAGCCGTTGGAGGCGGCTGCCTTATAGCTTACATACTCCTCCCTCAAAGCCCGGCAAGTGCATGGCTTCCTATTGTTGGTGTGACCCTCGTTTGCCTGCCTTGGCTGTTTTGGTTGCTCACTTGCGCGTATCGGATCATGTCTCGAGCCTTCGGATTTAGGGTTGTTCTTGGTAGCGGTGGCGGCGGCGGTGGCGGTGGCACGGGTGGCAACCATGGCGATGGTCAACTGGGTGCCCCGGGAGGAGGTGGTGGTATGTTAACCGTGGGGCAGCAAGCAGCCAAGAAGAATGATGCAAATGATATAGGCTTATCGGGAAGCCGTTCCAGCAACGATATATCCATTGTTTCTCGTGAGAGTGAAATGCCATTGACCTCCGCGTTGGCGTCGTGATTTGGGAATTAGATGCAATTCTTGACAGAATCACTTTCATTGCAATTGGGGCTGGAACTTCATACATCAACGGTTGGTCCTAATCATCACAGGGTTTTTAGCAGGAAAGCATTCTCTTTCTATCTCCAATTTGCATCAATCATCCTGTACTTCCACCTGGTAATTATAATGCTATAAATATCGACCATTCAAATTGATCTTAGTTTCTTGCCTTTAAAGTTGTCGCATCTCCGAATCATTGCCTCTTTTTTTCTTTTTTTTTTTTTAAAAAAAAATTTATCAGATGTAATACGGAATTGTCATTCTAGATAGAAAATTACCCAGTATATGCCTGCCTTCATTTCTTTCATCTTAATTGCTTTCCATGGTGGATAAGTGATGCTGTTGAATGCATATTTTTGATTGGGGCTGGAACTCCATCCATCAATGCCTGGTCGCACCTCCTGACAGTCATTTCAAATATTAACCATAAATAAATAGGCGAAATTGCGGTCAAAATAAATATGCAAAAAGGTTGAAATTCATAATTTTGAAAATAACAAAAGTGCTTGTTGATTTTTGACTGCGATTGAATTTTTTTTTTTTTTTTTTTTTTTTTTGGGGATGAGTCAAGAATGCCAAACGATAAAGTAGACGATTGTGAGTCTATTCACATTTACATATTTACAGAGCATAAGTTTTGACAAAAGAAAATTTGTCCAAAAGCACAACTTGGATAACATGATTTTTAAGAGTTCCTTCTTTCACAAATCATAGATGCGCTTTTATAACAGTGTGAGTGTCTCTATAAGATCTTTTCAGCTTCACCCGATCGATCATCCACTGCTCTTTAAAAATTTTCTTTTATAACTCTGTTTAGATCAAAATTCCTACAATCTATTATCTAAAAAGCTTAAGATAATGCTGTAAATTTTAAATTTTCACCTTTTTTAACTTTTTGTATACCTTATAAATGACGTCATTAAGATATTTCATACTTTATTTAGACAAAGTTGTTCCCGTTAACTCTTCAAAAAAAATATTTTCATCCCTCACTTTTATTGCATTTATTACAAGTTTTTATAAATTCATTCTCTCTCTGCAATACTCAATAATTACTTGTTATCGAAGAAGACTTTCATTTACTCACATCATTTGTAGCAATTGTTTTCATCCAAAAAAAAAAAACAAAAACTAAAATTGGGATCGTAACATCCATATTAAAATTCATGGTTTTTCTAAATTAATACTCCACTTTTTCTTTTTTTTTTTATTTCATTTTTTCTCTTTCCTGCTCCTCAACATCCTTGCACCCAGGACGCACAGGTAGGCAGCTTAATACATTCCTTTTCTTTGGTAATGGGGACTCTGATTTTGGTTCTTGGGTTGATTGAGATGGGACAACAAGAACAAGCAGAATGGCAAAACAACTCCTGACTCCAAATTTAATCTAGTCGCATGCGTCTTTGCTTGTCATCCTATTATATATACTAAGCACCGAATTTGGTGCCAAACAAAAAGAATAAAGACGAGAAAGAAATGAAACGTACGAGTTCCTGTGAAGAGATGAGAGACAACACCGCGGACTTGGAGAAAAAGTACAGCCAAAGGATTCCAATAGAAGTACAAGGGAGAGAGAAAAAGACGGAGAGGAATGAACCGTAAAAATACTTTCGAGAGCCCAACTAATTGCCCAGACTTGTTGACAGATAAGTGGGTGTGTACTTCGAACCCAACATAAATGCAAGATAACGGTCAGAACAGCATCAGCATCGTCTTTGGGATCAAGCATCCAGAGACGTGTGCCTTCGATCGAGGACCTTTCATTTCACAGGCCACTTTGTGAAAGTGTACCGTTAACAGCTTTCATCTCTGAGTTGCATCTTAAAAATGAGATATTGCCATGCATGTTACACTATTCTTAGCAACGTATTGGAAGGAAATGACCATTTGCCCACGGAAATCCGGAGATTAAGATTTGGACACAGAGCTAGTCCGTACAAAAATAGTGGACCAACACAACTTTAAGAGTCAAGGAGTGGGGGGCAAGAACTGTTGCAACGCATCCTCTCCTCCAAGACCCACAAAGCGATTCTCCTGGATGGATATAAAAAGGTAAAAAAGGGATTATGTACACAAATATAGGGAGGGATAAAGAGAACAATCCGTTTGGATCCATATTTCGTTCCACGCGAAGCATTTCTATTTGAGGCTTGAATTGCAGCTCCATCTCCCTTGCAAGTAATCCTCTACAGAAATGCCTTCATTGGCGTTGCTGATAGAAAAGGAATCCTCTAGATCCAGCAATGCAAGATTAAGATGAGATTGGATATTAGTAGGAAATGCTTCTTCATCCACGACCTGGGCTTCTTCAGAAATATTAATCTGTTGCCTAGCCCAATTTCTCACCTCCTCATTACCTTGAAGGAGCTTCAAAACCTGTATCAGATCAAAGCATCCGTATATAACTTATTTAAAATCTAAATGTAAAATAAAATTATGTGATAGGTTAACTCACAAGGCTTATCTGGGGCCGCAATCTGAGAGAAGACCTGATGCAAAGGGTTGCAGCTAAAACCATTCTCTCAATCTGATCATCATTGCACTCACTCCCTATATGTGGAATGAGTAATTCGGGAATGTTACCACCCTCCAGAAGTGGCTTGGCCTGTTGCCAAATTAATTTCAAAGTCAATACCTCCAGGGAACTAACAGTAAACTTAAGAAAATCATCAATTAGTTTCTTTGAGAACAATACCAACCCATTCTCAACATTACAAAGAAGTGAAAAAAATAAATAAAAATGTGAATAAAACACACACCCAGCCTAAAAACTATAAGTTGCACCCTGATTTTCACTGATTGACAACTATATCCAGGCATCCATGTTGAAACAGCAACATTCTTTCCTTCCATCCCTTGGCTTGTCTTCACATTCTGCCTATCTCCACTAAAACTCTTTTAGTGTTAAAAGCCAGAACAGTTCTTTTTTATCATCCCACTATTGGTAACAAATACAGAGAAAATTAAAAAAGAACTCACAATTTTAAAAAACTATAGCCATTCGTTGGGGCTACAGTCAATAAAGTATTTCTCCCCCCCCCCACCCCCAAATCCCCCACCATTACCCTTGTAATCTTTGAGAGGAAAGAGCAGGTGTGGGGAGCTGCAAGCAGAAATCCTTACCCACATAACAAGGCTATCCTGGCCCTGTGGATTTTCTCTATCAATAGGCATTCTGCCAGAAAGAAGCTCAAGGAGGACAACACCAAATGCAAAGACATCCACTTTGTCACTCACTTTTCCATGCATAAAATACTCTGGAGCCAGGTAACTGTGACAGAAGCAAGATTCATCATTTATATATGATTTGCACGGTAACTAACAGACAGTTAATAGAAAATTAGACACAACTGACCCAAAGGTTCCGGAGACATCAGTGCAAATAAGGAATGGAGTAGATACACGACTAGCAAGTCCGAAATCTGACAGCTGGAGTACCAAAAACAAGTTATATTAAGCATCAGACCAGAACACAACAATAATAAACAAAGCTGCACATAAACTCAAAATGCCTTAAGAAAACATGCCTGTGGCTCAAAATCATCTGATAAAAGTATGTTGGAAGATTTCACATCCCTGTGGACAATGGGCTGATCACAGCCATTGTGCAGGTGGTCAAGTGCCTCTGCTACACCCAATGCCACCTTATATCTCTCTTGCCAACCAAATGCGCTCCCATCCTTCTTATTCCCTATGACAGAAAGAATCAATTAGAAGAAGCAAATCACTTAAATTTAGGTATTAGCTATTCAAATCACAAGTAGAGAAATCCATAATACCATGAAGGTTCTCTTCCAGGCTTCCTCTTGGTAAAAAATCATAAACCAAGATTAAGTAGTTGTGCTCAAAACAGAAACCGAATAGGGAAATTATGTTCTTGTGATGCAAAGTTGTAATGGTCTCAATTTCTGCAACAAACTCTTTTAACACATCCACAGATGGCTTTAATATTTTTACTGCTAATTCCTTGCCATCAGGAAGGCATCCTTTATAAACATGACTGCTACCACCTTTGCCCACCATATTCTCTGAAAATACAACCAAGATATCATGGTAAAATTTACTTGGGCTCCTCAACCCTATGAAATTTTGAAAAGGGAAAAGAAGATGAGTAGTTTATTGCATTATGTGAATTAAATTAAAAACAAATAAAAACAAACCAGGCATGAAGTTAGATGTGGCCAACAAAATTTCCTCATAGCTGAACAATCTGCATATTGATGAGCATTGCTCATGTAAATCTTTTAGTTTCTCAGGAAGGCCGTCTAAGCCATGATATGATGAGATGGGAGAGCACGAAATGTGAGGGAAAGTTGGAACAATAACACCTGCGTCCGTATCTGAAATGCTGTGTTTTTGATCTGGATACACCACAGATGAAGAATTCCGGGTTGGTGGTTTAATCAGCCGTCTAACCAAACGCATCTTATTTACAGGAGATTTCTTTGAGGGTTGCCCTTGGCGTGAAAACAGTGAGCCAATAAATGACCAACCACTTTTGGAATCCAGTAATCCTTCATCCAGGGGGGAAAGTGAACTAGATACAGCCTCATGGGTTTGAACTGGCGCTAAAGCCCACAAGTCATCATCAACACCAGCATTATTTGGCTCCTTCAATTGGTTTTTGGAATTATCTGGCATCACAAAGCATGAAATATTTACAGAATTTTTGTTCAGAGATTTGTTTGAGTGGCTTTCACTTCCTGGATTTGATTTTCCTGCCACCACAGCATTAGATGCATCAGTAAGCATCCCCATATCCGTGGTCCAAAGGCCCATAAGCTAAGAAAATGAGATTCAATGTGAATCAAAACTTTGATGTAGAAGAAATAAATAAATCACAATGGACTTGTTGTAGGATCTAAACACAATGATAGAAATACAGCAAAGTTTAATCAAACTAACCTTGTAAGGGATCAACAATTTTGGAGGTTGCTTCTCTTCGAAACATAATTTTGCCACTGTCAACAGCATAAATGGACAAAGACTTTGACAACTTTCGGGCACAATACTTTGCAACTGATGTTGATGAGTGAATGGTGTGAAAAGTCTGAGAAATTCCCACAACAATCTTGCTTGCACCGCTGGCTTTGGCTTCTCTTACAAGAACTTTGCGCACTGATGGACCACCTCTACACACTTTGATCTTCAAATTTACCTGAAAACAATATCTCCTATTCAGTCATTCCCCATTAATAAGCTGAAAAAGGAATATGAAAATATTAGTACCAACTCTGCTTTCCAGTTCAACATAGTAATTATAACATTTTAGTAATTTTTTACAAACACCAATAAGCACCTATAAACCATAAAATTTTCAGAGTCTCCTAGAAACATACAAGCAACGAGTAGTAAAATGCATAAGGAGTGATTAGAGACGAAAAGAGCGAACTGGGCACAACATAGTCCACAATATTCTTAGCAACCCAACAGAAAAATATCAAATTCCCAAGTAATTTCAAACCAAGCAGGCGTAAAGAAGATAACAGAGCAGACCTGTTTTAAGTTGCAGAAACCTTCGTAGACAGCCAACCAAGAATCAATTGTCTTTACTAAAGACATAAGCGACGACGTCCCTCCTTCAATTTCCGCACCCACCGCCGCCCCCACCCCGGACGGCCACACACGCGCGCAAGCAAGCAAAAGGTTAACAAAACAAAATCAAAAGCAAACCAAACCAAACCAAAAGCAAGAGACTATAGGAATGTTACCGGCGACGGAATCTTCTATTACGTGAAGGGCAATGACGCGGTCACCGGGCTCCGCCACTGTCATCATCGTCCAAGTCAGCGTTTCTCTGCTCTTGTCATTGAATTTCACCCCGACCAACACCATTTCTCCACTGCCGTCTCCGGCATCGCCCACTGCCAGTTCTCTAATCAATGTCATCTCTCTCTCTCTCTCTCTCTCTCTCTCTCTCCACCGTCGCTGTATCTTGCTTAAGGTATTTTAAGCAACTTTTCGTGCGTGTGGGAACGGAGAATGGAACCGCACCAGGACTGGGCCTCCAGGCTGCTTTAAGCTGTACCTGCGAGTACACGGACAAAGATGCTGCTCCGCTGTCCTTGACCCTTCGATTGATCGATTCTCTTTTCAGTGTTGACAGAGAGAGAGGATTATTATTATTATTATTATTATTATTATTATTATTATTATTATTATTATTATTATATATATGTGATGATTAACTAACTAATTAATGACGCCCCATTTTTTAATACGCTGGCTCTTTCGTTTAAGTTAGAATTCCCTCGTACCCTCTTAATTATTATTATTATTATTATTTATTTGTAATTTTTAATATCATAAGACGATTATTTACATGTTTATTGTAACTTGTCGTTGGAAAAGTCAAGGATACTTAAATAAAGGTTTGTTTGACTAGACTATCAGATCTTTATTATTAATTTTTTATGTTTAATATTTTAATTATATTGTCTGTTATTTATTTTATAATTTTTGTTAGTAAGATTTTCTAAATGAATATCAATATATAATTTATTAATAACGAATTGATGAAATATGGTATATTTTTAACTTTAAATAAAAATTATAAAATTACCATATTAACACAAAAAGTTTACAGTTTGTAATAATAAATTAATTTAACATTAATTAATTATCATATTATTGTCATAAATGTTATTCCATACTATTTTGAATACAAATTAGTTAATTCTAACTAATGTTATCTCAAAAAAAAAAAAAGAATAGAATAAATTAGAAAGAAAAAGATAATATAAAGAGAAATATGGTAGAGAGAGAGAGAGAGAGAGAGAGAGAGAAAATAAAGACAAAAGATAACATAAACAGAAAAACACAAAATAAAAAGAAAAAAAAAATAAGATAGAGAGAAAAATTATACGTGAAAAAAAGAAAGATAATATAAAATATAAGAGATAAGATAAAAATAAGGGGTATAATAGAAAAAAAGCTAAATACATCACATAGTTTGTACAACTTCAAAAACTTAGTGATTCAAAATTAAAAATTAGTCGAATTCTTTAATTTAAACGAAAAAAAAAAAAAAAAAAAAAAAAAGAATCAGACTAGAAAATATCAAACGAATTGCACTGAAATGCCAACCTCAATTAACTGATGAACCGTCTGAGTTAAGAGTCAAATGAGCTACATCGATCGGAAACTACCTGCCCCACGTTGAACGTTTATAAGTTGCTTCCCCCTGCACCCTCGACTCGACTGACTTTAATCGTCAAACGACGGGCTCCGTTGGGTCGTAAGGTGGGCAGAATATGTTTCAGCTGAAACAAATTCCTCTTGGTACCTCAAATTTTATTTAAAGTATATATATATATATATATATATATATATATTAAGATTCACTTATAAATTATGAATTTAATTTTTATAAATAAATTTACTAATTTTTATTTATATTAAGATTTATAAAAACAATCTGATTCTATATAATTTTCAATTACCTAAAATCATAATATTGTTTTTAATATATTAAAATATTATTCTTTAGTGTTAAAAGGTAAAAGTTATCACCAAAAGTTTTTTCTATTATTTGTTTCGTATTTCTTAACCTTGCTTTGGCTCTATAACACAACTATAAGAATAAGTGATTCTGTTAATTTTTTTTTTTTATGAAAAATATATTTAAAATATTTTTTATTTTTTTCTTAATATAATATTAGTATAAAAATATCACTGTTAATAATAGAAAAATAATAAACAATACTTCAATTTACATAACCTATAAATATGCATTCAAAAGTTTTAGAACTTATTTTTCTCTTTTTTGGTTCAAACAAAAATAGTTTAACAAGACACTTTGATACTTTCAAATAATTCAAATTAAAAGAGTACTTATTCTATAATTTATAATGAGTTTTACTAGTTTTTTTTTATATATATTTTTATTATGCAAATAATATATGGAGAGTATTATCTTTCTATAAATTATTAGTAGCCTAATAATCGATTCTAATACAAAATCTAATTCATGTAAATATCAAAACACTTTGAGTTCGTGTTTATTTTTAAAAATCCATTTACAATCGACTTTTTTGCATTTGATATGATTCCAAAACATTGTTTCTTTTCCATAAATTTCAACTTATCTTTTATGACATCAATTTATTTAATAGATTTTGGCTTGTGAAAATAAAATTGGATCTTTATTAATTTTAATATCAATATAACTCGTGTAAATAAATTATATAATTATTTGAAATAACTAATTTTCTTTCTCTTTAAGATCTTCTTAATGGTATTTATGATTTATTAATCAATTATGAGTTAACTCTTATGGGGAATGTCTCTTTATCTAAATATTCTTCAACTTTTGAAATAATATTTGGTATATTAGGTGATAAAAAGATATATATGGGTAAAAGAATGTTTACTTTTATTTTCTCTTACATCCATTTTTTTATATTCATTACTCTTACTACTTTCACCGTTCTTAATGAATCTTATATTACCAATTTTTATAATTATTAAATTATTGTTTGAGTAATAAAATATATACCTTTTAGAATTCTTTAAATAACCGATAAAGTGTCCATCAATAATTTTATAGTTTAATTTCTTTTCTTGTCGATTATAAATTCTTACTTCCACTGGACATCCATAAACATACAAGTCCTGTAAACGAAGCTTACTTCTTATTCATAATTCAAAAGGAGTATTTTGAATTGCCTTACTAGAAACCTTATTTAACAAATAATTTATAGTTTTTAATACATACATCCATAAAAATTGGGGTTAAGAAGATTTACTCATCATGCTCATAACCATGTACATTAATGTCTTATTATGCCTTTTTGCTACGTCATTTTGTTAAAGTGTATTTAGTATAATATACTATATACATATGTCATGACTTTTAAGGAATTTTGCGAATGAACTTAGACACTGCCTTAACTTATTGTGTTTACCAAAGTATTCACTACTTTTATCAAACGTTATGATTTTCACATTTTTTTTCTAATTACCTTTTAACCTTTTTTATTTATACCTTAAAGGTATCCAAAAATTAAGATTTTTCATAAAGTAAATAAACATAATTATAATGTAAAATATTATTTATAAAAATGATGAAATATTTTTCATTATTAAAGATTAAAGCATTAAAAGGTTTATAAATATTGATATGTATAATTTTAAGGAACTAGGTATTTCTTATGACCATTTTTTTATTATATTTGGTTTATTTATCCTTAATTCAATTAACACATGTTCTAAGATCAATAAAGTCTATATTTGAAATAATATTATTATTTATCAATGTTACTAATCTTTTTATGGATATATGACCCAAACATTTATGTCATAAATAAACATAATTTTCATTTATCATACTATGATTAAATCAAAAATTATAATGCACATTAAATAATGAATTAAGAAAATTATGATCAAGTTTTAGTTTATACAAATCATTAGTAAGAATACCTAAACTAATCATATAAGTGTTCTTATATAAACTAAAATTTTTATATCCAAATTTAACATTTATTCTCAAACCATCCAATTTAGAAATTGAAATAATTTTTCTTCCATTTAAAGGTACATAAAAAGTTTGTAATAGGCTTAAATAATAGCCAGTATCCAAAACCAAATGGTAAGTTCTTGTGCCTTCAATTAAAGCCTTTATACAATTTCTTATAAAAAGAAAATCTTAGTTGGGTTTGTGGTTTTGATCATAATGAATTCTTACATTAAATTGCATATATGAGTAGTAGCACCAAAATCAAGTCAAGAAGTATTAGGTAGAACTTTAGTTAAATTTGATTTGAAACATATTAAGTTATTAAATTTACCTTCTTTTTTTTTTTTAAATCAAACCTTATGCTTTAGGCAATTCTTTTGATAATGATCAAGCTTCTTATTAAAGTAATATTTATTATCCTTTTGTTCCTTCTTTTCAACTTGAGGAGTACAAGTAAGTTTTTTTCTTTTCTTGAATTGGTGGACTTTCATGCTTATTCCTTTCCTAGCCTTTTTATTAATGAAATTAATAAAGTGACTCTTTTGATCTTTTAATCATATTTTCTCCTAAAGAAGTATATTGACCAATTTATTAACATTTTATTTATCCTTTATAGTGTTATAATTAATTTAAAATAACCCTTGCTTAGAAGGTAATGAGTTTAAGATGAACTACATTAGAAAAAAGTCATCTATTATTAATCTCAAGGTTTTAAACCTTACTGCAATATTAGTCATTTTAATAATATACTCTTGTATTGTTCATGACCTAATAAACTTTATGGTTATGAGCTCAGTCATTAAAGTACTAGCAAGTAATTAATTTGTATAATGAAAATTCTTCTACAAATTGCAAATATTCTTTTACACTTTCTGTTTGTAGAATAAGCATCTTAATGTTGTTGGCTATAGTCATTTTTAAAAATATAAGCTTAACTTATTACTTTATTCTCATGCTTTATGATATAACTTCTTTACCTCAGTACTTGAATTAGTAATAGTAATAGGCCTAGTTATTAGTAATGTCAAATCAAGATTTATAACACTTAAGTAGAAATTGACTTGTTCACACCATTTATAGAAGTTTTAATACTTATTATTTTATTTTAATTAATGGACAATGATAAATCAAGTATATATTTAGTTCTTCATATGCAAAAAAAAAAATTGTTAAATGCAAGTTTTGATATCATTTATTACACTATTTACCATTGAAATACCATCATTAAACTTAATTTTAGATCTTATAATTAATTATTTTCTTACAAATAATGTAATAAATGATGCACTTGAAATTGGTAGAATCTAAAATTATTTTCATGATTAAATAATTTGTCTTAATCTAATAACTGATTTTTCTCTCTTAATGATTTCTATAATCATAATTTTTGCTTGTATATATATAATTGTATGGTTTAATTAAGTATTTCCATTAATAACTAAAATTATAATTTTTGATAGTATAATAATATATGAAACTAATTTTTACTAATTGGATTATATTATGATTAGTTTTTTGTTAAAATGATATTTAAAAATATTTTCACACTCTTAATAAAAAATATTCTAACAATTTATTTACTAAGTAATTAACTTTGTGATTTAAACATCAATAACTCAATCTAACAAAAAATAGAAAAAAAATCATATGAGAATGTAAAACAAAATAAATGATGTCATTCAACATTATTTTTGTCATAAAATTTTTTTCTTAAGTCAGTTATCTAATTCTTTGTTATTAATTAAATATAAAAGGTGTAAAATATTCAATTGTATTGATCATGCGTGGCACAAGTTGGAATTTGCTGGAAAAAAAGAAAACGATACAGAATGAATTCCTAAGTTTTCTATTACCAGAAAAATAGCGTGTGCTTGTGTGTCTACAACATACATGTACGTATGTATATTCATAAACCCTAAACTTTTAAATAGCAAGATTTAGATTTAGATTTCAGACATTCGGACAGTGTAAGTTATTTCAAGGTTGGTTTCAGTATATATTCAGCACGATTTTTACCACGAAACAACTCGATAATGACAATTGGCAGCCTACTGGCGGATCATTTTATTCGAAAAAAAAAAATAATTTAAAGGCATCTGTTGCGGACAAAAGCAGCTTTAGCTCGTTAAACAAAGATGCTTAGTTGCATGTATGTTCCATCAGTGCCGTCGTTCTGGTGAGTCACGTGGCTCAAAATTGCCATGACCCTGACGTTCCCAACCCAAAAGCAAAGAAAATAATAATAAGGCCAACGGGAGGAGGCCTTAGCCAGCCAGCCAGCCTCGACACACCATGTGGGGGGGGGGGGGGGTTATTAGATCGAGTTCACATCATCATGTTACCATCGCAGGTCCAATCTATAATATTTTTGTATTTTGTTCGTTCCTATTAACATGAAAAACGCAAAATTAATTAAACAAAAAGGCAACTTGATCTTTGGTTCTGAAAGAAATTCCCAATTCTCGCCACAAAATTATTAGAAACATATTAGAAAGAGGAAAACGATACGTAATCCCTGGTCATTTTACTCGGAAAACAAGACTAAGTTGGGTTCCCCGACAGGAACAGGGCCTAGGAAGCATTTCCATGTTCGGCCTCATGCATTCAGAAACATTACCCCCTCCCCTTGGATCTTGAATCCAATATTTGAACTCAAATAATTAGCATCCAACCAATAGATATTACTATAGCGATCACCAAGCATAAAGTTTAAAGTAAAATTTTGATATTTGAATCCTAAACTGAATTGATGGTTAAATCGATCTCGCCCCCTCCGATTGAACCAAAAATAAATAACTGACGTCCAATTCAGAAGCAGAGGGAGGGAATCGGGTGGGGGCCAATTGCCTGCACTCACCACTCCCTCGCTCCCTTTAACGTATATGTTTTGTCTCAATTTTAACTTTATTCTCACAAAATTTTATTTTACCCTACTTGCTCTTTTAAAAGTTATTTTACTAAAAATTTCTTATACTTACTTGCATTTAAAAGTTGAAATGAAAATTAATGTTATAAACAGCGCTAAGGAAAGTTTTTCAAGAATATTTCGAGTTTAAAGTTAAAATTAGTTTAATTAAATTTATTTAAAATGAAAAAAATTAGAAATAAAGTATTCATATAATAGTTCCGTATGAATAACCAAAATTATTAAGATTTATGGTGAATAAGGTCCTACACTCTATTGTTTATAGTCATATGTCACAAGTTTTTCTAAAAATTCAAGAGTCAAGTAAAATTAGTTAAAAAAAAAAATGCTAAGCAAAAAATGTCAAGAAAATTCTTGATAATTTTATTAGTAACGAGAAGATTTGCAATATTTTGTGGAGATTGTGAGCATGCAAGAAGAATTCAAAATTTTAGACAAGTGAATGCATGGATGAACCTCTAAGTCACAAAATTATTGTGTGACATGATTTTTAAACAAGATAAAGTTAAAAAAGTATATAGTGAAAAAGAATGAATCGTTAAAATATAAAGGTTTTTTCAATTTAAAACATATATCATAAATAATAATATTATTAAATTAGGATTAATCAAGAATATTAAAATTGATTAAGATTCTTTGGAGATTATGAATTAATATTTAAATATAACTTAAATAATTTAACTATATTTAATATAATTTAGATATTAGATTTAAAAATAAATATAATTTAATATAAAAAATAAAGTATTTTAATTTACTGTATGAATAGTCTTAAACTACTATTAGAATTATTAATATGTCTTGAATTAACAGTAAAAAAAAGAAACATTTTTTAGTAAGAATAAATTATTATTTTTACGTAAATATAGAGAGAAATAGTTGGGTAAATTATTTTTTTTTAGGGAAAGTAATGTGCTATAACTTATAAAGGAAAAGAAAAGGAAAATATAAACGTAAAAAAAAAAAAAAAAAGGAAAAATGGCGTTTGATTGTGAAATTAAACTAACTTCCTCAATCATGTTGAAGGGAGGAAAAGAAATTGAACTAAAAAACTGGGAAAAATGCTGTGTTTTTGATTTTTCAAAACTAAATGCATGCACAGTACAAAACAATGTTATAAATTTATTTTGATTAATAGTAATATTATTGTAAAATTTATTTTTTAGTTCACATTTATCATTAAAAAATTCAAAATAAATAATTTACATTTGATATATTTAAATAAATTTATTCCAATTTAAATATGAGGAAAATATCTTTAAGATCGAATATCATTTATAGATAAAAACAAATCAAATGACAAAGAATTTTAAAGAAAAAATATCCAAAACATTCAATTTTTACTAAATTAAATTGAAATTTGAAACCTAGTCTGATCTAAATTTACTCAAATTACTACAAATTTCAAATTCTCTCCGTTTGAAATCATTTTAGATTTAAATTATTCATGTTTTAGCTTTTAAAGCTGTCCATCAATGAGAAAGGCTGCTCATTGTAGCTGTTCCGGTGTATAAAGTTAACAGGTGAACCAACAATGCATCCCGTGTTATTTGATGCTCAACATTCCCTAAATCTTAAATGCAGGCAATGACATTCGTAACCCGCTCCTTTTACAGGCCTCAAGTTCCCAACAGTACCTGTATGGTTGGCCTTGGGCAGCACCCGCATGGACCTTACCTTGTATCAACGCTTTGATTCCAAGTGCTCTCAAGATTCATTGCACCACATATATGCCTCATTCCGTCCAGAGGGCTCCGGGTGGGGAGACACCATCACTCCACCACCTAATCAGTCATGTTGAATATGGAAACATTTCCACTCCTGCTCTTGACAAATCATCTAAAACGACAGCTATTCAAGTTGAGATATATAAACTGATTGGGTGTTGCAGAAGGCCTCATGCCACTCAACAGCAGGGATTCAGTCAATCAGGACATCCAAAAAAACGCAAGGGAAACATCAGTGTCATGCTTGGTCTACTCATTTGACAAGCAAACAAGCAATTCTCTCGCCATGAGAATTCTTGCGCTTGACAGAAAACAATGTAGCTAATAAATTAGGCTACTTGTTGCTACCGAGCATTTCAAAGTAAGCGGCACTTTTTGGCTACCAGAAAGAATTGGTAACAATTGAAGCATACCTACAACTGAGTCTCTCTGGTGGTTGAGCCCAACATGGAAACACGCTGAACAAGTGCCAATCCCCAATTAAAGGAGTGGAAGAGGAGAGTTCAGCGGCTATATCCATCTTTGCAAAATTGTAAACCTGACATGTGGAACCATTTTTTATTTTCATTCCTTCTTGGAACAAGACAAGAAAAAAGAAAGCTTTGATATAAAATTTCAATCAGAACTCTATCACAAGAGTCGCAAAAGGAAAGGCTACATGACATGTTTTCAATGTGACAGAATGCCATCAATCTTCTTCCTCCGACAATCAGGAACCACGTATTGGGCAGGCATTTGCAAAATGTGACGGATCACCGCAGACATAACATCTTCTGTCAGGTATAGGATCACCTGTGGCTGACACAAAAGTTGCATGCACAGCACCTCTTCCATTCTGCATGCCTCTGCCATGGCTGCCCCTCCTGCTGTTAGGTGCTGAGTTACGATCAACAGTGCCATTATTTAGGTTATCCTGCCATCTGCATTTCAGGCAACAGTATGAGAACGGTTGTTGAATGAAACTTTCAAAGAGGCATTAAAGTTTTTTCCTAATCCAACACTTACATTTGGATCCATAAACAAGCAAATTTCTTATGATGTATAAGGTAACATTTAATAATCCCAGGGAATAGTTCCCAAATTTTCAACTTGTTTTGCCTGACAGCTTTTTGGAAATGACAGATTTTGGAGACAATGATCAAGATTTATTTTAACATACACAAAGAAGTTGCACGGTTGTGATGGACATGAGTAAAACTTTCTTCCTCTGTTGTTCGCTGTATTAGCAGTTTGCAAAACACAAGCTGTTCCACACATACTACATGAAATCGATGTTTCTCCTGCAAAAGAGCAGTTCACAACACATCACATCCCCAAATAATGATGGAATTGTAAACTGACTAATCAATCACCATGTTTTGCACAAATTAGAAAGTGGGCAACACTTGACTTCAGAGAGGCTTAAAATTTAGGTAAGCAAGGAGCACACCCCACCTAAGATAAGTGAGATGAAAATGAAGGATGGTGCTTGCTTTTATCTGCCTAATTAAGGTTAAGCTTTTCACCAAGTTACAGTTTTGTAACTAGATTGAACTTTCACCCAGTGGAATTTTAGGCATGCTTCTTGAGAACAACAAGGTTGCCAAGAGGGAGCTTTAAACTATATTGAACTTTCACCCAATGGAATTTTAGATATGCTTCTTGAGAACAATGGGGTTGCTGGGAGGGAGTTTTGAAACTAGATTGAACTTTCACCCACTGGAATTTAGGTATGCTTCTTGAGAACAATGGTGTTGCCAGGAGGGAGGGAAAGAGGGAAGGACTAAAGGAAAAATGTGAGGATAAAAATTCAATTGACAGCCATCAACCTGCAGTCCATGCAACATGTCAAATTTCGATTGATTTATGGTTGGCCCATGTTGAGAAGCACTTACAGTTAAAATTCAGTTTGATGCATCCAACTGTTCAGCTTTATTCTTCTTTTTTCCCCTTTTTAATTTTTCTCTTTGTTTTCCTTTGAAGGATGTCTAATAAATTAAATTAAGATTTTAGCAAAGATTCATAATTGATATGATTCCTAGAAATTCTAGTCACATGCATGATGTTTCTTGCCTTGTCTATGGTTAGGCTGTAAACAGTATTGGTAAAAAAGGAGGCTCCTACTCTGTGGGGCCTAGGAAAGGGTTAAATATATGGCGCCTCGTCCTCATTTTCACAAAGAGACTGCAGCTGCTTATGTGACTTGAATACATTTTAGTCGTTGTTGAATTCAATGCCAAGTAAAGGTTTCCAACAGGATTTAAAATCATAAGGCAGAAGAGGAAGAGCAACAGTAGTACCACCGTGTTGATTCAATACATCAGTCTGCAAGGGTCTGGCAGCAGAAAGCTGTGAAGGACAATTATTAGAAGCATGCCCTGTTTGATGACAGTACGTGCAAGCACCCTGCATTGCACTACTTCGTTGGAGGTTGCATGGGGTTGTAGTAGGTACTCGACCTCTTCCTGCAGGAAATATAAATTATGTGACTTGACATTTCTGAATGGCAACAAGAGAACAATGGTACTCATGAAATTCAAATTCTGGTCCTTTTTCTGTCTTTTTTCCAGTCTAGACATAATTTCCCTAGGCTTCCCAGCATGAGAAGTTTCAATCTCCAGCATTCTACAAAGATAACAATTTCAAGAGAAAATAATTCCATGTTCTGGGTGCTGCATCTAGATAGATGTATAACCAATGTACTGCTTACACAACTCATACCACCAGAATGAGTTACTAGGAAATAGAAAACAAGGAATAGTTTTACTCTAATTTATATCTCACTGCACTGCTATGCCCAAAATGCTAACAACTCAGGTTATTGCATCAAAATAAATGTCCAATCAATATACTGCTATTATATTTACCACCAGCATTCTAGAGCCTAAGAAAGAATTACAAGAAAAAACATGACTCAGTTTGTGCTAAGCCTATTCTCAAATAAGTCCTCACATAACACGAAAAGGGCAGATGCATAAATAATAATTGAATAGTTTATGGTGTAACTATTGTGTGTATTGGTCTACCGAAGGAGAACTAACTGGTGCCTTAATAATACGAAGTGTTCATTCCATATAAACCAGACAAGCACTCAAAATCCTCAAGTAGTTTCCTCAAGGGAACCAGTGCCAGAGATAATTTTTATTGCACTCAATCTCATGGTTCAAAATCACAGCATCATCCTCTTCTAATTTAAAAGTTCAAGTGAAATGAAATAATACAAGTATTTGCACAAAAACATGAGTTGTTAATCATTTTGAACATGAAACAACCCAGCTTTGGAAGCCACTTTTTAGGGGGTTCAAATGCATGCAAATATGTGCTAACACCTCATTGATGGGTCAAAACCTACACCATAAATTATGCTTCTACAACTCTGTTTTATCAACTTGGAATCAACCTTTTATAAGAATGAACATATGAACTACATAGTTCGGAAATAAAAGTTAAAATAAATGGGGATCAATGTTAGTTGGAATCTTCATTTAAAAAAGTGAGTAAAAAGGGAAAAAGAAAAAATCCCTTCTCCAGTTTGATAAAGAGTTCATGCCTTTGCTATTACACTTTTGTTAGTGATTCATTTGCATAAACATTAATGCTTTTGGTTAAGCTTCAAGTTTTGTAAATCAATTTACTAATACCAGTTCACTTAATGCATATAATATTTGTAAGGAAAGACAGTTTGAGCACTAGCATGAACTTTTCCATATCCAACTAAACAGCATTTTAACAAAAGGAGAAAATAAATCTCAACACTAAATTTCACTTTAGAGATCCCAATTCCCAAAATGAACAATCCTGCAACAAAATTTCTAGTTTCCTAGCTATGGAACCAGATGTGCAGATGAAACAAGCATTCTGCATAGGCTTGAAGGATCATTCCAGGTCTAGCAGAACTCCACTATCGTGGGAGATTACTTTTAAATAGTTTACTACATTAATCAAAATTAATGATATCATACAACTATTGATAACTATCTAAGTAAACATGGAATACTATGCCTTTCTAGAGTAATTTTGTAGAACCAAAAGTATAAAGGACAATAATACTTATCAAGAAAAAAGAATTATAAAGGAGAACAATGATTTTTGAGATTACTTAGGAAAATAATCTATTCAAGCAAAATCTAGAAATATGCATTCATAAAGACCTTGTGTCCGGGAACCAGTTCCACATATTTCTGTCAATTGTCTAAGAGTCTCATCACAGCCACCAATGCAACCTGAAAAAAATGTGAAGAAACTCATCATTGACAGAGAATGAAAGCTGCAAATAATATACAAAGGTGTGGCTGATAGCCTAAGATATGTGCCCACTCACACATTCACGTGTACAGAAAAAGTACCACAAACTTGAAGTTGAAGTGCATGGAATGAAATTAACAATAAAACAGATAGATGATATAAGCAACTATTTGGAGGTTAAGAATATCATTAAGAGAAAGATGATGACGATGTCCTCCAAAAGACTGAAAAGTCTTAATCATTGGCAAGAAAGACAAATGAATGTAGCAATAGAGATGCCCAAAGGCCACAAAGAGCATTATTCGAGGTATTCACAAAATATATGACTGAACCAGGACAAATTGGACACAGGGCTAACAAGCTGTGTGGTGGCACAATTTTAGAAGCTCAGATTGGACTCTGCGAGGTAGAAGTATATTTGGAAGGCTTCTTTGTGTGGATTTTTTTTGTTTTTGGATCGAGTTTGGACTATGGTACCAAAATTGACAAAAGACAGAGAATCAAACCACAAAACAAGAGGAAAAATTCCAAGAACACACAGGATTCTTCCCAATAACACAAAGGGAATCCACTTGCAAAAGATAAAACAGTAAAAATCCACACTTAACACAAATGATAATTGTTTGATTCTCTGCCCTACATCACAAAGACTGCCAATGACAGTTGGAATCATTGTTGCCATGGGAATTTAGAAAGGAAAGTGGAGAGAATTTTCATAGATGGTTTGTTGACTTTTGCTTATAAACTTATACAATGAGAGCCTTTTTGCAGCCCACTACATCCATGTCATTTCACAGAAACTACAATATACCAAAAACTCTGATATCAAGGAGTTTTAGAACTTTTTATGGCCAGTCTACAGAAAAAATGAAACTATCAATTCAGCATGTGGACTTGGGTCATTGCAAAGTTATTTGAAAACAAGAGCTTCAGAAAGGCCATATGCACTTCTACAAACAGGTCAGATGGGCTACCTTGCAAGGAAAATGGTATAGACTCACACCATATCTTTTTGGTTTCAGTAACAACCCAGTCTCAGCTTCAATTACAGTTACTTCAAGAAAATATGAACAGGCAACTTTGATGAGAATAATTGCAAGTAACCTCAAAGCTATATTGTAATATTATATGGACTTTACTCACCAGAATCCCAAAGTAGGTAGGGCTAGCTAAGCTATCTATTTTCTCCATTTTACTTCATTTTAAAACATTTCCAGTGATCAAGAATCTTTTTTTAATTATCTCAACATCTTTAGGACATTCCTTGCCCAGAGAAATTAATGCATTTAAAATTTACACGACAAGATCAATTAGAGGTCAAAATGAAATGTGCTCTCCCTTTCAGATTTGAACAAAGTCAGACTTCAAACACAATACATAATCTTTAGTCTACACAAAGTTCTCTACATATGCCAACGGATTCTGAAGTGTGAAGAGAATGTTACAATAACATGCAATTGATCTTACCCAAATGATTGACACTGAAGCCTGGAGGTATTTCAATCTGGCGGAATTTAAATTGAATCAAGTGTACAGGACCTAAAGGAAAAAAAAAGGGGTTATTCTGCAGTTAATTGACTGTAAAGGACCCAAGGGAAAGCAAATACACAACAGATAATAAGCAGACTTAGTGTCAATACATAAGGGACTATGCTAATGGATAAGTATCTTTGTACCACATGTAGGACTATAAAGACCAGCTAAAAGATGCGATCCTTAGAAAAACTTTGGTTTTTGCTTCTGTACTGGTAAAAATGACATTGGAAGAAATTCTATGGAAAAGAGGCCTAAATATATAGAATAATTCTGCAAAAAAGGAGCCAACGTAATATAGGCCTCTTTCATTATTGTATTGTCTAAATTAGTCTTGTCGGAGTTGATACAATTTAGCTGGACAAATTTATAAAGAAAAGGATGGCTGAATCTGCCCTCTAGTCCCAAAAACCCACAGCCAGCTCATAATGCCATGTAAAATACCACAGAATTTATGCCACTGACCACCAACATGGCAGAGAAGTAACGCAAGTAAGAACCTGGAGTGCAAGAATTGCAAACATTGTTGGTTACAGCAGCTTCTAACACAGGTCCAGGGAGCCACACAACATTCCTACACTGAAATGTTAAAACAGTAGAAGTTTAACATAGCTGCAACCAAAATTGCCATTCATCGAACCTCTATTTCAGGAGCACAAGCAGCTGATCAATAAATTTTTCAAGTATCACCCAATTCAAGAGAAAAGTATGAAAAGTTCCCATCTGAGTCAACAAGTGATCTCACCAGCCAAGGAGCTAAAAAACTGAAGTATGGCAAAAATGTTAAGAAAGCCTAGAAGCTGTATTAAGAAGTCAGACTTTGAAGATATTTACCTCCTACAAATTGTTCCACCTCAATTCTGTGTCTGAATATATGCTAATCTACAGTGAAATGGGATCTAAGGTCCAAAAATTGAATTTCTACCCAAATCCTTAAACAAAGTTCACCATAATGCAATTTCAATGATACAGAGAAAGTTGTTCAGTACAAGGGTTTTCACATATGACAGAATTTCAATTATCTTTCAAACCAGAAGGGGCAATTAAATTCATTGAACCTAGAATATCTTAAAGAATAAAACACATATGTATAATATTTAATGTTAAAATTGAATGGTTGCTTTTTCAGTAAATATTTTCAAATAGGTCTAGACTATGTGAACTTTTTCCCCCTTCTAAGCCTTTTTTTCAACACCAAATTGTAGATTCAAATCTGTCCATTCAGAATCATATGAGAAAAATGTGGAATTCAGATGTTCCAACAAAGTTCCATTTGAAAGGCATAAAGACGAAGAATTTAACTTCTTTAGAGATCTTTGGACCAAAATAAGAACATCTGCATTACTGGTTATGTTGACAGCAACCATATGCATATAAAGAGAAAATGATAATGAATGGTTACAACACCAAATCAAAATATTTCTGTAACTAAAAGGGCAGATGCTTGCTACAAAAAAAATGTGGATGTAAATAGCTGCAAGCATCTTTCCTGCACAATAGAGAAGACTGAACAGATAAATAACACATACTAGTGAAATCAGGATACAATATTAATTGTTAATAACTAGAATTTCTGACTTGAGTTTGACAACCTACCACAGCATATTATGATATTACGAAAACAATCTAGTATAAATTTATGGAACATCAATATAAATGCATGAAGTGTATAATGCATATGAATACAGGCAGGAAATCATTGAGAAAATAAAGTTATATTACAGGACATCAGTTCATGAAAATGAGCTTTACTTACCAATTACACATTAGCAAAAGCAAAACCATCAGTCTTGCACACTTCTTCCATGACAATCAATAAATATAATTATCACAAAAAATTTGGTACAGAAATGCATTGTAAGTAACAAGTTTCAAGAAAAAGTAAGCCAACCTGTGGAAACCCCAAGCATCCAACCATGAAATTGCCATCCTATTCAGAGGAACCATGCAGTGATTAGAAATGACTAAATTGGTTCCTGACAACTTGCAGAGTACCATAAAAATAAGGGTGAAAAAAAAGAACAATTTGCTAAATCTGCAAGTCAGTTGAAAGTAGGACCATGAGAATATTATTAACCAGTCTCAAGACCCAGAAAGAATTACAGGGCACCGTGTTCCACAACCACAAGTAGCTTTTCAACATTATTGGACCTTAAACCAAAGAAGATGAAGCACTAGCTTCCTATGTAGCTCCAGTGTATCAAGCTTAAACATTTTACTCCATCAGTAATTCAGTATTTATTTTACATCATGTTGAAAATTGAGGCCTGTCATTTTACCATCCATTGTAAGCAATCCACCTAGCTTTATTCTGTCCTTTTATCCCCATTTATCTCCATACTCTCCATTTGTTGCTTCAGATTGCAGTAAATTGCTGCAATTATCCATAAAGATCCATCCGGATGGTAACCTTGGACACAAGATCAGATTTGATGGCAAAAACCTACATTAAAGTTATGGTAGTGACAATGCTGATAACTATCAAAACTTCCATTAGCTAAGCATTGTTCACCTTTCAATTTGGCTTAAAACTTTATTTGGCCTCCCTACAAATTGAAATAAGAACACAACAAATATGGAGATGGAGAAAAACAAGCTATCCTGCATAGGCAGATGTAATATGTTAATTGAAGTAATTTCTTTGAACATTCATCTCATGTTTGGAAATTGGTAAAGCTAATGATGTCTACTGATTTATGCCAAAAGTTTCATTGACCATTCAGCTTCAAAAACAATACAGAAGCTGACAGTTCTTTTTCAATCTCTTTTAATGATAGGACTTTGAATTATCTCTTTATGAGGAATCATTACCCGGTTTTTTCTCAGCACCATGTTTGATTCCTGACAAAGTCCACATAGCCTTACAGTTTCTCCAGCTGCATGAATATCCTCTCCACCAGATCTATCAGATCTGCATAACAGATTAACCATGCTTGAAACAATAACATGTACCATCTTTAGAAATAGAAAAGGGTAGAAAACAACCTCTCAAAGAATACTGCCATGGCTTCCAAGAGTTTTAATTTCTTTAACCTTGCCTACGAAACAATTCAAGTTTCATTGGAGAAATGATGTTAATAAATATGACACAAACACATGTCATTAATCATATTCTAGATTCAACCTGAAGACCACAATCAAGGAGCTAAGAAAAAAAGGGGAAAGATGATCACCATTCGAGGCAACTTCTTTTTTATTCAGCCACAAAAGTGAAATACATTCTAGCCTAACTTCATCATCAATGTAAATTTAATAATCTGTGACCTATTTGCTAAATTCTAATACATACCTCTTATACACATAGGATTATTCTTTTTTAAATTTCATAAACATTTCTTTGTCACAGTTTCCAATTCTAACTTGTTTTAAAGGATAAATCTTGCAGAACAATTAAGCAGGACCACAGGCGAGGAAAAATACAGGTCAATTCAGCGACTGTCCTGGTTAATCTCCTTCAAAAAAAAAAAAAAAAGTGTACAAATTACAAAGATTAGACCAGATTACAGTGTTTTGACAACTAAAAAGCAAGATAGATGAACCTGACTAACATAGTTAGCAGAACTTCATAAGATATAACCCACCAGATGTGATAATTGTGACTGAAGAATGACAACTTGTACTGGCAATATACAACACAGAAGCTCAACTTTAATATAGCCTTAACAAGCACTTCATAAGTTATCAAACAGTTGCACCTTGGCAACTAAAACACTTTTTACTTGAATCAAACATATTTATGTAGGTGATCAAGTAGTACTAGATATAATGGATTAAATCACCCAAGAATTAACAACCAGTGCATGTACATATTGAAAGAGCAAATCAGCTGATATTTAGAACTAGAACAGAACCCTTCTTGTTATTGAACTTAGGCTTGATGGCCACTTCAAGCCCCTAAAGAAGCTTGTGGGGAGGGGAAGGAAGGTAGAGGTTCAGATATCCACTGCTGCTTTAGAAATTCCCTTATTGAAGAAACAAAAGGCACTGTATTTGGAAATTTAAAAAAAAACTTCAAAAAGAAAGATGACCAAGGTTACCACAACAATGACACAATAATTGCATCGAAACAACCTTTTCTAGAACATGACATCATGCTCAAGCATATTTCCATGGTGCAAAGACAAGCCAGTACCAACTTACATCGAGGAAGCAAGCCTTCATTTGCCGCAGGCATGTTGTCACAACTTCAGCTTTACTTTTGTGTCCAATGCTAACTTCTTTCATGTCATACTCCATGATCGATCTGAGATAAGGTTTCCAGAGTTCATACCTAAGAAAGATATCATAATTCATTAGCTTGGATCAGCAGGAAGATAAGGGCCAAAAAGTGAAAAAATCAAAAGATAAATGAAATAAAATTTCTGCACTTATCATACAGTTAGGCATCTCAACAAAATCACAAGGCAGCATTAAGAGCTCACAACTTCTTACATCTAACAAAACAAAGATACCAGCTGGAAAATTTTATCAATTTAATTTGCACTCAAGATCAAAAGTTGTAGCCTCATATTTTCACTTCACCCACCCCAGTATTCCATACGTCGAGGAACCATTCCACCCAAGAGCTTATGCTTTTTGGTTGAATGGTTTCTTGACATGGGTTCCTTTACACCGTCCAAGCAAACATACTTTCTTCAGTGGCACACATTTGTGCATGTAGTTTGTGCAGCTGTAAGTGTCTGTTAAATTTAATTCCAGCATGGTAGTAACATTAATGACCTGATTACTTCTATTGACATCTTCAGGCATTTTTCATTGATTCTGAAAAGTTTTCAGCTTTAAAAGCTTCTTAGCTTCACAATTTTGTTGTCATCAATGAAACAGTTACATCTCCTTGAGGGAATCAAAAGACCATAGATACATAAACTGCTGATTAAGGTAACTTGTTTACAAAACTTGCAAGATAGCATACGATAGCATACTATAACTTCAGAGAATGTTCTATACATGCCAAGAAAGCTGCATCATATAGTGTTCACACCCTAATATATGCTGTGAAAGCAGTAATACAGAGGCTATAATAAAATAGTCTCTCTAGTGAAGTAAATTACTTACCCCATATAATCATATCCCATAACCAGTGCCTCACCCTGCAATTACATTCAGCTCATGATTAACAAGGAAACAATTTGTAGAAAAATACTGAGAAATTATTGTATTGCATTTTGCCATCTTCTTATAACAAAGCTAGGCATTCCTTGTGTCACAATGGGGTACCATTTGATGGGCTATTAGATATGATGATTTTGCAAGAACATTTAAACTAGAGTTGATAAAATTCCTAATATTTTGCTATTATCTTGTAAGCCTATTAGGAATGTCCGAGTAAAGGTTAAGCTACTGACAATGGTAAAAAATTGTGTATAGTGTGTATACCAGGTCATTGAACAAATTTTGATCAAACAGAAGGCATACTTTGATTTAGTAGGCACAATTAGCATTAAAAACTGATCAAGGACCCATCAGTGGCATGAATATCTAATATGATTACCACTCATCAGATGCATAACAAATTTCACAAAGAATTTTGTGATGATAAACCATCATAAAGGGACAGACGTGCTTCTCCTAGCTTGGTCAATGTCAGGGGACACAAAGAACAAGTTAAAAAACATCTAAATCCTTATTTTGCATCAACATTGTTTAGGATAGCTAGAAACTAAATCCTAGGACAAATAGATGAGTTACTTGGGGAAATAAATGATTAATTGACCAATCATGGAAGATCAATGCTCAGAAATTCCTGATATTTCCATGTTTCTGTCTAGACGTAACATAGCAGCCATCATACAGTTACCCACATGAAAGATTTTGGAACTGCAGTTATTTATAGGCAGGCATTTAACACAAAGGTTGGAATACTATTGCTAGTTTCTCACAACATTTAAACATCTTCTGGAACCCATTCCAAATAAAGAAACTGTACAAAGATTTTTGTTGAAGGGAGAGCCTTGGTGCAGCAGAAAGGTTACTCTATTGTGACATGGTAGTCATAGGTTTGAGTCACTGAATAATCTCTGTGTGAAAACAAGGGTAAGGCTGGGATGCCAATTTTACAAAGATTTTTGTTCAAATCTTCTTTCTGGGGCCATTGTAGTTACAACAAATCTGTCCCACAGCAATTAAACCAAAGCTAGAACCTAAGTCACTCTCTAATTTCTTTCCTTCCTACTTTCTTTTACTTCTTCATCTACTATTATCCTTCTCTTTCTCAATCTCCACCTCAATTTTCCCCAATTCCTTCTTTATTATGGTCTTCTCTCTCCTCAGGTTTACTGCCCATTTTTTTCCTATAGACAATATTAACCTTATGATTACCAAACACCAAATGTAAACTCTAGCCATTCACAACACCAACATCACCCTTGAAATCAATGGCAATCTAGGAAAATAAAATAAAGGAAGCAGCAGCCTCACAAACCTACAACGGGTTAACCATCTCGTTCATGTTGAGATAGTTGAGATGATGATTGAAACAATTTAAGCTATCTCTCTTCTTTATGAATTCCTTCAACCATCTGTTTTGCATCTATATCTGATTCCATTGTTTTCTTCTCTTCATTCTTAACACTCCTGCCTTAAACCAGACAAATTCTTCCCAGCTACCAAAGTGTAGCAAAGTAATCTCAAACTTCACATTGATTTTGATTAAGGACAAAAATGCAAATCTCAAGCGTGGCCCACTCTGAAAAAATAATGACACCAATAAAAAATGACATGCATTTTGTAGTTGTTAGAAAAAAAATATAAAAAAGAAACCATGATTATTACCAAAAGAAACTCCAATCATAGTTAAATGGTTCATCCCTTAAACAAATTACGTGCATAAGAAGAGTTATCCTAAAGCTTCAAATCTTGAATGTTGTTGTGGCCTTTTTTCTCTACCTTGACCTGAACCTAACTATTAGCATTGATTTCTGCAAATAAAAACACATGAAATGGGAAATGAAGAAGATAATGAAAATGGAAATAAAACATCAAAATGCAGACAACCCATCACCAAAAGATAGAGCCAATAAAATTACAAGATTAGTTGGTGAGAAACGAGTGTTTGCATTCTTTGTAGCATAACATCGATCAAGCAGCTTCTTTATGTGATCATGCATAGTTGCATCTGTACCAATGCCCGCCTGAAAAATACATGAAAAACATGAAAAACGTTAGATATCACAAATTGTTTCTCATATCAATGAATAAATAACTAATAAAGAACCAAATATAAGGGTTAATACCTTCTCTTGTTAATAAATTCACTCACCTTGTCCATACAACTTAGCAAATCTGCTTCACTTAGAAGAGGTGGTGGTCTAGTTACTCCTGAATCAAGAGTCAGAGTTGTTGGAATAAACTGCAACACAGTGCAAAATTGCAGAATTGTCTTTCCACACTGATAACTTTGAAATGAACTTCAAGAAAGCAACGAATAACAAAAAAATGTTCACCAAAACGCTGTTGCCAGTAACAAATGTTTGGGGTTTTCTAAACTCAATACATTTCTTCTATAGCTTCTGCACAGCTATATCAACAAAAAAGAGATTACCAAATAATAAAGATGAGCACCCCATCAAAATCATATACAATGGAGGAAGTTTAGTAAAGCAAATACATAGGTATAGTTATCAAAACCTGCAGTAGCAATGAAACATCATGACCAACTACAACAAATATGTCCTATCTATCCTAATCGGAAATGTAGTCATCTTTCACATTGCTGTTTCTTCATATTCATATCTTCATTTTTGGTTATCTGCTGGTCCAGAAAATCTTTCACCATGTTACATGGCTGCATTTCTTAACACCATAAGGTCCAAAGCAAGCAAACAAAATAATTACCTCAACATTCAGCAGACGTATAATTAAAGTCCATCAAAATTTCTATCCCTAACAGCTAAAACAATAAATTAGCCACTCTAGTTGGGATAGATCTAAGTCAACTATCATCCACTGCTTCCAATAGTTTTGGTCCATTAAGAGGCCCACTAGGGCCGGGCTAGACAAGAAAAGAAAGGCTTTCCCCTATTCTACAGATTCCCAATAATCCAACATCCTAGTGGATCTTAAGAACTCCAATCTGGAGGCTCAAGTTCTTAACCATTTGGGATCCCCTTGGGGACAGGAGCCAAATATCTTGATGCATCAAATTTTCATAATACTCTAAGCCAGAATAATGTCAAACACACAAGTTCAATAGTTGCTTAGACCTTGGATCTACCAAAGATTTGCCAATCTACTAGCCTTTTATGACATGGTCAGTAATCTGGCCAAAGAACCAGTCAAAAATGCTTTATTTCTCTAAGATAGCAGTTTAAGCATATATTCATTTCCCCAATTGACAACAATTAAATGCTAACTGACAAAGAATAAAATGGATAAGACATGGAGATATAATTAAATTGATTTAGGAAGTTTGACAAAAAATTGCACTTCAAAAATACACAAATCGTGAAACAACCAGAGCCCATCATCCAGGTAAGAAAAGAAAAAGTGCAAAACTAAAGACCCCATGTGATTTTGTAAAAAATGGCAAACCTGTTGTCCATAGACATATGCTGGAATCATTGAACTGCCCCATGATTCAAAACGGTAAACATCCAAGTAATTTTTCTGGAAAAGCAATTATGTCAATGATGTAACAACTGCAAAAGTTAGAATAAAAGCATTTTGCAAAAACCATAACATGACTTCTACATAGAATAAATGACAGCCATCCTTGCTGCATATTGACCATTTTATTGCAGTCTATCTGAGATCCAAAAAAGGAAAAGACATTATCACAGCATTTTCTCCAAAAAATTCTGCCACCACAAATATGAACACAAGTAAAGCTGCTTAGGTAAAGTGCACAGAAAAACTATGTGAATAACAGCAAAATCATCCACATATCCGAGAGTGAGGCCAAGAACATCTGTCAGTCAAGACAGTAAGAAAATGCCCTAAATGTTGATAGGAAATAATCCAAGTATACTAAAATCTATCTTCAGTGTATAAGTCACCAATGCTGGCTCTGTTCTTATTTTAAAAAGTGAAAGAGCACCAAAACCTTATAGTCCTTCAATGATCTCCAGAAAACACACATTCGATTTACAAGGCTGTTTTGAAGCTTGGAACAAATCAATTCCCCATATGTTAATCTTTGGATTTTCTCAAACATGCCCCAGCATTCATGATATAACCAGGACACACTTGCAATCTGTGAGAAACTTACAGGGAACACCACTAGCATTTCATAAAGCTTTCCATAAATCCAACAAACAATGACAGGCTCTCAAGATAGCTAGAAACTTAGAGAATGATATCCAAGAACTCCAGCAGCAAGGTAGAAGGTAATTAATGATGCTAACTTTAGAATGACCACTAGCAAAATTTAAAGCAGGATTAGGACATCGATTAAAATAGCAAATAAAAATTCAAGGATGATACCAGATACTTACAGCTAGGATTACTCTTCCTGATGCAGAAAACTGTTCCCCAGCAACATCTATTTCAACAACAGTTTCAGCCCCTACAGCTGGTTGAGAAACACATGCCAGAAAATGCCGAACAACCAGCTCATACAATCTCTGTGACACAATGAGAGTAACTGAAATTCCAGGAACATCACAGAAACCTGATTAAGGATAACAGAGACCAATGTACTTACATGGTGATCCTGGCTCCAACCACTTTCACCTGAAGAATATTTTGTTGGATGGATGGGTGGATGTGCCTTGTCATCATGTCCACCACTACTTGGATTTCTCCAAAGTCCAGTTCCTGGATCTAAGAGTCTTTGTACATATGATCCCCATACTGGATGATCTTCTTGTTCTTGCACAATTGCCTACATAATGACAAACCAGCTGCAACATTAAAGGCCCAAGAGAACAATTTATCCAAGCAATAGTAGAAACAAGCAAACAATAACTGTATACATTAAAACCTGTTGAAAAAGGAATGCAAAGTCAACAATGTAAAGGATTTGATACTAATTGGTGCATGATAAAATGTACAAATTATAAGAGAAAAACATTAACAAAGCATTGGATAGGGTTAGAAGCATTTTGAAAGAAGTCCACAACACCATAATGGAATAAAGCCTAAAATTATGCAACTGATTAAAAAGTCCAATTATCAATTAAAAAACCATAAGTGACCATCTTCCAAAACCTTGATGACTCCAAAATAGCTGTAAAGTTGAACAAAAGATTAATAAGAGCCCAGAATAAAAACATAAACACTTTACACTCAAAGAATACTTCCAAACAAATGGCTAGAAGAAATTTAAAACTGATGGAACCAAAGAAAGAAAGCAAGAGAGATAAAGAGAGTAGCATTAGAGTTCAATATGATCTATTTATAGGCCTCATACAATAGTTTAAACTTTTAAGTAGGTGCAATGTCCATAGAAGCATTTATTAGCATTGGCTACATAAACCTTTTCTCACCATCTAGCTCTATTGTGTATAAGGTTAACTATAAAATCTAAATATTTTAAATTCTTCCTAACTAAAGATTCTCAATTCAATCTACCTCTGCCTCTCCTCATGCCATTTGATGAAGTTTGGTTACTTCTCTTAATAGGAGCATTTACTAGTTTACATTAGATATATCTAAACTAATGCAAATGTCACTCCCTTAATTTATCTCCAATAGATATTACACCTACTTTACTACAAATATCCTTGTTCCTAATTTGGTCCTTCTCAAAGTGTCCACACATCTATCTAAACATTCTTATTTTTGTCACACTTATTTTTTGTGAATGTTGCATTTTCATAGTCCAACATTCATTACTATAAAGCATCATTGGCCTAATCATCGTTTGGTAGAATTTTCCCTCCAATTTAATAAGAATTTTGTGATCATACAAAACACCAATAGCATAACCCCATTTATCCATCCAAACCTTGTCTTATGAACTACATCTTCTTTATTGTCATCACTTTGAATAATAGTACTTAAATAACAAAATTGTTCATAACGAGGGACATCTATTGAACCTAATCTATTAGACCACTCTACTACACTCCTAGAATTGTTAAAATTACAACACATATTTTGTTCTTCTACAACTCAACTAAAAACCCTTAGATTCTACTATACCCCTCCAAAATTCCAATTTGTGGTTTAAGCCCTCTTTAGTCTACTCATTCAAGATGATATCATTTGTAAATAACATATAGTTTGAAACATTGTCTTGAATATAATTAGTCAAAATATCCATAACTAGCACAAATAAAAAAGAACTTAAAGATGATTCCTAGTGTAGACCATGATTGAAAAGTTTAGTGAGTTACCACTTCCTATCCTCACATAAGTCATTACTCCTTCACATATGTTCTTCACTAAACTAATAAATAATGTGAAAATCTTCTTCTAATTCATTGCCCACCACATCACTTGTTTAAGAACTCAATGATATGGTTTCTCTAAATAAATAAAAATTATGTGTAGATCTTACTTTTTTCTTGATTATTTTCTATTAACCTTCTAAGGAAAAAGATGGAGACAATCTTTTATAGTTGTTATTTTATAACCTTTCGTTAGAACTCATAGTGTGACTTATCAATTTAATGCTCCATATTTAGAGCAATCTAAGATGTTTTCCTCATTCTTAAAAATTGGGATCCTCCACTTATCAAGAATCCTCCCCCTTTCAAAATTCTATCAAAGAGTTGCACTATAACCCTTACCCAAAGCTTATAGTGTGGCTTATCAATTTAATGCTCAATAGTTAAATAGTCCTAGATGTTTTCCTTGTTTTTAAGAATTGGGATCCACCAATTATCAAGAATCCTCCCCTTTTCAAAATTCTATCAAAGGGTCTAGTCGACCAAACTGCTTTTCCCCCTAAGGCTTTCCAAGCTTCGACTAGTATTCCATTTGGTTTACACACTTTTCCGCCTCTCATTTTCTTTATAGTTGTTTTTACTTCCAAGAGACAAATACTTCTAGTATAAATAATCTCTCTATAAGACCACTAAGGTTCTTAAGATCATCTTAATTGTTCTTATTAAAAAATTTACAAAAATATATTCTCTCTCTTTAATTTTATCTTTTCACAAAGAGAGAGAGGGAAAAAGGTGTCTCTAGATAAATGATAAATGATAAATGAGAAAGTTCTCCCCAATGAAAGAAAGATCTCAAAAGAGAGAGAAAAAGAGTCTAGAAAGAGAAAGAAACTCCCTAGTGAGAGAAAAGTAGTTATTTCTAGTAATCTAATTCTAAAAACATTTATATATATATGCTATTGTCAATGAATAAGATATGAGAATTCTTCCCAGATTGCTTCTATTATCTTGGTATCAAGGCTGCCATTTCTGGTGATTAACTTGCATCCAACAAAAGAGACTTTCAAACTGGCAGTAATGATGAAAGACCTATCAACACCAAAAATGGCTGAATTATCCACAACCAGTTCCTCTTTCACAAATATCAAACCAACTCCTATTACTTTTTCCACCTTTGATAGCCATTCTCTACAGATTACTCAGCATAAATTGAATGAAACCAATTTTTGAGAATGGTTTCAATTGGTTTTTCTAATAATCAAAGGCAAAGGAAAGACAAGCTATCTCACAAGAGCAACTCCTATGCCCAAGCCAATGCCAACAAACTTTGGGACTTGGGATGCTGAAAATTCATTTGTTATAGCATGATTTATCAAACCTATGGAGCCCAAGATTGGCAGAACATACCTTTTCTATAAGACTGTAAAGGAAATTTGGGAGGCAGTACAAGAACTCTACTCAGACATGGAAAATACAACATGGTGTTTCAAAATATGATCTACAATTCAGACAACATGGCAAGAAAGTAAGATAGTTACAATAATGCAACATTCTCATTGAGTTATGGAAGGAAATGGACCTTTTCCATGAAATTAAATGGCACAATCCTAATGACAATGTAAAATATGCCCAAACAGTGGAAAATGAATGTGTCTTTGATTTTCTTTAGGGACTCAATTCTAAGCTAAATGAAATATGAGGGAAATCATTATTAAGAACAAAGCCTATCCCTTCACTTAGAGAGGTTGTTGTTGAAGTTAAGGGAGAGGAAAGTTGTAAAAAGGTAATGCTCAACCCCTCTTTAAACTCTAACATTAATCTTGCCTCTCAAAACTCAGTACTTACTGCACAAAAATGAGAAATTATTGCACCTCCATCTGAGGATTAGACATCTAAGGACAAACAATGGAGTGACCACTATAATAAACCCTATCACACAAGAGAGACATGCTGGAAAATACATGGTAAACTAGCAAATTGGAAGCATAGAAGCCAAAGAGGTGGAAATCAATCAGCCAATGTAATAAATCTGAAACCAAAAAACCCAACCTCAACTTGTCAACAGAACATATTACACTTCATCATTAAATTCCAAATTACAGCAAAATCTCACAAGCAACCCACACACCAGATTCTTCCACATAGGTAGCATAGGTTGCACAGAAAGCTAATATAAGGCACTCCTTGGTATCTTAGAAAATTACAGAAAAATTATGGATTGTAGATATAGGTGCATCAAAGCATATGATAAGATAAATAGATGCCTTGTCTACTTATGAGAGGTGTGATCATGAGATTTTTGTTACCATTGCAGATGGTAAAGTGTCCCCAACAATATGGCGAGGAATAATCTATTTATCAAATTTAACACTAGAATCTATTCTGTAAATCCCTAAATTGAAATGCTATTTGTTGTACGTTAGTAAGTGGACCAGAGAAATGAATTCTAAGGTGGCATTTTCCCCATTTCACTATGAATTTCAAGTTCTGTCTTCAAAGAAGATGATTGGCAATACAAAGGAGAAGGATGACCATTAATACATTTCAAAATCTTCTCATCCCTTTAAATGTAAGTCAATTATCATTTTTCCCTCTCAACTACTTCCAATGCTGATATTATGACATTAATGCGTGGGACATCCTAGCTTTCATTATCTAAAAGTATTGTATCCTCATCATTGTATAAAAAAGACACAAGTTTATTCAATGCAAGCATTCTATTTCAGCCCAACATCCTTGAAATAACCACTCCATAAACTTGTACAAACCTTCCAAACCATTCCATTTAATCCATAATGATATTTGGGGACCAACACAAACGCCAAGTTTAACTAGTACTCGATAATTTATTGCTTTCATTGATAATCATACGAGAGTTAATTGATTTACCTTATGAAAGACAAATTAGAAGTCAGTACAATTTTCAAACAGTTTCATAAACCAAATCCTCAATCTTTTTCAATCCTCCATCCATGTTTTTCGCACTGGCACTGACAATGACAGAGAATATTTCTCTAATGAATTTAACCAATATCTTTCTGAAAATGACAATTTCATCAAAACTCTTATTCTTATACACCCTAACAAAAAGAAATGGCAGAAAAAAAATCGCCACCTAACTAGAAGTTACTCATTTAATGATGTTTCCGAACTCAATGCCAAATTCTTATTAAGGGGAAGCAATCTTTAAAGCTTCCTACGCAATCAACCATCTCCCATCTCCCATCACAGGTACTTGATTTTCAGACCCCTTTAAATGTCTTATGTGACCTTTTTTCCTTCCACTAGAATCCTAAACTCATTGTCTCCAAAGATTTTTCGTTGCACTACATTCATTCATGATAATAATCCTAACTATAGCAAACTTGAACCAAGAGTCAAAAAATGTGTGTTTGTAGTGTACTCTTCAACACAAAAAGGCTATAAGTGCTATTGTCCCTTATCTTGCAAAATTTTTGTCTCTTGAGATGTATCATTTCTTAAAAACAAACCATTCTATTCCAATCTCTCTTTTTAGGGTGAGATCCTAAGTGAAGAAAGGCATTAAGGCCCCACCATTTCTCTCCCAATCTCTCTTCCTATATCAATATCAAACTCTCATCCTTCATGGAAGCCAAACTTCGAAACCAAAGCCACCAAACTGGTTCAACTTGAGGTAACCAATCAAAGAGGAGAACATGTTTTTGAAAAGCCAATTTTAGTTTACCAACAAAGGCTTTAAATTTCTCAACAAAGCTAAACATCAGACCTAGAGCCAAGTCCAGCAAATGAAGCTGCAAGAAAGGACTTGAATATGCTCAATGATTTGGACATTCCCCTAACACTTTGAAAAGATGTAAGATCATGCGCCAAGTATCCCTATCTAATTACCTTATATACTCAAAGTTGTCTCCACAGTTCATGGCCTTTTCTACAAGTATTAGCAAGGTTGAGGCTTCCAAAGACATACAAAGTGCTATACAAGACCTAAAAAGGAAAGTGACTGTTTTGGAGGAGATAAGAACCCTGGTTGAAGAAAAGGTATAAAGCAAAGTTGGTAGCTCAAGTGCTATACAAGACTTTTGCTCTAGTTGCCAAGTCAAATTCTATTACATTTGTCATCTCTTACTGCCAATTTAGACTAGGAACCTTACCAACTTGATGTGAAAAATGTTTTTCTCAATTAAGAATTAGAATAAAAAGTTTACATAAAATGCCTCCTGTATTTGAGACAAGGGAAAAGAAGGGAAAAATGTGCAAATTGAAGAAATCACTCTACAAGCTCAAGAAATCTTAAAGAGAATGGTTCAAACTGTTTAGCACCACTCATAATCCGCTTGGGTACAAATAAGGACAAGTTGAACACTCAGCAGATGGGAAAAAGGTAATACTGACTATATATGTGGATTATATGATAAGCACAGGTGATGACAATCAAGATATAGAGAATCACAAGAAAGAGTTTGAAGTTATAGATCTCAAAAAAGTAAGATACTTGGTCAAAATGGAAGTAGCAAAATGTAAAGAAGGCATTTTCATCTCCTAACAAAAATACACTCTAGAACTCCTGAAGGACACTGGTAATCTCAGATGCAGGCCAACTAGAATACCTATGGAAAAAGTTTAAAAAGGAGTAGAGTATGGGAATGATCAACTTGTTGATAAAGGAAGGTATAAGAGGTTAGTTGGCAAACTTATCTATTTGTCTCTTGCCCCAATATAGCTCATGTAGTAAGTGTAATGAATCAATACATGCATTCTGCTACTCAAAAACACTTTGAGACTGTAACTCACATCCTAAGATACCTAAAGTAAACACTAGGCAAAGGACTCTTGTTCAAAATAAATGACAAAAAACAAGCTGTTGGGTATGCTAATGCAAATGGATAGACTTTTAATGATTGCAAGTCTACCTCTGATTACTATAATAAATCATGGAGCAACTTGGTAACTTGGAGAAGCAAAAAGCAATCAACAACGCTGAAGCAAAATATAAGATCACTGCTCAAGGAATTTGTGAAATAATTTGGCTAGAGAAGCTTATGGAAAAATTGCAAATGCCCCTATCTATTCTAACAGCATTATACAGTAACAACATATCGTCAATTAGAATCATCAACTATCAATCTAACATGACCAAATAAAGCACATCCAGATAAATTGAAGTTTTATCAAACAGGAAATCAAAAAATTAAGGCATTAACTTGTCTTACATTCTTACCAAGTTACAAGAAGTAGAAGTTTTCACCAAAACCATGTCAAGGCTGAATTTTGAATTAAACATAAGCAATTTAAAAATAATAGATATCTATTCAACAATTTAAGGAAAAGTGTAGGGAATCAAAATCCTAGACTTGCAAAGATTAAAATATTTGTGTAAGGGTCAGAATATTTCACAATAGGATATAAATTAGAATTTGTCACATCAAGATAGCAATTAGGATCAAAATGTTTCACATTAAGATAAATATCATAATATTTCAAATTAAGAAAGTAACTATTTTTTCATTTTCTTTCATTTTATTTTTGTAATCTAGTAATTTAATTATAAGAATATCTCTTGTATATATATTTATGTTATTTAAACTGAATAAGATATGAAAATTATTCCCAAATTGCTTCTAGTCTTACTCGTGGATAAGCAAAAATCAGTGATGGTCACATTAACTATGGAAGAGTGCACACAGCTTGCCAAATTTCACATTTGTAGAAGCAACTTTCTTTTTTTGCTAATTTGATCTATATGAGTTAGCTTTTGTGTTGAATAATTTGCTGATATAGTATTAAAATCTTCAATACCATCCTCATTCTTTTAATTAATTGTAAATTCCTACAAGTAAAATAGATCTATACTTTGTTTAAGCTTCCAGCCAAGAAAGTTGAGCTTCCACTCTAAGGAGTATGTCAGAGTTTAGTCTATGATACATATTCTTTGAAAGTTGAGCATTACATCCATTAAAGTAGCAAACTCTGTAAGCATAAGTTTAATCCCACTGAACACCTTAGCAGAAGTTTGAATGCAGCACTTGTGGTCTAACAACAAATGACCTTGACCACTTAAACCACACAATCAATGGTGCACATATGTAGATTTTTGAGCTTATAGGTATTATAATATGATCATTTCCCATGAGAGAAATTAGTCATTGCGAGAATATAATAACACTCTTAATAAAGTCCTTACTATATAAAAAAATTATATGCAACATTTAATGATCTTTGCACACACCAAGAGAAATGGCTTTAAATCATGCCATAACATATTTCCCACGTTTATGCATCTAGGGACTAGTTTATCATGCTAACAACTTAATTCATTTTCAATTAACTTAATATCAATAATAATGCAAAAATCACATGTCCTAGATGAACATATTTACAATCAGTATGAAAACTATGCATCTATATACACATAGGTGCAAAAAATTTGAGTATTTATTTTTTTTCTTTTAGGTTTCCTCAACCAATTACAAAGATCTCTACAATTCTACATAATCAAGAGAATCTTAGAATAAGATGGAATGTTTTAAGATCCTAGTAGCCTCTTCATCCTTCAAGATTTTACTAGACTCCTCTAGAACCTTCTAGGGCATTTCATAGTGCTCTCTAGTTTATATGTTTGCCTAAAATTAATTATTTTGGGTTATAATGATACACCTAGAAACAACATAAAATAAGAAGTTACCAACATGTAAATCAGTCCGCATAGAAAAACAATCAGTCTCTGTACGAGGATAACTAATGATACCAGCTTGGTATAAATCTTCAGCCACCTATAAAAAACAGAGGAAAAAAGATAAAGCAGATCAGCTAGAGGTATAGGTTGAGGAACCAACCCATCAGACGTGAAATAATGCATGGCAGCGTAAAGCAAGGTACCCATACTTCCATGGATTAACAAATAGTAAGAATAGATACCACTAGAGCAACTAAAGCATTAAAGTACACCATCTATAGTTAACACATAAACTACATCCTCCTAAGTTTGAGGATATCCAATTTTACAGTAATTTACTGGCATGTTCAAACAGTTGCAAGGGCAGAAATTGCAAAAGAATCATATGAGTTGTGGAACAGAAGAACCAGTATAAAACAATTAAGAGAGCAAAGAAATTTGAGAATGAGAACTATCAGATACATCGCAACTGCTACCACCTTCATTGTGTGCTCCGAACTCATGTGAAAGTATCTTGAAGCACGTTTTTCAAGCTCAATCGTACTCAAAGGGTGGGGCGGATACTTCAGCTTCTCTTGCCGCCTAACATTTGTCACCTGTTTGCCAATAAAAAATGCAAAAGTTTCAATCTAAGGAAAAGCATTACTTTGAAAATACTATCATATCAAGCTCTTGATTTCTGTGACTTACTGTTGCAGTGGGTTCCAGGACACACATTTCATAAAGTACAACAGCTGAAGAATAGTCAAAAAGATGTCCACGCCTAGTAAACTAAGGAATTAGTAAGGCTTCAATTAAGGTGTTAGCAAGGCTTTAACATATAATATCCAAAACTCAAAAGGCAAAATGAACTGAGCCTTCACAGCTTACATCCAATTGAATGTAGCAGTGCCTTCATCTGACTTATGGGAACAATTGATAGTCCAATACTCTTCTGGCTCATGTGATTCTATTTCCCAGTAACGTTCCACAATAAAGCCAAGTGTAGGAAACTGTACAGCAAAGAGATAGAAGCCACTATATAGTTGCATAGAGCCTCCTAAATTCAAACACATTCAATTCTACAGAATATGAAGTTGTAAACTATGACCATACCTGACATGGCCCATAACTCAAAACAAGATTTCTGTCATCTTGAGAAGAATCAATGACAAACTTATCTCTCAACAGCATCGTTTGAAACCTCGTAAAAGAAGCACCTATTCGAAGATCAATTTCCTGCCAAAAAAAAAATTATAGGAGAAACAGTGACTCAAGGGAACACATTTCTTAATTGAAAAGAGAAATTAGCATATGCTTGACAAGTATGAATTTTGCTCTTTCATGGACTATAAAATTATATGGTAAATTACAGGAAAAAAAAAAGGAAAAAACTAACTTCATAGCAATTAACATAGAATTGGAATAAGCCTGCCCGTACAAGGCAAACTACTCACTTGTCTAGCATCCACTGCATCAGCAAACCACTGATTAGGAGCAACAAGGTGTTGGGCTGCCTCATGGATTTCCCTGTTGTTTTAGAAAACAGAACAATGTTTTCCTAAGGAACTGGAAAATAAAAGATAAAGAAACACAAATATAAAATGAAAAAAAGTAAGAAATGAGATTAGGATTGTCAAAACCTGTCAATTAATGCAGAGAAGCGAGCCCTCCATACTGTCATATTGCGATTTACAGCTCTACAAATTTCCACCACCTCAAAAGCAATATTTTCACCCTCTCTATCACAATCAAGCCATAGGATAAGCCACTGACACCTCCTTGCTTCCCCCTCCAATGTCCTTTTGATATCCATCTTATCCTACCCAAAAACCAATTAATGAGATATTTTTGTACCTTGTATACATCCCTAAAAGACAAACTTTGCACAAACACTGACTAACCCACTCTCACAGCCAGTCAAGGCAGCCAGTTTCCAGACTCTCCAACCCACTAATAGAATAAAAAATGCATTGGAAAATTTTGCTCTTAATGATAATAGTAGAAGTTACATAAATGAGGATGAAAAAGGTAAACAAGCACAAGCATGTCCAATCCACAACCAACACCAAGCCTAGGTGTGTTCAATAAACATTTTTCTAGCAAGCTAATGCTTTTGAGATTATTCAAAGCCCATAACCGTACAATGTTTTAATTAAAGAAATAATACGTTTATGATCATTATACCCTTATCTAAAAATTATCCTCAATAGTCATCTAAACAATTTCAGCAATCGCAACAGGTGTCCTAAATTTTGTAATCTGCATCTTGAATGTTTGGAGTGAATTCAAAATAAATTCTCTGATAGTAGTGATGTTGTAATTTACAAAAGTATAGCAATTCAAGCAGTCATGGAAGTTTGGGGGTAGAGACAATGATGAAGATCATCAGGCAATAATGTGACCAAACATACCAGTCAAGAAATCAAGACATTAGAAAAAAATGTTGAGCTAGTGGGAATACGCTACTAGCACCAACGCCAACAAGGAGGAGTTTGAGATGACAGTTGAGTAACCTTGGTAGTGATGGTCGGAAGGTTGCATCAGTTGTGAGCAGTGTTCTTTGGTTGTGGTGACAAAAATGACAATTATAATCACACGATGATTATGGAAATTTTGCCTAGAAAGCACCATGTTAATGGTGGTGGTAAGAAACCGCGGCATTGAAAACCACACAAATATCTATTTTCAGCATCAAATTAACTATGTGACCGCTTAAATAAACAAATAATAAAAGGGAATAAAGATTTTGTTATACTTCCTTGCGATTAGTTCAGGATGAATGAACACCCAGAGAAGAGAGCTTCTCACATTAGATTACACAGAACCCTTCCCCTTAAAAAGAGAAAGATTTACATAACAAAATTTCAGAGTTACGAGACGCAGTTGTGATAGTTCAAATTTAAGCCCCCTACCAACAGAAAGTCACAGCCTTTAATCTAAATAAATATATAAATAATAAAATAAACCATAAATCTCAGAATATATACACAAGTGCATACATACGGAGAGGCAAAGAGAGAAGAGAGAGACCTCAGGGACGAATTTGCGAACGGGAGCCTGGTAGAGATCGGCAGGATCACAAGAATGCCACTTGCGGAAGCGGTCCTCGAAGTCGAGCTCCATGAGATGTCCGGTGACTGAGGTGACAAGCATGTGGCATGGCTGCCCATTAATGGTGTAATTGAACTCGAAGATCTTGTTGTAGCGGGACCTGCCTTCTCTCACTCGCAGCTGGTTACCAGACAATATGCTTGCCACCGATTTCGCCACCGAAGGCTTCTCAGCCACGTTCAAGACATTTTTCATCGCGGGCGAGATCGGTAGGCCGGAAATGGATTTTCGAAATTGTGGGAAACAAAATGTGCCAAGGAGCAAGGGTTTTCGTGATTCCTGGAGGGAAAATTAGAGGTACAAAAATGGGGCCTTTGTTGGCGTGGAGCGGGAAACGTCTCATAAAAGGGCATATGGGGTAATCTGAATTCGAATTGCTTTGTTTTTTTTTTTTTTTTTTCAAAGCGGAAATGGCAAATACATTTACAATATTTGATGGTATGATTACTTTTTTTCAAGATATAATCATTCAAAGCAACTAAATTAGGGGCTAACTCAAATTTAATTTAAATTTTTTTATTTATAATATGATTAATTGATTATTGTGAGAAAATTTTTATTTTTTATTAATTAAAATTATTTTTAAAAATTCATAAATATATTTTTTAAAATCATATTTTCTCACACTCTCTTATCTCATTTTAAATATCAATATTATTTCTTACATTTTGCAAAATAATTAATTATTTTTCTCCAATAAGTTAAAATCCCTTCTTTAAATGAAGTTAAATATTGTGGAATCATATCAATATCTAACAATTTAACTCGACTTGTCTATTTTGTTTGATTACATTTTTTTATTCAATATTCAAATTAAAGTTACAAACAAATAAAAATGACTTTTAGTTTATTAAAACCCCTGCTAAAGTTCTTATTATCATTAGTTGATAATTTAGACAATCTCCTTTAACTCATATATAATTAGTTAATACCTAATATTATTTATAAATGTTTTATTTCTTCATCTAAATTAGATAAAATCTAATAATCAAATCAAATATGATATTTTATAAGAAAAATCAAAATATAATATTATAATCATTTTTACAAGTTATGAATGATATACAAATATCTTTAATTTAAAAATTTATGTTCTTCATAAAAAAAAGAACGAGAAAGAAAACCAAATAATTATTTCTTTAAAATAAAAAATTTGTTTCAAAAATAAATAAATAAATAAACAAAAAAATGTTTTCTAAAAAAAGATTGTAAATTGTCATCTAAAATCTAAAAAATAATTAAAAATACACATTTATTCAAAAAAATAATTATTTGGCACTAAAATTCAAATATATAGGCAATAAATTTCTTGTTTTAAAAAATATATGCTTACTTTTAAGAAAGAAATTTTATTTTTATTTTTGTTCCATAACAAATCAATATATATAATAATAGGTTACTCAAACAATTTTTAAAAAAATTATCACATTTAGTTGATTGACATTTCTATGTTAATTGATGATTTTTGTTTAAATAAGACAAGTTATAATTAGTCTTTTTTTTTCTCATTTTTTGTTGGGGTTTAGATCTTAAATCATGTTAAAAAAGGTTAGATTACACCCTAATTAGTTATATGCAATTAAACAGTTAGATTAAGACATAAAGCCTATATGTTTTGACTGATTTTACATAATATTTGATACAAAAAAAATCTCAAGATGTTTAAACTTAAATATATTAGGCTAACTAATAAAGGATCTCAAGATCTCAATTCTATATCTTTGCATGATTTCCAGTGCAATCTCATTGCATATAAGATAATAATAAAGTCAATAGAGAGTTCATCAACGTCGAAGGTATCAAATGATGCAACTTTCAAAATTATGAAACATTTAAAGATAAAAAAAGAGGAAGAATTATCCAGTGAAAATGATAATAATGATGAGGAAGAAAGTGAAGGTGAAGTGTTGACATACTTCACAAGGAAGTTCAAAAAGGGGTCTAAGAAGGGACATTTGTCCTTGACATGTTATTGTTATAGGTAAACTGGATACTTTGCTTCTTAGTGCAAAGTAAAACTTGATGATAAAGATGAGGATAGTGATGATGAGCAGAATTCAAGATGGAGAAAACCATCATTCAAATCAAAGAAGTCTAACAAAAAGACTACCAACCCACAGAAGAAGAAAAGAGACTCATTCAAGAGTTATGTGAGTTAGATAAAAGAAGCTGATGAAAAGGAAGATGAAGAATCATCATATGAGCATACCTTTATGACATCAACTCAATGTAGTAGTTCAACTTCTAAAAAGGAAGATGAGGTTAATGAAGAAGAACCAGATCTTGAAGCTAAGTTAGAAGCAACTTCAAAGGAGATAATCAGAAGGGGCAGAACCATAAAAAGGTTAGAAGCTCACATAAAACAAGTTGAAGCAAAGTCTAAGGAAGTTAAAAGTCAAAAGAATGAAATAAGGGCTAAACATATTGACTTGAAAAAAAGATTTGAAGAATAGATCAAAATATGTGAAGACCTTACAATAGAGCTTGGCTCAAGGGCTTCAAAAATTAAAGAAATGGAGAAAGAGTTGCTGAGACTTCAACAACAACTTAAAAGGAGTGAAGAGAACTTGTAAGAGAAAAGAAGAATGAAGAAAAAGTGTAGTAATCTGAGGCTGCATTGCCTAAAGATAATAAGAATTTGTCACGGAAGTTGAAAGAAAAGGTTGTAACTCAAGAAAAGATAGCTAAGAATAAAAAAGATCTAAAGAAGCAACCTAGGGTGACAAACAAAAATGAAGAAAAGAAAGTTAGCCAGTAGAGGGCTACGACTAAACAGAAAAAGGAGAATAAGGTGACTGAAATGAAAGTCACACAAGCAAAGAAGCCAGTAACTTTGCCTACACAGTAAGTAATGAACAAAAGAAAACAAGTTGTGAGTAGACCTAGAAAAAGACAGTTTCAAGGTCACTATCTTTATTATAGAGTTTAGGGTCATAAGGTGAGTAACTGTTGGTGGAAAAGGTCAGTATATGTCTCCAAATTAAGAAGATACGATGCTACATACAATGGGAGACAATACAAAGTTCAGAAAAGAACACCTATCATGAGTTCTTGCACATACTGTAAAAAGCAAGGACATGCTGATAAGGATTGTTGGTAAAAGCCTAAACTAATGGTTTCAAAGAACAAGTTTACTGTATTGGTAGACTTGGAATAATGTGAAAAGTGCAGGTAGGATGGTCATAATGCCAAGAGATGCATGACATTTCTCCCTGAGCAAGAGAAGGCACTCAATGGCACAATGAAAATAAGCAATGCAGTTAAAGCTGAGAAAAAGAAAAAAGCTATCTTCCAACCAGTTTAAAAGAAGAAATATAAAGTTAAAAGGGAGGTAGCTAATATAGCTAAAATGAAACTTAAATTTAACTACAAGGATAAGCAGTGGATCTTTGACAGTGGATACACTTCACACATGATGGGAGACAAGAGTAAATTGTCAAAGCTAAACAAGTTAAGAGAAGACAGAGTCAAGTTTAGCAATGACGATTCACTCAACATCAATGGTTAGGGGTCAGTAAACATTGGAAAAGGAAAGTTGAAAGATGTTATGCATGTTGAAGGACTTAGATATAATTTAGCATTTATCAGCCAACTATGCAATGAAGATCATAAAGTGATATTTACAAAAATAAGTTATGAAGTAAATAGTAAAAAAGGCAATAGTATTGCAACTGGGAAGAGAACAGCTGAAAATTTATATATAATTGATGAGGACAAGACAAGAAGCTGTTTACTCACTAAAGAAGAAGAAAATCAACTCTAGCATAGGAGGCTGATACACTTATCACAGAAGAACATGAGGAAGCTGACCACTACTCATGCAATCAAAGACATTCTTGACCTCAGGGAAGAGAGAGAGAGAGAGAGAGAGTATGTTTGCTCAACATGTTCTAAAGGAAAACATGCCATAAAGCAATATAAGACCAAAGAGTTCAGTTTTAAAACAGTGTTTGACATTATGCATACTGATTTGTGTGGACCAATGAGGACAAAAGGATTGAATGGTGAGAGGTGCTTCATATTATTTATTAATGATTATTTAAGAAGGACTTGCATCATCCACCTCAAACATAAGTTAAAAGTTCTGAATTGTTTCAAGAGATACAAAAGATTGGTTGAAAATGAAAGTAGAAGGAAGATCAAAGTATTGAGGTTAGATGAAAGCACTGAATTTACAAATAAAGCTTTTGAAGATTACCTTAAAAAGTATGGAATTCATCACTAAATGGCAACAGTAAGAACACCTCAACAAAACAGGGTGGTAAAGAGGAAAAATAGAGCTATGGTTAAAATGGCAGGAACTCTATTACTGAAATCTAAGTTTCACACAAGATTTTGGATAGAAACAACATTTATAGCAGTGCACTTATTAAACAAAGTTCTACTAAGGCTCAATACTAATAAGACTTCATATAAGTTATAAAGTGGGAAGAAGATAACAACCAAGAATCTTAGAATTTTTGGCAACCCATATTTTGTGAAAAGCAAGGAGTAAAACTTGGGAGAATTCAATGCTAGGTCTGATGAAGGCATCTTTGTGAGATACTCAGCAAAGACAAAAGGTTATACAATTTTCCTACATAAGCTGGGAAAAGTGATCACTTCCAATGATGTGAGAATAGATGAGAATTGGAAAACAATATAGAATAGAGAAGCTAAGGACAATGAAGAAGATGACTTCAATGTAGATGAAGAATTAAATCAACTTGAAGCAAAGAAACAATAAGTAAGTTCAAACTCAGAGAAGAGTGAGTCTGAATATAAAGAAAGAGATCCTCTTGCGACTAAGATTGTGTAAAAAAAACAAGCCAAAGAAGACGTGGACCAATGCTTATCAAGAAAATCAGATCATAGGTGACCTATTAGTAAGAGTTACAACAAGAAGAAGAATTATAGGAGCTGATGCTTTACTCTCATAAGTTGAACCTAAATCTATTGAAGAGGCTATATAAGATCTAACTAAATCTTTGTCCACATAACTATTTGAAGTTCAGGTGAATCCTCCATCTCTACTTTACGACTTTTTCAAATTTGTAATTGGTTGGTAAAGGGGGAGAGAAACAACAGTGTTAGAGGAGCTGTTAAGAAAGGAGAAATGCATATTTAGGGGGAGTTGAAATTGTTGCATAATGGCTTTTTTTTGTGAGTGTTGCCAATAATTACAAAGGACGATATTGTTGTTCCCACAACATTATATGAGTTGTAATTATTATCAACTAGGTTTAAGTATACGAGAAAGTAAAGTCACATGGAAGGACAAGAAAGTAAAGTTACATAGAAGGGCAAGAAAGTAAATCTGTCATGTAAAGGCAAGACAGTAAATTCGTCGCAAGTAAGTCCTATTAGGGTTTTATGGAGGAGTATATAAAGGCCAACATAAGAGAGCATTTAGAAAACATAAGAGAGCATTTAGAAAACACAAGGGAGCAAATGGCAAACCACCACCTGCAAAGGAGAAGACATGGTTGGATAGCAACCAAAGGTAAACAACAAATCATAAATCAGAAGGTGCTGGATGATAAAACACAAAGGAGACCAGCCAAAGAGAGAAAATAAAGGGAAAAAAGACTAGACAGTAACCAAAGGTGAATGACAAATCACAAATCAAAATATACTGGACGACAAAACACAATGGGATAGCCAAAGGGAGACAACTGGCCAACCAAAGGTGAACATCCAAACCAACCTACATGGCCAAACAAGGTAAACATCTAAACCAATCTATATGGCCAAACATAACTAATGGCAAAGGGGTGGACGACCAAGCAAGGAGGAGAATGACCAAAGCAAGGCTAGACGGCGAGGGAGAACACATAACAAAGAGGTGTGATGACTGGAGACCATGTGACTCACTTAAGAAAGAAGACAACACACCGTCTATAAGGGAAGAGAGGAGAAACCTTGAAAAAGGAGACCACCAAGAAAGCAAACCAAGCTGTTCGAAGGTGTGAAACGGACAATTGCAAACCAAAAATGGTGGTAAGGCGTGTAAATTAGAAATGTACGTGAGACGTAAAATGTCAAACTAGAAGTGTGCATAAGGTGTGTGACCAGCAAAGAGTGCAAACCATAAATGTGCGTAAGACATGTAATGCTAAACCAGAAATATGAGGCAGACCGTGAGACGTGAAATAGGATACAGGTGAGACCATGAGACGGTAAAAGTAGGAACTATATGAGACAACCTAGAGAAAGAATTTGGCAAAGCATTAGAAAGAACTCAACGTATTTCTATATTTCTTCAAAAGAGGTTAGAGAGCATTGCAGTGAACTTCTAAGCGGCAGTGGAGCAGCCTTTCAATTCAATAGAGGTAAGACAAGTTAGAAAAATGGTAGACACAGTAAGTAACACTCTTTGTATTATACTTACTTAGTAATTACAATAGTGAAAGAAGCAGAGGATTAAGACATCCATTGTAAATAGAATTCTTATGTATAGTGGATTGTCTCGATAAGGAAGAGTCTCTACCACCGTATATATACGTCACATTGATGGAACCACGTAAATCTCGTGTGTCCTTAATTTGCTTTAAGTTTTGTGTTTTGAATTGAGTTGTGAACGCAACTAAAGTATTAGCTAACCTATAACCTAACGAATACCTAAATAAGAATATTCGAATTGTCTATTAGATAAGGTATCTGAAAGATAATTTTGGAAACTATTGTGATTAGTAGATAATAATAGATCTACCTTAAGTCTAAGAAAGAGTTCACTTTTAAGAAGAGGTTGAAGTTATTCACTTACCTGTGAATTACGAATTGTGATGATACTGATTCACCTCACTCTTAGTATCCCAAATTAGTAGATCCTATGGAGAAGTCGAGAACTTCAAGCATTAATGTGTAAAGAAGCATAATAGTTATTGAATTTGCTTAATAAAATTTTTTTATGGTAAAATCCAATCGCATCTCTTTATATACACTATGATATTGTTATAACTCTATCAAAAGTATATAATTAAATGCATAATAGTAGGTGTAAACGAATTGAACTTAGATATAACTATGTAAAAGACTTTATCACAAATAGAGTGATCACAGTTGATTTTATGATATCAAATCAAAACATGGTTGGTCCTTAAATAAAAAGATTGATAAAAGATATAATGAATAAGACATCAAGAGAGATTAATCTTAATCTCATATGCACAAATTACCTATAATGAAAACTTAACTCAATACTTAATATAATATCAAGTCTTGAGTTTAATAAATCAAAATACATCATCAATATAATTGAAATATTATATTTAATCATTTATGTCCTAAGAATATAAAGTGTTTTATATTTATAGTAAATGGGAAGGATGAATTTTCAAAACTTTTAACAGACTTAAAATGATGCTTTATAATAAGGGTTTTAATTTAACTATATAAATATATGAAATGTTTAAGTCATTCTAATAAGTGAAGGGATTTGGTTTTATAACATTTATAATAATAATAAAAAGACATACTGACCTTTAATGTGTTAATCAATCAAAAAGAGAGTATAATATTATATAACCATTTATATGAATTAATTCTATAACTTATTAATAAAAATAATTGATTCAAAGTTTGTTTAATATATTATTTAAATTTATTGTAATGTAATTTTCACTATATAAACATTTAATCTATAAAAATCTTTTATTTATAAATTTGACTTTCAAAATTACTAAGAATCCTCTATGTTTTCAATTTTTTAAAACAGACAAAAGATTATTAGAGATTTTCAAAACTAAATGAAGCAAAATAAATAAAATTAAAAAATTGTGCTCATTGGGATTTAAACTCGAATGGAATGTATAATATAAAACCACACAAACTATTAATTTAAATTTAAATTATTATTTATTATGTCTACTAGCTAATAAATATGCTTACAATAAATAATCAAAAATTACTTAATTGGTTTTAAATTAAGGTGTATAAGTTGTAACTTATGGATTCTAACTAAAGGGTATAATATTGCTTTATATATCATTTCAAAATAAATAAAAAAATTGTGATGCTAACACTTGAACTTATAACCATTAAAATGAATAATCAAGTATCATATTTTCTATAGTAAAAAGTCATTATAAAATTTAAATGTCAAGTATCGTCTTTTCTGTAGCTAATAACAAAAAGTCATTATAAATTTTAAGTGTTATCCTTTTAAAAATGAAAATGAAAACCAAACATGTTTTGTAGCAATAAATAAGAAAATGGTCAACATGATCACAGAAATTAATTTGGTAAAGAATAACATTGTTTGGTAAATTAATTATAATGTTACTTGATGTCATTGTAAGGACAAAAGTCTTTTTAAGATATTAAAACTAGCATTTTATAGTATTATTTTATACATAGAAAAGTATAGTTACAATTCACATATAAAAGTATCATTACTCTTATTAATGTATTTTATATCTTAAAAGTTAAGAAAAAATTTAGTTTCTAGTAGGCTTTTGAACAAATATAGATTTAAATTTATATTTAAACCTACTAATTTTTATTTTTTTCCAAATAATGTATTGTGAGAAAGAGTTACATTTGTAATAAAAATGTGTAAATTCAATATTATTTTTAAAAATAATTTGAATATTTTTACTTATATTGTTAAGTATTCTTTTTATGGTATTATAGATCATAACACAAGAAAAATTTAAGTAATTTATATGATATGTTTAAATTAAAACTAATATCACATTTTATACATTCAAAAATAAATACATAACTTGTATGTTAATAATATATGTATATATATTGATACTTATCCTTAATATTGGCAATTTCAAAGAAATTATAATTATTAATATTTTTATAATTTATTTATTTTGCTATTATACACTTTAAATAATAATATGTAAAAAATTGTTAATATGAATTTAATAAATAAAATAATTTGTAATACATATTAAATCATAATAGAATAAATTAAGTGTATCAAATGTACCTTAAATTTTTAATTAAAAATTTACAAATTAATTATTGAGTGAATGTTAAATTAGAACTTAAATTAAGTATTTACATTATTCTTAAAATTAAGTAAATCTCACTACATGAACATTTATCAATATTTTTTTAGTTTTGATGATATTTAATAATGTATTAGTGATAAATAAAAATTTCTTATATAATTTTTAACCTTTTTTTTTGATAATTATAAAATTATATAAAACAAATATAATCTAATTTTTGTTAAAATTGAATTATGATTATGATTATAATTTTATAGTATAACAGTAGTTTGAAATTTTAATTTATTTTAATTGTGCTTAAAATAAAAATAAGCTGTTTATTATATATTTTTAAAGTATAATAAATTTATTATATTTTATTTAAAATTTATATTTTTCTTATAAATTGTTAAATTAACTTAATTTATTTTTAAAAAATAAATTAAAAATCTTCTGAATGCTGAAATGATAGTGGATTCAGAATTCTGACTGGTTTTCGTTGGCTTGTTTTCCTTGCGGTGTGAGTCGTCTCTCCTTCCTGGCTTTCCAAAACTTCACCTGTAAAGAAACTCTCAATCTCAAGGAGACAGAAAATAGAAAATGTTGCCTCCAGGCCCAGAAAAAGCAAAACTCTTTCCTCTATTCACTCTCTTCTTGCTCCTCTCTCCTCCCCTGATAACTTGCCAGTTGGAGTCTCCGTCTGCTCCCACTATCTGCGTCGTCGGCGCTGGCATCGCTGGTTCCTCCTTCGCCCACTTCGTCCGCCATTATTCTCATCCCGAACCTTCCTCCGCAGCCCCAATCCTTATGTTCGAACGCAACGCCGTCGTCGGTGGACGCATGGCTACTGTGACGATTGCCGGCGAGACCTTCGAGGCTGGCGCCTCGATTCTACACCCGAAGAACTACCATGCGGCGAATTTCTCGGAATTTCTGCACCTGAAGCAGAAGCAGCCGCCGAGTTCCAAGAGCTCGATTTCGCTGGGGATTTGGGACGGCGAAAAGTTCTCCTTCAAAACGCTGACTGTCGAGTCAAAGATTCCGCTGGTTCAAAAGATCGTATCGTTCGCTAATTCCGTCTACATGTTATTTCGCTATGGCTTCTCGCTTCTAAGAATGCAGAGCTTCGTCGAGGTCAATCAATCTCTTCCCCTGCTTCTTTTTTAATTCCTTTTTTTTTGTTTAGGGATGCCTGCCTTGTTTGGTTGGTGAGAAAATGGAGGAAATCAATAAATAGTATTGTTATTACCGTTGTTGTTGTTTGCTTTTACGTCTCTTTATTTATGCTGAGAATTTACGCAACTGCTCTCAATAGAAGCAGAATGTTTTGTTTCGTTGTAAAGGAAGATGAAAACGAGCAGTAAAGACGCGAAAAGCTAAGGAGCAAAGACAAAAGCAATCTGGTTTCAAGCAACCAAGGAATACGAAATCGGATTGCTTCTGTTTTATATGCACTTTTTGTCAGAAAAGGTTTAAGGATATTTCGACTGACCAAGTCGACAGTAAATTTGCACCAATAGAGACACATGCACTCGTAACACATATGACTGTCTGGTGCGCATGATTTAACTTGTGCATAGGATATGCTTGTATCTTTGTTGCAGATTACTGTAAACAAATTCTTAAAGTATTATGAAAGCTTTGAAACAAGGCCTATTTTCAAGACTGTGGATGAGATGCTTAAGTGGGCTGGTTTATACAATCTCACTACTCAGACATTGCAAGATGAACTGGTTGGCATTGCATTATCTCCATTATTAATTGAAGAACTGGTCACTGTAAGCACTCTTTGGCCAATTAACTTGGGATTTCTTTTATTGATTAATATTTCTGACGGAATTTGTTTAAGGCTATCAGGATTCAGCTTCCATCAGCTGAAATAGTGATAGGTGTCTAAGGCAATAACATTGCCTTTGTCTACAATAATAAGAATTGCAAATGCTGTCCATCATTATTGAACATTTATTTATTTGAATGATTTTTTTTTTCAAATGTTTCTTCATTGCTTCTCCCCTGATTGTGTAGATTGACTTTGAGCTTTGAAATCAACTAACTAAGCAACAATCACTTTGTGGCTTGAATTGATGAATGACATTGATGAGGCAATTTGAAGTTGTGAACTTGATATCATTCACTGAAAATATGAATTTTACTGAACATACTAATATGAATGTCTAACATAAACTACAAAAAATCATTGAGTCTAATTTCAACTTTCGCATCCTCAATACTGCACTCCAATCATCCTTTTTCCATTGATTCCAGCATGCTCTTACTAGGCTTTCTTAACTCTTTTTTACAGTACTGATCATCATTTTCATTCTTGGCTTGAAATTGTGCATATCATTCCTTCAATCTCATAAGGCAAGACTTGTGCCCTTTCACATTTCTAATTGCTTGCAATTTTAGTTTGTTGCAACACATATGCCCTTTTTCTTTTGATTAATGGGTTTCTCAGACCTCTGGTTGATTGCAAGTTTATTGAACTCTTCAAAACAGACCATACAGCATTTGACCAAGGAATTTAGGATGCTGAGTATTGGAGCATTTTAAATTGATTGAGATGTTTCAATATCTTACAGCTGGAGAGTAGCTTAGAACTGAAATGTCTTTCTTAAGCTATTTGAAGATTTTTTGCAATTTGGATTTCTGCTATGCATGTGCAGGTCATTACAAGAATTAATTATGGTCAAAGCACTGACATCAGCGGACTTGCTGGAGCAGTTTCTTTGGCAGGATCTGGTGGAGGTTTGTGGTCTGTAGAAGGAGGGAACTGGCAGATGGCTGCTGGACTAATCAATGCTTCTGACATTGAATTGCATCTCAGTGAAGAAATAGACTCTATCTCTTACCATGGAGAATATTATGAGCTCAATTCCACAAAGGGAAAGAGTTATATGTGTCAAGCCACAGTCATTGCTACACCACTAGATGAGGTTAATATTAGATTCAATCCTCCAATCACAATCCCAAAGAGGGAATTACAGCACACACATGCCATGTTTGTGAGGGGCCTCTTAAATCCTGTAAGTACTGCAAGATTTTATAGTTATGTATACAAAGAAGTGCCCCCCTATGTTATCCCCTTTTCTCCACATTTAATTGTTCTTATCCCTCTAATAGATTCTAATTTTTGTCCATGGGCAAGACGTTTTTTGGCCTGAAAGCTGTTTCTGAGATTCCGGAACTGGTTGGCACGATAGAGGATCCTGACCTCCCTTTTTCATGCATTTCTGTTCTAAAGCAACATGACGAGACAGATGCGACTTACAAAGTATTCTCCCGTAAAGCAATGGATGACACACTACTAGACAGAATCTTTAGGTAATATTCTCTTATGATCGTAACTGCCCATCCTTAGCAAGGCAAATGAGAGTCTCATCAATGCTAGAAAACTAGTGTCAAAAGTGTTGTGGACAAATGTTTTTCGCCACTTCAGAACATGGTTAATTGACAGTGGATGGCTTGAGCTCTTGATTTTGGCATTGTATCCTAAGAATTTAATTAAATTTGGGATTCATGTAGCCAATCCGAAATAAATTTGGGATTAAGGCTTTGTTGCTATTATATCTTGGGTGAGACCCTAGACATCCATGGCATGGATTTATCAATTAAGTGGTTACATTCTTCCCAAGTATTGGTTTGGTCCAACCTCTGGAGAGAAAATAGTAAACAATAAGAACCTATGGCTGTCTATCAGCATCCATTCATGGCATATGCCTAGGACTAGGGACTGAATTTTCTAGTGATGATGTGAAATTTGTCAAACTGTTGTTGTCCTGATGACTGCTTATTTCTGCTGTTGGTAGTGTGAGAAAGGAGACCATTCAAATAAACTGGGGTGCTTACCCTCATTATGAAGCTCCTGAAGTATTTGCACCGTTTATTTTGGATGATTGGCACCTGTACTATATCAATGCTTTTGAGAATGCAGCTAGCACCATGGAGACGAGTGCCGTTGCTGCTGAGAATGTAGCCCGACTCATCTTGTCAAGACTTCTTGGGAAGGATACTTTGAGCTCACCAAACTTGACGAGCTCTGATTCAGGTCAACAGGTATTGCATTCAGATTTGTGATTTGCCTGTATGACCTCTGCAAAAATAAATCTTCTTTGTCATTATTTTCTTTCTGCTTGTTTTGGTACTGTAATAAAAGATCAATTGATGTATACAGTGTTGTACAACGGAAGTCCCTGAAGCCATTAGAAAAAGCTGATCAACATATAAGTGCTCAGTTCAAGTATATGTGGAATTTGTAATTTTTGACAGTTTCCGGAGACCATTGACCGACTGATAATAGAAGGAGAATGTCTTATATGGACTCGACTCTGAACTGGCGTAAGTCCTTCGAGGTGTGTGCTTTTACCCTTGATAATGCAGATTAGGGTTAATAGAGGCTCATAGTATGCCAACAATTAAGGATGAGGTTTTCAGATGGAAAGACAAGGATAATGCAATGTAGAAACAAGAAAACGTGCAATAAATCACAGATTTTGTTCTAGGTCTTAGGCTGATTGGCCAATGGCCATATTTTTTGGAGCTTGGGCTGATTAGCAAAATGGCCATGTTAGCTAGGGTCTTGCTCGAAATGCTGGAGAATCTTGGTGGGACTCAAACATGCACCCTCTTTTAATCCCATATGCTCACCTATTTGGGTTTTGCTTGGTTATGCCATTGATTTTTGTTTTTTTTTTTTCTTCTTTGGTTTTTTTTTTGGTGGTTAGAAGTCTTGTTACTTCAAGAGCTATACTGACGACATTTTTTCAATAATTATTACGTATTTTATTGACGGTGGACAGATAACGAAGAGTGTGGAGAGAAGACACGGTTTTCAGAGAGGAGAAAGAGTGGAGAGTGAGGAGGAAGCACTGGGAAGGAGAGAAAAAGATAAAAAGGGAATGTTGTGCGAATAAAAAGGGAGAGAGCATGTAGAGAGAGGGAAAAGAGAGGGTGCAAAGAGACGTGGAGAAGGGAAAATGTAAACCTAGAAGACGTAGGGAGAAGAAAGTGTTAAGAAAAGAAAGAAAACCATAGAGAGGGAATGTATGAAAAATGAATATAAAAAGAATTCATAGAGAGAGAGAATGTAACGAAAAACGAAGAGAGATTGTGTGGGGACAAAGGAAAAGAGAAACAGAAAAGGAGAGGAGAGAGAATAGAAATAACGCAGAGAGAGAGAGAGAGAGAGAGCAAAGGGAGAATAGAACGAAAGTATAGCGTAAGTGAAGCGGAAGCGGAGGGAGAAAAAGAAGGTACGGAAAGTAATGCGTGAATATAAAGAGAAAAATATAAAGAGAGAGAGAGAGGATCGAGAGTACAGGGGAAAAAAAAAAAAAAGAAGAAGAGGAGAGAGTGTCAAGGGAACACGACGGATGATATTCTGAAAATTGAAAACCAATTCAAACAAACTTGATTTTATATACTTTTTCATTTGTATTTTTCCCTCAAACTTTCATACTTTTTTTTATTAAAAAAAGCAATAAGTATTTGCCAAATATGGGTTTTTTATTAAAAAATTATTAAATTATAAATTATACAATGAAATAATTTTTTTATATTTACAAACTCATTTTTTTAAAAAGTAAATTTTAAGACTTTAAAGATAAAAGGTTTAATTTCTTAAAAATTTTATTTTGTCCATTAAAAACAAAACCAGCCGCTTAATCAGTCAAAATATCTTAGCAGTTCAAAATTTAAGTTGCTTGTTTCACTGTCACTAAGCTGAGATTTGAAGGCATCCGAATGTTAAACCAGCGTTTTTAGAGGAAAAGGATTACACAATTATGCATGGCATGGCGTAAAAGGGTAATAAGAATGTGTATTCTCGTGATGCAAATGAACGAACTTGATGCAAAAGGTTCCCTTATTCTCGTGATACCCAACTAAATAAAATATATGAGAAACGAAGATTAGAATATTCAAGCGGATGTGTGTATGTATATGGTGAATCAGGTCATTAGACGTACAGCAATTAGTCAGACGAGTTTCAGGGAAGCGAAGAAGGCCAGTACGAGTCTATTAGTGACTAAGAAACCACAAACGAAGGTTTACCTATTTGGGTGCGCATAAAGCTTACCCGTATTAGTCTCTACACCGCTTTTCAAATAGGGACAACTGCGTTGTTGATGTTTGATTACTGTCAATTGGAGAAGTAATTACGCGATGGTACAACAATCACCTATTAAAAAACAAAAAAAAAAATCAATTTATTCGATTAAAGAATAAAAAAGTTATTTACTAATGGTAAAAAAAAAAAACAAAACTGTATATCTTGGCTCCAAAAAAAAAAAAAAAAATTCAAATGAGAGTATCCAACTTACTTCTGTGTGTGTGTGTGTGTGTGTGTGTGTGTGTTTGTGATAGTGGGGGTTTCAGTTCTTGAGTCGCCATTTTTTTTATTTTTGGCCATCAGATCCTACGTCTCTCCTCCGCGAGTTCTTGACCACGTAAATGAGATATAGGATTTTAAAAATGTCATAGGCAGTTTTTAAATTTATCATATATTTTAAAAGAGTGCTGTAATATTTTTTAAATCCATCATATACTTGAATAAAATTATTGTATATAATAATCAAACATGTCGTATATTTTAATAAAAATATTGTATATAATTTTCATATTTGTTATATATTTAAACAAAAATATCATTATTTATTAAATTTATTGTATATTTCAATATAAATATTGTCTACATTTCTTAAAGTTGTTATATAGTTTACTAAAAATATTGTAACTTATTTTTAACAAAATGTTAGCTTCTCCAAGTAAATCGCTATTTATGATACAATTTAATCAAGTAAAATTGAATCTTTAAGGCTTTTTAACATAAAAGAGTATCGGGAAATTTATAAATAATTACGGAAGTTATTTATATATTATTTATTGTTCTTTTATGTTTTTTTTAATAAATAAAAAATTAACTGGTAGATTTTTTGGGCAACTGCGCCCGCCCCAATGAAATATATTCATTAGGAAAATTTCCTCCTCATTTTGAAATGCTTGACACACTATTACTACTACTACTACTAATAATAATAATAATAATAATAATAATAATAATAATAATAATAATAATAATAATAATAATAATAAATAATGTAAATATTTTTTTTCAATAAAAAAACATGTACTTAATTTTTCTGCAAAATGACTTCCGCTAAGTTGAGATATGAAACGAGCAGTCGAAGGCCGACAGAGATTTGATTGTTATTCAAAATGATAAGTCTTTAATTTTAAGGCCTCTCTGTCACAGCTCCTTCAATGCATCTTCTTTCGCAAGATCGATTAAGTACCGCACAGATTAATATGTTCGAAACACGTTCAAGTCTAATTCCGTGACATCTCTCTTTTATGCTCCACTACACAATGGGTGGTGGGTGGAATTTGTAATTAATAATTAAAATAATTTTAATTGTATTATAAATTAAGAAAAAAATAAAATTAACAGTATGTATTAATAAAAAAATAATATTTTATAATAAATTTTATTATCATAATTAAATATTTAAAAATAAATTATTATTATTATTATTTTACAATACATATTTCATACAGTCAAGTTATTTTTCAGCGAATCAACGGGCGTTTAATTTTTCCGTTTTCAAATATACATGGCCCAGTGAATGTTTGGGCTTGGGCTGGGTTTGTAAAGCAGAATGAATTTGAGGGATATATAGAGCTCGAAATATTCAAATTAATAAGTATATTAAAAACAAAAACTAAATTGCAAAACACAAAACGCTAAGCCGGAGTTAAATTTTTTGTTTTTCCTTTTTTTTTTTAAAAAAAAAACGAACCGAAAGAACAAAAGCGAGAGAGACCTACCGATTATTATGATATATATATATATATATATAGAAATATGAGTACAATATTAATATAATTATAAAATATATAATAAATATATTACGTATAAAACTATATAGTTTAAATATTTTAAATAATTTTAACATTTTTAATACATAAATTTAATATTGTAATTATTATGCTATTTTACCCCATAATTAATATATTATTAAAAAAATTTAAAACATATATTATGTATATAAATATAATAATATTTTTAAAAATATAACTTAAAATAATTTATATAATAATTTTTTTTTGTTAATTAGCAAGCTAATATTTATTATGTTTATTTAAAAAATATTATTATATGTATAATTTTAAAAATTCTTAAAATTATATATATGTCTAATATAGATTTAATATATTGAGATTTAAGATAAAAATTAAAAGTTAATTTTTGTAAGATATATTTTATTTAGGGTGTCCGACGTGTATTTGAGAGGTGCCGTTGTCGCCAAAACTGACACGTGTTAGTTTAGAAATGTACATGCTTTATGGATCAAGTATTCTCAAGGAGGGGCATAAGAAAGTTTTTGTAGTACGGGGAAAAAGAGCAAACGAAAAGCTAGGGTTTCTCTGCCTCTAATAGTGGCAGTTGCCCCGCTCGTGCAAATCTCTCTTCTCCACCGCCTTCCGCCGCAGCATTCTCTCTTGCTTCTCGGTTCTGAACTTTTGTTTTCTACGGGCGGCTGTTGGCGAGGCCGCACGGGGACTCGGCGCCGGCAGATATTTTGGTGTCCCACTTGAGCTGTAGATCGGTACTCATCGACTATATCGCTGCTTCGATTACATAGGGTACTCCCTGTGTTTGTGTGTCGCATTGTCGGTTCATTTCAGTCGCATTTTAATCTAGCAATCGAAGAGAAAAAAGGCGAAAGGAAAAGAAGAAGACGAAGGGAAAGATGCACGCTCCAGTCCTTGTCCTCAGTTAGTCTTTCACTCGCCGTTCATCTATCTCCAGTATACATAGTTTGATTTAAACGAGGCCATTTTGCCTTTGTTTTTTTTTTCTTTCTTCTTCTTTTTATTGTTGGGTGGGGGGATGCGTATACTTCAATGCTACTATGATCAGTCCTTCGAGTTATTTATTTCTTGCCCGATTAAACCCAAGAATCCCTAATAATTGAAAAATTGAAGCTCTTCTTTTTGTTTTCTTCTCATATTTGTCTTGTTAGACAAAGTAGAGTGGTGCAACAACTCTCTTCTTTTATTAGTTTTGTTTCCGTTCCCTTTCTGTCCATTCCGCTTCAGCTGTTATTTTTTTCATTTGTGCTTTTAGTTTGCATTTTTGCTTGAAGCCTTTGTACTTTTTATTATTAATTAGCAACATGCCACCCATACGCAATTTTAGAGCCTGTTTAATGGGTTACCAATTGCAGAGGATTCTTTAAAGCGCGAGTCGGGGAGCAAGGTTCACCGTGCTAATATCCAGGCTTCAAAGGTAAAACTTATTCCTGCAAATATCATTATTCTTTATTTATTATTCTTCTGTTTCTTTTCTTTCTTCTTATGTACTGGGCTAGCAATTTTGAGAGGCATGTATATACTCTGCGCATACTTCCTACTGTCCCACACTGTTTATATCTTCCGCTGCGTGGAATTTCTAACCAATTTTTCGTGTGGAAAAGAAGTTGGTCTTTTGACAATCATTTAGTAGACATTGGGATGTTGTTTAAAGGTCCTTTTCTGGTTCAAAGTTTTCACATTTGCTGCATGGACATTTTGGAGATCATATGGCCATGATGTCCTTTATTTCTTGGGAATTCTTTTGGCTTTTCTGAGCTTTCTCTGGGGTTCCTTCTATTTAAGCACATCCAATTGTGCTGAACGAAAATGGAAGTGCACATGCACATGGACTGACATTGGCGTAGGCACAGATTTGCATGCATACATGCAAGTGTGCATTTACATGCATAGAGTGGTATGCTATCCAAATAGGATTCCTTGTGCCTCTCACGGATTTCATCAATTTTTTGTTAACATTTCTTTCTTTTGGGTGTTCCTCAAGTTCTTCATAATATAGGACATTTGTGCATCTTTTTGCATGCAATAATAGTTTGTGGGAATGCCCTGTTGTGAGAGAGTTATCTAAATTGAGGCTAAAGGATAACCAAATCAAAAAATTAACGAGTAATATCAAGTGTAGTCAGGTTGTAGGCATACATTTTCAACAATTGTGCTTTTCATTGAAGCAGATGCCTCATCTTAGGCTAGAATTCTTCCTGTGACAGTCTGATCCACATTTTATTGTGCTTCTTTAACGATTAAGCCTTTTTAAATAGCAATTGGCTTTACATCCAAGCATTTGAATAACCTATAGTAACTAATAGTTATAGAACTTTGCTTTTGTTCTATGTATCAACTCTCAAACTGGTGGCAGTCAAAATACATTGAGAACAGCTTTTATGTGCTCTGTGCTAAAACTATGTTCTCTGATTGGGATTGATCCTTTGGATACGAATGCACATTTGCTGCTGTGTCCATGCTGCTCCATCCATGTATGGGTGACTTCCATTCTACTAGTGGGAAGATGAGAAGACTTTAGCATGTGAGCAGATTTTTTCATTAGAGTTTATAGGTGGCCTAACAAACCATTTTTGGTGATAGTACAATATCAAAAATCCTTAAAACTGTTTGTAGCTGAATCCTACACGGTTGAGTGACATGGTATTTCATTAACTTCTCCCTACTGCATTTCTTAAATTATGGGTCCTTCGTCAGTTATTAAAGTACTTGGCAACGACAACAGTTTTCATGGTACTTTGTTTTATTTATCTATTAGCTGGTGGAAAACTAGTCTTCATTGTGATTAAAGCCTTCTGGTTGATGTTTTATCAGGAGCAGCCATCTATTTTTGCTATTTGACTTTGGGATGGCCTCAAGTATTTTTTTTTCTTCACTGGTTGAGGTTCTATCTATTTGCCATTTTATGAGCCTAGGGTGTTGTGAATCAGAAAGGGAAACCATGTCTTAGACTTGAGTCATAACCCTGAAATACTAACTTCTGTGATTTTGTGCATATATGTATTGTGGTTTATTCACCAGCTAGTTTGGTTATGGTGTTCATTTGGATTTTGTGACTTTAATACTTCATTTTTCAAGGATATGATCTCTCTTTGCCTAAAATATGTGACAGGCTGTTGCTGATATAATTCGTACAACCTTGGGTCCACGATCCATGTTAAAGATGCTGCTTACTGCTGTTGGAGGTATGTGCTGAGAGTCATGTTAGATATTTGTGCACACAAACACTCACACATACAAGGGCCAAAAATGAGGAAAGCATGTATAGCCAACGTGCAGTTTCTGAACAACTTAAAGAAATGCTTTTCATGGTGAAAGCTCTTATTGTTCCCTTGTTCAGAGTAATGAGTGTTGATACTTGAACAAACAAAAAAAAAACAGCTTTTGTAGAAAAATATTTTCACCATGACTTTCCTAAAGTAACAAATTGGATGCATAAGCACTCTGGAAAGAGGAGATGGTACACAGTTATGATCCCCAAAAGTAAAATATTTATAAAGACTTTATTATACATGTGAGATATGGATGTTCTTTTGACTTTTGTACATATACCAAGTGATGAAATTGATCTCTTTACTTGTGCATTGTGACTTGAATTGTAAATTGGAGATGTGGAAAGCAGATTCAAGTTTCTTCTTCATCAACTAATGCCTTACAGGAAGTTGAGGCACCAACTAGACTGCTTATTCAATTTCTTGGATTGCAGCAAACTTTTTATTAGGTGCACTTAACTAGGGTTGGTTGCTTTCAAATAGGCAAAGTGTTGCCTGCAATTTTGCACCCCCCATGTATTTTTACATTCACCCCATTTACTGTAGGCTGGGTGCCTCTGTTTAGACTGGGCATATGATTGTGATATCATTGACAAGTCATGTGTTGTACAGTATTTATGCCAGGATTATTTTATGTATGGGTTGTGTTTCAACATGTTACAATATCAGCTTTTCTGGTTATGCCAATGATACTTATTTTTTAAAAAAAGTTGTTATAAAATCCATCTCCTTTAGCTTTTTGTGGTTGGATTTGTCTCTGCTTGTGGTTTAGCATTTTGAAGAGTCATTCTGTATTGGTGCTATAATCTTCTCAGATTTTACCATATACCTTTTAAGATAATTTATTATCTCAAACTTCTTTATCAGTGATGTTCTTTTTGAATCTGAATTTGTGGAACCAGTTGGTGATATCAATATTTTTTTCACTAACAGGAATCGTGGTTACTAATGATGGAAATGCTATTCTGCGGGAGCTAGATGTTGCACACCCTGCAGCAAAGGCATGATTTCTCTCGTTCCCTACGTCACTATTCATTGTCAATTTAAGCAAGGAGCTTGCTTTCAATTTGATTTTAGCATGCTAATTTTGATTTCAGCTGGATAGCTTCCCTTTTTTCTGTCCTTAGTTTGGATTTGAATTTTCTTTGAATTGTCTTCTTGTTATAACTTGAGTTTTGCACACTCCAGACAGGTTCTATTAACATTATATATTTTTCAGCTAATGGTTGGAATTCAATTTTTGTTGTTTCTTATTCTCATGCTTCATTCTGTTTGATTGGTCATTACAGTCTATGATTGAATTGAGTCGAACACAAGATGAAGAAGTTGGAGATGGAACAACATCTGTCATTGTTCTTGGTATGGTTTAAGTGTTTTGATGTACAGGTTTTGTTATCATTGTCTGTTTTAGCTCTTTTTTTGTCCCCCCCTTGCCTCTCACCTACCTGATTGGGGGTGGGGGTGGGGAGGATTTGGGCTGGGGTATTTGCTGATTGAGCGATCAGTTTACAAACGAGCTTTGTTATTGGTCTATGTCCATCTCTCCACTATATGAGTTGACTATAGTAGAGGTTGCAATGTGATGAACATATAAAATTAACATTGTTTATATGGTCGTTTGTTTGAAATGATATTTAATAGCTGGAGAGATGCTCCATGTTGCGGAAACATTTATTGATAAGAACTATCATCCAACAGTTATTTGCCGAGGTAATGATGTGGGTTCTTGTGGTTGATTTCATTTTTTAGCTTGGATTGGATCATTTGACATGGTGCACTTTGAATTTGATTTGTAGCCTACAATAAAGCTCTGGAGGATGCAATTGCTGTGCTAGACAACATTGCAATGTCTATTGATGTTAATGATCGTAAGTTTCTCAAGTGTTTCATTTGCTCTACTTTCATCTTTTCTCTAAACTTTGCTATTTCTATTTTATGTTTTTGCTAAATAGTGGTCTATGACTGCAATTGCTAACATGATATTGTGGTTATGGTAATTTCATGACTCCACATTGGTTGGAATTGCAGCCACATTATATGTAATAGCATTCTCATTTGCCTCACTTGACCACAATGGCAGCATTGGCAGCTACCTGCAATTTAAAACCTTGACTGTGAATTTATTTTAGTTTGCTGTAGAACTTCATTATTGTTACATTTTAGTAAAAAAATGCTGAGCTAAGATAAATATTTATGTTGGTTGGTTGATGGAATGGAAAGGGCAGAAGCTGTATTTACTATTGTGAATGCATCAGTGACTGAGAAAGAGGCACGTCTTTTTTCTTCCTTGCTTTTGTGATTTCTTTTAAATGAAGGCTTTGCTATACAAGCTACAATAGTCGAGCAATTTCACCATCTGTTAGACGAAGAACAGATTCTTGCAAGATCATTACTAAATACTGGTGCTATCTGGTTGAGATATTAATGTATGTGTATGCACATCAGGTGCAACCATGTTGGGACTAGTAAAGAGCTGTATAGGCACGAAATTCACTAGTCAATTTGGGGATCTAATTGCTGTAAGTGCTTCCTCCATTTGAATTTTATCCACATGATACTTGATCCCTTTTCTTCCTGATCTTTCCTCCCATTCGTTGAATCATTGGTAGCTTGATTTTTTAGAGTACACATCTGGGAAATGAATTTTTTCGGGTATCAATTATGAGACTTAAATACTGAACTTATGCAATGTTTGCTGCCTGATGTTCAAGTGGCAATTTTAGTCCTGTTTGGTGCCTTTAAAAGTAAGTTACTAGCTTCTGATTTGGTCTTTTTTTTTTTCTTCTTGCATATGTGGTTTGTAATGAAATGAGTTAACCTCTTTTTGGCCAACCACTTATTTAACTCTGGTCCTTGTACCCAATGCAATGAAATGATTGAGAACCACAATTGGCTGGACATAAATTTATTCCTTATAGTCAGTTAATTTTGCGTGACAAGTTAATTTAGGGAGGGTTGGTCTTTTAAGTGGCTGTCAAAGCAGGAAAAGAGCTTGAATGACTTTATTAGGAGATGTCTTGTTCAATTAGGAACACTGTCATTGTCAGCTACCATATTTCAGATCCTTGAAGGCCCAGCTCATCTGAAGTGATTTAGGAAGATTTTTCTTTATTGATGGTGGTTATGGATACACATGGCCTGGTTTCAAAAGAATTATGAATTATAAATAAAAGATTTTCCTTGATAGTAGGAATGAGAAGTGATGACTACTGAATTCCATAGTTTCTTATCATCTTGTATTTATTTTCATTTGCATATGTACAATTTTCTGCAAGAAAGGAAGGGTGCATCATTTATAGTTTCTTAGAATCTTGTCTGTTGTGCAGTGGCAATTGGGTACTTTTATATGTTCATTTGAAGACTTTGTTTGATATCCAGGATCTAGCAATCGATGCCACCGCAACTGTTGGTGTTGACCTTGGCCAGGGGTTGCGAGAAGTGGATATCAAAAAGTACATTAAGGTTGAGAAAGTTCCAGGTGGCCAGTTGGAAGACTCTAGAGTTCTTAAAGGAGTTATGTTCGACAAGGATGTGGTTGCTCCAGGCAAGATGAGAAGAAAAATTGTTAATCCACGTATTATTCTTCTTGATTGTCCCCTTGAATACAAGAAAGGGGAGAACCAAACAAATGCTGAGTTGGTTAAAGAAGAAGACTGGGGAGTCCTCCTGAAAATGGAGGAGGAATACATTGAGAACATGTGCATGCAGATACTAAGATTTAAACCAGATTTAGTAATTACAGAGAAGGGGCTTAGTGACTTGGCATGCCATTATCTGAGCAGGGCTGGTGTCAGCTGTATCAGGAGGTTGAGGAAGCCATACAACACCAGAATTGCTAAGGTTTGTGGGGCTGTAATTGTCAACAGGCCTGATGAATTGCAAGAGTCTGATGTTGGAACAGGTGCTGGTCTCTTTGAGGTGAAGAAAATTGGAGATGAGTTTTTCTCTTTCATTGTTGATTGCAAAGATCCAAAAGCTTGTACAGTTCTCTTGAGGGGCGCCAGTAAGGACCTTCTAAATGAAGTGGAAAGAAATTTACAGGTAAACAAAAGATTTAATACTAGTTCTTAATTTCTTATGCTTTACTGTTTTGATGTTCTGAATCTCATATTCAACACAGGATGCTTTGGCTGTTGCCAGAAACATAATCAAAAATCCAAAACTTCTTCCTGGTGGTGGGGCCACAGAGTTAACTGTGTCTGCCACTCTGAAGCATAAGAGTTCATCCATTGAAGGAATAGAAAAGGTAATGGTTAATGCCATGCATTGCTGGTTCAATCCCTACGTAACTATATATGTGTGGTTACTGAATTGCAAATACAAAATATGAAGTTTTGATCTTGAATCGATCTTGAAGTGATCAGTTGATTTTGTTGTTGCAAAATAGTGGCCATATGAAGCTGCTGCTATTGCTTTTGAGGCTATACCCAGAACTTTGGCACAGAATTGTGGTGTGAATGTGATTCGGACCATGACTGCCCTGCAAGGAAAAGTATGAACCTGCACAGTGATGCGTTTATATATTACAGAATGATAATTCTGTCTTTTTTCCTTTTTTTTTCTCTATTTTTATTAATCTCAAATTTTGTCTACAGCATGCAAATGGTGAAAATGCATGGACTGGCATTGATGGGAACACTGGTGAAATTGCTGATATGAAAGAGAGGAAGGTATAACAGTTTGACTTATTCCAATGTGACTGGATTTTGTTCATTTTCTTGTGGAGCTACTTTGTATAGCTAGGATTCAGATGCTGCTACTTCAACACACTTTTCTACACGCACAATTTTGGGTTGTTTTCGGTTTTTCACATGGATTTTATAATTGAACTTTATAAGAACCACCCTCATTCTATTGTATTCATGAGTAATTTGGAATAATGGCAGCTAATATCTGTGCACTTTCCGGTAGCTTTCAAATGCACAATATCATTCTACCTGATCTAATAATTATCCAATTGTGTAACCAGATATGGGACGCCTACAATGTGAAGGCACAGGCCTTCAAGACAGCAATAGAAGCAGCTTGCATGCTTCTAAGAATTGATGACATTGTGAGTGGAGTCAAGAAGAAAGAGGCCCCTGGAGCTGGCCAAGGTCCACCTAGCCTAAAGTTGAGACAGAAGCAGATGCAGATAATGAGCAGATAATTCCTGACTGAAGATATAGCTAATTCCCTTTGCGACTGTTACTGTTACTATGTGACAAATTGGTGGTCAGGTTGTTTCTTGGATGTATTTCTGTTTTGACGGTTTATTTTTAAAACAATCTTCAAAATTTTGGACTGGCGTCTAATTGCTTTTGTGCTGGATTAATAGAAATGGTGTGCAAGCTGTGCTGTGTGTGCGTGGTGCCTGCTAAAATTGCCAACAATTTGGTTTTGGGAATGTGGCTTGAGCTTCTCGCACTGAATCTTTTCTGTGTATCTCCAGATGGTTTTGTGCAATCGAAGATTGCTTATCGCAAGATGGATAGCTTACGCATTGACTAAGAAATTATGAAGTCTGCAAAATGTGGTTTAAATTGTACATAAAGATGGAAAAATAGAGCACAAACGAAATGTGGGATACGCGTTCGAGCTGAAGATTATTTCTACGTAAATATGGCGGGCGCGGTGTGATGGGGTGGGGAGTGGTTTTGGAGGGCTTCTGTCTCGTAAAATTTTGGGAAAGGCACATCTCTTCGGGGAGTGGTTTGTTCCTGTCCTCTGCTTGGTGTTCAATAGGCGCTTTTGCTAGGGGTTTCTGGTTTTCTTTTCTATTTTTCTTTTCCTTTTATTACGTGTCTATGAAAAAAAAAAAAAAAGATGTCCGACATATTCAAATTTACAATTATATGTATAGATGAGGGAGTGTATCCAAGGGAGCAAAAAGGAGAATCATCCGTCATCCGGCTTTTGTCAAAGTTAAATGGTGATGAATCATGATATGATGGCAAAGACTTGGACGGGCAGGGGATTGCTACCCTACTGTGCGATCTGCCCTTTGTCAGGGGAGCTTGGGCTATGAGGGAAGCAGAAGCAGGGTAATTATCTATGGGGTGGACTTTTTTTTATAACAAAACCGAGGGGAGCTTGCTTTTTGTGGTGGAAACGGACGCGGAGCTTCTGTGCACAAGGCAGTTGCAGTGTAACCTGCGAGATTTTGGCCGCGGGAAGAAAAATCAGACCTTGTTATAGTCAAAGATATATAAAAAGAACACTCTGGTGTCCTTGCATTAAACTACTGTTTTTACAATTGTGTTAGCAGGGCTGCCATTGGTGGAGCAGATTGGTTTATAGGTAGATCAAATGTGCCAGATTAGGGCAGGGTCCCTTGGATTGGGTGACCTCACACCCACCCCCCCCCCCCCCCCCAAAAAAAAAAATCATCTTAGGGATATCCCATGCAAAGGACCTTTCGCAGTATTGAAACAGTTTTTCTTTTATCAAACAAAGAGTATATATATATATATTTGAGGATAGTATTGTCAAAAATTATAAAAGGAAGACTCGATGCTATAAATAGATTAATGAATTCAATAATTTATCGATATTAATCATACTAGAGTGACGTAGTATTATATTTATTTACTTTTCTAGACATTAGGGTTTTGATACTATGTTAACTAATATTTTATATTACATAAGGGATAAACAATATAGTAGGAAATATATTTAATATTTGTACAATTTCAATAAATCTTTTAATTTTTCTCGTATTCCAATTGTAAGTAAAATAAATAAATATATATATATAATGTTTTTTGATTTCTGTACTTTTATTTTCAGGTAAAATAAATCCACGAGAATTGATTCTCAAAGGGATTTTCCATAATTTGAACTAACTGGCGTTGTTTAAGATTCTCAATTATACAGTAATTATTTTTCTTTTTATTAATTAACTTTAAATGAAAACATTTATAATACCAATAAAATTATTATTATTATTATTATTATATTATAAAAATTAAAATAAGCTGAGCTGCCGGACCTTTTTTTTTTTGTTTTTTTTGGGAGACCATAAAACTAATTTAATTTAATTATATATATATATGTATGAGACGGGGAGGATAGAAATTGGTTTCTGGAATATCGCAGAATTGAATTGGTTGCAGCATCCGGGCAGAGATCAGATGTCTGGGGCAACGAGCAGGACCGGCAGCAGCGCCGTTACCTCTGCCACTGCGATGAGACAAGAGACGGCGTCCCCGGCCTCCCTGACCACCACCATCACCCGGCAACCGCAAACTCTAGTGCTGCGGTTGAATCGAAGGCCGAATAAGAAGAAGGTGACATGGAAGGAAGGCACCGTCGACAACGAGTTCTTGCAGAGGAAGAGCTCCAAGAAGTGCTGCATCCACAAGGACAAGCTCTTCGACGAGGACGATACCGATGATGATGATGGCGCCTGTTCTCATCATCACGATCCTCAACATTTTTTCGATGGCGCCTGTTCGTCAAAGGGCTTCGACGCTGGTGATTGAGTTTGTTTCGTTCCTTTCGATTGATTTCGCACGTCCTTTAATGGTCTCTCTCCCCTCAACCCAACACAACCCATCCCATCGTGCTTGTTCATTTGAATCCGAGAATCTATGGCAGACCTATTTGTGTCGCAGATTTATATCTGTTTATCTTTACCACTATTTCATTAGAGAAAAAGTGAAATTACCCTCACCCCCCCCCCCCGGGGGAATTTCGGCCTTTGTGTTTGTTTTTGTTTTTATGGTTTGTTAAATATGCACAAAAATTATCTGGCGTCTCCCAAATTGTTATAATTACTCTATAATTACTCTCCCAAATATGCACAACAAAGTTTTGAATTACTTGAAAACAAAAGGCTATGTTATCAGTTGGTTGGTTAAATCTGAACAATGCCTGAATTATGGGGTTTAAACTTTGTTGCTAGCTCTGTTTGATGGTGTGTTTTCCATCACTAACATGGTCTCTTTCTCTGAGGGACCTTTGTTATCTCAGCCTTTGCTGCCAGAATCCGTGTGCTCTTGTGGCCTAAATGGTAGGTTCAGGAGGTCATTGGGTGGTGAAAATTTGTCACTAAACAAGGCACTTTGATTCTTCCTTATCAACATTAACCAAATAACTGGAATCTGCAGTCACTAAAACCCTGATTTTGGTTGCCAGATACCTCCCAAAGAACTCGACCCTTTAGTGATTGCATGTGTCCCCATTCTATGGCACTGGTGTTTAAAATAATAAAGTATCTCAATGATGATTCTTCATTGGTTTTCATGCGTGAAAGTGGGATAGCAATTGGCCTTTTATAACTTGGTTCAGTTGGGACCGGGAAGAAAACTTGCAATGTGACATTTCGAGGTTGATCATAGGCGAGGAAGAAGTTAGAGTAAATTGTTTAATGGAAGTAGGATTTCTTGCTCAATTATTGGCCCTTCAGATCACAGAGGTTGCGTGCAATGCAAGGCTAACTGATTAAGGTAGCCGGTTGGCGTTTGGCGACAGAGGAAAATTGACTATATGGTGTTACAAACCAAGTTAGTCAAGAATCACTGGATTCAGCAACTGGGCCTCCATTTCCTTGGCCGGTGAATGACGAACAGAGCTCACAGATACTTTTTGCTCTCTGCATTTAATCAGATATCGGTGCATCAGCAAATGTGTCCATTTGGTGGAGGGTGCATTGATTGGAAGGTGCATCCTGGTTCCTGAACTGCAGTCAAATGGATCCTACGCAATTGCTACTGTTCAAGACGTAAAGAATCATCATCATTTAAGTGGTTTTCAGGGCTCTCTGAATCAGGATGCTGGTGCACGGTCCATCACATCAGTCTAAAGACAGGTGTTGGGGCAGTGTCTCTCCATTGAGGTTAGACATACGCTTTGAAAAATAGTCCCAACGGTGAGAATAAACATGTACATCTTCATCCCATGGTGACCTTACCTTTGTGCAGCCTGTTTATTCCCCATGACAAGTGAGCCCAGTGGTGGGTTTCAGCTGCGGGGAGGCTCTTGCTATCAATAACTTTGTACTCAGAACCGAAAATGTGCCCAATAGACCGAAAACCGCTCAACCAATTGTTCTCACCTTGACTTCCGGGTAGACCCCCTTCCTTCGGCGGAAACCCAAGTTCCCAAGTCATTCGATTTGGGGGGAACTCTGGGGGGGTACTTTAGAAAAACCGGCTTAAGCCTACGTGGCTTGGTCATGGCTCTATTATTATTAGCCCCATCGGAAAAGGCTTTTCTAACTCACGAACTTCCAAAGGCAGAATCTAAGGTTGAAAAATGTGTCAACAGGGTTTGCCTTCATTGAGCTTAGCTTTAAAGCACTCCTACTCCCTACAATCCCACAACCGCGGCTGCCAAGGATCTTACAGCGTCGGGTTCGAAACTAGCTCCTCCTCCTGCTTCCTTGAGGGAGAGATCCTCCTATCAAGTATAATGAAAGGGAATCACTCGGATATTCCCGATTTTGAAAACACAGTACTCACTAATCTTGCTGTGGTGGGCTTTGAGTTGGCCTCTGGTAAGCCCATAAAAAGCCTTTTTCTATGCCCTCTTCGTTAACTAGCTTTGTTCCTCGTTTACTTTTTTTTTTCTCATTTTTGTTTGATTTTCAGGTCGTCTGAGGAACGTGACTACTCATTTGTAGCAAAACATTTTAAACCGCCTAACCTACTCAACTTGATCAAAACTAAATCAAAATCGAAAATTTTGGAGAAAATAGTTAGGGTATGAGTCATAATTTGAGCACATGGGACTTTACAGTATACTGATGATTTTGTAAATTTAAAAACCGTAAAAAACGAATCGACTGCTTAATATAATAAAGCCCAAAAATGAATTTTCATTGAAAGATGGGTAAATCCGTTTGCGAAGTGGGAAATCAGTGTTGAGCTATGTAGATTTATAGGTAGTATGCAAGTGTGAACTTTGGACTTTGAACGTTCAATCTCGTACAGCTTGTAGGAAAGCGACCACTGTAAAACAAGAGAAACAGGAAAGATGTGTCTTGAGTGCCGTGGCAAACAAATAACAATTTCAAGCATCTTATGACGAACTTGAATTGCTTTGCATGGTAAACTTCTGCTGTGTTTTCCAGTTCTAGGAATTATGTAATTATTCTTTTTTTTTGGGGGGGGGGGGTAGGGAGGGGGGAAGGGAAGAAAGTACAGAGTCCTTTCACTCTGCTTTGTATTGAAATTAGCTAATCACCCACTTTAAGAGTCATGAACTGCTGAATATGTTAGATTGTTTGTAGTCATCTGATTGTATAATTTAGTTGTTTTGGTGTTGCAAAATGACATGGTGCTCATGGTTTTTTAGTAATTTTTCTAATTTCTCAATTCCGATAGCTAGAAGCAAGCAAAAATATAAGAGGGCACTAGAATTCCAAATTTATTCTCAAAATCATGGTTCAAATCATTAAATCAACCAAATTAACTCACAAATATTTATAACAATTTAACTGTTTTTTTTTAAATATTAGTTTAATTGTAGGTTTGCAAATTTGCAAATTTTCAAATCATCTCTAATAGTTTAATCTAAATTTAAGAATCAAATTGATCCAGACTGACCGTACATCCCTAGCTCCTCCTATCTTCACGTTAAGGGGTTCCTTAATTGCGAAGGCCGCGAATTAGTACACATCAGAATGCATGCTTTAAAGCTGTTGGGATCTAATGGCTACAGAAATGCATTGTAGCGATGGCTAAGTTCAAATAACTAAATCGAGTGGCGCAAAGGTTAAAAGGGAAAGAAAAGAAAAAAAATAGTGGAGCAAATTCAAGGAAACAAATTGAAATGGGAATTCATCGCATGTGACTCATTTGGAAGAAGAGCCAAGGAAGGCTGGCAGCGGGGGAAAACCAAAAAATTTGTAGCCAAAACCCACCTTGTCAAGGTCTTCGGGCTCTTGGGGTAGGTCGAAGAAAGGTTCCTAAACCAGCAAAACGGGGAATAGGAAATACTAACGCGTCTTACAAGAAACTGAAATTTTGGGAAAACAAAAATTATAAAATGAAGGAAAAGTAATTGTTCATTTCAAGTGTATCAACCTCCAATAATCAAAGATCGGCTTCTAAATAGTTAAAAAATTTAAATAGTTATTATTACTTGTATTGCTTAAGGTATAGTCTTTACATGTATATAAATCAATTAACTACCTATTAATATAGAAATAACAAAGTTGTGTAAAATCATGTAAATAATATCATATCATATAAATTAGAGAATTCTAATATCCTTCTGTCCATAAAAATTAACCTTGTTATTAAATATGAGCAATGATGAATTCTAAGAATTGCTTTGATAGTGGTAGAATTCCCAAGTTACTTCTTCAATAGAAAGAGTAGACCATTGAACAAAAATTTAAATGATGGCTTAATTTCTTTTCTTTACGATACATCAGTTTAATATGGCTTGTGGTTGAACCTTAACCTCTTTTGTAGGAGTAATGTCGGGTAGTTGGCCTGGTATATTCTCATGTTCTCCTAACTTTTTCTTCAAACAGGAGACATGAAAAATAAGATGGATTTTGGACTTTGCTAGTAAGTCCAAACAATAAGTAACAGGACTAATTCGATCAAAGACTTTAAACGGCTTAAAGAAGTAGGTTGATAATTTCACTGATGTGTGAATAGTAATAAATAATTGCTGATATGATTAAAATCTCAAATAAACCCAATCAGTTATGGCAAACTTACGTTCAGTGCAATGTGTGTCACTATACTTCTCCATTCAGGCTTGGGCTGTGGCAAGATTTTCCTTGATAAGTCGAAGTAACTTGTCGTAATCTTGCAAGTCTTTATTTATGATCTACATAAGAAGACCTAGTTGTGTACCTTGTAAGAGTTGGTGGAGTTCGATTATAGATAGCTTCAAATGCAGATATCTTAGTTGAAAAATGATAAGTGGTATTGTACCATTATTTTGCCCAAGGAAGCCATTTCACTCAATCCTTTGGCTTGTCACTCACAAAACAATCAAGGTAATTCTTTGAACACCTGTTAATAACCTTAATCTATCCATTTATTTGTGGGTGGTCAACATAGCTTATTTTTAATTGTGTTACATGTAAACAAAATAACTCTTTCCAAAAATTACTAGTGAAGACTTTAGATCACTAATAATATATTTAAGAACCCTTTGTAGCTTCACAATATTCTTAATGAAAACTTAAGCAACAATAGTGGTGGTATAAGGATGATTAAGAGCACAAAAATAAGCATATTTATCCAATCAATCCACAATAACAAAAATAGTTGCTTTACCTTGGGATAATGGAGTCCTTTAATAAAGTTCATAAAAATATCAATCCATACTTTTTTTGAAATAGGCAAAGGCTGGAGAAGACTAGGGTATGCCATTGATTTTTTTTTATCATATTGGTAAATGTCACATTTAGCAACGAACTTTTTAATTTCCTTTTTCATACCCTTCTAGTAAAACTCATTACAAATGCACTTATAAGCCCAAAGAAATCCTGAATATACAGCAATTGAGGAAGCATAAAATTCTTGTAAAAGCATGTCTTTGTAAGCAGAATTAACAATAAGTACCATCTTACCCTTGTAACACAAGTATGTAAAATCATAAGAATAATGGGCAATTGAACCAAGATCATTTTGTAATTTTTGAATGATTTCCTTAGTTTTATGATTATTCCTCCATTCATCTTTAACTTGTGTCAGGTTATCACAAGTAGAAATAGAGATTGCTATCAGCTTAGCATGCTCTAGAATGTGAAATAATGCTTTAGTAACAAGATTTTCACTTCCCTTCTTATAAATAGTCTCATAATTATATCCCAATAATTTAGAAATTCACTTCTATTGTTTCATAAAAGAGATCCGCTACTCTAATAAATATTTTAAACTTTTGTGATTAGTTTGAATTTGAAAATGTCAATCAATTAAGTAAGGACACCACTTAGTAACAGAATGGACAATAACTAACATCTACTTGTCATAAATAGACATATTGAGATATTTGGGTGAGAGAGCCTTGCTAATAGGCTATAGGATACCCTTCCTGTATTAACACTACCCTAATCCTAACTCCAGAAGTATTAGATTCAATAATAAATACCTTACTAAAATCAGGTAATAAATACCTTGCTAATTGGAATAGTCGTCATGATCTGTTTGAGAAGAGCAAATGCCTCATTTGCTTCATCACTCCATTTAAATGAATCATTTTTCAATAGATTTGTCAAGTTAGCATTGATTTTGCCTACAAACAAACTTGCAGTAATAGCTAGTTAATCCCAGGAAGCCACGTAATGCCTTAATAGTTTTTAGAATTGGCCAATCAAATATCATTTGCACTTTAGAAGGATCAATAGCAACACTTTCCTTGGAAACATAGTGTCTAAGATATTCCACTTTTTGGCTAGCAAAATTACACTTTGACTTCTTAAAAAATAATAAATGCTCATGAAGAATAGTGAATATAATGCGTAAGTGTGATAAATAAGTATTCAGAGATGGATTATGCACTATAATATCATAAAAAAATATTAAGACAAACTTACGTAAGTATGGTCAAAATATATCATTCATTAAGCTCTGAAACGTGGATAAAGCATTGGTAAGCCCAAAAGACATAACCGAGAATTCATAATGATCATCGTGTGTTCTGAAAGTTGTTTTCTGGATATGTTCCTTATAAACTCAGATTTGATAATGACCCGATTGTAAATCAAGCTTAGTGAATAGCTGGGCACCTCCCAATTCATTTAGTAGTTCATCAACAACTGGAGTAGGATATTTATCCTTTACAGTAATATGGTTAAGTACTCAATAGTCCACACATATTCTCCAAGACCCATTTTCTTTTTTACCAGGAAAACAGGATAAGAGTAGAGACTAGTATTGGGTTGGATGATGCCTATTTCCAACATTTTCTTTATAATCCTCTCAATTTCTCCCTTTTAAAAATATGGATAGCGATATGGTCTGACATTAGTTGGTGTACTCTTTGGTAATAAAGAAATACGATAATCATATGTCTACTTTAGGAGTAGGCTTATAAGCTCTATGAATAAATCAAAAAATTTAGTTAGCAATATATTAACCTCCCTTTCCTTTGGGGAATAAGATTTGGTTGCCTTTGTGTTATATAGTTGCACAAAGAATCCCTATCCTGTCTTGGGAAGAACTTTCTCCATTCAATGGCTGGTAATGGTAATAATTTTGCTACCTCGCCTTCCTCATAACTTTACCATGTTCCCATTTAACTGAAACTTCATTGTTAGTTTGGAGAAATTCAAGGTAATATCTCCTAGAGTTCTTAAATAATCAATAACATGATCAATTTCATAATCTTCCAAAAGTAGCAAAAAGAGGTCAATGTAAACCATTTGACCTTATAATAGGAGTTTTACTTATGTACACTTGCCCCAACATGTCAAATTCTTACCATCAGTAACTTTTACAACAAACTTGTCGCAGTCCACAATTGAAAAAGCAAGTTTTTTTGACAATTTTTTTATCCATAAAATTGTTGGTACTTCCTGAATCAACTAGTACAATTACTTTTCATTCTTTAAAAAGTCCATCAATTTTCATAGTTTGAGGATTAGAGTATTCCACCAAAGCATGAATTGTAAGCTTGTTAGTGTATTTAACATGAATGTTATCACACTTAAGATATATGTGATTATCATCAATCTCATTATCTTCCTTAACTGACTCAATCATTAAAAGTCTCCTTTGTTTACATTAATACTCTTTATGTCACTTTTCATCACAATACTAGCATAGTCCTTTTGTCATCCTCTCTTTTAATTGTTCTTGAGTCAAATGTTTGGGATTAATGAGACAATTTAAAGATGACATATTATTGTTTCCATTTGTAGATTTGCAGACAACTCCCTTAGCAATAGGATAACGATTTTCCATACCCAACTTCTTTTTCTATGGGTGAGCAAAGGAAATGATTGCTACCATTGTTCGAGGTTGAAGAGTTTTAACTTCTTGTCGAATCTCAGGAATAAGTCCTTCGATGAAGGTGTCCACCAACTGTTTTTTTGACCAATCTTTAGCTCAATTAGTTAGCTACTCGAAATAACTCTATTACTCTAAAATGGTTAATGTTTGCAAATTTTTGCGAGTTTTCCATCAACGTTATGATATTCTAAAGGCCTAAAACGCATCAGAAGGCCTTTGGTGAAGTCAACCTAAGTTGAAACTCCAATACAAGTTTCAAACCAATTGTACCATTAAATAGGATCACCTTCCAACTAAATAAAAGCAATGTCCACCTTAAAATGCTTTGGGGTATAATGGAAACGAAAGTATTTTTTAGACGTAATTGTGTATAGTTGCTGTCAATGCCTCCAAAAAATTATACTAATGTTTTTTATTTATTGGAAGACTCAGGTGTATTGTTTCCTGATTGATTGTTTGTCAGGACCGCTTGTTCAAATCTTTTAAAAGACTCTTGCATTAAAGATATGGATTCTTTAAGATGTAATATTATAGCGTTAAAATCTGATAAGTTATGTGAAAACATGGTGTAAGATTACAAATCGATAATTCCAAGATTTTTCTTTTAGTGAGTAAAAGGCATAATATATATATATTTGGTGGAGATTTGGAACAAAGTAGGGAAATTTAGAACGAAAGTGAAGCCCTAAGAACACTGAAACTGAACTTTTGAGAAAAAAAAATTATGAAATAAGCAAAAAAAAAAATTGATCGTTTAGAAGTGATCAGTATTCAATAATTATTTTAAAAAAATTAACTTTTAAATAGATAGAAATCTTGAATAGATATTATTGCTTGTATTCCTGAAATCATAGACTTTATTTTTATATATATATAAAACAAAATAATAAAGTTGTGGAAAATTATATAAATTAAGAAATTCCTGATATCACGTAAATTAAGAAATCCTGTTATCATATATGACCTACATAATTATCATGGAAATGTCGTCCGCTCACCACCCAAAAAAAAAAAAAAAAAAAGAGAGGAAGACGAACGCTCCGATAATTATCTGAACTTCCAAAACCTAATTAATGTACATTGATTAGAATATTTAGATACCAGAGCACGTGGCATCAGTTATTGTTTCATGCAGCACAAATTAATACTTTTATTATTACGAGGCTCTGATTGCCAGCCGCTGCCTGCTCATTTCATGAGCAAGGCTTGATGGATTGTAATTTGAAACGAGGAAGAGTTGCGTGGATGATGATCGCTGTGAATCATTTAGCCATGAACGAAGGCTTGTAAATATGACTAACAAGCAGCTTTTCTTAAAGAAACGGGGGAAACTTGAAGTAAAGCCCTCTTGCTCTTGAACTATGGGAAAGAATGAAAGCGAACCCTTTGGAGTTTAGGTTGACACAACCCATGGCACTGGAATGGACTCGACATTCAAGCCTTACGGAGAAAAAGAAAAGAAACTGCTTTAAGGCATTTGGTGTTTGATGTGACACAATTACATACTACGTTGCTATTTCCAGGCCCACAAATCTGAGTTCAAGTTGGACCTACAGATGGCATTAGATCAAACAGGCGACCGTTTGCCACAGGTTATTTACAATCCCTAGCTTTTGACGTGCTCAGCATGCCACAGCCACACGGAGGAATCAATTTCATCGTGTGGCGTTTTTTTGTCCCAAGAACCATATTTTAGTGTAAGAAAACACCACAGGGACACTAGATCCAAGCAATTCATGCGACGCAGCGTGTATCTTACAGATAAGGAGGAAACACATTTTGATGCATTCACAAGAAACCCACACCATTGTGTGGATGCAGTTTAGCGGTCTGGTTACACCCAACTACCGAATGTGTAGATGAAGGCTAATCGAAGATTATTAGCTAAATTACCAGGCAACTCCACTAGACAGAAATTTCTTGTAACGTCCTTTCTCTAATCATGCAGGCAGTGGTTCTTCGATACCTGCATCATAAAAAGCAGGTTGTTAACGAGCGCGCGCGCGCGCACGCATGCACACAAACATGCATGCACAGATGTATGCTGGTATGCTTTGGGGAGGTGAAGGGGAAGGGAAAGGGGTCTCCATCTTGTAGCTTGGGTCGATGGGGTAAAAATACCTTTCCTCTTTGTGGAAACTTCAGCTGAAGTAATTTCCGCATCATTGGCAACAACATCAGGAGCAAGTGATTTAGCTGGTACATCAGGAAGGTCCAATTTTTCATCGCTCATCTCAGACAGCCCTGAAGTAGGCACCTTAGGCATATCCTGAAGGGTAATCTAAGCAAACACAAAGCACATTTTTAGACAGGAATTTTAAAGGTTTAGACCATATAGCTAAAGATTAAGCAGTTTGAGGATTAGTTTTTGTTTTACTGTGTATATTATCCACAAACTTACATTTCAACCAAATCTAAATTTCCAGTAAATAAAGTGGGTCCAATTAAAGCAAATATGCTGCCTCCTACAATTATTTATCAGTATATAGCAGAGATCGCAAGACAGTTCTTACCTGAGTCTCCAAGTTCTCAAATTCAGCTAAAATCTCCTCTTCATCTTCTGCTGATAGTTTCTCTCCTAATATAGAATTGATTTCCTTCATGATGCAAACCATCACAAAATTAAAAAGTTTTTATCAAGATTAGGATGTGGCAAAAAATAGTAAAAGCTGACTGACAATTTGAAGCAAGCATAGTAACAGAGCCGCATAGGAACCCAGATAAATAAACTAGTTGAGCATAGTGATTTTTAAGATTTCAAGCATCTGGAACTGGTTTTACCAATTTTAAACAGTTTGATAACAAGTTAAACCAGAGAGAATTGATGTAAAAAAATGTTTTATCAAATGTTGCAGATTGGAGATTATCTCAGACAAGCATAAGCACATGGGAACACATATGGGCAACCATCAATGGCACATATCAGACAAAATGTTCCATCAACTACACCATTCCAACAGCATCCAAGCCAAAGGTATCCAACCAAATATGTGACTCAAAGTTATATACCAAAAAACAAAAAAAAAAGAGAGAGAAAGAGAGAAAACTAGGGTTAAACTTCAAACTCACATCTTGATAAGCTTTAGCTTCAGCAGTATCATCCATTAACTTTTGAACATCATCTAGGTTAATCTCACTTTGTATTGCCTTGATTGCATTATTTCCTGCTTTCAAACTCTCAAATACAGCTTTCTGCTTGCTGGCCAATTCAATATCTGCCAACTAAACCAAAATTTACAATAGAATATTCAAAAATTATTTTCATAGAACATATCAAAGCCGACTAGGAAAAAAAAAAGGAAAAATGGAAACCAAAAGCCTTCCTGAAGAAAATGTAAGATGCGATATGAGTGAGCCCCTTGTTGCTCAACATTAGACCTATTGTCACCTACTTGTTGCTCAACGTTTATGAGCCAATTATCCACTTGCTTCAATAACTCTTCCTGCGTTTTCTTCTTCTTAAGAGCTAACAAGGCCCTGTCCTTTCTCTTCTCACGAATCAAGTCTTTAGCAGCTTGCTTCTCTGCTTCAATCACAGCTTCTAGCTGGAAAACGTTTGACAACAATAAAACATATTTCCTAGGTTTTCTTGAATTTCTTACAATTGAAAATGTAATCTCCACAATAAATGCAATAACCAAAGGAAAACACGATTAAGTACCAAAAAGGGAAAATATGCATTCCTTTACCTCCTGAACTGGAACAAGCAACCAACATAGACACCGAACACACCAACACAAACATCCCATGACAAACCTCGTCATTTGATTACAATACAAATTGAGGGAGAAAAGAAAAAAAGGTTCCCTCTAAAGAGCCAATCGTTAACTGAAGTATGTGTCTGATTTCAAGGACTTTTTTGTTTTTTTTGGTGGTGGTACAAATCTAAACCCAAACCCAAAACCAAAACCTAGGCCTAGAAGTCTTCCTTTGTTAAAGGCAAACAGACAATATCATATGACAATAGAAATTAATATTCGATCACATTCTGCATTTCGCTTCCCATCATCCCACTTTCAGAAAAATAAAAAAAAAAGAGAAAAAGATCATTACTTTTCAAAATAATTTACGAGGAAAGGGCTTTGTTAAACTGACTCTGTTTCAAAGATTTTTCTTTCCTCCTTTTCCCATAATTAAAATTTTCTGGGAAGCCAAAGACAACACCGAAAAACCACGAATTTCACAATCAACTACATAAATCACCTAAAAACTATCATAACTCAAATGACAAAAAAGAAAGAGAAAAAAAAAAGTGGGGAAAAAAGAAGGAATAAAAAGTATTAGAAGGAAGAGGAAGAGGAAGAGGAGAGGAACCTTTTGTTGATATTGGGCCAGCTTGCGTCTTTGGGTTTTGAGAGAGAGAATGGCTTTATCGACATGGGTGATCTTCGGCTTCTTCACAAATATATTCCCCATCCAATCTTTGTGTTTTTTTTTTTTCTTTCTTTTTGTTTATTGTTTCGTAAAGAAAAGAAAAATAAGTTTTGCTATATCAAAAAAAATATATATTCGAGCAGCAATAACTCCCAACTGAAATAGAAATAGAGGATCATTCAAAAAAAGGGGGGAGTTCTGGGTTTCATAGTTGTCAGAGAACACTCCCCCGTCCCCAAGCAACTGATTTTGATGATCTGTTAATGCCGAAATGCCACCTTGACTCATAGAGTTTTCGAGAATAAATAAAAAACAGAGAGAGTGTGAACTTTAGGACTTGTCGGTAAAGGAAAGGAGAGAAAAGCTAGTTCCCCCCATAATTGAAAAAATCGAAATGTTTGTACCTTTGGATAACCTTTCAAAGTAAAAATTTTATTTATTTATTTATTTATTTTAACTGATGCACAATCAATTTCTGGGTTTAAATCGTATCGAATATAATCCAGGATTATTCAGGACTGGATATTTGACCCATAGGACAGATATTGCTTTTTGTTTATATGTGTGTGTGTGTGTGAGAGAGAGAGAGAGATAGACGTAATTTTGTGAGGGAGCTCGTTAAGGACCCCCCCCGGTTGAAGACTTGCTTGATTTTAAGAACTCATTTATAACAACATGATGTAATAACTCATTTGTAGAATCATTCATAAGCTTGTTTAGGGAACAATTTAACGATTAAAGTTGGAGGGGGGGGGGGGGCTTAACTTTTTTTTAAAAAAAAAACAAGATATATGAACACGATATGCTAGTGTTTGCACTTTAGGGGACCAAGAAAGTGGCTGCCTTTATCGAAGAGCCTTTGAAAAAAGAAAAAGGATTATGCACCATCGATATGCCTCAAACAGTTGAGGGCTATGCCCAATATGCATATGCATAGCTGCCAACGAGGGAGGACCAAAAACACCCGATTCATTTCATCCCATCAATGTCGTCACAGGCGCGCTGTAGGCCAACTATTTAACGTGCACTCAAGTCCACGACAAGAAAATAGCATTCTTCTGTGAAGCAACTACTAAAATGAGAACTCTATTTACGGACAAATCTAGAAGAAGAGTACTGTAAAGTAAGCTTTATTTATTCTACAACACATCATCTGGACATTCAATGCAACAGGTTGTTTTACATTCAATACACGCTACAAATGATATACAACAGCCACAAGTTGTTTTCACGTTCAGGACGTGCTACAATTGGTAAACAAGTAGTTGTTTTGACATCAAGACATGCTACAAATGAGAGACAACCACCGCAAGTTGGTTTGATGACAACACCAACAAGAAGTTGTATGTCGTCACTCTTTTATTTTCACCCGGTACCACGCAACACGCAGTTGTGCAGATTAATGGACATGCTTAATCGTTCATGTTACAAGTCAACAACCATTGAACTTGACATCCACTGACCTTTATTTTATTGTATATTATCTTCCCCTCCAAGCACTTACCCAGAGCTCGTCCTCAAAATAAGGAAAGCAGCAGCATCTAACGGAAAACTTGGTCATTGTCATTTACTGAGGTCTAGGCATGAATAACTTCTTCCTTAGGAGCCTCGGCCTGAAAGAAACAAGGGTTAAAAAAAAAAAGGGGGGGGGGGGATGAATCATTTCCGGGTGCCAGAAGAACTCCAATTATACATGTAAACTAATATGGTGGTTAACTAGAATATGTAAAATTAAATGCTGAATTGATAGAAAAACTGGGACCGACAACTGATATGTCAAGGTAGATTGGCATAGTGGTGGTCAGGATGGTTGTTGTCTACATCAGTTTAAGGGGAACCTGAAGAAAGAAGTGTCATTCACAATACCTCTAATTGTACGTCACTAGAGAGCAGGGATGGTGGCAGACCCGATGCCAAGGACTTTAGGCAAAATCTGCGAATTGCCAAGGTAAATGGATTAATCAAAGCTAGCAAAGACTGCAATAACTGATTGCCAAAATTTGTTTCCGCAAATCTTACCTCTCCCAATTGGGCCTCAATCTTAAGGGGCACGATATCATCTGCCCGAGTCATGCCTATATTTACAATTGCAGTAGTGGCACCTGCCTCGTGTGCGGATCTGTTAAGATCAAATTCAGCAGATTTATTAGCTCTACGTTCTCAGAAAAAAAAAGGGCATCCATCTTTCAATTCTGTGTTCTTTTTAGTTAAACAGTAGCCAAGGGAAAAGGAACCAATTTCTTGCTTAGAAGAATGGTCAAAACTTTGCTATCGCCCTAAGTAGGAGAATGCATGCAAAACAATATTTACCTGACAAGACGGTAAGCAGACATAGTCATTAGTGAAGATCCACATACAAGAAAAGCATCGCATGTTTTTGCAGCTTCCATTGCCTTGGTTGCTGTATCCTTGGGGATATTATCACCAAAAAAAACAACCTTCAAGGTAGCCACGAGAAGTACCAATGTTAGAAAACTGCTTTAACTATATGATTTCAGCTACATACGCCGTCGGTAGTTGCTGGCACGGAGAAGCAACTGCAAACTTTACCTGGAATTATAATATGAAAAGTGCGCACACAAATAAATATGACAAACCAGAAGTTTTAGTTCATGAAACAGAAATTGTACATCAGGTTTGAGCATTCCATCACATTTTGCACAAGCAGGTACATTGAAATCCTCCTCCCAGAATTTTTCATCTATTTTGACATCAGGGGTAGGCTTTTGCCTCATTCCAAAGCTCTCATCTGCTCGAGGATTATAATAATTCATTCTTTCAATTGCTGCTGCCCACTGTGATTTAAAAGTGATTTGCTCAATCCAAAAAAGAATTGGGATAAAATTACAAACATATAAACAAGAAAGTGAACATTTTAGACAAGGGCAAAATTTTATGATATACAAGGATTCATCCCTCCAAGAAGAAACTAAACTGATGCCATATAATGAGATGCTAATGTTGATCCTTTATATCCTCAGTTTTCTCCAACTGGCAAGCAATCTTATCATGAACTTTTAGTTTAAACCATGTATTTAACACAAGCCTTTTTCTTATGTACAATAAAATAAAAAAACACAAGCATTTTCTCATTATTTGTTTGATATTGTCTTAATTCATACATTAAGTATGTGGCAAGGAAGCTTTGAAATCACAAGTCCCTATCCATTACAACAAATTAAGCAGCTTTTGATTTTCTTGAGCAGTGATAATGCAAAGGTTTTAAGACATAACAACAGTTTCTTACAATTAACAAATAGGACTTGGAATTGTTGATGGCCTCTTAATCTTTGTGACTTTGACAGCCATAGACAGCCAAATAAATAAGACATCACTGTGGTGCGTGATCATAGGCACTAACACAACATACTGCCGTAACTCCTAAATCTTTGTCATTAAACTTCAGTAGTCTAATATATGTGTATATATAGCCTTGCAATGTGGCATACTTCTCCTCATTTTAAAGCTTTTTTGGAGTGTTTTCTTCAAATGGAATTGAATGATTCTCTCTTATTTCTCATTTTAATCATTAAATCGTTTAATATGGGGCTCTTGCTCTCCTCTCCTATAATGAATGTACATTGTTTAAGTAAATAAGAAAGAGGAGTTCGCGGTAGAATAAATTGTGGAGTCATATCATAATTACTAAAATTAATCATTTTCTCCTGAAGAAGGTAAGGACTCTTGGTTATCTAAGCTGTTATTTAGATATGAATATTGAGAATTTATATGAAACCAATATTCACATCAAGACTTATCATAATTAGTGAGATCAATTCTTTTCCAAGGAAGGCCACCTAAGGAGTTGACTTCTGCCTTTTTGATTGCCATTTTATTAGTATATATGCCTCTTGAGCAACACAATGGCATTTGGAAAAGTGAAGAAAGCTAGAAGGGCAAGAAAACTTTGGGAAACATGATTTGTACCCAAGTCTCCTCTCTTGCTGCTTGGTCTCTGGCTGAGTTCCAGACCAAGCTAGAAGGATGCCATTCAGATTAAGTGGCAACATTGTGTGACGGGTATATTAGAGCAATGGGTAGTTCTTTAAATATGACCCGACTCCCACATCGGATGGGAAAAAGGAGATCTTGGGATATATAAACGTAGGCACTGCACATTGGCCTCCAAATTTCATAATATTAATCTATTTTAAGAAATGGCCTTCTAAACAATGTTGTAGACATTGGAAGGATGATCTTGCAAACATTCAGTTGAAAAGTTTTGTAATTTAGTCATCCCAAATCCACATACCCTTTTACACCCTTGATGCTAGAAGTCCATTCAAAATCCACTCTGAATCTGGCATGGTCATTCTACTTTCTAATTACTTGCCAATCTGCTTAGATTCTCCAGGACCCAATTCCTCTGCCTTTATCCTACTTCTTGGCCATCATTTGTTACATATATTAGAAGACTTTGTTAATTTAACACAATTTCTACTTCAAATGTTCAGACATATGCTACTATCATCTCTTCTTAAGTAAAAGCCATCAACAAATTCACCTTTTATGTCCTAACAAGATATTGCATGCTAAGCAATAAGTACAGACGGCATGGGTACTGCAAAAAATAGTTAATCACACAAACGAACCTTTGGATTAAGAGTCTTCACTTGTTCCTGAATGAACTGTCGGCTATAAGTAGAGCCACAGTCTAGACAAGATGCAGTATATACGGTTCCATGTAGTTCAAGTGGATTGCTCCCGGCTCGATGATGTAATCTGAAATGAGAGGTTAAAAAGTCAAGGTGACATTAGTTCCTGTCCATGACATAATAAAGTTTCCAAAATTAAAGACGAAGGAGAAACTGCTAGGTACCGATCAACGTTCTGCGTGACCATGAGAGAGATCTTGCCAGTCTTTTCTAGGGTTGCTAAAGCAAAATGTGCTGCGTTTGGCAGTGTTGAAACAAAACGTTTCCATCCAGCGTAGCTCCTCGCCCAATACCGCCTACGGGTCCGAATTGAACGGATAAAGTCCTGTTGATGGGGGGGGGGTGCTATGAAAGGACGTAAGTAGCAGAAAAATTGACTTCTTTTGTTTTTTTTTTTTTTAAGAGAAACGGAACAACAACTCAAGTGCACTAAAATGAATGTGCCTGCCTTCGGCCATCAGCAGGCTCTGCCTTTGGCCCTCTCATTACGCATAACATCAGCAAGCTTTAAAAACTCTTACATGTTCCAGGATAATATTGTAGGAATCAGATATTTGAGATCGCATGTCTCACGTTACCTGATGGGTAATTGGTTGGAAACCAGAACTGTAGGCTCCTTTTGGACTGCAACAACCAATGTGCCAAAAACAAAGACGAGTCAAATCAGCGTCACTGTGGTCATAAAAAATCACGCTGGTGGTGAAAGAAGAGCTACTAGACACCTAAAACTCAAGAATCATCACCTAAAAACACAAGAATCATCAAAGAGGGCCCCGGCCCATTAAACCACATGGCCTGTCTATGAAGTCCAAAAAAAAAAAAAAGAAAGAAAGAAAAGGTTCAATGTTTTTCTTTTTACATTTTTTTTTTGTTGATAAGATCCATGTTTTCCAAATTTGAACAGAAAGGACTTATGACAACCTCCTGGAGCCCCCCAATGCATTATGGTAAATGTGTGGCCCATGGAGATAAGGCAAGCATCGTCACCAACACTAATTAAAGCAAAGCCTTTGATCGGGTATGAATTTCAGAGTCTGTGTACCCTTGACCTCATATGCAGGCCATGCCTATGCAGCAAAGGAAGCGAAGTCAATTAATTAAACACTGCAAAACAAAACACAGACTGAGAGCAATAACCTTCTGTAGTCGGGAATTCCACATTCCGTACTAATTCCAGCTCCCGTTAACACCATTAGTCTAGTGCTGCAATAATACACAAAATCAAAAAAAAAAAAAAAAAAGGGCGGAGCAGAGGATAGTCAGGAGAGTACCGGATCCAGTAAACTTCTTGAAATCGCTCAAATATAGAAACAAGCTTATGTTGCTTTGGACAGCAGAGTCAATAACATGGTCATGAGGTGAGGAAAACATAACGCCTATTGCTTTAGAATCATAAATAGCATGTCTGATGCAGACCTATGACTTATTTAAAAAAGAAAAGGGGAGAAGAGAAAAGAAGAAAGTTAAGACCTTTTGTTAAGGAATCGATAAACAAGATCGATATCTTCAGCGCTGGGAGGCTTTGCTTCAGGGACTATCTTCTTGTCCATCAAGATGCTTGTACGGATTGCCTCTTCATTTGCAGTTGCTGCTGCCGATGCCTGCAGAAACCTGGCAGATCCTTCAAGAGATGTGGGCCCTCTCCCTATGCCCCCTGTCGTAGATGCTCTCCAGGTTGCGCCGGATGATAGAACAGCATCTGCCAGAAGAAGAAGAAGAGATGATCAGCATCTATATGTACTAGTCTGTTAGTGTTATACAGTGATCACAAGTAAAAAGCATAGGAAACATGAAGCCAGAAGCACCTTTGGCACTCCCCAACAACACCTTGCCTGCGCTGCTATTAAGACCCTGCAAATCAAACAAAGCAGCCAATTGCTTTTAGTTCTGAAGAAACTTTTAGCTCAGAAAAAGAACTACAGCCAAAAAGAAAAAAAAATAAAGCATAACAAAGAAACACAGAGAGAGAGAGAGAGAGAGAGAGTTCAGATAGAGAGAAGTGGGACATACATACGAAGATGAAGGGGAAAAGTAATGCCAGTACATTATGTGAAGGCTGGGGAGTGCGAAGCAGCAAAATTACTGGGAAAATTGGAAGAGGGACTTCAGGAGGGTATTGGCCGGAGTTGACCCCTGCACAGCAGTGTTGGAAGAACTCATTGGAGGGAGGCCACTGCTCCAGTGTTCGTGGTGCTTGACTGATTGGCTTAGATTCTCATTTTTTTTATTGGCACAATGGGGTCCTTCGTCAGCCACTCACCCAACTCATTTCTTCTTCCTGATGATACATACATATATATATATATATATTAATTTTTTTTTGGGATGGATATTTGTTTTTTGTTTTTTTTTGGGGGGGGGGGGGGAAGGAATGGAACACACACGTACCGTTACATCAACATAGGAGACCACGAGCAATTTTTAGATAATATAATAAAATTTTTTATAAAAAAAAAACTTTTAATTTTGCATTACATGCAATGGATACAGCGTCAACAATTTGGATATTTTTTAGTTCAAATCAAATGATGAGAAGAATTTTGCATCCGATCCTACCATAATTCTCATCTCTTTTACAATAAATTTTTGTTATATCTATTCATTTGTCACATTTATTCATTATGATAATTATAGTTTCATCTAGATTACATGATCATAAACATATTTGATACGATACCATCCACTTAGTTTGTGTTATCAACATCTTCATAAAAGCTCATTCACTAAGATGATTCTTTAATTTGATTCATCAACCCAAGCTAGATGTATTATTATCTCGAGTTTGAAGGAAAATTTTTGCCATACAGAGTGAGAAACCCAAATTCATTGGGCATATCTTAAATGTATCTTTGTTTTTTGCTTTTGTTTTTTAGGCATATATGCTGCGAAATGAATCTGTTGGCTTCTGAATAAAAAGTCAATTTTAGAGTGTTTAATAGTTAATACTAATTTAAAATTTTATTCTCAAAATTTTGAATTTTAATTCGAAAAAAATAAAAAAATTATGAATATAAAAAATATTATTTTATTGTGTAAGTCATGATTTAACAAACCTTTTAATAAGGAGAAAAGAAAAAACAATAAAAAAAAAAGTAGCCAATGAGGTGAGGGCTGAATGGTCTATCTCAACGTTGAAATTCTCACTTCTGTATGTTTTGGTCTGACTGTATGCTCCTCCTCATTTTTATTTTTAGACCCCACTGAACACTTTTTTTCTAACAATTTCCTCTTTTTACCTCTCTCGCATGCTTGTGTGTTTGATCGAATGTGTAGATTTGGCTATTGAGAGACTTTGTGTCACGGATACCACGTCTCTTCGGGAAAGGTGAGAGAAATCTAAATGTCTTATAAATGTGGTACTATACACTTAATAGGTTAATTTTTTGAAAAGAGAGTAATGATCTTGTAATAAGTGGTATTAGAGCCAGCTCATTCCGAATTCGATGTCTGCCATTGAACACTTTATACCCAAAAATCGAGAATGTAGGCAGGGAAACTCTGGTCTACGACGAGGATGTCGATGGAATATCACGAATTTCATATCTTCTATGTTGAAAAAGTAAAGAAAATTTATGACTTTATAAAGATGGTGCTGCAATAAGTTAATTTGTTGGAGAAAGGGTAACGACTGCGAAACTTTGTCTTGCTTTTAGAAATGCATTCAGATACTATGGAGAGGGAGAGGGAGAGGGAGGAAAACAGAGAAAGAGATGACAAATTAGAGTAGGACAGTTGTTTTTACGAGTCACAAAAATTGATTGGAGCTTAAATAAATAATTTAGCCACCGATTTGTTTTCTTCAGAGAAGACAATTTACAGTGAGTATATAGCCCGGGGGTTGAGGACTACTGCTAATATCAATAACAGTACAACAACAATGATTAGACTTGACAACCACAACACTTACACTACAGATCAACTTGGACACACATCAGACACTTCCCTCCCTCTGCAGTCACAATCACATAATCCGTGCCCTATTATTAAGCAAAGACGAATGATGTCAAAATATTTTTACTTAATGACGTGAAAGTATTTTTAAATAAAATTTTTACTAAAAACTTAGTTATAACTTAGTTTAATTTAAAAAATAATTATATATATTATTATTAATTATAAGTATTTGTCATTATTCAATTGTTTCTATTTACTCACACACTTTATTTGTTGTTATGTTGAATAAATTTAGCTTCTTTAAATGACATGCAAAATTCAATTTCCATTTAACTATTATAAATTTTGACTTGACATTACTAACAATCATATTTATTACTATTATAGATTCTATTAGTGAGGTAGAAGAGCACATGAGAACTAAGTAGCAAGTTAAGATTTATGTTTTTGAAAATAATTATTACTAGCAACATCAAGATAACTATTTTACAAACAAAGAGTGTAAAAGAATATTTGTATTTTGTCAAACAGAAAACGTTTTCATTTTCTAGACATGTTACTTACCATTTTTTATAACATAACTTATGACTATGAAATTTACTAAGTTGTATTCTATGCAAGAGTACATTATTCAAATAATTAATATTATAGTAGTAAGACTTAAAACTTTAGGATTAATAGTAAAAGACTTTTTTCCTAGTGCAATTCATCTTGAACTTACTACTTTCAAAGTACGAGTCATTTCAAATCAATTACAACATTATAAAAGATAAATAGAATGTTAATGAATTTTGTAGTATGCTTGTTTAACAAGAAATAAGATTAAAATTTTTTTAAAAATATTTACATTTTGTAAAAAAAAAAAACATTTTCATTTTATAGATAAGTCACTTGCTAGTATGCTAATGATAGAATTTATGACCATGAAATTTATTAGGTCATGTTATATACAAAAGCATATTGTTAAAATAACTAATATTACAATAAGACTTAACGCTTAAGATTAATAGTAAAGAATTCTTTTAATGCAATTTATTTTGAACTTACTACGTTCTTAGTATGAATCATTTCAAAATAATTATAACACTATAAAAAATTTTAAAACAGATAATAAATTAGACAAGTTACTTGTTTGAAAGAAAACAAAATTAAAAAATAAAAAAGATCACTCCATTAATTTCATTGATAAAATAACTAACAAAATAAATGTAAAAAACTACTAATTCAAAAAAAAACAAAAACTTACTTATATTTCTAAGGTTGAAAAAAACAAAGAATGAAGGAATAATAGATATCACTTTTGTAATAGGTATAAACATTATCATAAAATTTACATAAAGCATAAGGTTTAGTTTGCTTAAAATTGTTTTCGTATAAAAAGGTGACAAATTTAATTTCATTTAATATCTTTAAAATAATGTAAAATGCAAGATAATAATTTTATTTGATATATCTCCATTATTGTTCACTTAATATATTTGTAAATTTGTATTAAAATGCATATAAGTTTTGTGGTCATAATTTTAAGTAGATATCAAAGTAATATATTCATGTACAAAAAATTTAATCATTTATAGTGATTAAATATTCAAATTCAGACTTTGTTAAATGTCTTAATACTAAAAATTCATTTTTAACTATCTATTTCTATTAACTAAAGGAGTAATATTAAAAATATGCAAAATAGTCTATCTTTATTTCATACACAATAGAAATAAAGTTTGTGGCATAATTTGAAACTGGAATTCATACATTATTATTGTGAAACTTTCTTTCATAACTTGAGGTTATTGATAACCCTATTATCAATATAATGAAAATTTATTGTAATAATTCTACAATAATATTTTTCTATAAAAATGAAAAATACATAAAGACTATTAAACATATAATATTAAAGTATTTTATTATTAAAAAAAGTTTAAAAATAAAGTGTTTATTAAGCATAAGAAAGGTTTATAAACAAAGTTATTTAGAAAGCATATTCTCAAAATAAGAATTGGTTGTGCTAATAATGATTGATAATTGTACTAACACTTTAAGTTTAATAATGTATTTTTAGCATACATTGTTTATTTTTTATTATTATATAATTATGTATAAATTATTATTTTAAAATTAACAAAAAAAACCTATTTGAAACATTATTATCAATTATTATAACGAGCTATATATAATAAACCATAATTGTTGTAGTATATGAAAAAAAGTACTTTGAATAAATAAGATATAACTTTCATAACTCACATTTAGCATTTTATCATACTATGATATTATAATGAATTTGCAAAAAATTGTTATTGTCATTTAACATAACAATTAATATATTTTAATTGAACCAAATAGGAGAATGTTATAACATTTTCAATTAATAGCATGAAACTATTCTTAAACATAATTTTTATTAAGAATTTAGTTATAATGTAAGATAATTAGTGAATAATAATTCTTTACATTATTACACTATTATGAATTCTAATTTTGAACGCATAAAAATTTCATCTAAAAACATAGATTTACAGTAAAAGTAAAAAAAAAAAAAAAAATTAGTTATTAAATTAAAACAAACTCTTCACATTAATATATTTGAATTTTACTAATTCAAATATAATATTTATTATATTATTTACATAAAAAATAATTAATTTAAAGATAATATTTAATGATGATATCTTAAATAAATGATTTAACAAAGGACTAAACAAAAGTTCAATTCGATCGCACTCATTCACTGAGATAAAAGGCATGGATGCTTAATCATTGTTACTTGGCATTCAAATTCTTCACCTAAAAACAAGGAAAGAAAAATAAATCATTTGGTAGGGTTAGCGCCATTCTAATTTACTTAAAGACGATTTAGGCATCAATTTGAAGGCTCGAAGTTAAAAGGAAGGAAGATTATACCTTTGATTCAATATGACTAGCAGGCAGAGCTGGTGAGAGACCCAAATTCAAGCACTCGAGGCAACATCTGTCAACTGCCCAGGCATAACAGATAAAACAAGGCTAGCAAGACAAATGCCATGACCAATTTCCAAGTAGGGTTTCAGACCTTACCTCTCCCAGCCTGCCATTAATCTTCAGGGGCACAGAGTTGTCAGCCCGAGTTTTGCCTAAATTTACAATTGCTGTGGCGGCGCCTGCCCCGTGGGCAGCTCTGTACAGTTCATTTTCAAGAGCCGTATCAGCTGAAGATTCAACAAAGTAGAAAACTCTGGGCACCAATCACTCAATCCTCTGTTGTTCTAGTTGAATATATACTAACGAAGTAACACGGGGAAAAATTTCTAGGCATCTATATGATACCTAGGAAACCAATTAATTTACATGTTGATGAACTTAATAGCTCTATTGTTTTAAAATTGATTTGTAGGCCACCAAGTAGCAAAATTATTCATTGAATGGTATATGTACAATCATAACCATTCATCCATTACATTTCAGTCAACATTACTGCCATTATTGAGCTAAATAAATAGCTTCACCAATTTCGATTAAGATGAGTAGTTCAACTACATTGCAAAAGTGAAAAGCTCGGAACCGTTGGCGTAAGGTTCACAAATTCACATAATACAGATAGATGTCATTCTGCCTTCTTGATAGTCGCAAGAATTTTACTGCATCATTAAACAGAGTAATGCTACATTTAGCAAAATGTACCACGTCAAATGCACAGTTAGATTTGGGGGTTCGATAACGTGACCCCAAATGGACCAATTAATTCAGCAGCGCAAACTTTTTGGAAAAAAAAATTTTTTTGGATAACAAGTTTTAATTGTAAGGAACTTTTCCTCAAACAAGAACCTACTAAGACAAAAGAAATCAAAATAGTATCGTTTATAATAATGAAATTGCTAATAATCTGAGCTAAAAGAAAAGCATTAAAAAATGTATCCACCTGACAAACTGGTAATATGCAGACATGGTCATTAGTGATGATCCTAATGCAAGGAAAGCATCGCTGCCCTTCGCAGCTTCCATGGCCCCATCTGCCCTGTCTTTGAGTACTTTTATTGGATTTTTTTTTAATTTTTTTTATAAATTTTTTATTTTTATAATATAGTATTTTTTATACTAATAATAAAACTGTATTGAAATCAATATACCGTTATTTATTATGTTGATATTCCGTAGTAGAAATAAGAATCCTCTTCCGTTTCATTCTTGAACGCTTTTCTCTTTTCTCCTACTCTTTTTTTTTTTTTCTTTACGTTTTCTCTCTGATGATTGAGATCCCAAAAAAGGTCCGTAAAGGTTATCTTAAATAGGGAGTTATTTCTCTTCCTGTAACGTTTATCCTTAATAGGGAAAGTAGAGTGATTTTAAACCCGATGATCCAAATTACCGTTATACCTAACCGATCATTATATTATACCTTTTATTTTGGGTCATACTTTAAATAACATGGACCACTCATATTAATTAATTTAACAATCTCCCACTTGACCCATATTATGACTTGATGAATCAATAATAATTAATTACGCACAATTCTTAAAAATCATCAAATCACAATACTTGATTGAATTAAAATGATTGGATTATAGCGGTCACACATCTTATAGCGACATGATTCCTTCCATGTATCACATAATCATCATAATTTATAATAACCTTACTGAGGAACATTGAAACTTTAAATTGTCATTCCCATATATGCTATTAGTTATTTCAAAAACCATAATTGTATACATCTAAATAGAGATAACAAAATAGAAGCAAAACCATAACTTTAATTGAATTCACGAGTGTCACAATGATATAAGCATCCTAAAATATTGACTTTCAAAAGATTAAGGATCTGTCCATAATGCCCATCCGATAAACGTGTCCAGTAAATGTTTCGGTGGCAAACTTTTAGTTAACGGGTCTGCTATCATCAACTTAGTGCTAATATGCTCAATGGACATTCTTTGGTTTTGCACTTCTTCTTGAATAGATAGGTATTTCAAATTCATATGTTTCGCACCTTTAGAATACCTATCATTTTTAGAGAAGAAAACTACTGCAGAATTATCACAGTAAATTCTTAATGGCTTTTCTATACTGTCGACCAAACCAAGTATTAAGATAAAATTCCGCAACCATAATGCATGAACAGTAGCCTCAAAGTATGTTACAAATTCAGCCTCTACAGTGGAAGTAGCAATGACAGACTGCTTCCCACTTTTCCAGAAAACTGCTTCTCCAGCTAGAAGAAACATGTAACTAAATGTAGATTTCCTCGAGTCTATACATCCAGCATAATCTAAATCCAAGTAGCCTACTACTTTAAGATGACTTGATCTTTTATAAGTAAGCATGTAATCTTTGGTGCCTTGTAAGTACCTAAGTACTTTCTTTCCGGCTTTCCAATGATATATTCTAGGACTACTTTGATATTGGCCTAACATTCCAATTGCGAAATGATGTCTGGCCGAGTACATGTTTGCGCATATATCAGGCTTCCAACTAATGATGCATAGGGAATTGATTCCATCACTTTCTATTCCAAATCATTCCTTGGACATTGCAATTCACTGAACTTGTCCCCTTTCTGAATTGGAACTATTCCTGTTGAGTAATTTTCCATTCTAAATCTCTCTAATACTTTATTGATATAGCCTTTCTGAGACAATCCTAATAATCCTTATGATCTATCACAAAATATTTCTATTCCTATCACATAGGATGCCTCATTCATATCTTTCATTTCAAAAGTTTCAGAGAGAAATTTCTTTACATCATGTAACAAACCTATGTCATTAGCAGCCAAAAGAATGTCATCGATATATAGGACTGACCTTCATATAGATACACTGATCAATGGTGTTCTCTATAAAATTGTATGACGTAATGGTATTATTGAACTTAATATACCATTGTCGGGAGGCTTGTTTCAGTCTATATATCGATTTTAATTTACACACCAAATTTTCTTGCTTGGTTGTGGTGAAACCTTCAAGTTGGTTCATATACACTTCCTCTTCCAAGTCACCATTCAGAAAGGCAGTCTTTACATCCATTTGGTAGAGCTCTAAATCATTATGAGCCACCAAAGTCATAATAATTCTTAATGAGTCTTTCTTAGAGATGGAAGAGAAAGTCTCCTTATAGTTAACACCATCCCTTTAAGTGAAACCTTTAGCAATAAGTTTGGCCTTATACCTTTCGATTTTCGCTTGGTCTTGAAAACCCACTTACAGCCAACTCGTTTTAATCCTTCAGGTAACTCTACTAGTTCCCAGAATTGGTTTACATCCATCGATTTCATCTTTTCTTTCATGACATTGAACCACCTTTTAGAATCATTACATTCCATGACTTGTTTAAATGAGACTGGATCTTTATCAATGCTCAATTTTGATTCATGCTTAAGTGAGTAAACCATATAATCATTCGAAACTGCTGGCCTTTTCTGTCTTGTAGACCTCTGTAATGTCATTTCTTGTAGTATCACTTGTTCATTTGTAAATTGAACATTGTCACTTGGTTCATCTCTTATGTGTTCACTTTGCATGTTTCGAGTATCAATTTGTGGTCCTTGCATGTTACGTGACTGTGATGCAACATAAGGAACAACAATTTGATTAGAAACACTGGGTGTGGGGATACCGATGTGAGTAGGAGTATTCACTGTGGATCTTTCATTTTGTAATTCTTTAATATCCACCTTTCATAATTCCCCACTCCCACTGAACTGGCTATTTTCAATGAACCGAGCATTACCAAATTCAACTATTCTAGTATTATGGTTAGGGCAATAGAATCTATACCTTTTGGACTTTTTAGGATAGCCAATAAAGTAACCACTAATGGTTCTCGCATCAAGCTTTCCTTCATGTGGATTATATATCTTTACTTCTGCTAGATAACCCCAAACATGAAGGTGTCTCAAACTGGGTTTCCTTCTTGTCCATAACTCGTAAGGAGTTTTAGGGACAGTCTTACTAGGAACCCTATTCAGTAGATATGCAACAGTTCTTAATGCATGCATTCACAAGGATAAGGGTACAGTACTGTAATTCAACATGCTCCTAACCATATCCATAAGTATGCAATTCTGCCTTTCTGCTACACCATTCTGTTGTGGTGTACTAGACATTGTATACTGTGCACATATGCCTCGACTTTTAAGAAGTTTTACAAATGGACCAGGTAATTGAATTTTCCATAATATTCACCACCCCTATCTGACTTAATTATTTTTACTTTTCTATCTGACTGCCTTTCCACTTTATTAATAAACACCTCTAAGATGTTTACTGACTAGGACTTTTCATGCAGTAGATACAAGTAACAATACTGTGAGTAGTCATCTATAAAGGTGATGAAATATTTCTTACCACCCCATATTAAGATATCAAACGGGTCACAAATATCAGTGTATATCAATTCTAAAGGCTCATTACTTCTTATGGCTAGGTTCTTTGATATATGTTTTGTTTGTTTCCCTCTTATACAATCAATACATACATCCCAATCAGTAAAATCCAATTGAGGCAGGACATTACCTTTCACCAACCTCAATATCCTTTCTTTAGATATATGACCCAATCTTTGATGCCATAAGAAAGCTGAACTTTCATCATGCACATTACGTTTGTTACCTATACTATACTCAACAAGAAATATGGAATCAGCATACATACCATCAAGATTAAAATGGTACAAATCATCAATCAAAGTACCAAATCCATAATAGTATGAATTTTTATACAATGAAAATGCACCGTTTTTAATCTTAAGGTTAAATCCTTCTTCATCCAACTTTGCAACAAAAACTAAATTTCTAGCACATTCAAGAACATAGAGATACTTTTCTAGATCCATATGACACTTAGTGTCCAAAATCAATCTGTACGTTCTAATTCCTTTTATTTGTACCTTCATTCTGTTTCCCATATAGAGGAATTTCTCAGTTCCTGTTATGGGTTGGATTGAAAGGAATCCCTGCATAATATGTGACACATAAATAGTAGCTCTACAATCTAACCACCAAGTATTATTGGGTACTTCAATTATGTTTGATTCAAAACATATTGATATATAGTACGTACCCTTTTTTTTTAACCAAGCCTTTATTTTTGGGCAATCATTCTTGAATTGACCCATCCTTTTGCAGAAAAAGCATTTCTGATCCTTTTGGATCTGACCTCCAGTGACTTTTATAGAGGCTTTATCTTTCTTCTTACTTTTTTTATGTAATTTAGACTTGCTACCACTAGTATCATTACGAACGATGAGATGAATGGAGTGATCCTTCATCTTCTTTAATCTCCTTTCCTCCTGAACTAACATGACCTTAATTTCTTGAAAGTTCCATTTCTCTTTAATAGTGTTATAATTCACTTGGAACTTGCCAAATTCAGGAGGAAGTGAGTTTATGATGAATTTAACCAAAATGATTCACTCATATCCTTGCCTATTGTTTTCAACCTTGCTGCTAGATTAGCCATATTAGTCACATGATCATGAATGGGCTGTGACCAATCAAATTTCTTGGTCATCAGCTTACTCATTAGGGTTCTTACGATGGATTTATCAGTTATATCTGATTGAGAGTATTCCTTAATTCTCATCAGAAATTCCCTTGTATTTTCTGTCTTAGGCATCGATGACTTGACATTTTCAGTTATCGTTATTCGCATCAAATTCAAACTCAACTTATTAGACCGTACCCAAGCCTCATAAAAAGACTTATCAGATTTTATATTGGTCCCTGTAATGGCTGCAGGCTTTTCATCCAAAATGACTGCTAAGTTCAAGCTCAATATACCTAAATGAAATTGAATATGCTCAGACTATTTTGTATAGTTGAGCCCATTGAATTTGATCATCGAATTGCCTAAGGTGAATACATTACTAGAAGCTACAAACATAATCCAAATTTATACGTTAATGCTTTAAGAAACTTAAATGGATTCAGATATATTACAAACTTTAACCATGTATTTAAGTTCACCTTTGGGTGATCCTCAAATACATAATTCTAATCAATAATGATGCTAATTTAAATATACTTTAATAGATTAATTAATCATAGTAGAGTTAACTTGAATGTCATCTTTGGATATACAATCATGTTTACCTAGTATATCAATTAATCCCTTTTAGTGTCATTAATTACAAGCAATGATCCATCTTTAGATGATCTCCTAGTTTTATAATTAATAACCATAATTGTTCATTTCAAAACATTTTATTAGCATAAAAAAAAATGAACAATCAAAATTCACAATCAATTGTTCAAATCCTTTCAAAGCCAGACCACTTTTGTGACTAACAAGGTTTTAATATTTGACTCATGTTGACGTGAATTCAATAAACTTAAAAAAAAATCTTCAATCACGAAGATTTAAATTATCTTTTATGTGAGAGTTAACATTGTCCGCGTCTGCATACTGTTTCAGTAACCGGTCTACTTTACAAGGTAGTATCCATTCGAAAATTTCTTTTCCACCACCGATTGAGGACCCGTAGCAACACTATATTGCAGACAACTCAATCCACATGCTAACTCCAGCTTGGGACTTACGACGATAGCACCATCGTATTGTGGGCCCGCAGCACGCCTCGGACCGAGCGACACAGGCAGCACCATCGTACTGCTACCTCCGGCCGAGCGACCCACGGTGGCAACACCACCGTTTTGCTGCCTTCAGCCATTGCCCCTGCTAGACCGCCGGCGCAGAGTCCAGCAACCGGCGCACATCCCTCATCGGCAAGTCTGGTCGTTGCAGTCCAAACCCACATCCCTCATCGGCAACCAACCCTCGTGCGTTGGTTCTCCCCAATGTTGCCTTTGATGGACGAACTTGGGGATGAACCAACCTGTTCGGGTCGGATCTCCGAAGTGATCTGGCTCTACAGCGACTCCTGGAATTGCAATTCCCAAGGAGATCGTTCCGCCGCACTTACCGACCGACCTGGATCCCGGCGTCACCCGGAAGAACTTTATTCCCCTTTCTACCATACCCACTAGGCCAGATCAATCTGTGTCTTCGGTTAGCCAAAAGAGAGAACCCAGATCAATTCGGGTCTCCTACCGACAACGAAACACAGCATTCATAGATCCGTACCCAAATCCGTTTGGGTCGACGACTGTACCTAAAAGCACGAGGCCGATCCGCCATACCTAGATCTGTTTGGGTCCGGTGGCGTCTCGTGCCGGCTTTCCCTTTTTCCTTTTGATGCCGGTGTTTTGCCGGTACTGACTTTCCATGGCTGACGTTTCCCCTTTCAACGCCGGTCATCGTTGTTTGTTAAGCACAGCAAGGAGAAGAGACCAAAAAAATTATTTTTGTGCCCTTTATTGTTTTTGTTATACATTATATACAAAATAAATAAATAAAATAAAATACTATACGACATAAATAGATAAAGGAAAACAAATTGCAGTATTCACAGATCCACTCTGATACCAATTGTTGTATTTTTCTAAAATTTCTCTTTATCAAATTCTTATTTCTATAATGCAAATACTAGCAATAAAACTGTAATTGAAATCAATATACCATTGTCCATTATGCTGATATCCCGTAGCGAATATGAGAATCCTCTTCCGTTTCGCTTCTGAACGCTTCTCTCTTTTCTCCTACTCTTCCTTTTTTTTTCTTTACGTTGTTGAGATCCTAGGAAAGGCCCATAATAGTGTATATATATATATATACACACACATTATTCTTTTCCTGTAAATGTTACTTTTTCGAGAAAATCATCCTCTTCTGTAACAGTTATCTTAAATATGAAGTTATTTCTCTTCCTGTACGTTTATCCTTAATAGGGAGAATAGAGAGATTTTAAACCCGATGACCCAAATTACCGTTATGCCTAATCAACCATCATATTAGGCCTTTTATTTTGGGTCATACTTTAAATAACATAACCACTCATGTTAATTAATTTAATAACTTTGCCACCAAAAAAAACAATCTTCAATGTACTGAAGTAAAGTAATGCCATTAGGAAACTGCTTTAATTGATGTGTAATGCTATCTACATCATGCTAAGAAGTGGAGTGAATTTGCTTAACAAAGATGGTTGTATACACACATTCAATAACCACCACTCAATAAGCATGACTATGGATACAATGATGTTTTTGACAGCCTTATTTAAAGTTATTTTTATAAATTATATAGTAGATTGTAATGTTTTGATTGAAAAATCATATGAATCTTCAAAATGAGTCCAAATTAAGTATTTATGCGCTAAATTGATAAATCCAAAATTCCATAACGTCACATAACCATCTTTATATTAATTATATGTTGATTTCAAGTTCTCCAGAACATGTAGGGTCTTCTATTTCTATTATACCAACCAATTCAAAGCCATATTTAGAAATCCTACCATTAGGAAAGCTAATAAAATGATGTGCCTAAGAATTGGCAAGTCAAAAAACTCATCAATAGCAAGCAGATAAGAAATTCCATGGCCAAAACATAATAATAACAGAATATTTCATGAGGGAAGAATTCTACATTAGTATTGGCCACCCCCACCCCCACCCTCCTAAGTGTGAGGGAAACTAGCAGTTTTAGTTCATGAGAGAAGAATCTTAAATCAGGTTTGCATTCCATTGCATTGCATTTTGAACATGTGGGTATGTTGAAATCCTCCTCCAAGAGCTTTTTATTGATTTGCATGTCACCATTAGGCCTTTGCTTCATGCCAAAGCTCTTGTCTGATCCGGGACAAGTATAATCCAATCTTTCAATTGCTGATGCCCACTGCAGTTGAAAATTTTTCTCAACTAGCCCTTGCTAATCCATGTTCCAACCACAAGGATAAGGAAACAGAATTAAAAAATAATAATAAATAAGGACAAAAAAAAGAGAAATCTCCATCCATCAAAAGCATTTAATTGCTAAAATAATGACTTCCTCAATTCACCATTCCTAGATCCTCTCATGAGAAATCTCCAAAAACATTTGTAACTTACACCAAGGTCCAAAAACCTAGCTACATGAACCATGCATCCTTCATTCAAACTTCACTCTCAATCTTGCACACCTATTCTTCATTTTAGCTGCAAATTGTCTCACATTCTCCAACAGTAGCTTTCTTCTGCTCTTAGCCTACCTCTTAGCCATCATGTTTCCTATATACTCATCACTATTCATTCTATCACTTAAAAAGATAACATGGTGGGCAAGCTTTACAGAAGAGATAGACAGTGATTAACATAGTGGGTAAGCCCTACCTCTTAATTTTAAGAGAGGCTATTTCCGTAACTCAAACTTGTAACCCTTAGATCACAATGGATTAACTTTACTGTTACATTAAGGCTCATCCTTCACAAAGACCCAATGCAAACCTTAAATCAATAATGAAAAAAAAAAAAAAAGAAAGTTTTACAGTTCCAAATTTGTGGGAAAATGTTCTGTCCTCCATAAAATGAGCAAGTGGAACATGAAGCACTCTTGTAAGAGCCATTTTGTCTATGAATTATTATCCAACCATTTATCAGCTCTAATTTGCATTCCTTACACAGGTCTCAAGTCTAAATCCTTCCCTAAAATTCCTATGCTGCCCATGAGCATGATACTAAAGTTTTAGCTATCTCTACCAGTTTCATCTGATTGTGAAAGTCTAGATTCCATAACCATGATGGTGCCATGTTATACAATCTGACATAAAGTATCCATAGTCTCATATCAATGTATTGTTATCCTTTTTAATGAAAAATCATCCACAAACTCACTTAAGCTTTTGCAAGATGTTAGTAAATGCCATATAGGAATCCAGACATTCATTAATGAGGAAAAGTAATTACATGAAGACCAACCTTTGGATTAAGCTCCTTCAATTGGTCCTGAATTAAATAATGGCTAACAGAAAAACCAAAGTCTAGACAAACCACAGAATATGCAGTTCCATGGAGTTCACGTGAGTTGCTCCAAGCATGGTGGTGTAATCTAAGGAGGATATTAATAGATAAGGGGCTACTGGCATTTCCATGACAACACAAGGCTTTCCAATAAAGGAAGAGAGAAAAACTTGTTGTTACCCATCAACATTCTGTGTGACCGTCAAATTAATTATGCTAGCTTTCTCTAGGAAATTCAATGCAAAATGAGTTGTACTAGGTTGTGTTGCAACAAACTGTCTCCGTGCAGCAAAGCTCCTCGCCCAATACTGCTTACAAGTTTGAGCTGAATGAGTAAAATCCTTTTTGTTGAAAGTGTGAAAATTGACTTTGATTCATCAATTCATGGTTCACACTGTCGTACAAAGACTTTGATGTAGCTGCCGTAACCTACCTAGGAGGTGATCGTCCAAAGACTTTGTAGGCCATCTAAAGACTTTTACAGTGTGAACTTGATGTAGCCGCCGCAACCTACCAAGAAGGTGACCATCCAAAGACTTTACAGGCTATTTGTCTCCTCCTTTTGCAATATAAATACCTGCAAGTTATGTAACAAAAAGGAGTGTAGGGTGGTGTAGTGTAATCCGATGTAAGAATATTTGTAGAGGTTAAAACCTTTAAATATAAAGATTTGTTCCTCCCGTGGATGTAGGCAAATTGCCGAACCACGTTAAATTTTTGTATTCCTGTGTGTGTATTGTGTGTATGTTCATTAGATCCCAACAAATTTAGTATCAAAGGTAGGTTAAAAACATACGTACCAGATCCGTCCGTTTTAGGGTCATCGTGTGCTGCTGTACCAGCCCATTCTGTCCGGACATAACCGTGCTTTCTGTTTCTGCAAATTCTATTCCGAAAATATTTATTTATTTTTCGTGGAGCTCTAAAGCACGATGGTTGATCCAAAAGGAGCTGACATGCAACCTTCGACGTTTACCACCAGTTCGTGGCAAAGAAGCTCAATGTCAAATGCAAAATTTGATATTGAGAAATTTGACGGTACAAATAACTTCGGCATGTGGCAATGCGAAGTCTTGGATCTGTTGTTTCGTGAAGGATCAGATATTTCATTGAGGCCTAAACGAGTGAATATTTCTGATGAAGATTTGAGCTATGTGAACTGTCAAGCCTATGGCACAATCCGATTGTGTTTTGCCAAAGATCAGAAATATTTTGTCATGAAAGAAACGATGGCCTCAAGCCTCTGGAAGAAGCTGGAAGATAAATACATGACGAAGAGTGTAGAGAATCGGCTCTACCTAAAGAAAAAACTCTTTCAATTCCAGTATAAGAGTGGTATGCCTATGATTGAGCATCTCAATAATTTCAACAAAATTTTGGCTGATCTGCAAAATTTAGATGTTGATATTATTGATGAGGATAAGATATTGTTATTATTAAATTCTCTTCCTAAAAGTTATGATCATTTAACCATTACCTTGCTGTATGGAAAGGATGAGGTTAAATTCATAGATGTTTCTAATGCTTTGGTAAATAATGAGTACCGGAAGAAGGATCAAAAGGACTCTAAAGAGTTGACACCAAAAGCTTTGACTGTGACCCGGGGAAGAGAAAACAAAAGGAGATATGACAGATCTAATGGGTGATATAAATCTCGCTCAAAATCTAAAGGAGAATCAAGTAAAAGCCTGACAAAATATGAATGTGCCTACTATCACCAGAAAGGGCACTGGAAGAAAGACTGTCCAAATAAGGATAAATCTGCTGCAAATGTTGCAAAGGAAGTTGACGATAAAGAAGATTCAGCTTTCTCAGTTTCGCCAGCAAATATCCAGGTAGATAAATGGATTTTTGATTTTGACTGTTCTTATCATACGTGTCCAAACAGGAACTGGTACACAAGCTTTCAAGAGCTTGATGGAGGAGTCGTGATGATGGGTAACAACAACACATGCCAGACAAAAAGAGTAGGCACTATCCGCCTAAAGATGCATGACGGTACAACCAGACGACTGACAGATGTCAGATATGCTCCAAATTTGAAGAAGAACCTCATTTCACTGGGGTCTTAGACAATAGTGGATACAAGGTGACCATAGAAGGTTGAGCCTTGAAAGTTGTACGAGGTGCATTCTTGGCAATGAAAGGTACTCGACAAGGAAACCTATATTTCCTAGATGGACATATAGTTATAGGAAGAGCAGCTGTTGCCAAAGCTTCTAACAACGAAGCACCTGATTCTTCCCAATTCTGGCACATGCGCTTAGGACATGTCGGAGAGAAGGCCTTGCAGAATTTGGTGAAACAAGGCCTACTGAAAGGAGCCAAAAGTGGAAAACTTGACTTCTGTGAGCACTATGTCTTGGGAAAACAGACACGAGTCAAGTTTAGTACCGCCATTCATTCTACCAAAGGAATATAGATTATATTCACACTGATGTATGGGGACGGTCAAAGAATTCATCTTTGGGAGGTAAAAATTATTTTGTTACCTTTATTAATGATTTCTCACGTTATGTTTGGGTGTATATGATGAAAAACAATGATGAAGTTCTAGACATATTTCTTCAGTGGAAGAAGATGATTGAAATCCAAACTAGTAGGAAGATCAAGAGACTTCGCTCAGATAATGGTGGAGAATACAAATTAGATCCCTTCAAGCAAATCTGTCATGAAGAAGGAATAATTAGACATTTTACAGTTCCTGGAACCCTACAACAAAACGGTGTAGCAGAAAGGATGAACCGTACTCTGATGGAGAAACTACGATGTATGCTTTCTCAATTTGGCCTAAACAAAGCATTTTGGGTAGAGGCTTTGATATATGCCTCTCATATTGTCAACCGGTTACCTACTTCTGCACTTGATGGAAATGTCCTAAAGAGGTATGGTCTGGACAACCTGTTTCAGATTATGATAATATACATATATTTGGATGTCCTGCATATTTCCATGTTACAGAATCCAAACTGGATCCTAAAGCCAAGAAAGCTATCTTCTTAGGCTTTAGTGAAGTAGTTAAGGGATTCAGACTTTGGAATCCTGAGTCAAAGAAGATCGTCCTAAGCCGAGACGTAACCTTTGATGAATTGACAATGCTGCAAAGGACTACCACAAAGGAAAAAGAGAATCAAAACTCTTTCCAACAGGTGGAGTTTGAGACTCCAAAGGAGCCAGAGGAGTATCTTGATGACCAGGAGGATACCTCAGTTGAGGTGTAGGTTCCATTACCAGTACCAGACCAACAATTAGAGTCCATTGCCACTCACAGACAGAGGAGGGAGATCCGGAAACCTGCCAAATATACTGACATGGTGACATATGTGCTGCCAGTGACAGAGGATGATATTCCCAACACCTTCAAAGAAGCTGTTCAGAGTATGAAGAGTGATAAATGGAAGCTGGCTATGGATGATGAGATGCAGTCACTTTACCAGAATCAGACATGGAAATTAGTACCACTTCCACATGCAAAGAAAGCTATTGGATGCAAATGGGTCTATGCTAAGAAGAAGTGTGCCTCTGAAAAAGGAAGCACTAGATATAAAGTCAGACTAGTAGCAAAAGGCTATGCTCAGAAGGAAGGAATAGACTATAATGAAGTGTTCTCGCTAGTGGTCAAACATTCATCTATTCGAATCCTATTGGCTCTAATAGCTCAATTTGACTTGGAGTTAGCTCAACTTGATGTGAAGACAGCATTCTTGCATGGCAACTTGGAAGAAGAAATCTATATGTCCTAGCCTGAAGGTTTTAAAGTCACTGGGAAGGAGAATTGGGCTTGCAAGCTAAGCAAGTCACTGTATGGCTTGAAGCAGTCACCTAGATAGTGGTACAAACGGTTTGATAGCTTTATCTAGAAACAGAAGTACACACGCAGTCAGTTTGATCATTGTGTTTATCTGAAGAAACTCCAAGATGGTACGTTTGTGTATATTTGCTCTTGTATGTTGATGATATATTAATTGCATATAGGAGCAAGGTGGAGATTGATAGGTTGAAGGCTCAATTGAGCTCAGAGTTCGAGATGAAGGATCTTGGAGAAGCCAAGAAGATTCTTGGTATGGAGATCAAGCGTGACAGAGAAAGGGGCACAGTCTGGTTAACTCAAACTCAGTATCTGAAGAAAGTACTCCAGCGATTTGGTGTAAATGGCAGGACTAAACCTGTTAGCACTCCATTGGCCTCACATTTCAAACTAAATGCATTAATGTCTCCAAAGATAGATGATGATTGAAGACAGATGAATAATATTCCATAACTAATGCTGTTGGAGCCCTGATGTATGCAATGGTGTGTACACGACCTAATATTTCACAAGCTGTCAGCATGGTAAGTCGGTATATGCATAATCCCGATAAAGGACACTGGGAAGCAATTAAGTGGATTCTACAGTATATTCAAGGTATTGTGAATATTGACTTGAAGTTCCAGAAATATAAGACTATGACCAATCATTTAGTCGGGTACGTCGATTCTGATGATGCCGGTGATCTCGACAAGCATCGATCAAGTACAGGTTATATGTTTACTATGTCAGGAGGACCAGTAAGCTGGAGATTAACGCTTTAGTCAACTGTTGCTTTGTCTACTACAGAGGCAGAGTATATGGTGATCACGGAGGCTTTCAAAGAAGCAATTTGGTTTCATGGGTTGATTAAAGACTTGGGACTTATTCAAGAGCACGTTGAAGTCCATTGTGACAATCAGAGTGCTATTAGCTTAGCAAAGAACCAAGTTCATCACTCCCGCACAAAGCATATCGATGTCCAGTTTCATTTTATTCGAGAAATTATAAATGAAGGAGATATTCTGCTACAAAAGATTGGTACAGAAGATAATCCTACAGATATGTTCACAAAGATTGTTTCAGGAATCAAGTTCCAACACTACTGGGACTTGGTCAACATTTCTCGGAATTGTGTACCTTCGGGTGCTTGACGCCTTCGGGTGTATTGGAGGAATGGTGATCATGTTTGGATGAAGAATCATCGTCAAGGTGGAGATTTGTGAAAATTGACTTTGATTCATCAATTCATGGTTCACACTGCCGTCCAAAGATTTTTGTAGTGTGAACTTGATGTAGTCGCCGCAACCTACCCAGGAGGTGACCGTCTAAAGACTTTGCAGGTCGTCCAAAAACTTTTGCAATGTGAACTTTATGTAGTCGCCGCAACCTACCAAGGAGGTGACTGTCCAAAGACTTTGTAAGCTATTTGTCTCCTACTCTTGCAGTATAAATAACTGCAAGTTATATAACAAAAAAGAATGTAGGATGGTGTAGTATAATCCGGTGTAAGAATATTTGTAAAGATTAAAACTTCCAAATATAAAGATCTGTTACTCCCATAAATGTAGGCAAATTGTCGAACCACGTTAAATCTTTGTGTTTCGTATGTGTATTGTGTGTATGTTCATTAGATCCCAAGAAAATCAGCATAAATTTCATGAGTGCTACATAACTACATCAACATTGGAAACCATTTAGCAAAGAGACAAAACATTCTCTGGGTAAAAGCTTAGAGACTTTAATGATACAGTTTGAAGTTCTACTTCAAAAACGAATCTCCCTGTGCAATTCTACAAAACTTGTGTAAAAGACTGCACTGATTCCATTAATAGAAACATGAATGCCACCTCAACATATATATCCAAAAAAGGCTGCCATGCATTGATTTCATGCTTATTAAAATAACAAAAGAATATCTTAATCACTTGTAGACAATAAAACTGACATCACACAAAGATAAAGAAATAGTATCATTCAAGTATTTTCCAAAAGTTCCAAAAATGATTGTGACTTTTGAAACAAGAAAATAAGAAACCCAATTATCAATTACCATTGCAGTAAATCATGGCTTTTATAGGCAAGTAGAAGGAGAAAGTTGAAGAAGATGCTTAGAGCATGAATGTTGAAAATGTTTTCTTCCCACCAATGATTATCTGTACTCCTTCAAAAGTAATTTAAACTTACTTGAGGAGTTCAGAGGGTTCACCGCAAAATGAACTCATTGCATACTGAAGTCAATGAATTCAAATAATCTTATATTGTCCGCTTTTCTATTTCTTTATGGACTATTGTAATCCTATGAAAATTAGCAGACCCTGGTGTTTTAGTGTAGTCAGGGTTTTTGTTTTTTAAGTCTCGGGAAAATTACATTTGACACTTAAGAGCAGTCCCCTAAGTGATGCACAGTTTAGTCCCCCAGTTTATGGAACCCCTGCAAACTTGAGTTTCTATAAATGCCAGCATAATATTAACATATCATAGCATATTTCTCCACATCGCCTGATGGGTAATTGGTTTGTAACCAGAATCATAAGCTCCATTTGGGCTGCAACAAAAGTACAAAACAAATACAAGTAAGCATTGTAGCCACGAGGAAGAAGGGTTGATGAATAGGAATATTAGTCAAGGTGGGGAAGGTAATGGTAAGACTGATATAACCCAGCAAACTGATCGCACCCTCAACAGGGTCAACCTGTGAATCGGTTTGTGTAACCATGCAGGCAAGAGTAATTAACGACTAACAGGCCAAACAAAACTTTTAACTGCTATTTTGTAGTCTGCTAGACCTCATAGGCATATGTAGCAAAAGAAGTTCAGTTAATCAAAGTGCTGCATGGAGCAGATAATGAGAGATAAGAACCTTCTATAGTCGGGAATTCCACATTCAGTGCTCATTCCAGCTCCAGTCAACACCATCAGTTTAGTGCTGCAATAATACACAAATAAAACAAGTAACCCATCAATTAGCACACAACAAAAAGACATGGGAAACTACCAGACCCATTAAAGTTTTGATTTTAAAAGCAGCCCAAAAAATAGAGACCAAAGTATTAGACAGCATGGCAATACCATAGCGTATCTTTATGGAAAGGGCGCAAAAAAAAAAAAAAAGGATGAAGCTTGTGATGAGGATTGACCTATGATTAATAAACTGATACAAAAGATTGATATCTTCAACGCTTGGCAGAATCTGAATCAGAAACCATTTTTTGTCTTTCCTCAAGAAACTTGTAGGGACATTATTAAACCAAAGCAAATATCTAAATTAAAAGAAGAGGAAATTCAGTCTGGAGGCAAATTTAAAAAAAAAATTTTGAAAAGGAAGAAAAACAAAGCACACAGGAAGTCGTAAATGATTAAATTTAAATATATGAAGGATAAATTAAATTTTAAATTATATATTTTTATTTTAAAGTAATTTATGTATTTTTTTTCTTAAGGATGAAATCATTATTAAATAAATAGTCTAAATTAAAAAGGAAAAAAAAAAAAAGTTAATACATTTTATGTTTTCTTCAAAATACATTTAATATATCAATGGATGTAAATAATTTAAATGAAACAAATTAAGTACAAATTACTTTATAATTTACATATTTTCATTTCTAAATTAATATATATGTGGGGTATAAGGTAAGAGCTTTCTTATAAGTTATACGGCTCATGGTTTAGAAGAGATATCATATGTAAAATACATATATTTTTTTCATGGCAAATAGAGAATATTGTTACAAATGCCTTTTGTTTTTATATTTATGCTATTAAAAGAAATAAAAAATAAATTATGAGGAATATATTCGTCCTAAAATACCACATCTATATATATATATATATCTATATCTATATCTATATGTGTACGTGTGTGTGCGCGCGCGCGTGGGTGTGGGGGTATAAGTAGCTCCCCCGGCTGCGGGTTTTTTTTTTTTTTGGGGGAGGGGGAGGGGGAGGGGGAGAGCAACGCCTTTGATCATTTTAAAAGCCCCAGGCTTCGTACGACACGTGGTGCTCCCAGGGGATACCACGTCATCGAAGTGGATAAAAATTGACAGTAGTTGGATGAGTTCAAAGTTCAACCGGTCGGGGTCGCTGATTCATGATCGGTTCTGATTTTAACCGGTTTTTGAGTTACAACGGAATCAAAAATCTCTAGTTTTATCGTTCGAATTGGGCAACCTAATCTGATTTTCAAAACTTTGATTGCATTACCACCAAATGGCGAAACCAAAAGATTTTTTTTTTTTAATCTGAAGATGAGCCAAATGATTTTGTACATTTAAATTCATGTACAGTATTGCAACATTTATATATAAAAAAAAAAAGTTTAAGCAAATGTAATATTTACTTGCAACAAAAACTGACAATGATTCGATCAGTCAATTGGGTTATCGATTCTAATTTTAGTTAGTTTCTGAGGCATAATTGGATCGAAAATCAGATCATTTTCTAATTTTACCAGTCTAATTAGATAGTGTGGTATGATTTTCAAAACCTTGGTTGCATCCCAGCCAAGTGACAAAACCAAATGATTTCGTACATGTAAATTCATATAAATTATTGCGCAATTTTTTTAAAATATTTAGGCAATTCTAATACTTACCCCCACTAAGGCTTAGCCCGTTTGCAATGTGCGGGTTAACTAATTATTTTTTTATATAAATAATTTTTTAAAAAAATTATTTTATTTTTGAGTCCTTAATTGCTCTACGCCGTAGCTTGAGTTCTTAGAGTATTTATCTTTTAAACATATCTCAATATTTGTTTTTCTCTGATTTTACACATGAATTTATTTGTTGTTAAATTTAATAATATAGTAATTAAAGACTATAATTATACTTAATAATAATTACTTATTTAACTTTTTGATTTTCAAAAAGATTTGAATCTATCGTTTATTAAAATTTTAAAAATCAATATTTTATAATTTTAATTATTTTTCTATGCATTAATTTTCTTTTAATCCGTTACTCAGTCTTTTTTTTTCTTTTTTTTTTTTTGAGTGTTATATTAAATAAAATATAAATACTATTGATTATTAGATTAAATTAGATGCCTACCTACCTTCTCTCTTCCTCTTTGCCATGTCATATATTTAACAGTAGCTTTTAGTCCATCGTTGTAGCTATTGCCAGTAATCCTTGGTCTTTCTCTGTCTCTCGCTCTTAATTTACGCGCAGTCCTATGAATTTATATATAGCATGAGATGAAATCATTAAGAGTCCTTTGGGAGACTGGATCCCAGCAGAGAGAGAAACCCATCCGACAGCCCTACGGCAAACATCACTCATAATTAATTAATTAGTCCTACGCCATTTTAATTCGTTAGAAATTCCTCTTAATTTTTTTATATATAAAATTAAGAAAATCTCTTAATTGTCAATCAATCCAATTATTCAGGAACGAAATAATACAACCAACCCTCAACATCATTAGAGATTGTAACTGACAGCCCATTAGTGAATTGCCACCTTAATCCATTCTGTAAAAAGCAATATCATTATTATTATGTAGGAGAAAATATCCTTAATGTTTGACTATAAATAAGAGGGAGCTAAAAGAAAATTTTTTTCTCAACTTCTCAAATATAATATTGAATAGGCTATAAATTAAAATCCGTGAACCCAAACTCCATTGTTTAGATAATTAGAAAACACGTTATTCATTAATAAAAATCGCATAAAACCATGAGCCAACATTATGTCTTCATTGCTCAACTAACATTTCTTATTATGCTGTAAGGACATGGCATGTCAAAACTAATTTACCTGTAACATGGCGTGCCATTAGCAAAGACCCAGTTGGGGCGGAGTATTCTCGCTGTCTCAAAACGACTACAGTATAAACAAAGCTTTTCTTCATAATTTCTCAGTGATAGCCATGGATATCATGCCCATACATTGGGAACAATGCCCTAACTTTTGTCCAAACCACAGGGTCCCGTGCGCAAAAAATGGAGATCGTTTAGCATGTGCATCAGTATCTTAATATAACCTTCTCCAAGGGTGTAAAGTTAGTGGTGCACGTGCAGTTTACCCACTGTTCAATCTGTACACGCTAATCTGAAACTTCGTGGCTACAGATGATTTGAGCCAGGTAAGTTATTTACCTCTTTAGTTTAATCTTTGAAACTCTGCCCAACAAATGCCTTCAAATGTTGGCAGAATCTTTGATCTATCAACTTCAAAATCTTAATGTTGTCCATTGCAAGGAATTCACCTAAATTCATAATTTCGAGCGCTTCAAGTAGACCAGCATGCCAATTCCTGTTAAAACAGCTGCACCTGCCAGAACACCGAAGTAGAAAGATGACCATCCAGTTTTATTGATGTTGACTGTATCCAAATGTGATCTTGTTTGTAACTTTGGATCAGTGAAGTCCAAATGCAGCCTTAACACCTGAGAGAGAGTGAGAGAGAGAGAGAGAGAGAGAGTGAGTAAGCAACATACATTAACACACACAAATAAATGTTAAACCTAGATAACTGACAACTTCAACACTATATAGTATGGTTCGATTATATGAACCGTGAACAACCCCACCTATTTATTTTTGCCTCCAAATTTTCCCCGATATCTTTTCTTTATCTCTACAATTCCACCGTGCATGTCCTCTGTCTCACGTGCACGCACAGACACATACAGAGTGTGTGTTACGCTCTCGTCTATTCTTCGCAGTCCTAACAAAATTGCTCCAATAGACTCAAAAGCCTAAAACTTGGAACCACCAAAGCAACCATTGTTTGCCAGCATCCAGCATCCAGCATAATTCAAGGTATCCCATGAAACACCTAAAATTCAGCCAAGCACCACCTAAAGCCATCATCAAGTCCATTTCAAACATACTAAATACTGAATCTTAATCAAACCTAATGAAGAACCAAGTCAGATTGTAAACTGCAGTCAGATTTGGTTGATGACTTAAGTTAGATTTGGTGTTATTTATTTTGATTACCATTTTATCTCTTTAATCTACAACCTTATCTCTTTAGTCAATAAGTCAAAAGTTGTGTTTAACTTTTTTTTTATGCATTCCATTCTCTACAAAAAGCAGAAGCTTTGCATGGGTTGAAGTATGTATTGGAATTAACAAAGAATTGTCTCTCTTTGTCTCTTCTATTCTTCTATTTCGCCTCTCTTCTATTCATTTTTCGGCTTTATTTCCTCAAAATTCTGTCCAAGTTTCTGTACCTTTCCTCTAAGTTTCTGCACCCTTCTCTCATCTTATCTATTGTAAGACATCTTTCACAAAACTGTCCTACATCACAACCATGACAAGCATTATACAAACAACAAAGGAAAAGGACCAGAAGTCACTTCTAAGCACCACTTTTCAATCTACCATGAGAACATACACTTTGTTGAATATTTCATCCAATTTCCATTTTATTATCAAGCATCCCACTCCCATTTAATTATCAAAGCATAAGGGTTCTAGTTACAGTAACTATCTCCATAACATGCTCTCACTTATCCTATCTGACACTGCATAACATCAGCACAAGATCAAGCATAGTCTCAAAATCAAAATTTGAATTTTCAATAACATTCTTGTAATTAATTAAGCTAAGCCAAACTTTTAAAAGTAAAGTATGATGTTTACAGTGGCAAGTTCCAATATGAACATACAGAAAAGCAAATTATTACCTTCATTCCTGCTGATCTAGTGTGGCTGACAGCACCAAAAAGATCACTGTCATTTGCAAGTAAAACTTTGTCACCTTCATCATCTTCATACTGTAACAAAGGGAAAAAAAAGGTTTTTCAATGAGTGAACATCAAACATCACCCAGGAGTTAAACAACAAAGAACCAAATCAAATTACATGAGACTATCTCACCAAAAGCTGAAGACAATCTCGGTCGACACTGGCACCAATCCTTTGCAAGACAGCTGATACAAGCTCATCTAAATTTTCAGAACCTGAAAGAAGCCAAATAAAGACAAAAATATCAAATTGAGTTAAATGGATAGCCTTTTCATTTGCATTCAGAGAAGCACAACATGAAAGGAAGGTCTGTCACTTTTCCTTCTGCTATTATTTGTTCATTTTGCCTTTGTTGTTAGTTTCTTAAGTCTGAGAAACAAACTCACACACACTATAGTATTGATTGACGAAGTTGGTCGAGATCAAAGAATTAAGGGATCTGTCGCTGCACTCAAAGGAAACACAGATTCACCTATCTGAAACCATTCCCATAATTTTCATAGTTTTTCAAGGATAAAAGAGAGACAAAAAGCCAAAAGAGCATATGTTAGCAAAATATGGTCATGAATCACTGCTTACCACAGTTGAATCGATGTACCCGACCCTTAAGATCCTCAAATTTGAAGGAAAATGAGTTTCCAAGACCAAGAGATGGATAAGTGTACTTGCCAAGCTCTGTCCCATCTGAAGTATTCAATGCTGACATTTCGCTGAAATCAACACTTCTCAAAGTTAGGTACAAAAGAAAACAAGTTGTTACATAGCATCAATACCAAAGTAATTGAATGACCTTTGGGCGTCATAATCTTCAGGTGGCTCTAAGGCAAGTGCAGAATCCCAGAACTTTTGCATCATTGTATTTGCCATGTCATTAACAGCTCCAGAGCTATTCTCAACCTAAAGTTTGAACATAAGTCCAACTTTTTACACCATCGTAAAGCATGGAATGCAAGAAAAACAACTGCAAGACCTGAATTGTGCTTCAATAGCTTCCTTATCTATGGCATTGTAGAATTATGCTGTAATATGATATGAAGCAGACCTTCGTAATTCAAGTTACTTAACTACTCAACAGAACCCAAACTTCAACAAAAAAGGAACATGCATTTTTCTTGAGAATGAGCTGACGATGAAGCAAATGGCATGCAAGACAAATGATTGCTTCCATCATTGCTAATATTTCTGAGCACTGATGTCAATTCTGGGAAATTTGCTCCAAGGCTTTATCAAAGATTTTCAACAAACAGGTTCTCCAAATTTGTGTCCATCAGATTCCAAAATTGTTCTTCAGTCCACTCTTGAGTTATAGGAATGACTATTGAACCTTATCATATATCAAACAGAAGATAAATAAATTTTCACCCACTGAAGAGGAACAGTAAGCACTTCTACGAGAAAGCCACAGATCAGGCCTAATGTGAGCAACTGTAACATGGCAGATGAGGTTTTAAACTGTTATTCTCATTATGTTTTAAAGCATTATGCAAATCGATCCCCATCAACAAAAATCATTACCATACTAATGGGTCAAATTTTGTGCTTACCATAGAAATTGCAGCGTTAGTTAACTGCAGAACATCTATGCATGCAACAATTGATCCATCTGCATAACAGATGTCAGTGAGTAAACTGAAATATAAATTGCTTTCTTGAGACTTAATGAGGCAGGGTGCACCTTTATCCACAACAGGAAGGTGTAAAAACTTCCCATCGTGCATTACATGCAGTGCATCCAGGATAGTGGTCTCCAGTGTCACATGTTCAGGGTTTGGCGTCATTACCTAGAACATTAATGCATCTCAAAATCATATAAGAATCAAAAGACCAAAAATAAAGTATGCTGGCACTATCAGAAGCTGGCTAGATTGACAATCTTGGAAGCAAGACATAGTACTTATATTTTACATTTATTATAAGGTAAATGCCAGGGCATCAAAATAGAACAAGTACCAGAAGTATTATACCGCAGACAATTTTGTTTATTTCTACCCCTAAGGCTGTGTACACCTGATCTTTCTCTGGACCTTACAACGCGAGAGCCTTGGGCATAGGAAACACCCTCTTTTTGTTTTTTTCCTTTCTACATTCCTAACTGAAATTATTTAGAAAGAAGAGAAATAATAGAGCATGGAGAGTGAAACCCTCCTGAGCAAGAATCACGATCTCATTAGGTCCTTGGTGATCAGTCAGGATCTGGCAACAGCAGATCCTTGCGGTAGTTTTACTGGCAACCTACATAGTAGTCTTGCATCACCAAGTTCTCACTGAACTTAGCCAGATCCTTTAATATCCACTTCAGATCTTTAACAGATTTGCACTTCTCTTGCATTTTTTTCCTGTAAGCATCTCTTTATTGGGCTGGTTTCTTATGGCTAGTTTCTTCAACCTCTTTTTGTCAAAATTTTCATTTTTACTTTTAGCATTCATACTTTAGTGGGTGTTCCTTCACTGAATATTCCAAGTTAAGGTCATCTGAGAGTCTGAGCTTGGATTTTTCCTGACAAATCTGGTCACAAATCTTAGGTGACATATTCCAAAATCATGAAATGAAGATTGATTTTAATGTGTTCTGTGCCATTAATCTCCTACATAGGGAAGTGTGTAAAGGACACAACCCCATTTTCTCAGGCTTGTCTGCTGCAGTGCTAGCACCATGCCAGGCCTTGCCCACAAGGTCAAGGAAAGAAGGTCATGCCCTAGCCCTACTTTTTCCATGCCATTTTTTTCAAGTTGCCAAAGACTCACAAAAATAATATAAAATAAAATGTTAACAGCATGTAAACAGACTTGGGGCTAGGACCTCTAAACCCCTGGCCAGAATGGGCTAGGAATATGAACTATATGAGCCATGTAAGGAATGACCTGCAACATGGTACAGTGTAACTTGGTTCACACCTCTACATGGATACATCATGCTTTAGAGTTGAAGTAATACTGGTAGTTATAATTGCAGAGGGATGCCTGCTGCTGTGGTATTAAAGATTTACTAATTTGATAATTGAACTTTGCCACAAAATGGAAGAAATAGAAATAAAAAATTAAAGTGGTAAAGTAATGGAGAAAATAAAAATCTTGAGTATGAACCTTTTCAACCAAAGTCAATTCTGGAGAAAGATTTTGTGCCACAACTCGCATGAGAATATCCTTTGAACTGCAGTGCAACAGCATCAGAAAGTGGTAAGTAAACATCATAGACAACAAAGATGATAGTGGATATCATATCATTTCTTTCACAAAATCTGTGCCAGAAATTCCTAAAAAATAGAGGAAAAAAAACCCTTCAAGAAAAGGATGGTACGTTAGTATCCCCTGAAGTTTGTTCCCAGTCATGATAACCACTGAATTGACCCGTGACTCCCGCATCTTTTTGGCAGCAACATAAACAGGATCTGAAGGAGGAGCAACTGCAACCCTGCAAATGCATAAATACAGACTTGGTTACACAAATCCAACCCTCAATGATGCTTAACTTATATACCCAAACTGCCAAAGTCACACTAAAGTTTACAGTTTACTTTGTCTGTTCAGAAACAATAGATGTCAAAGAAGGCTTGAACATCCGCTCCCTCAGAGTTTCTATGAATGCATATGGAGCTGAAACAAAAGACAAGAGGGAAAAAAAAAAGACAAAGGTAAAATCATGGAAATCATTTTATTTAAAGAACAGATCATAAGTTTGAAACTTTAGACAATGTGGATGCTTTAAGAAACAAGCAAAATCCATAAGAACTATATATATCCCATGTTTCAGCTCAGAAAATATTGACCACTATATATCTTGTTATTCTTAAATGTCTACAAATAATTCAGCAATCTTTAATAAGTGATGATGTGCATAAGCCTGACTGGTAAAAGGTCAAGTGAGGTTGGGATTTTAATCACCAAAATGATACAAATGTGCATTAAAGTGATATAAGTGTAATAGGGTTAGGAGTATCGACTGAATCATATGTAACACTTCAGCAAGAGATGAGGTTAGGTGGAGAAGGATTGAGAGAATGAATGGGCAGTCATAGGGGAACCAAGTAATGTGACAAGTGAGTTAGATGATGCTTGAAGTACAGAGAGGTGAGATTATCACCTAAGTCAGGTATCTTTCTAGAACAGAAGTTGTAATGTGAAAAGCTCTCCATGATAATGTCACAAAAGATCCCAAACTGGGTATTTATAGGTGTAAGGAGGTGATGAGGCCATGCAAATTCTCAGCACCTGGAAGAAAATGTCCATAGCGTGCCGTGTGCCAAGGAGGACACATAGCTCATGTGAGATTCAACTTAAAGAATTTAAGACACCACTAATGGGCCCCAGCAAACCAAGAATTTCTATACCATCCCATTGAGCACAGCCCTGCTCTAAAATCTCACCACCAATTCTAGATTAAATCCCATAGGCTTTCATATAAATAATCACGAAAATTTAATCATTTACCATGCATAGAAACTTTTCTCATAGCATTAATTGCAAGCCTTGGTATAACACTAAAGAGAATGGTAGATAGCAGAAACATGCTATTGGGAAAGCTTAAGGCAATACAATCTGATAATACTACTTCATCATATTTTAGTTTTGGTGTCTTCCTATCATGGATTTTGTGATACTTTCTAGAGTAAGACCACTGTTTATACTTGCAAGCAGTTTTAGGATTTCCTTTTCCTAAAAATTAAGGCATTGTGGCATGCTTAATGTACTTTTGATGGTTGATTATGCATACTAGTAAGCCTTTAGCTTTAGCAGCACCCTCGTGTAGGCTTTGATTGACAATCATAGCATTCTCCCATCTTACCACTCTTTGGCTTGCTTCAGAACAGATTGTCCAACCTCAAACACTGGCTTTGGAAAAGATCAAGTTTGTCTGATAAATGAGTATCCATTCTGTTGAGCTCTGTTATTTGTTGAGATTTCTAAATATTGCTGCTGCCTTACATAGCAGTAATAACAGCCCTTACAGCCATTATGAAGTCACTAACAGAGAACAAAAGAGACAACAGCCTTTTTCTTTCTTTTTATTTTGGATAACAGTCCAATCTTCCTACTTAACAAACCTTGCACTCTTTTTGTATGATAAATCTCATGCACCAATTCCAACCAGACAACATGGCATAGTTCCACTTTTAATGATCTTTTGCTCGCAGTTCCAGACTAAGTCTCCAATTGAAATATTTAAGTTTATATACAATTAAGTGACCTTGCACAATATGATATTTAGCAAGTACTTTTAGACATATGGCAAGCTCCTATCATCTTTCATAATGAAGAAGAACCAGCTTTAGATATCTATTTTTAAAAAAAGGGCATCCCAATGCATAAGGCTCCCACATTTGTGGGGCCTCAGGAAGGGTCGATTTGTGTAGCCTTCCCTTTGTTTTGGCAAAGAGACTGTTTCCAAGATTCAAAACCATGACCACCAGGTCACAATAGAGTAACCTTCCAGTTACGCCAAGGCTTGCCCTGCAATTAGATATCTATTGAATGGTCATAAATATTGTAAGCTATTCTCTGTTTCCTTTCCTTCTTGGTAAAATACTCTCAAGCATAACGAAATCAAAACAGTATAACTAAAATTGAAACAAAGTATACAACATGATGGTCACAAAGCAGGAATTTTCGCTTTCTTAAATTTACTGCATGATTTAAGCATGTTCACAATGCAGAAAATAAGTTATAAACTGTAGGCAAGCATTATGAAAAAAAGAAAAGGAAAAATTGCCTGCTTTTATTCCATATAAAAATGAACTAGAAAGGCCCACCAGAAAAGTTGTTCCCCCACTGGTGTTCCACACCTTCGACAGCAGCAGCTATAGCGCTTCCCTGCTCAGCAGCTTTTTCCATTCTAGATATTGCATCATAAAGGCACTTTGTAATATCAAGCAAAGCAATAACTTCACCATTCTCCACAACTGGAAGGTGCCTAAATTTGCCTGTTAAAACGGAAGAAAATAAATAAGAGGCCACTGAATGAATGTAGTCTTTTCATACTTCTGTGTATACTATATTTCTCTGGATAGGAAAAAAGTTCACAATGAGGTGTGTGATTATTGCCTGACACATCATTCCCAGAGTCACACAAAAAAGAAGATAGTAAACCACCCTTAAGCAAACATCCTAACAAGCGCACATCATGCTCCTTTCAACAACAAATATTTTCAATGAAGCTTACTACCAGTGGAAGATATTTATGGGTAAAGCATCCCACTGTCAATGGCAAAATTGGTAGTAGAAATATATTCCCTCAGTGACAACACAGAATTAAAAAGCTCTCTTGTCGACACAATCCCCCATTCTATACTTTCAGAATCCAATTCCAAATTGGTTTGCTTATTGGTGTCTTTATTCAATCAAAATCTTACTCTACAATCCAAGAGAAATAGACCATGGAAAGTGCCTTTGAATTATAAATTCAAGTAGAAATTTCAAGATCAAGAACAGTTAGGAACATTAAAGCTCCTTAGCTTGCGGTTGCCAACATCCATATCAGACCTTTTTTTTTTTTTTCACTAGCTTATTTTTCAACAAAAGAAGCTGCACCATAGAGAATTATCTACCATTTATTTTTTTCCCCACAAACAATGTAATATCAAATAGGAAAACACCTAAAGGACTAAACAGATTACTCATTAATGCCCTCAAAGCCAAAGCATGAGAAAGACAAGCTAACCCTGGACCATCTTCTGAAGAGCTTCAATAGCTAATGAATCTGAGGTGACAAAAATGGGATTCCTTGTCATAATTTTGGAGACTATAGTCTGCTCAGGTCTCAATCCCTCTGCAATAACTCTAGCAGCAATGTCCTATTATCCAAAACTGCCAAAGACTCAAAAATGGAAATAACAATATATGTCTATAATCAATATGTAGCAAATCCACATATTTCATGGAATGAACCTTGTCAGTGGCAATCCCAGAAAGCAAAGCATTGGAATCAGTCAACAAAACAGCATCTACACGGCGAGCTGCCATCCGTCGACAAGCCTCAGACACGGTGGTCCCTTCAGGAATGGTAAGGGCTTTGGACAACCTGAGCTTCTTGACTGTCCTCTCCGCGGCTCTTTGGAGACATTTCCAGCAAAAATATCAAAGCATAATTACCATAATTACAAACGCACACAAAAACAGAAGCATTTAATCCCTGAAATGGAATTCCTAATAATAATTAACCCTGAAGCTAGGCAGGGAAAAAAAATACAGAGAGAGAGAGAGAACAATTTCCAAATATCAATGATTTACAAACATGATTTCGATTAGAATTTCAAAAGGGAAAACAATAAAAGGAAACAAAAAGAGGTTATTGAAACTCGGGGAAAACATACGGTTGAGGAGGAGGAGAGGAAGGCTTGGAGGAGCTTCCGTGGGAGGCGCTACCATTCTCGGATGCCACCACCGAAGACGATGATTTCTTGGACCATTTCTGGCCCAAACCGCTCCTTCTTGGACCCGAAGCCGGAGGAGCCAACTGCCTACTCATCTTCTCTTCGCCTATAAATTAAATGCTAGGCTTTTTATGGATTGATTGATTGCAAAAGGAAATCCAAAGTAGTCTCAGAAATTAGGGCTTTCGACCCTCTCCCCTTTTCTTTTTGTTTTTTCTCTTTTTGTTAAATTTTGGCTGGCTGGCTGGCTGGTTGGCTGAGGAGAAAGGAGACCTCAGAATCATTTCCCACCTGAGGTCACGCATTCAAATTGAGTAGATTTTTATTTAAATATAAGGCTTCGACTAAACTGACCGCATATATATAGATATTTTAACTCCGAAATTTTTAAGCCTGTACAGTGATTTGATTTGTTATAATATGAAAATTTTAACGTAAAGATAACAATTTAAATAATATAATTATTATTAAAAATAAAAAATGTAAATTACTTACCCTAATATGCAATTTGATTTCCTACTTCCTTTTTTATTTAACTTCTAACCCTATTACTCTTTCTTCTTTAAATATTTTATAATAAAAAAGATTTCAAATGGTACAAAATCACTATATCACTATTTAACCATTATTATTTTATTATAAAGTATTGTTACATAAATAATTAATAAAAATAACATTAAAATAATAAAATAATGTTACAATAATTTTTTATATTTAATTATTATAAACCTAAGTAAAAAGGATTAAAGGTAAAATTTACTAAAAAAAGAATAAAACATAGAGCAAATTATACTTATCTTAAATTTCACTACTTTAAAAAACAAATCAAGAAGACAACACATTGCAAATGTAATGCCACGTTAGAGTGCTTACGAGAAGTTTCATGAAATAAGGATGTAAAAGAGGTAGACAAGAGGGGTTGATTGAACCTAGAATCACATTGTGCAAGAATACCTCCTCATTCCTTTTATTGTTGTTTAAAAAATGAGTTTTGGTTAAATTAAATGGCAGTATATAAAAGTCATTTACTTATTTTTATATAGTTATTACCAAATTTTTGCTTTATACATGATAAAGATAATTTTTTTGAGTTGTCAATGAACTCTTGGTTTAACTTAGTAAGATTTAATATGTCTCTTCTTAATCTGACTTGAATAAAAATTTTGCCTTATCATAACAAATGTCATTCCATAGTCCCACTTAAATTATTCTATTGATTATATGAAAACACCTAAATATAATTATAAATACAAGATGAATGTCATTATTAATATCATCATTAATTATTTTCTTATTCATTAGTTTTCACTTTATTGCATTGTCATTAACTGAAGTACCAAAGTGATAATATTGGGTTTGAACTTGACATCCTTTAGTCTTTTCTTGTTTTGTAGATCACAAATCCAATATGGCCTTAATTCTATGTAGTTACCTTGGCTTTCTTTAATCTAACTTCATTAGATCTTTACTTGATCATTTTGAGCTCATTTTTCATAGATAATATTGGATTTGTTGTCAATAGCATCTCATATATTTGTTCTTGTTAATTTGATGTTATAAATGCCTTTGAGATGTGTTTGCTATATTGATAAAGTGTTGGTAGTTGATTTATTCAAGGGTTAAGAAAGATAGTGTACTCTTATTCCTAAAAAGAAGAATCAATAGAGAGAAGGAAAGAAGCAGTGGGATAGAATAGCTTGGTAATGGTTGACGTTGAGGTGAAGCTAATAATGAAGGAAGTGTTTAAGACAACGAAGGTGCCACCTTAGAACAAACAAATAATGTTTAGAGCAATAGTGACTAGCCTTTTCTTGAGCATAGTGTTTAACTTTATTATATGCAAACTTAATCTTATCACCGACATTATTCCTTCTTGTAATGTGGTCGTCGGCTTGCTAGGTTTTGCGATGCTTAAGTCTTGGTCTATCTTACTTTAAAAGCTTGACTTCTTAAAGCAGCCTTTCACTAGGCAAGAGAATACTGTCATATAAACATGTGTCATTGCTTCCTTTAGCATTGCATTTAGCAATGGCTTTGCAAGTCACTTTGTTGAGCCTATCTTTGATGGCTAATATTAGATTTGTTGTCAACAACATCTCACATATTTATCCTTATTGATTTGATGTTGTGAGTGCTGTTGAGATATGTTTGTTGTATTTACAAAGAGTTGGTAACTAATTCATTCAAAAGTTAAGGAAGATGACATTGGTAGAATGTGATGAGAATAAGGAGAGAAAGCAGGGCGAAAATTAGGATATGGCCAGCCTTTCCTTGCATTGCCAAAAATGACAAGTTGATTCAAATTGCTAGTGGTGTTTTAGCTGGAAAGAAAGCATTAGTTGTTGTAATTGGTTATCTATAAGATTGCTCTCTATGTGGCATAGATGAAAATTTTTTGACAAGATATGTGTCATTGCTACCTCTAGGATTGCGTTTAGTAGTGACACTACAAGTCAATGTTGATTATTGATCTTAAGTTCAAAGAGTCAATGCTGACTATTGACCCTAAATTTAAAGAGTCAATGTTAACCATTAACCTAAAATTTAAGGAATTAATGTTGATCGTTAATTGTAAGGCAACAACCCTTGGGATTCAATGTTAACCATTGATTGTAAGCAATCTTAAGCTCAAGGCTTATAAATACTCATATAACTGCCAAAAGAGAGCTACATGTCACAGAGTTAAGCTTTGTTTATGCTAACCAGCGCGACACTTAGTTAATCTTACGAGAAAAAATGAGTTAAGTAAGCCTTAGAGAGTTTAAGAGAATCAGTGGAAAGCGGGTAAAAGGCAAGTAAGTAAGTTGGAAGTGCTGGAGAGAGAGAAAGAGAGAGAGAGAGAGAGCACAATAGAACTTTGGAAGTAAGCTTGTATTGAGAGAAAGGATTTATGTCGTACAAATAAGAGGGGGTGACCTATTTATACATCTCAAAAAAAGATCCTAGTATGATATATCCTAACTATTTACAAAGAATATTTTAGATATGCATTTAATACGGTCCTTTTTAGAATTATCTAGGCAGCTATAACACACTCTGTAGGAAGTCTCTAGATGAAGACACATCTGCATGCTTTGGGTCCTTTTATAAGTAACAAAGGGGTTGGACAATGTTGGTAGCTCGTAAAGGTTCAATCTTGGCCCGAGTTTGCACCTTAAGCGTATGTGACTAGGCCGAATCAAGGTATCTTTACGACATCCTTCCCTATTCTATCCTGCGACATTCTTGTTGCATTCTTAGCCTTATATTACGTTTACTAGAATTTAAAGGTATAAAGCAATTTTGACGAGGGATAATACAACAAATTAAGATTACCTTAAGGTTTCACTCCTAATAATTTTTACACGTGGGCTTTCTAAAATGTCATTTATTAGTAAGTAGATTTCATTATATTTATAATCATGTGTAGTTATTCTTTAGTTAGATTATTGCTCTTGGTGTTTACTCACTTGTACTTTTTAAAGTTCCTCTTTAGTTAAATAGCTAATATTGGTGTTTGTTTGTTTGCATTTCCTCTTTCCCTTACTTTTTCAAGGGGAGATATTGGTGGAATCTTTAGGAATTCTGAGCCTAAGTGGTACTAGTTTAGTTCTTATTATCCTTTTTTTAGGGCTTATGCTTAATAGGACATCAAAAGAAAGGAAACTCAGTTACTTAGGTATGTCCTTTTATACATTTATTTTCAAATTATCCTTAGTTCTCTCCTTTCTCCTTCTCTCTCTCTCTCTCTCTTTAATTTATATCAGTAAAGAACGGTAGGGTTGGGAGAGGCTTGGGGCTTAGTTAATGATAATTATTTATTGTAATTTATGTTACTTTTAAGTCTTCTTCATTCTCTCTTTTCTTGGTTTATACTTCTTTCCAATTAATAAATGTTCTAGTCTTTTATTCTATAGGATATCATTTATTTTTTTATTTATAATTTTTATTAGTTATTTAAGATATCAAGTTTAATTTTTCTTGCCTTTTTGAGACTTTTTATTACATTAAGACTTATTAATCAAGATCTTAATTGCCTATATGCATTTAAAAGACTTTTTATTTTATGTTAGTTGTGTAAACCTATTGGATTAAGTGTTTTAAATTGGAAGTTAATTGTAATATCTACTATTAATAAATGTGTGAACTTATTGTAAAATTATTCATGCAAATCTTTTGAAAGTTAGACAATAAAATAGATTAGAGTAAAATCCATAAGGCTTATGGTAATAATGTAAAAATGCATTATAGCATTGGCCTTACATTTACATATTACACTATATACTTAGATTTTGAAATTACCAAAAATGAAATAACTACTTGGCTTTTAGTAGTAGATTTAATGTTCCTAGTTATATGTTCACAACAATGTCAAGATGGGATCAATCTAGTGAGGTGAGGTGTGATCATATAAGCTTATAACTTTTATATGTGAATTAGGGACTAATGAAGCATAGTTATAGTAATTTTGGGTTTAGACATTAAAATCTCATGATTTTTGTAGAAGACATACACTTATTAGGATTAAACCCGATGATTAAAGTACCTATATATGGATACCATATATTGTATAGGCGTTAAGTGATAATGAAACAAGGCTAGTACATCTTGGAACCTGGTATTAACAATGAGCAAAGGTAAGGCCAAGTAAGGTAAAAGCCCTTCCTTATATTTTACATTTTAGCAATGGTCACAAAATTCTTACCCTATCCTCTAAAGTTCTTACTTTATTACCCTTAAGTTCTATTAAGTAAGGATAAAAATTAGCAAAACCATTCGACCTTACGATTTTTACAAAAAGTAAAAATTTTATCTTATAAGTAATAATAAAATAATGAAATTAGTAATGTTAATACATAATGCAATATCCATATATTTTAATAAATCTCATTTTTAAATTGTTTGACACAAATTACATACTAAAAGTGATAAAATACAAAAGGTAACAATCCATAAGTTGTTTCAATGTTTAGTATTTTACAAACCCTTACACATAGCTGCTTACTTCATTTTTGCTATTTCATTTTGAACTTAAATGTTTAGTTTTTGGGTTTTGGCCAATAAAACTAAATAATAAATTATATCATTGTTTTTGTCATGGTATAATTTTACCTTATACCCTGTCTTATCATGGTAGGGTACAAATTCTTTTACCTTAAACCATAAAACTTATCATATGCTTACCTTATAATACTATTCACCTTATAGGATTAGGTTAGGTTAAGTACATGGTAACCTTATTTATTTTCTCACCTTTACCTAGTTCAAATTTAATGGTGTGTCAAATACAAAAAATGTTATTATTCAATTTTCTTCAATGATTACAAAGAGCAAGATATAGAGCTTATAAGGGAGGTAATATACATTTTTTGCATATTACTTTCAAATTTCTATGCATTATTCAAAGAGGAAAATGTTAGAAAATCTAGTTTTCTTGTAGTTTAGGTAAGATTTGAGTTAAAGAATCTATTCTTTTGCAATATAGGTTTGCAATAGAAATAATCTAGTATGCAAGCTTAAAGATTTAGTTTTTTTGTTGGAAACTTATATTGTGTTTTAGCCTTAAGAGTTAAGGAAAGGTTGTAATTAAACTCAATTATTGTTTTAGTTTTTTTGTTAGTGAAAATGGGTGAATCTTTGTCCATATTGGAATAGTTTGTTATAATCCAAAAACTAATTGCTATTGTAGCTTACTTTTCTTTTATTTTGGTTAAGTAAAATGAGTCTTGCCATAAGTGATAATTATACTTATGCTATTGTAAAGATAAACCCTATGAAAACTAAGAAAATGAAATTATGGATTTTGTAATTCTTTAACATTTTAGTTTTTTGCTTGAAGTTGTAACTCTTTCTTTTTTTCAATGTATTTTTGTTCCACAAAGCATTTAAGATCACTAAGTGGACCTAAACACAAGTGAAAAGAACATATAAAATGGCAACTAGTAGTTTTGCTACCTTAGCACCTCTTATGCTTTAAAAATAGAATTATCCCATTTAAGCAATCAAAATGAAGGTTTATCTAAAGGCTTTTGACCTCTTAAAGATTATAGAGAGTGGAGAACAAGTTCATAAGCTTTCTCAAAACCTTACTCTTGCACAAATTAGGTATCATGGTGAGGAAACTGCCAAAGTCTTTAAAGCTTTTTCTTATATGCATTATACAATTTCAAATGTAATCTTCATTAAGATTATGGCTTGTCAATTAACCAAAAAGGCATGGCATATGCTCAAGGAAAAGTACCATGGTAGAAATAAAACTAAGATATGATAAAAAAAAAAGACTGTGAAATAGTTCACAAATAGATATATAAAAGATGTAAATCAAATCAATCTTCTAAAGAAAAGATTTAAGTGATCAAAGGGTTATTAAAAAGGTCATTTTTACCAGAAAGATATGAGTCCAAAATTTTTTCAAAAGACCTTTGCAACTTTACTTTAGCTAAGCTTATCAATGCCTTGTAAGCACTAAAGCTCAAAAGACATATTAAGTAAGAGAACACTTGAAAGGTTACAAAAGTGGTCAAAGGAAAAAAAAAAAGGCTAGGCAAATGTTCTAAAACTTAAAAAGATAAGAAAGGCAAGGAAAAGAAGAAAAAAGGTAGAAAAGAATTTAAAAGAAAAAAGAAATTTGGTCTTTACAAACATATTAAGAAAACTGGTCATTTAAAGAAGTGCTATTGATAAAGATTAAACATTTAATGTAATATTTGCAAAACTATAGGACACATGGCTAAAGTTTGCAAAAATAAGCAAACCAATCAAGCTATAAAACTCCACATCAAGCTTAAATTGTGAAAGGAAAATAAAAAGGGGAATTGTTATTTGTTGTAGCATGTAAAGTCCTAAAAAATGCTCTTGAAACTTGGTTGATGAATAAGGGGAGCATTCATCATAGAACTAATAATTCAACTAAATTTAATGCATTGGTAATAAAATGAGAATTAGTAATAAAAAGCATCTTAAAGTTAAAGGAAAAGGAGTTGTGGCTTTAAATTACCCCATAAAGTATATGACACCTTGTTAATATGCTTTGTGTTTATAAGATTAACCAAAACTTGTTAAATATAAGTCAGTTAATAAAAAACTATTCCTTTGTATCAATTGATCTTAAAGTCAATCACTCTTGATTCTAAAAGTCATAAACTTTTAGTTATTAGAATGTAAAACAAACCTTTCATTCTTAAGATGAAAGTGTCCTATGGCATAAGAGACTAAAAAGTATATGCATGATTTGCTACCCTTAAAGATACGAAACAATCATTTTTCTTTAAAGTAAACACATCATCTAACTTTATACATACCTATTATACATAAATATGCTCCATTTTGTGAAATTTGTTAAAAAGGAAAGTAATCAAGGCAATCTTTTCCTCAAACTTAAGCTTACAGAGCTTCAAGGAAGTTAAAACTCATCCATACAAATTTATGTGGACTAATGACTACTTCTCTAAATGTTAATAAGTACTTTGTCAGTTTTATCAAGGATTGCATTAAATTATATTGCATCTATTTTTTAAAGCTCAAGTTAAAGGTTTTAAGATGTTATCCAACTTTAAAACTTAGATTGAGAAGTAAGCTAGTTGCAGCATCATCACTTTCAAGTTAGATAATGGCTTTGAATACATAGTAGATAGATTTAACAAATTTTATAAGGAATTAAGCATTCACCATCAACTTATTATACCTTATACTTTACAATATAATGGAATCAATAAGAAAAAAATAAAACCTTAATGCAAATATCGAGATGCCTATCATTTGAAAAGAATATGCTTAAATGTTTCTAGGCTAAGGTTACCATCATAGTCAATTATTTATAGAACAAGCTTCCTACAAAAGCATTAAAAAAATGACTCTATATAAAGCTTGATATGGAGTAAAACCTTCATTTCATCACCTTCAGGTCTTTAAAATTGTCTATTATATCCTAATTCCTAAAGTAAAAAGGATAAGCTTGATGAAAAAGAATGAGTTGGTGTCTTTCTAGGATACAATAACCAATCAAAGGGCTACAAGGTTTATAATCCTAACACTAGCAAAGTAATTGTACGTAAAAGCATAAGGTTTAAAGTAATTATAAGTAAAAGTATAAGGTTTAATAAGGAAACTAGCTGGAGTTAAAGTAAGATCATGCTAGTGAAAGGGAAATGGCATCCAACTCTAACCCTAGTCATTTGGTTATAGAAAATAATGCTACAACAAATCAAGTCATTGACTTTAATGATGAGCCAATTAAAGGAAAAAGACATCAAATAGACGTTTATGAAAAAAGATTTTTTCATACTAAAAACAATAAGTTTCTCAAAACTTTTACTATTAGGTGCCTAGAATAAAGCTATGAAAGAGGATTTAAATATGATTTACAAAAATTAAACTTGGAAGCTAATTGATAGACCTAAGGATAAAAAGTTAACTAAATTAACATAAGTGTATAAAGTAAAGCTCAATACAAATGGCATAATCAACATGTTATTGAGCTTTATAGAAAGGTATTTGAATACACAAACCAATTGGTTGAAGTAACATGGTGTACAAAAATGCACTCAATAATTTGGAACTAAATACACAAAAACCATTGTTTTTATTGCAAGGCATGACACACTTAAGTTATTGTAGCCTTATTAATATCAAAGGGATAAAAAGTGTTTTAATTAGATGTCAAGTCTAATTTCTTAAATAGAACCCCTGAAGAACTAATATATATGGAGCAACCAAAAGAATTCCTTGTTAAGGGAGTTAAGAATAAGGTTTATGTGTTAAAAAAGGTCCTTTATGGATTAGAACAAGCTTCTTAAGTTTAGGTATAATAAGGTAAATGCACATTTACTCAAATTAAGTTTTATTAGAAGTCAAAATGAAGCTACCTTGTTTCTATCTATGTAGCTGACATCTTGGTCATTAGAAGCAATAAATTTTTTATTGATGACTTTAAGATGTAAATTAGAGAGGTTTTTGATAGATCTTGGTAAGATGAATTATTTTTAGGAATAAAGGTTTGATAAATTGTCGATGACACCTTTATTAATCAAATAAAATATGCCACTATGTCACTAAGGAAGCATAATATGGTAGCATGCAAACTAATTCCAACTCCTTTGAATATTGCAGAAAAGCTTTGCAAAGAAGATGGTGCAAGGAAAGCTAATTGCACCACTTTTAGTAGCTTGATTGAAAGCCTATCATATCTAATAGCTACCAAACTAAATTTGATACATATCACTAACATTCTATCCAGATATATGCAAACACCAAGTGAAACTCATCTTAATGTAACTAAGAGAATTTTGAGATATGTTTAAGGAACAAGTCATTTTAGTGTTTGGTTTAAAAGAGCAATAGGGTTAAACTACTTGTTTTTTCAGATAGTAATTGGGCAAGCAGCAATAATGACATGAAAAACACAACAAATTACTTGTTTACATTAAGATCTAGTGCTTTTACTTAAACTTTTAAGAAATAGGAAATCATTGTACAATTTATTGTAAAGTAGAATACATTAATATTGTTGTTACAATGAATCATGCAACCTAATTAAGAAGAATGTTGTCTAACTTGAAGCAAGAAAATAATGAAGCCATTGAAATTAAGGTTGACAACTAATCAGCAATAGCTATTTCTAAAAATTCTATCTTCCATGGTAGGACTAAGTATTTCAAACTCAAATTCCACTTCATCAAAGAAATGCAACAGGAAGGAGAAGAAGAATTGACTCACTGCAGTTCAATGGATCAAGTTGCAAACATTCTAACCAAGCCCTTAACCATAATTAGATTTGAGTTATTAAGGGAGAAAATGGGCATGATCATCAAAGGATTTAAGGAGGAGTGTTGGAGAACCTAATTTTTTACTGTTCAAGTCACATTTAAGTGAAAGAATCTATTCCTGTGCAATCTGAGTTTCCAACAGAAGATGATTTGGATGGCAAGTTTGAAGATTTAGTTTTTGTTGGAAACTTGTGTTGTGTTTTAATACTAGGAGTTGAGGAAAAGTTGTATTTGAATTTAATTATTGTTTTAGTTAGTTTGTTAATAGAACTAGAGAAAACTTTGTTCTTGTTGGTATGGTCTGTTGTAATTTAGAAGCTAATTGCTGTTTTAGCTTAATTTGTTGTATTTTCAGTTAAGTAAAGCACGTCACACCATATAAAATATTGTACTTGCGTTATTATGCAAATGAACTCCTTAAAAATCAAATAAGTTGATGAAATTGTAGATTTTGTCATTCCTTAACATTTTGGCTTTTTGCTTCATGCTGCAACTCTTTCTTTCTTCAATGTGCTTTTGTTCCTTCAGAAAACAAGAGTGGAGTTCCTGTTATGCATCCTTTCTGGTTGGAGTTCCCTTTTGATAAGGCTACTTTTAACAATGATGAGGCCTTCATGGTGGGAAGCAGTCTCTTTTTGCAAGGCATCTACTCTGAAGTACTGCCTCACCAGAAATTCACTTACTATATTTTGATTTGGAGCTCATTACTCCGATGCATTTATGCCCTTATTTGGCTACTCAATTAGAAATATTTAATTTCTTTTTCCCAAACAGTGAGCTAAACATGCAACGGTTTACTTGCCCTGGAAAGAATCTGGGCATGATCTCAGAATCAGAACTGCTCATGGGGGGCGGGGGAGTGTATAACTCATAAGCTTGAGGTTTCAGAGGAGAGTATTCCTGCATTCCAAAGGGCTGGAAATATCAGGCGGAGGAAGGACTGGTATCGTGGAAGCTCACACAGATGTTGGATGACCCATGCACTCTGGTACGTATTTGTTAGTTGATGCTCTCACACTCATGCATCACTGCTTCTCGTTACCATGTAGAACTAGACATTCGTATGCTTTGTTTTCATGTCCCTTTAGTGCTTCTGCTATTGTTTATTCGTTCAAACATATTCCACTCTCTTACTATCTGTTGCTCAACTATGTGTTATATACGAACCGTTCTGTGCTTTTTCGTGAAGTATTTATCCAGCAGGTCGACCCCTTTGGTGGAGTGGAGCGTTTGGTATCCTCTCTCTTTTCCTTCTTTGATTATTATTAATATTTTTTCTTTTCAACCGTTAGAAAGGTCTATTTAGATTTGTTGCCTGCTTTTCTGTTGGACATTGATAAAGCCTACGGGCAATCCCATCGGTCAATTGGTGTGTGTGGTATAATCTTGAATCTGTTATGAGTCCTATTTGGGTACGGTGCCTTCCGAAGCACCGCTGCACGGTATATATTCTAGGTTCATGACACTGCACACGCTGCTGATTTCATTATCATGTTTTACATATTGCATCCTTGTGTTGGACATCTTCTTCTTGTTCTGGCATGGCATTGTTGCACTTTGGGATGTAGATTGAATTTCCCATAAAATTTGCAAAGTTTTTGTTATATTAAAAGTTCAATGCAATAAGTCTATTTAAGGTTGGTCATAGTTCACGTTTATAAGATTTTTTTTTATTATTATTTGTTTTTATTTGATGTAAGATTTCGTTACGTTAGTGGAGCGGAGCAGCTGAGGGTGAGCTTTTGTGCTAATGATGGCGAAAGCCTTGAGTTTATGCAAAGGGGCATATATATTCATGGTCGTTTTGTGTTCTCTAATGGCAGGCTTTACATCCCTATACATTAGCTTCAACGAAAAAGGACAACTCCCAACTTGCTTCGGAGACTGTATTGAAAGGGATTATTTACACTGCTCGGTTACTCTCCTGGATGGACGAGCGCCCTCGTGGAACACATAGACTACGGTTAAACTATTCCTTTTCCAGCCTAGTAAATCAAATAAATAATTATTCCAAAAACCAATATAAATTAAGACAAGGAAAACAGAGTGCAGTGAAATTATCAGAAGACAGAAGGGATCATTAGCAATAAACGATGAGAAAGAGACCGTTCCTGACTTGTATGCAGTACAGGATCGGTTGGACCATTCAATACACCTATAAAACGAAGTAACAATACGGACAATAAGCATGGCTTAATGGAACCAGTGCCCCGATGCCTTTCTTTCTCTATGACTTTTGATAGAGTGATAGTAAAACTTACGCATATAACCAGGCTTAAAGACATTCAACTTGAGACCATATAGATCAATTTGGTATAAAATACCTACAACACTTGAACAACCGTTTGAGTCAACGTATAATTGCATACATTCCGCTTCAGATAATAGAAGCTGTGCCGACGCAACTATCTTCTTCACAAAAGAGTCATACCTGGAAATCAGAACATGAGGTCAATTTCAATTTTGAACTTTTAGTTATCAACTCGCATCCGTTTGACGTCATTCTCAGGGACATCCACGTCACTGCTGTTACCCTTCACTGAAACTACTACTTGCCCCTGGATAAGCAGAATTGTGGCAATTACTATGTTACTGTATTTTAGCTTTCGAGGCAGGAAAAATAATTAAAAAAAAAATTACACTGCCACCAGCAGGCCTCAAACACAACCCCCACCCCACACAGTAGCAGTGGAAGGAATGCTATCCTCTGTTTTCTCATAAAAAACATGTGCATGAGGTATGAATGATTTCACCAATCAATGCAATGTTCTAACAACACATCATCTTACTCTTTCATCCACCATTTCATATTTGACCAAAGGGAGCAAGTTTAAAAATATGATAAATCAGTTTAGAATGGCTTGACTTGGCTAGAATTTATCATTTTACCAGTTCCAACAGATAGGAATTTCTAATGGTCAGTAACACTCTTGACTAACAACAATAGCTCAAAGAGGAGAACATCTTCTACTTCATTTCCTTTTCTTTTTCTTTTTCTTTTTTAATTCCTTTTTCTTGCTTGTTAAGCCTTCTTTTCTTGCTCCATTTTCTCCTGCTGCAAGAGAAAAAATGTTTTGAACACGAAAAATTACATGTCTTACATGTTGCCTTTGGAAACTTATTTTCAGAATTAGATTTCCTCACATTGTTCAATTGCAATATGTCAAAAGTGATTTTGTGCACCTGCTTGGTCAAGGTCTCGGATGCAGAAGGATCATGAAAATTATAGTGATGCATACATTCAATACACAAGAGAAAATGAAAAAATTACCCAAACAAAATCTTACTGTTTCGTCGGGAACAACCGCATATCTCTCCGATGGTGACACCCAAGTTTTCCCTGCACACTTAAAGAATCAGTTAAGACAACAGCCAAAATTACCAGCAAAACTTATTCCCATGTCATAATGTAAAGAGGCAATGATGAGCATGCAGTACCTGAAGTTGGATCAACCACTGAGGACCCTAGCTGCTGGCAGCCAGTTCCACCATCACGCAGAGCTTCAATGATCTTGGGTACATTGCTTTCAAAGTCAAATAGGAAACAATCAGTCTATGACAAAACTGAGAAAATTTTGATGCGCCACACTTTTGATTTTGCAAAATATTTTTTGACCACTAAAATTTTGCAAGATAGAATGACAACTGTTGCTGAGAATTACTCAAATCCACTAATAAATGTGGACAGAATACAGACACGTAAGCTCGATGGTCTTTATAGGCTCAAGGCCTCAGTTTAGTGCAGTAGGATATGTTGATAAGCTCTGTCAGATTTCTGTTCCCTCTAATAATTATACCCAAAAAAAAAATGTCACTGTAAACATTTATTTCTCTTTTGCAAAGCTTTTTTCATTTCACAAGTAACCATTGCTACCTCTTTGTTTTTCAAATAGGATACCTTTTTCTTTTTCTCAACCAAAAGTTATTGGTCAAAATCATTGATTTTAAAAATTCGTTTATTAATCTTTGTATTATTTTACATTATCTTTTTCCTCCCCTTGCATAAATATGAACTACCCTCTGACCCAAATTTTTGGATTTGCCACCGTTTGTCCATTCTATGAACAATTGGCTATTTTCTGAGGCTTGCTGCCAGCGGTCAGCAAAGAAATGTACCAATTGTATGCATTTCCAGACTCTTTTGGAGACATCCCGTTGATCTATGTTGAGGTTATTTAGACACTGAAAGCATATTCTAAGGTCAGAGCTTGTAACTGATTTCACAATTTTTTTTCATTCTTTGTTTCACTAGTTTTTTGTTCATTGTGGTTGATCCAAATCAGTTCACAACAAACTCTTTATCACTTGTGTATGATATTTGCAATTCTAATTTATCCCACCACAAGCATGCAAAGACAGGCTTTTCACATTCACCTTTGACTGTAGAAGCATGCAGAATAACAAAATATGTTGAAATATGGGTACATGCAAATCTAGACTATTACCTGTCTCTGGATTCCCCTTGACCAAGTTGTCCATTCGTACCTCTTCCCCAGGAAAACACATTTTGTTGTTCAGTAACAGCAAGCGTGTGCCTCCATCCACATGAGACCTGAACTACTTTCTGGCAAGTACAAGATGCACTTAAAGCTCAAATTTCGGCCCCGAATAAGCAGCAAACAATATAAAAGAAGACAACCTTCCAGACAACCAAAAGTCAAAAAATCATAGAACTGGATATCAATGTCATGGACTATAATTAGTAACATGAGAGCTACAGTAACAAGAATGTGCCTGCTCATTGGGAAATTTAACTTGCACAGGAGAGCAATGATCAACATTGTTGCCAACTCCAACCTGTCCAAACTGCAAATGAGGAGCAGAAGCACAAATGAAAATGAGACAGTTCAACAGCAAATGAAAATAATGGACCTGTACAAAAACAACACAGAAGATTAGGCAGTTCAATATGTTTTCATGTCCATAACATAACATACCAACACCCCATCCTTCCTCAAAAAAACAAACTGAGAGCAAGAGAGAGAGAGAGAGAGAGCCTAACCAATAAAACCAGGCCTCATTTTATTTACACCAGTTGATTCCTCAGGCTTATTTTTTTCCAAACCACTTACTTTCAACTATGAATTCTGCAATATAATCAACTCAGCAAGCAAACAAAAGTTGCAAACCTTGTTCCATCCCCAGCCATACAGTTTTCCACATGACGTAAGTGCCATACTGTGTCTCCAACCACCTGATATCTGGATAAATTGAAGTCAAAAGGGTAAACAGAAGAAACAGTCAAATAAGGCTTTAACCTCATTAAAAAATAAATATAATAAGCAGCAGGAGCAGAATGACCACTTCATGTACATGGTTGGATAAAAACCAAAACATACTTGATGCTGCAGTGAACATGAGTCAAGACATTGCATGCCACAGAAGATGCAATTAAATTTAATAGTCGCAAAACATATTGGATTACAGTCAATGAAATTTTACACTAGAACCATGAAACAATATGAATGATAGCCTTCTGAAATATTTCATGCTTTCTGACACTTCTATTGTGGAAAAATAGTGGCAACTAATTTTTCTAAGGTTATTGTAACTTCAGTTGTTAGACTAAAATCTGTTACAAGAAAAAGACACCAGCCAAACAGTCCTCAAGAAAGTTAAAAAGCCAAAATATCAAAGGGCTCCTGACATGCTTGTGATTGAAATTTCTATTCGGCATGCATCTGAACCAAATTAAAGGAAAGTTGCATGCAAATTGACTTAACAGCCAATTAGATATTCATTGAAAATAACCATTTGTTGCCAAAAAGTAAAAGAAAAGATAAATGAACTGGCTACTTGAACTCAAAACTACTGCCTCGACAACAAAATCTTTGTGATAACAAAGTTTAGTTAATCTGGAAGAGTCTAAGGAACTATTAAGATTGTAGTGGACTAAGGAAGAAATTACCTGAGATATAAAACTGTCCTGCAATGCTTCCAGCTTATGAGGAGTGAGGTGATCCTCAAAGTCACCATGTCCTAGTTGACCATATTTGCTCCATCCATATGTATACAGTCCACCAGAAGAAGAAACAGATATTGTGTGCCGCCATCCACAAGCAACCGTAACCATTTTCTCCTCCTATAATTTAAGTTGCAATAATTTTGTCCCTTAAAGTAAAAAGAGTGTCCAGGGAGAAAGCAGGAACATTATATCATAACTATAAATAAAGACACATGACCAAACACCAGTATCAAATCCTAATTTCTAAGTTCAGACAGTGGGTAACTCCAATAGAGAAACATCTTTCTGGAAGAAATAGCTAATATAGTATAGCCTAAATAGTTTGTCAAAACTTTTTGCTCTCAATGACTCAATCAAATATTTTGATTGTGGGTTTTTAATGAAGTTCCTAATATTTTACTTCCTTTTTGCAATGCAATTATCATTTATTAGCAGAAGGCCAAACCAGTTCAATCAAATCAAAGAAGCAGTTTATTGTTTTTATGTGGGCAAAATTGGAATTACCAATATAACCACACGAGTATGATGCAGGAAAGCAAATAATAGTCAGTAACAACAGAGGATGGCAGTCCCCTTCATAGTACGATGCAGGAAAGCCAAAAAAAAAAAAAAGAATCTTCATATCTCAAACTCAAAGTAGACAATTTTGCAACAACATTCATAGTAATAATCCCATATTCAAAGCAACTACTCAGTATCAACTTTCAAAAAAATTAGAGCACATTCAAATGTTATCTGCAGAATCTTTGGTTTGCAGTTTGGTTGACAATTGTATTTTGTTGATTACCTGCCTACTAAAAGCAAATGGCATACATGCAGAAACTTGTAACAATATATAGGCGGAAAAACCAAAATTTGCTTCATTGGGGTCCATGCATGACATTATGCCACAAGAATAATATAACAAACCATGGGGAACAACAGCTGTATGTGACATGGAGGCAAAGCACCTACTAATATTTCCTCTCAAGGCCAACTGTCCATCAATTTAACTTTTGAAACACTGTCATCTAATAGCATGAAAAGTCACATGAAATAAATGATTGACAAAAATGGGTGTCAACTTTCATCCATTCTTAACGCATGGACATATCCACAAAACCCAAATACATGAGACACTGATTTGCCATAGCCCAATGATGCCTCATCACCTTATGTTTGTTAGTAAAAGCAAAACTCATTGCAAGATGCCTTGCTATGTGCCAGAAACATAGAGGGCACCTGCCACATGCATCCTAGCAGTTCCTATTGACAATAATTAGCCACTTTCAAGTGCTTCATTCTCTTAATAGTAACAGGACTCTGGAAGTGTGACATACATTGTTATCGGTTTCCAAACAGTTTAAGCTTGTGGCATCTCAAAGGTAAAGCAACATGAAATTAAAGTGGAATTCTTGGGTTAGTGCCCCAATTTTGGTGAACTGTAACTGTTGGACATGGGCTTGAATTTCATGTTTCTGCTAGGACTCTTAGTATAACTACAGGGGCTTCTATTTCCAGCAGAAGGCACTAGTTGGGCATAACATGTGGGGATAGTAAGAGCTTAAATGCTAAATATACAAGATTGGCCCATTTCTTGGCAGCCAAGAGTATATGGTATGTTAAAAAATTCCATTATTTCATGCTTCACATTTTAAGCAACTAGCATAGTGCACATGATCAATAAATCGGTCCTTTGGTTTGTCTATTTATATGTGTTATAAAAGAAAATTGAATAACAAATAAAATAAAATTGAATAACAAACTGATATAAATAAAGCACAAGATGACAAAATTAATCTTGGCAGGATATATTAATTTCAAATAATTAACAAAAAAAAAAAAGAAACTACATGTGAAAGTTCCCCTATATTTTTACTTAATTTTCATGTACTTTTTTTTTCCTTTTTAAATATAAAAATATATATATATTCTAGATTTCATATACCTAGACTTTGGTAATAAGAAATAAGAGAAGAGTTTTTCTTGGAATAATTTAACAAGTAATTAATGACAAAATTAAATGAGAATAAATCTTTTACTAAGAATAGAGCCCAAAGATGTGGCATAGATCATTTTTTTTTTTTACTTTTTATTAAAAAGTAATAGTTTTGAGAGGGATATACAAGTATTTAACTTCAAAAACTCAAATTTACATAAAAGGGGGCGGTTTATAAAACAATATTTGAAGATTTGCATGAAATTTGTTAGGATTAAGTATTATAGGACTCATATATTAGCATTTCGAAACATCAACAACTCTGAGAAAAGCAACTTCAAGGCTAGTTCTACAAAACCAAGGGCTGATTTTGTCAGATCACATACTATAATTAAGCTATCAGTGACTTAGGTGAAATGTAGATAATAACACTCAATTGGCATACGTGAGTAAGAGAAACTTTCTCAGGAACTAAGCGATCGTTTCTGTCACCAAGGCCCAAGTTTCCATACCGACCCCAACCCCAACCATAAAGCTCTCCATTCTCTGTCACAGCTGCAGTATGTTCAGCACCAGCAGCAACCATTTTTACAGCAACAGCCTGAAATATACATGTAAGGCCATTGTGTACATCATCACTATCTATAATCAATTAAATGAATGCCTGATATGACAACTAGAAGCAATTTCTTTTCTGCTGTATCATTTTCGCTACTATTGTTGTGATGTTGTTTACTAGTGTTTCAATAGGAAGCTTCCACTCTCTTTGACAAGAGGAACCTTACAGTCTCTGAGCTACTGGTCCTAAACTTTTAAGCACTTCCTGTTGTCAACAAACTAAATAAATGCAGCTATTCCAGAAAATTAATCAACCTTTCCTCAACTTTCCAACTCTCCACCTTCATCCAAGAGAGACAATAAAATAAATAATTCATAAGCCTCTTATGCAGTGCCTTCCTACATCTCCAAATAACACAATTGCCCTTAAAATTGTCGGATTTGGTTATCCTTGATTGACATAGGATGCAATTGGTTATAACATGAACATATACTGAGAACAAGCCCATGAGTCAATAAACAGCAGTCCTAGATACACAAATAAAATCAAAAAACACTTTGCCTCAAGCTATTTAGGCAAAGTGCTCTCCCACTAAGTTAGGAATGAGTAATTTGTTCAGGTTAAAGAGAAGGAGAAACAAAATATTGAAGCAAAAGAAAACAAATGAAATGCATGAGATGTAAAAATGGAAATCTTTGGTACAAACAATTGAGCTGAAGTACCTTGAAAGCTTCAATTTCCTGTGGCATGAAAGAATCTTCGGTGGTACCAAGTCCAAGTTGACCATTTTGATTTCTCCCCCAACTACATAGATGCAGGAAAAATCTCATTAACTAAAATCTACACCTTACAACCAGTACTCAAGTATAGATGTAAGTTTGCAGCATATACCTAATGATATGTTCTGAAACTGGAAGGATCTAATTGACGCATAGTTATAGATGGAACTATATACAGTTACAACATAATAGCACACATGTGAGAAAAAAAAAAAAAACACAGATGTTGCAAGTGTTAGAACAAATAAGTAATTTGATAATAAAGCAGCAAACAGAGCATTGACACAATATGGAACTGGTTCCCACAATACAACCAAGAATGCAAAGTCTTAGTGGCAAAGCCTATGAGCAAAATTAGATGGAATGTATGACTACTTAATAGACACAGCTGCCATTAATGAAATAGCAGAAACATGTTATCTCATGCCTTTTCCCTGTGCAGACTACCTTTGCTTTTTATTCCTCTTGTATTACCAATCAGTAATAGCACCTAGGACTCATTGAACAACAAGCCACTACCTTTCACCATGTAAAGCCAAGTCCTTAGTTGAAGATGTCAAAAATTTTTCCCATGGTAAAGAGAAAAAAGAGAAAAAAAAGAAAGGTAAGTATGACCTCAAAAGAAGGCATTGGCAGGTGATCTGTAGAGCAGTAGGGAATTTTGAAACAGAATCTCCTTGATATAAAAAAGAGGAATTGGAGTCCAAGCAACAATTTTAATTCTGCTGCATTGATAAACTTAACCATGATATTGTTAATATTTTAGAATGCACCTCAATCAAAACAGAAGCTTTGCACATGAAATATGACAAAAGCTAAAATAAGCACAATAAACAAAAGTCAATATGAAATAACTGTGAGAGAAAGACAGCAAGAGAGGGGATCTGGAGAGAACAACAAATACTGACCTCTGCACCTCTCCTTCCATTGTCACAGCCAAACAATGGCTGTCCCCACAAGCAATCTGCCTTATTCTTAGGCCATGTAATGCCTTGATTGGCTGAGGAGTGAACAAATCACTAGAATTTCCATGACCCAGCCTCCCAAAATCCCCCCTGGAAAATCAGGATAAGCACATCCATATTTCAGATATCGAATCCAGTTAAAAAGTGAGAATTTTAAGTTAACATTGATCCACCTTGGCACAGACCTCCCAGGAAACAATTTGCTCAAAAGTAGAGGAGCATTAGATGATTGTTTCCCAGAAAAGATTTACACAATTATCATAGCCACCTTATATTAGTCTGGCTCATTAGATAACTCAGCAAGTATGATATTTTATCTACATATAATCAGAAACCATCTAAACAAGCCACCAGAATGCTTATATCTGACTGCCTTTTATCTTCAACAGTGTTGTGGGAAGGGAAATTCATGTGTTTAAGTCATGATAAGAGAAGCAATTATTAAGTTTGCAACAGAATAGGAATAAGAAGTAGACACCATTTTACAGCTAACGGATTAAACCAGAAATCATAATAAGAAGGGAGTTGAATTCTTGTAACATAATCAGCAGTACAAGCCTAAAAATGACAACAGAATTTTACGGCAGCCAAATCCCAAAGACTGAGAACTTTCCCATTGGAGTATCATCATATACAATAGCAAGCTACAACTGATGAATTTAAAAGGCCTCCATAAAGGCCTTTTGAACATATATCCACAATAAAAGACCTACAGGACTGTCTGATGGCTAGAGGGACATTGCATAATGCAGTGCACAAGTAAACCCTAGGATGTCTGGTAAGCTCTAAGGACCTAATTTACATGTATTTTTTGAGTTTAGCCAATGGATTCATAGGAAGCAGAGCATTTTCCCTAGAAAATATGAAGAATCAAAGGGCTATCTATGAATCCCCCAATCTCAGCCTGACTAGCCTGTCTGTGACCAGAGGATGAAGGTAAACAGTAAATTTAGCCTTGTGCACGAGTAGAGCCAGGATAAATATTGACCACAAAACCAGAAAGGAAAAATGGAAAAATTCATCATGTTAGCAGGCCCAGGAAAAAATCAATCCCTTGATAAGGTAATATCTTCTCCAGAAGAGATAAATTAAAACCTTACACATGAAAGTCCAGCACCTGTTTCCATGACTTTTGCTTTCTTGATCACCATCACCTTCATATATATATATATATAGATATTTCCAAAGTCTAAATTAAGCACTTTTAGCCCCATTAACTGTGATTATCAAAAATGGACATTCTAAGTCTGATTTAGCTCCATAAAGAAGCTTTGGAAATGATCTTTATCAATTCCCTTATAGTGCCCCA